>OU795043.1:48746294-49482960 GCA_917208275.1 Patella pellucida | reverse complement strand
CATGCATTATGCAAGAGCTACATCTGCCTATTGTAGGTATTTCTTTGGGCCTGGGGGGGGGGGGGTTGGGATGGCCTTGTGGGCTAGAGTGCCGCTCTTCGACCTCTGGCTTGCGGCTGTGGTTTCGAGCCCTGGTGTGAGCGTATTTGGCATGGAGATAGGGGCGCCTTCTCAACCTCGTGAGTTTCCTCTGGGCACTCTGGTTTCCTCCCACTGCCAAAGACCCTTACGCGCAAATGAATTATTGAAATAAAATGAAACCATATGTTAGTCCCGAAATGTGTTGAGTGAACGTTAAACCCCATTTCTCTCTCTCTCTTTAGGCCTGAAATGTTATCTAAAACAGACATTTATAAACAAAACAAGATCATAATCAACTCTCAATGCCATAAGTTGATTTAAATACGTTTTATGGTCAATGCTGTTACCGTAAAAATGGATAATCAAGACTTTGTTTATTGTCATAACAATGGTAATAATGACAATCAAGGCTAGATTTAATTGTGTCACCAATATCTAGGCTCAGAATGAAATCTTTTGACCGACAAATTGGGCATTTCTCTTTTCAAAATCTATTTTTTAACTATTATAGCAAGAACTGTCAGCTCTATATCTAATCTTACCTAATGCCAATTTAAGTGCCTATTTGCTTATCACGCCTCCCAATGAACTAAATATTAAATTGATTTGGTCTAAAAGATAAGATTTGATATAAAGATAATAGGATATCCTCTTGATTCTTCTGAAGGTTAAAATCTTCTACAGCTGTCAATCTCATACTGAAATCAAGAAACCATGACAGACGTGTGCCGGCCACACGCCATACGCCTAATTACACTCTCCCTCTTAAAGGAGGAAATGTCTTATAAATCGCTTCAGGAGTGCATAGAAAAAATTACACAATATCCACACGTATGGCACCCGAACCTTGAAGAGTCGAACACACTATTCCACACTAATAGCGACAGGTGATGTCTATCAAAGTAAAACAAAAATTTTTTTTTGTCAATTTGAGTTTGATAATTTTCTATAAATAGAGTTTGAGTTTGTTCACCATATGTTTCAATAATTTGTTGGGGTTCTTGTTTCTTCCTCTTAGATGTTTCTATTAAAATGTTTGCTGAACCTTTTTCACATTTTTTAATTGCATGAGTTATTAGGTGATTTGTTCAGATAATTTACGGACACATGTGTTTCAATGTGGGTTATTTACGGTGAATCTTGCTAATTGAAAGATGAATTTAAATTGTTATTTATTTTGTGGTGGTGTTTTTTGGGGATTCAAGAAAAATGTGAAATAAGATATTTTTTCTTATTTCTAGTCTTTAAAACCTATGATTGTCATTTACAGGCATTTTAAATCCCTTACCAACATCTGTATTATTAGTATTAAATCTTTGAGTTAAAAATGAATTGAAATGGAGTTTAAGGTCCCACTGTTCTGCTCCGAACTTGGCTAATGAGGGAAATTTTGCCTGAACAGCAGCACTACTGCCTACTTTTACATCAAATTCCAACTGTCAAAGGATCTTTTACGTGCATATCAATGTGTACACGGTACCTCACTTAGCCACCTCGGCTCCACCGAGTCAAAAAAAAATCTTATTCCGTTGAGCATTTCCAAAGATAAGATCAAATGAAAATTTCGTAATCAATTTAATTGAGTACATTCTAAATCTTGAAAAATGCACAATCAGGCTGAAAGGCTTCAATATCTGTTTGAAATCTCTGTCTGTTATAGAATTTTTAGTTTTAAAAAAACATTGTTCAGTATGAAACAGTATAATATTTATCGCCTGGCTTAACACATCTTTTGGCAAAATATTCGAAATGGAAATATTGATCAGCAATATATTTTCAGTCAGTTTCACTTTGACTCTTTGAGTTCTTTGGAGAAGTAAAAATAGTTTTATAATTTCATAATCTGACTACAGTATTTGAACTATGGTCAAGCAGTAACCTAATTTATCTGACTGACAAACATATTTAAAGGTGTAAATAATTACCTGGAGGAAGTACAGGTAATCGCTCAAGTAATCGGAGAAACAATCTATCGCTTCATTAAGTCACTTTAACAGTTGGTCAGCTCATAAAGTCCCTTACGATTGGTTGATTACTTACTTACTTCAACAGATTCTTACTCCCAACAGATACATTATCTTGTATTTTATTGGTCAATGATCCAAACAGTATTCATCACTTCCTTTAAATTAATTGAAATAAAGGACTATATTGGGTTTTATCCTGATTATAATCTTTATCTTTGAGTTACCTTCTCATTTAGAAATTTAAAATTATACTTCTCATGTCTGAAGTTGACCGTTCTCTCCAAATATATCAACGATTATGTCAACATATTAATTTCTTCGAAACACCTTACCTTAGTTTCCCTCCAACCTCATGGGTTTTCTACCCCAGGTCCTCCAGTTTTGTTCCAGGGCTAAAGACCCCTAAGTGCAAGCGAATTACTGAAATAGCATTGAACCATATGTTAGTCCCAAAATGACCTAGTTTGTGTCAGGTGGACAGTCGACCCCATCTCTCTCTCTCTCTCCATACTGTATCTCTCTCTCTTTCTCTCTCCATATCTCTCTCTCTCCCTTTTAGTTTCCCTTATTTATTGTATTTAATAAATTATTATAACCAATTTGTATTCCTTACGACCGTTTATCATCACTAAATGATCAGACATATTTTATTAATGAATTATAACCAATTTGTCAATCTGATTAATACACAGATCCAATTTCGTTTTGTTTTTTATAGTTCAAACTTTCGTTTTACTTGTCTTTACTACACTAGGATCTGGAAGGATCGTTATTTAACTCGTGTTCAACTTGAAATAAGGGGTCAGCCAATCAAATTGCCTGTCGAATCTGGGGTTTGACATCTCTTGCACGGAACTGTGGGTAGACATGAACTCCGACAGATATCAAAACAAAGCAAAAGTAGATCAAAACCATAGCCACTTGCAACAACGATTCTGATTGGTTAATGGAATGACTGACCTTATGGGGTCAAATGTCGTTTTCTACGTCATAGAACGGGACTTCCCACTATAAGTTGTTAGATCTACATGTAGCGAGGCCATCGAAAGTATAAAAAACGAAACGAAATATAGATCTGTATTTTAATTAGATTGATCAATTTGTATTCCTCATGACCATTTATCATCACTAAATGAACAGACATATTTTATTAATGAATTATAACCATTTTGTATTTCTTATGTCCGAAGTTGACCGGTATTAGGTTACTTGATGCCAGTTCGCTACTGCTGTTTTATTTAATTACTAGTTCAAAAGGAAAAAAAAAACCTTCAATTTGAAATGTTATATTTTGATTGACAGAATGGTTCAATTAGTTTGACTGGAAACATTTAGCTACATGAAAAACAAATTTATTGGTCAGTTTTAGATTAATAGGTTTGAAATATGATACAGGATTACTTGCACTTGATTGGTTGAAATCTAATAGGTTAAATATTTCTTCTTTATGGATCTGGGGTCAGAAGTTATTCATTTAATGGTCACTCAGTAGTTTGTGGAAATAATTCACAAGATGTTTTATTTGGAGTTAGAAATGGATAAACTTTGTTTTGAGAGAAATACCCAAAATATTGCCATAGTTTGCACCTGTATTGGCAATCATCTTTACCTGTTTTATTAGTGGAATTCACACCTGGATCAGCAGCCATCTTTCCCCTGTAGTTTTAAAGGATTTGAGGAACTTCAATTATCGTTACCTCAACCTGTTTATTGTTGATGCAATCTGAGGAATTATCATTAGTGGAAAAGGACAGATTTTTTCAGTGCATAATAAACCAATATCAAAGAAAAAGGTGGGATGATTTTCATATTATATATTTTGAGCAGAGAGAGAGAAAGATAGAGAGAGAGATAGAGAGAGAGAGGGAAAGATAGAGAGATTAAGGGTGAAGATAGATAGTTGTTTTCTGGAATTAACATTTGGTACAATTTTATTTTAATTATTTGCTTGCATGTAGGGGTCTTTAATTAGCAGTTGGAGGACATGGAGCCCCCCCCTCCCACCAACAAAGAAAAATCATAGGAAAAATTTCAAATATTTAAGATATTTGTTTCCCTGATAAATGTAATTTGAACTAAATAATTTGAATATTTATGTAACTGTACCCTGAAATTAAAACATGTACAGTACAAAGTAGAGACGAAATTCCATTTTAAAAAAGAGTTAATTTATAGACCAAGAATATAATATAGGTACATTAACACTATAACTTTCCTTTAATTGGTTTTACGAGATGGAACTCTTCAAGTAATGAGGTAATTTAAAATCCCAAACATTTTGAAGAGCAGATGGCATCATGGTGTAATGTTTATAGTTCGGTACCGTACATACATGATGTAATATAAGTAACAAAAATTGTGTCAAGTAGAAATTCTGTGGTGCCGCGGAACATTCGTCTGGTATAAACTATGTAAATTTGAATTTGATTGGTTAATTAGATTTGGAGGATATCATTTCCTGTTTTTAAAATCGCCTACTTCAAGATATAAACAGATTATTACCCTTTAATTATTGTCGGGGAAATTGAAAATATTTTACAAGTGAAATACCTTGGTTTTTCCTCCCATCTGAATGACTATATATATTATCCCTTGACAGACCCTTTGTCTTGCAACCCTGACAAACGGAACTGGGGAACCATGCCAAAAGATCCTGATGAATTTTTTCGGCCAATTCAGAGATTGAACATGGGACCTCCAGGTTAGCGAGCCAATGTCTTACACACTCGCTCCTGGAAATGAATTACTAAATATCTGACAGCAAGGACTTTTATGACTAGGGCATTCGTTTCAGTTGCATTTCTCAACAAATTCTCTCTGTGATCTAGTTCGTGCACTAACACTATACAAACTGGGAGCCACAGTGGCTCAGTGAGTAAGGAAGCTGGCTCTCTAACCAGGATGTCATGTGTTCGATTCTGCCTGGTGTTGGCAGAGAAAGTACCGCAGGATTTCCCAGCATGATTGCTGTTGTGCAGGACAAGAGGAACTGGCATGGAACAGGGTCCAGATGTTTGAACGGGACAAAAAACTGCAGTAAAAGAACACTTGACATTCAAAATAAGAGAAGGTCGTAGCACTAATGTCCAGGCATATTGTCACTGATAGCACACTGTATGGTGTCACTCAAAGCACACTGTATGGGGTCACTCAAAGCACACTGTATGGTGTCACTCATCAAACACTGTATGGTGTATGAAGTCTTCATTAGCCCAGTCATTGGTGCTGAAAATAGTCCTATCCTTGGCATATTATATATACTGAGTAACCACAATGTTGATGATAATGTGTTATTATGAGGTTACCTTCATTTTAAGACAGGTATTTAGTAACTGAATAAGTTAATACAGGGATTGGTGCAATTTTTTGTATAAACAATAAATTCAGTAGTTAAATTTATGCCTTGTGTTGTATTAGCTAAAAGTGCTCAAGCGTAGGACGTTAAACCCCATTTCAGTCAGTATTAGCTAAAAAAAAAAAAAAAAAAATAATGGGCCATTACCACAAAGATGAGTCAGAATATGGAAGATATCACACCAGATCACCATCAAACATTGTGTTGATTTATTTTCAAGAAGAAAAAAGAAATGCATCCATCATAATTATATATTGTATCTTTATAATAGTAAATATTTATTGAATTAATAGTGTTTTAAAAAATGCATCCATTGTACATGCATTGTATATAATTAGGAGAAATGCATCCATCTTTATAATAAGTACAAATGTAGATATTTATTGAATAGTGTTTTAAAAAAATGCATCCATTGTATATAATTAGGAGAATAATAACTATAAGATAGCGAAGACTGAACTAGGTCCCCCCCCCCCCTGTAATTTCTGGTAATTTGAAATCTGTTGTAGACAGTAGACGCCTAGAAATGATATGCATGCCTGCAGCAGTTGACAGGCTGTATATAATTTTACCTGCTAGCAGAAATAATGAGAACTGCAATACTTAGCTTTTTTCCGCCCAGCACTTCTTCATAGTCAGCAGGGCTTTCATTTCAAAATCATGTCAGCTGGTCAGTTTTTGTCTATTCTGTTTTTACTTCTGATTCGTTAGATATTTTATTCAAAGAATGTGACAAGTTTTAGCATTATCTCAATTAAGTGTTTTACACCTTATTAATTTAATTAAAGTGGATGATTGAGTGAATTTTAGATCATAAGGTCTGGCCTTGAGTCAAGTGGCGTGGTTTCGACCCCTGTCCAACCTTGTGCACATTTTCTCTTGATCTATTAGTTTTCTCCCATTAATTATTGAAATTAAATGTAGTTAGTCCTGAAATGACCTAGTTTGGGTCACGTGAAGTTAAACTTCCCTCCTTCAAAACTTGTAAATATCAAACTAAAACCCTGAAACAATTTCCCTCAAAGCACACTGTATGGCGTATTGCTGTCTTCAGTAGCACAGTCGGAGCAGAACAGTAGTAGGTTAAACCCCATTTCTTATCATATATCTACCAATTTTAGCTTGAATATTAAGCTGTGAAAAATTTGATATTTTTCGTTCGAAATTACCGGTAATTTGTCAAAGATTTGAAATTTGCTTTTCACTGATTAAACCTTCATTAAATGTACACCACAAAATACTATACACAGCCAGAACAACAGTTGTATAAACATTTCCTGAATCATTTCAAAAAAGATAAAAACGATCAGAATAGTTTGAAGTGGAAGAAAATACTTTTAACTGTTAAATTTCAAGATAATTGACTAATTTAAAAAAATCTTCACCGTAATTAAAATCAGATGAAAGAATCGTGTAGGTCAGAGGTCTTATTTACAAAATCTTAAACTAAATTATTTTAATAATTCAGCCCTTTTCATTGGACAAGATCCAAACTTTATAAGACGATTTTAAATCGTAAACAACTAATAAATAGCAGCATCCTTAAAAAAAATTAAGTTTTGGCAAATTAGACACCAGGGACCTGTTCCACAAAATTTTGACTAAGATAAAATCTAAATTTTATTAATTTGATGGGATAATATTAGATTGATTTTAGTGCTTATCCAATCAAAGTTTTAGTATCTAGTAAAATTTGGATTTTATCTTTCGAGAAACGGGGGCCCAGAACGATAGAGACGACAGATGTACAAATTCTACCTGAGAGAGTTAAAGGAAAGGTATTATGGTTTCTAGATGTGGTATAAATCAGATATTGCCCTGACTGTTATACAGGAAGTCATTATTTACAAACCGTTTGAGTGGCAGGAACTAAATCAAGGAGGAACACAGACTTCTGCTTAATTGGATGCAGACGTTCATTTGGATTCTTTTACTTTGTTCACACATTTTTTTTCATCCAAGTTTGTTTAATTTTTTGGACGTTCGACAAGTTTGTGTGTAATGTACGTTGTTTAGGAGAATACACTAATTGTGATCTTACAGACTGAAGAGTATGAATTTATAATTAATTGCAACGTCTGTTTTCATATTTTGTTTTTTGAAGATTTATTTGACTTTTAAAGATTGGATCGCATCTAAGCAGGTATTCTCATTTAAAAACATTTACTCATATTTATTGCTGGGTGGGGGGGGAATACTTCAATTTGCAAAAAAAAAGAAGAATCATTTATTCCTTTATTTATTTATTCTTCAAAGAGACATATCAAACATGATAGTAATAGAGGTGATAATATAAAGACATGATAATAAGATGATAAAGTTTTGATGAGAGAAAAAGTAATGATGTCAGAAATGACCAGCCTCTTGAGGATAACCCATAAACATGCTTAAATTAAAAATAGGTTTATTAATTACTTATTTAATTGCAAAGTTATTGATCTTCGCAATTATAATTTGAGTCATTTAGTCAGATATTATGAAAATGTGTACTTCTGTTCACTTGGAGAGAAGTTTGAATGAAGTTGTGATTAAGGCCCCTTATAACCTTTGATTCTGTTAGATGATGAACATTTTCTAATCAAGTTACCCAGAATTATAAACAATTGGAATTCTAGATGTCGTAAGTGTGTAAGTAATTATAGATGCATTATATAAGATTTAGATATAGAGCTATAATAGCTTCTTGCTATAATACTAGAGAGAGAAATTGGGTTTAACAATCACTTGACACAAACCAGGTCATTTCGGGACTAACATATGGTTCAATTTTATTTCAATAATTTGGTTGCACGTCTTTAGCAGTGGGAGGCAAATAGAGAACACAAAGAAAACCTACAAGCCAACCCTTCTCCTTTTCACTTACAACCAAAGAATCAAAACCACGCCAGTTGACTCTATGACAGACCTTATGATACAGCACGCATGACCATGTGCTAACCATTCGGCCATCCAAACACCCTTCTTGCTATAATAGTTCAGAATATGAAATGAAAAATGAAAATTTCAGTGAAATTACTTTATTATTCAATGTTTCAAGTGTTGACAAGATAGTCTCAATTGTCAAGTACAATGTACCATCCATTTTATTGTTAAATAGTTAAATGGCACAATAGTGTTCTAATTCATGTAATATCACGGCCATCCGTTGATCTTCAGAGTTGAATGGGCTTGTGATATGATGAAATACCTGATTATTAATTTATATAACATTTAAATCTGGAAAAAAAAAGACCTGCAATAGTCAGATTTAGTTCTTGCATAATGCATATTTAATGAGTGTCATGTCTACATGTATTTTATTTTGAAATTACTAGTTCTTGTTATAACCTTGATCGGTTGGTCTATGACAGTGGTTCTCAATCACTGGTTTATGATGGGAATTCTTATCTTTTCTTTTTAGATTTGTAATAAATTATAGTCATTTCTGGTGTGGGGGGAATTTTTTGACAAACTTTCAGCTGGATAAAATAATTTTGTTAGATACGTTTCGATATCTCTATGATTATCACCTGTGATTTATTTCAGAACAAAAGAAATTGATTAATGATTGGCAGATGTTGACTGGACGTTCACATCTATTAATTAATACAAGACAATTTCTTAAAATGTCTTAAAGCCCCAATACCACTCTTCATGTAACTGAATAATATGTTACAATCTTTATTCTTGTCAACAAGTTGTACTATTTTCCAATATTTTAATTAAAAAATGATACAAATTTCATCTTAACACACCTAATTTTAAAAATTGGAAAAATTCAACTACATGCCGTAACATGGTTTGAAAAGCCTTACGTAAGCACTTTCAAATGGAACTTGGATTTAAACATATTTTTGAACCCTCTGGACAAGTAAGATAGGTTGTAATGGATAATTTACACAAAAGGTAGGACACTCAAACATTTTGTAGTTAAAATAAGGCTAAAACAAATTTTCTAGACCTGTCAAGCCAGCAAGAGTGTTATTGTCCCTTTAACAACAGTACTGTTATATGTCTAGTATTTTTCAAGGAGAGAGAGAGAAATGGAGTTTAGCAAATTCATTTCGGGACTAACATAAGACGATGGCTCGCTGGCCTTGGGTTTGTAAGGTACACTCCCAGTGTTGGCTGCGAAAGTTGTGCGTAGAGGTAGGGGTGTTGCATATGCCCATCTTTATTAGCCCAGTAATTGTGTCAAATAACAGTAGGACGTTATTCATTTTATCTCATTTAGTGTTTTTCTAAAGAATGTAAACCGAAGGGTTGTTTAAGATTTCAATATATACTGCTGATGTTTTGGATATACATGTACGTTGTAATGACAAGAGAGATATGTTAGTTACAGTTTATCAGAGTTGGTTGAATTCAATCTAAGAGAGGACCGTAGTGTGACTGTCCATGCAAAATTGCCCCTGAGCATGCCCATCGTCATTAGCCCAGTTAGTTATACCCCATTTCATTTCACTTTTAAATCCACAAAATGTTCATTATACAATTTTTTTTTCGTGAATCTATAGTATGCCTCTAGCCTTCGGCTTATATTGAGGACCTCCCTTCAGTTTGCTCAACGCCTCAGCAATCCGTGAAATCACCTGGTAATGGTTACCGTGCGTTATAGGTTAATATACCACACAGATTCTCTCTCTCTATATATATATATATAATTATGATGAGTTACACAGATGAGATTTTACTCATTAAAGACTATCTTAATGGCTTCGTACAGATTCACTCATATTCTGGTTTCACTTCCAACAACGATATATGGCTTTATTTTACTTGATGACTTGTCCAAGATAAAAACTTGTTCACAAGTTTCACTAGCCGATTCTCTCAGCAATGATCTACTGGCTCTTCTTGCTGGTTTTCTACTAATAAATTGTCTGCATTATATCAAGTCAAGTCTTACAGGGGGACTGCACCACATACAATTTACACAAAAACACAGATATATGGACATTTGGACATCCAAGGGAGTGTGATGATGATGACAGAGTCTTCTTCTTTTACTTGATAACTTGTACTTAAATATCTTACAACGGATGGAACAAAAAAAACCAAGAGCTATACCTAGGTCCTGTTTAAACCTTATAGCCGTTTAGATGGAAAGATAAAAACAAGAGCTGTCTGGATGGAACAAAAAAAAACAACCCAAAAGTCATTTGGATGGAACAAAAATGCAAGGTCCTATGTAGACATAGATGTGCACCTAAAAGAATTCTTTTGGAGCTAGATGTTGCTGTCCAGGCAAAGTTTCACTAAATACACACTGCATGGTGCCAAGTCATAGAGTTTTTTGTTTTTGAAAGTCCTATTCACTGGGGACCACAGCTAATTCAGCCTGTTGAATCTTGCTTCTACATGATTATCAACAGATATTTGTAAGAAAAACTACTAACATTAATAACTGAAGGGTTTACACACAGTTTACGGCCTGTTAAATGTGCATAAACCTTTATTAACCTCAGATAACTGGATATACAATAATTATTAACATTGGTTTCTTAATTAATCCATCCACAAGAAGTTGGCACTGACAACAAAATGTATCATTTAGTTCTTACAAATCTAGATAAAAGACATTTCTGTTTTTAAAAAAAACCCAGATGTGATAAAGCTATATTTGTTAAGTGTTTAGAAATAACCCTTAGTCGTAATGTGGGGCTATATAATAAATATTAACCCTTGAACTCAAAGGATCCTTTCTTAATTAATCTATCCACAAGAAGTTGGCACTCAATCAGCTTAATGATCGCTATCCAACCGATATGAGGAGCAGTTACTTCTATCAGTTATAGAGGTAATTATACCAACCAATTTATAGTTGGTATTTCTCTTGATGTTGTAACTTCTAACAACCAATAATCATCTCTGTATGATAAAGGTGATATTTGTTGGATGATAATGTGTCAAGTTAATTGATTAGTCAGCTGGTGCTGATTGACAGCTTACTGTAACCAATCAAAACTAATGTTGGATTTAATGAGGCTTTCAGGAGAGATTAAGATCAGCTATTACTTCATTAAAAGAGTAATTTTTTTTCCATTAAGAAATTGAAAATTTGTTTTTTCTTCTTTAGGCTTTCCTATTCCTAATTGAACATAGAAGTACAGTGGCCGTAGTTTTCATCGATTATGGCGACTGTCAAAGGCTATTTTCTTAGCATTTCCCTGCAAGATAATAATGGTGTTTTAACTCGAGATTCCTGTCCCCAAGTTCACAAAGCATTCTCAGACTTAAGTTCAGAATTTACTGAAAATTGTTCGCCTTATTTTAACTAAAATATAGCCCTTTATAAAACTTTTGCTGTTTTAATGTATCAAATGCGTCAATAAGGAACTATGTGTTTCTTGATCAAAGATATTCCTCATAAAAAGTGATTGAAAGTTGAGTAAATTTTTTAAGTCTGAGAATGCCAGGTCCTACATCTTGCACCACTGACAATGGAATAAAATGCTGGAAAATTCTGGTGAACTTTTTCAACCAACACCGGGATGGAACCGTGGACCTCCTGGTTAGTGAGCAAGCGCCTTTCTCACTGAGCCACCATGGCTACCTATTTGTATCACAGAATGAATCATTAGTTTATAATATGATGTAATAAGTAGAGTTATTAGTCGTAGTAGAAATTGCAAGGCAACCAGATGATAAGATCTCTTACAACTCGGCAATGAGTTTACCAGAGTTCCTGAAAGTCTTGAAGTACTGCCAGGAATATATTCTCTAGACTTTCTCTATATACCATTTCATATACCATATTCATTCAAATAAACTTTTCATTTCATCAGGTACAACAAAAATAATTTGTCTCTCATGAACACAGGTATATGTGGGAGAGAGAGAAATGGGGTTTAACGTCCACTCAACACAACTAGGTCATTTTGGGACTAACATATGGTTTAATTTTATTTCAATAATTCGCTTGGGGTCTTTAGCAGTTGGAGGAAACCAGAGTGCCCGGAGGAAACCCACAAGGTTGAGAAGGCGCCCCTATCTCCATGCCACATATGCTCACACCAGTGCTCGAAACCACAGCCACAAGCCAGAAGTGGCCAGCCAGCTAGAGGTCGAAGCACGGCACTCTAGACCACTAGCCATCCCAACCCCCCCACAGGTATACATAATAGTGTAGAGGTACCAGGAGATAAGTTGTATTACTGATATCTATTGTAATCTGTTTAAAGATACATTATGGGAGATTAGATAAAGAGCTGAGAGTTCTTACTATAATATAATAGTTGAAACTAGATACATGAAATGAAAACAAGTCAAATTGCTTCACTCTAAATCAAGATCGGTGATTCAATTTTAAGATAGCCTTAATTGAATGTCATTACTAATATTGGTAAAATAAAAGACAAGTGCTCAAATCAAGTAAATATCGCAGGCTAACAATGGCATCGACTGTTAATTATGGTCTGGATAAGTTAATTAATCTGAAATTAACATTTCCAGCCTATAGATAGACCTGCAATTGGCAGATTTGTCTCTTGCATAATGTCACTTTAAGGGAGCTACGTTAGCTAGGTGAATGCTCGCTCACTAACCAGAAACATACATTTTGTTACTTGCACATTGCAACCCAGAGAAAACCCACAAAAGTAGTTTTAGCGTAATGTTGCTTGCCCGTAGGGGTCTTAATTAGTAGTGAGAGCAAGCAACCCAGAGAAAACCCACGAGAGTATTTTTACCGTAATGTTGCTTGCCTGTAGGGGTCTCAATTATAAGTGAGAGCGACCCAGAGAAAACCCACGAGAGTATTTTTAACCATAAGTATGGTATATATTATGATATAGTACTTTATACCTCATGGCTTATGTCGAATGGAGTCTGTAATGTCTGATATTTCCTAATGTAAAAAATCTTTCTCTAACCGTTTGAGTCAGGTCTGACAGGAAAATGATGGCTCATGTATTGGAATTACGTCAAGTTAACCAATCAAACTATCTTTAGTTTCCTTGTATTTATTTCATCTTTCATTCTGTCTGTCTTTGTTTCCTGGTGTCGGCTTTAAGTCTTTTGTTTATTTTCGTACGTTCGTTCGGTGGATTATTCCTGTTGGTTATGATTTTAAACATAAATTTCGTTTATTTTGATTGACATTTCCTACTTCATCAGGTAAATTCCTATGTATTTGGTTTGCTGCTTTTTTTTTTCCTTTTTTTTTCCTTATTTGCTTTATGGATAAATTTCAGGATAGACATATGGTATTTATTTAAATTTTAGGGTAGACATTGTATTTAAAAATGAAAATAAGATCAATTTTATTATTCGATTTTTAGACCAATCTCATTGATTGAATGTTAGGTAGTCTAATTGCATCTGGGCCGCTGACAAAGGGAAAACCATGCTGGAAAATCCTGAGAAACTTTAGAAAGTCTCTCATTTGTTAGTCACTGTCACCCAGAACCTCCTAGTCTTCAACATGAAGAGATAAATTTTACAATAAAAAATTAGTGTTAGATATTGAACTGGCATGCAATCAAATGGATTTTTTGATATGACATTCTTAAATTAATTTCATGGGCGTAAAAATCTTGTTTTAACAGGAGCTCTGATAATGTAAAAGACTGGATTTCTAGTCAATTTTTTCTCAAATGTTGACAATACATCCAGACTAACAATATTTGTAGAATATTTTTCTGGATGATAGAGACTACTCATTTTTAAGCCAGGGCTTCCATAACTAAAAAAAAATCCTTTACACGGACAAACTGGTTTTCAATATTTAGACGGATCAAGAATCGGTACCAGATTTCACAGTATACCCCTCGATAAAAGTGTGTTTTAAGTAAGAGAGAGAGAAATGAAGTTTAACGTCCACTCAACACAACTAGGTCATTTCGTGACTAATGTATGGCAGACATTTTAATTTCTTGATAATCTATTTTATAATGAGTCCCAACCTATAGCTAATATATTTTGTTTATTGTGGTTAAATATAGCAGACATTTTAATTATTTGATAATCTATTTTATAATGAATCACTAACAAAGATATTTTGTTTATTGTGGTTAAATATAGCAGACATTTTAATTATTTGATAATCTATTTTATAATGAATCACTAACAAAGATATTTTGTTTATTGTGGTTAAATATAGTGGGTTGAATCATAAAAAGACAAAAAGTGAAAGATGTACATGTACCTGAAGTAAAAGACATATAATATTGTAAGGGATGAGTTATATTTAGTCATGGTTGTTTATGTTATGATGTAAGATGATGAAGCATCAGAATGCAACATGTCTTGTACAATAGTATATAAAAAACATGCTTAATCAGGCCAGGGTTAAAAATATTTCAGTTGGCCCATGATGATTAGGTATGGGTAGGTAGGTAGGTAGGCAAATTCTTTTTTGGGGGGGGAAAGACCAGACATTGACGATAAATAACGAGATTTTACAAAATCACTTGTCGAGTTTGGTGTTACTATGTATCAACATGACAGTGGCTTCAATCTCCCGTAAAAATAATGCTGTTTAAAAAAAAAAATCCTTCAAAAACGGCAATAAAAGAATTTGAGTAGGCAGCTTTTGGGCAAACAAACAATCTTCTAATTATGGCCTCATATACCAGTCTTCAGGTTGGGTAATATTAGGGTGTAGAATTAACTTGAAATAATTTTCTGACCAACATTTGCCTGATATATAAAGTTCTAGTAAGTTTATAATCATCATTTCATTTCTATTATTCAATATGCAAGACATTGTATTCAGGTGCAGGGATCACAGTGTCTATGACGCATATCTTTTATGAAACAAAAATAAATATCTAAATGTGACTACAGGTGACTGTAATATGATCTCTAAAGTAAGATGTAAAGGTGAATGGGTGACTATGGTATGATTTGTACATGAGTAAGATGTAAATATGACTAGGGTACCTGTAATAAGATGTAAATCTGACTAGGGTACCTGTGATGTAAATCTGACTAGGGAACCTGTGATGTAAATATGACTAGGGAACCTGTAATAAGATGTAAATGTGACTAGGGTACCTGTGATAAGGTGTAAATATGACTAGGGTACCTGTAATAGGATGTAAATATGACTGGGGTACCTGTGATGTAAATATGACTGGGGTACCTGTGATGTAAATATGACTAGGGAACCTGTGATGTAAATATGACTAGGGAACCTGTAATAAGATGTAAATGTGACTAGGGTACCTGTGATAAGGTGTAAATATGACTAGGGTACCTGTAATAGGATGTAAATATGACTGGGGTACCTGTGATGTAAATATGACTGGGGTACCTGTGATGTAAATATGACTAGGGAACCTGTGATGTCAATATGACTGGGCTACCTGTAATAAGGTGTAAAAGTAACTGGGGGACTATGATGTGGCTGGCTGGTCACCTCTGGCTTGCGGCTATGGTTTCGACCCTGGTGTTAGCGTATGTGGCATGGAGAAAGGGGCATCTTCTCAACCTTGTGGGTTTCCTCCGGACACTCTGGTTCCCCCCACTGCTAAAGACCCCTACGCGCATGTGAATTATTGAAAAAAATTAAAACCATATGTTAGTCCCGAAATGACCTACATGTAGTTGTGTTGAGTGGACGTTAAACCCCATTTCTCTCTCTGTCTAAGAAATGATTTGTACTGTATAAGGTGTAAATATGACTAGGGTACCTGTGATGTAAATATGACTAGGGAACCTGTGATGTAAATATGACTGGGGTACCTGTGATAAGATGTAAATATGACTAGGGAACCTGTGATAAGATGTAAATATGACTGGGGTACCTGTGATAAGATGTAAATATGACTAGGGTACCTGTGATAAGGTGTAAATATGACTAGGGTACCTGTGATAAGGTGTAAATATGACTGGGGTACCTGTAATAAGATGTTAATATGACTAGGGTACCTGTAATAAGATGTTAATATGACTAGGGTACCTGTAATAAGATGTAAATATGACTGGGGTACCTGTGATAAGGTGTAAATATGACTAGGTGACCTGTAATAAGATGTAAAAATGACTAGGTGACCTGTGATAAGATGTAAATATGACTAGGGTACCTGTGATAAGGTGTAAATATGACTGGGGTACCTGTAATAAGATGTAAATATGACTGGGGTACCTGTGATAAGGTGTAAATATGACTAGGTGACCTGTAATAAGATGTAAAAATGACTAGGTGACCTGTAATAAGATGTAAATATAGGGTACCTGTGATAAGATGTAAATATGACTAGGGTACCTGTAATAAGATGTAAATATAGGGTACCTGTGATAAGATGTAAATATGACTAGGGAACCTGTGATAAGATGTAAATATGACTAGGGAACCTGTAATAAGATGGAAATATGACTGGGGTACCTGTGATAAGATGTAAATATGACTGGGGTACCTGTGATAAGGTGTAAATATGACTAGGGTACCTGTGATAAGATGTAAATATGACTGGGGTACCTGTGATAAGGTGTAAATATGACTGGGTGTAAATATGGAAGATATTATAAATGTGTTTATAGTTGTAGTACAGTTCATAAAGACATGTGTTTATATTTTCACACATGGAGAACTACTCACAAATTTTACTTTCAGTTTATTGGACTGCGAGGTCAAATGTCACTGCTGGATGCAAAGCAGGTTTAGGGTTTGGCTTTATCGTGTTGAAATTTGTCATAAGTGGGTAACTGCACTGAATTTATAGGTTTGTTATTGAATTTAAAATTCCATACCCTAAATTTGAAACATTTTTAGAATCATTCTTTCAAATCAGAATTTGAAAAAAGATCCAAGTTTAAATCTTTGGTGCATTCGTGAAGGAATAGGCAAAAATACAGTTTTCAGTATACTTAAAATAGAAAAAAACAAGTTTCGTTTTTTTGAATTTAGAATTCCATGACTGAAATCAGAAATCAGAGAGAGAGAAATGGAGTTAAATGTCTACGTAGGGCCTAACAAGGACATATATCTAGTCATTCAGATGGGACAAAAAACAGGTCCTGTGTACACATTGGCATTCACGTAAAAGTCCCTTGATAGTTGGAATTCGATAAAAGAGTAGGCCATGAAGCCGCTGTCCGGGCAAAATTTCTCTTTCTTAGCACACTGTATGTCATATACAGTCTTCAGTAGCCCAGTCGGAGCAGAACTGTAGGACGTTTAACACCAATTCATTTCATTTCATTTTAAGTTGTTTCTGGTATAAATAAAAAAACCAACAAAACAATCAGGCCAGATAGAGTGAAAACTTAATCAATAAAACGCTTGAAATTAAGTGGTAAACCATCAGAGATGTGAGAAGACGTCTTAATGGAAATTGGAAAATTGTCCTTTAAGACATTCCTAATAAATACAATTAGAGTTAAGATGAAACAGAACCAGGCAATTTGTGTTAATTCTCTATCAGATTGGACGCATATCAGATTCTGTGTTAAAGAAATCGTTGAATTTGATCTGGTAGAGTTGAAAGGTTTGCTATCTGATTGGTTTGTAAATCTACTTTGAAAAGAAACAGATCTATGTTATATTGAATTAGAACGAGAGATGGGGGAAAGGGGGAATGTGACATTTAAATTTACTGTTGTTAATAGTGCTGAATTAAGGGGAAAAGAATACCGCCTAACATTCAGTGGCGGACTGCGTATAAAAATATTAGTTGCCAGTAGACAAAGGAGGGGCCCACCCACCAATACCATTCTATCATTTAATTTTTAAAATAAATAAATTAAATATTTTCACAAAATATGTAATTGGAAACAAAAAGATGTACCGGTAATTAGAATTTTCCCATTCTATCATTTAATTTTTAAAATAAATAAATTAAATATTTTCACAAAATATGTAATTGGAAACAAAAAGATGTACCGGTAATTAGAATTTTCCCATTTTGTCTTATGTCTAAGGGGGCCCACTTCCTCGGGGCCCTACTTGCCATTGGGCAAGCTGACTGCCATTGGGCAAGCTGACAACCTGGCCAGTACGACGAGTCCGTCACTGCTCACATTTAACCAACAGCTGGTACAACATAAACCTCAATTGTTATTGGCTAACACATCTCCTTCATCCATCATGGCATTGTTTGTGTAAAAAACAAGAAGAAAAGAAGAAGAGTTATTATTATGAGTAAAGGGTGTGAATTCTGTACATACCACTCATCTATATACTATAGATAAATACTTGGAATGTTAACAATGATACGGGGCAATATCAATTTGTATATCATGGTTATATTATCTTAAGTGTGCAATACGAAACTGATATACACTACTTATAGAATCAAAGAAATGATAAGAATTCTTTAATGTCAGGAACCAAAGCTGACCATGCTTATATCTTTATAACTACTAGTTCTACTGGGAGATAGTTTTACACACCTACAGCTTTATTTCAATAGGGAGCCACAGTGGCTAAGTTGGTAGGACGCTGGCTCCCTATTTTGAAGGTTGCAGGTTCCATCCCTGCATTTTCTCAGAAATATCATCAGAATTTTCCGACCTGGTTTCCCCTTGTCAATGGCGCAGGACCGATGGCTTGACAAGTCTGGAGGTCGCAGGTTCGATCCCTAAATTGGCTGAAAGATCATCAAAATTTTCGTGGTTTTCCCTTGTCAGTGATGCAGGAGGGAGGGCCTGACGAGGACAGCTGCCAATTTCATAAATGAGAAACAGCTCCCGTAAAAAAAACCCTCTTTTTTATTATTAAGAAGAGCCAAATTGTATTTATGCTTTAGTCTTGTTTAAAATGTTGTGAATATGTTTGGTGAATATGGTAGCATCAGAATTATTATCATGGAAACAGGTAGCTTGAATAGTAGTTAATTAATCTCCATATTTAGGAGAGCGATTTAGGTAATTTGCAGGAGTCTTTAATGACTCTTGCGAAGGAAGGTCGAGGTGAAGGCCTGATAGGCAAGATCCCTTCACAGTTAGAATTTGATATAAGCGTTGGTCATAGTGTCCTGTCTGGGCAAAATTTACCTCGTAGCACATGGTATGGCGCATGCCCAGTCGGAACAGAAAAGTAGGACGTTAAACCCAATTTCATTTCAATAATTAGCTTGCACCTAGGGGTCTTTAGCAGTGGGAGGAAACTAGAGGACTTGGAGAATACACATTAGATTTTTTTGGAATAGAATGAAAATTAATTCTCAGAATTTTCTGGAATAGAATAATTTTAATTTTCAGAATTTTCTGAGGTAGAATTAAGCCTGGATTGATTGAGTGTTGAGCAGGAGTTTGTCCCTGTCTACCATCCATTAGACCAGCAGTCTGAAAGGTGCAATACGATTCATAATGCCCTGCCAAAGCTGTGGGTTATCATAGAATATAATGACCAATGTCCATCAACACTGGGTATATTGTTTATACTAAACAGACGGGGGCAGTCTATACAGTATTAGCGCCTAATTTAATACATCGTTAGAGCTACCAGGAATATTTTTGGAGACTGAAATTATTTTGCATATCTGGTGCTGTGTGTTTATAACGTGAGAAAATTGGTTTGCGTCTGAAGTATTGCTGGTTTTCTTAGACGAGAAACCTGGGTTATTGGGAATCAGTGCTCCTAAAAGTAATAAGGGAATTAATCAGAGATGCTTTGGAACCAGAACTTCAAAGAAGAAAAACATTAAAACAAAATTGATCATTGAAGATTTGCAAGTCTGTTGAATTATAAAATAAATTTAGTAAGTTACTTTTCAAGGAACAAAATGATGTATATTATGAATTTCAGTTTTAAATCAATAGGGTTCGTCTTATAGCAGAAATAGGTCTACATAGGCCAGAATAATTTGTGGTTATTAGTCAGCCTTTAATGATTGTTGAATATTTAAATTAAAGGAGCTAAATCTCTCTTCAGTTTCAGGACTACCCCTTGTTTGGTTTGGGTTCATTGATATTGAATTGACTGGTCCCAAATATTAGCAATTTAGCTCCTTTAAGCAAAGAGGGTCGCCTGTCCAACCTCATGCGTTTTCTCTGGGTCTTCCAGTTTCCTCCCACTGCTAGTGCTAAAGACCCCTACATGTAGGCGCAAGCGAATTATTGAAATAAAATTAAACCATATGTTAGTCCCAAAATGACATTGTTTGTGTCTAGTAGACGTTAAACCCCATAACACATGGTTCAATTTTCTTTCAAAAATTTTCTTGGGAGAAAACCCACAAGGGTTGGACAGGTGACCCTACTTCTTGTAACATACAACTGGGGAATCAAATCCATGCCAGTTTACTCAATGAATGATGCAGCGAGTATGAACTAACCTTTCGGCCATCCCCCCCCCCCCCTTACATTCAGGCTACAGTACAGATGTAAGTGGTATACTGTTTCCTATAATAATATCCTAGCTCCACGATAAAAACAACAGATAATGCATGGAATATGTATGCAATAATAGATGCATACTGGTGCATCATTCATAACATGTGCTAACAGAATAACGACTGACATTTAACAGAAAAGACTCAGGGGTTTGCCAATATTTTATTTGTTGCTCAGCTGATGTGTGTGATCATTTGGATATTGTTAGCTAGACAGTTATTGAGGTTAGGTTTATAAAATTTATACTTTCTAAAATGGTATGAGGTGTTTTCGAATGTGTTTTTTATGATAGACAGACATTACCTCGTACAAGATATTTATTTTAGAAGTTCGGTTTGTGAGCTACAGAAGATGGATGTCTAAAAGTTTCTGGATACACAAGAGGTGTTATTATGTGTTCTAGACATGCATACGTTGCCTTGTACATGTACACAATATTTATTGTGATTATTTAAAAGTTCTGGTTTGTTGCACGTTTTGTTAAGTCTGATGACAATGTATTAGTTTCCCCTCAAAGCCATTAAATGAATTTTGAGGTTGGAAGTGATATCAGGTGTTTTAGACATGTTGTCTCATTGAGTCGTACATGTTCACAAATTTTTTGGGTGATATTTTTAAAGTTCTGGTTTGTTGTGATGAATGTTTTGTCGAGTCTGATGAGGTGTTGATCTACTATAACTATTAATTTGCCATAAAGGCTGCTAAAAAAAAATTTGAGTTGGAAGTGATATCAGGTGTTCTAGAAATCCAGATGTACACATTATTTATTGTGAGATTTTAAAAGTTCTGGTTTGTTAAATGTTTTGTTGAGTCTGATGACAATGTATTAGTTCCCCATCAAGGCCGCTAAATGTATTTTGAGTTGGAAGTGACATAAGGTGTTCTAGAAATCCAGATGTACACATTATTTATTGTGAGATTTCAGAATTTCTGGTTTGTTGTGGTGAATGTGTATTGTTGAGTCTATGATAGGTGGAACGGTGATGATGTGTACACCTTCTAGAAGTATTAGTTTCCTATCGAGGCCTGGTACATGAGGTTTAAGTTAAAGAGTTTTGTGGATGTATGTTAGTATAGTTTGAGAGGTTGATTGTGTATGTCGTATTACCTGAGTTATATATATATATATATATATATGTAGAGTTAACGAGTATGAGAAGTAGTTAGAATATACGTAGTTTACCTTTCAATGATTACCTGAGAACTGGCACCGTTATTGCTAACATGATCTTTGAGATGTTTTTCTGCTAGCAGACTAGTTCTCAAGACAGATGCTGGTTCCATTAGGTTCACAGTTGATGTAAGCTACTAATACCAGTATGCTCTTCAATGACTGTGTGTGTAGTTTTCTTTATGCTGGAATAATACTGATAGTTCAACACAGTCACAATTGTGCTGAATTCAACAGGATCTTAGTTTTGTGAAATATTCGTTTAGAAATTTGTCCAAATCATCTTGTGAAATATTTGTGTAGAAAATTGACCGGAATCTCAGTTTTGTGAAATATTGATGTAGAAATTCCTATTCTCGAAGTTAGTAATTTTTATTGTTTTGAATATGTGTAAATGTTTTTCTGTGTGATTTAAAAGAATGACATAATCTTATAAATTTTGTCTGGATATTCGAAAAGACTGTTCTAATTTGCCGAATCTGACCATTGGATTTTTCTGTTATTATAAGTATTATCTGTGCATCTCATTGGTTCACGCTAAAACCCATTTTTCAGGTAACATTTTTGATTATGGTTCTTTAAGTGGTACTCTACTTTATTACAACGTTCAGTTAATTAGTTTTGACAGCACTTGATGAACTTCTTCCTCTGAAAACATTTAAATAATTTACACAGTGAGCTACAAGTATACTGGTGGTACCATAATCTAAACTGTCAGAATATTAACCTTAATTCAGTGATGAGTACTCCAAATTCCAATTTCTACACCAATAAAAGGGGTCGGATGGTCGAATGATTAGCACAAGCACCCTGTATCATAAGATCTGTAATGGAGTCAACTGGTGTGGTTTCGATTCACCAGTTGTATGTGACAAGGAGTAAGGTCGCCTGTCCAACCTCATGGTTTTTCTCTGGGTTCTCTGGTTTCCTCCCACTGCTAAAGACCCCTACGCGTAAGCAAATTATTGAAATAAAATTGAACCATACATGTATGATGTTAGTCCTGAAATGATCTAGATGTGTGTCAAGTGGATGTTAAACACCCCTTCTCTCTCTCTTTCTCTCTCTCTCTCTCTCTCTCTCTCTCTCTTTCTATCTCTACACCAATATTTAACAAAGCTAAGCCAATTTGAGATTTTAAGTAACATTCTGTTTAGTTGAAATATAAATTAATCACCATCAATACTAACCAGTCCTCAATATAAAAGTTTGATTCGACAGATGAGGCTAAATTCAAATTTTATTTTGGAAACTTAAAGATTAGGATTATTTAAGTAGAAAGCTATCAATAGGTTGTTAGCAATACTCAGAGATTCTGAGATATAAAATGTTCTTTTAATCCAAGGTCAAATTACAAAGTTTGGTAGGCCTCTTCCAGAATCCAATGGTCAAATTCAGAAAAATTGCAATTTTATGTTGGAAATTACTAGACCCAAATTATGTTTCTTTATTTATTAGGAAACTGTACAGAACAAGTTGAAGTTATTATTTCTCGAATAGATACTACGAAACTTGGAGAAATGTTGAAATCCTGGTAGACTATTCTTTCACATTTCTCGAAAAGATACATGTAAACATTCTGATTGTTTATTTATTGTTTGTAACAAATCCAGAAACTATCATTAGGAAATGCTTACAGATATAAACATTCTAGCAATTTATTTATTTACAAATAAGGAGCTCAGACAATACTGGACAAAACTTCTAAATCAGGAAAAAATTAAAGATATAAACATTACTAGTGATTTATTTATTTACAAATAAGGAGCTCGGACAATACTGGATAAACTTCTAAATCAGGAAAGTGACAAGTAAATTATTCAATATTTCTATGACATTGGTGGGGATTAAGTGGGATTATGTAAACAAAGCATCAGCAATTCAAGAGACTGGAAGATAATCAGATACATGGTTCGAGTTATCACCAGAGAGAGATTGTCGTCTGATTATCTGTGTGATGTCATGAGAAATCATATAATAACGATTCTAGAGGATCATAATTAACCTTTGACCTCGGAGGTTATCGAATAAAATCTTGACTTTGGAGATCATATGTGACTTTCGACCTCTGAAGACGAGAGATTATGGAATATTATCGGGACTGTGGAAATCAGATGCCGTAGTTATCATGAAGTGTAAATATTGGTTCAATCAACTGTTGGATATTGTTGAGTTGTTGCGGTGATTAAAATCAGACGGACACCGAAGAATATATTGACTTTAGACTATCTGTAATTGTTCAATGATTTTGGAATTGTTAGAATTATTGATGACGCGATTAAAATCGGACATATGCAGAATAATTCATTGGTTATCAGATGTAAGAGGTTAATTGTTCTTTGAATTTGATATTTGTTAAGAGATTAAAGATTATCAATGAGGTCGTTAAAATATGACATATGCAGAATAATTTAATGACTACAGAGTGTTCTTAAATGTTGAATAATTTTGAAAAAGTCAGCAATTCAAAGATTGTTTTATATAACGTCTCACTTATTTAAAAGATTGTCGATACAATCAAGATCGGAACTTTATAAAAAACCAACAGCGCCTATTTTCTGTCTTGTCCGCAGGTTTATCTTGTAGATTTTGTTTTTGTTTTTTGTTTGTTTTGCGTGTAGTGCAGTTCTCCTGCATTTACTATTAGAATCTGTTTTCTTCAGTATTAACACGCTTTATAAATTACGATATTATTATTATTCACCAGAGATTGATTCGTCAACGTCTTACTAATTTAAGATTTAATCAAGATCAGAAGGTTGAGGAACAAGTTAATTAACAGGATGTGATTATTAATCACGAGTGATTGTTCTCATTCATTGAAAAGCCGTTTTTAAAAGAGAGGAAATCACTATTTTTATCAGCCGGTATATAGTCTATTCAACATTCTTTTTTGTATTGTTTTCCTGGTAATTTAATTCTCTCACATTTCTGGAATAGATACTACAAAACTTGGAGAAATGTTGAAATCCTGGTAGACAATTCTATCACAATCATATTTCTCGAAAAGATACATGTACCACGAAACTTGGAGAAATGTTGAAATGGAAACAAGAGTTCTATTGTATTTAATTATAAAATCAGGAAATGTTATTGTAGTTGATGAGATCAGATTTTTTTTTTCTTCAAAGATTCCAAGAACATGAGCAGTCCTTGTAACACTTACAACAGATGTTAGAGGCGGAAGTATTTTTAAGTGTTAAATTTGGATTAATAAGACTCATGGTATATATAGAGAGCCTCTCTAAACATTATCTTTAAAGTGGTGCATTCTATCAGAGAGGAAAGTCGAAAGCTCAAATTGGAATAGATTTTTTGGAGTTGAGGAATCTGTGGTCTGTAAGATAGAAAGAACAGGAATCTATCAAGTGAAGTAATCATTCCAAGAGGAATTAGAATTTTGTGGCAGGTACTAATAAACAGACCTGAAATTAAAACTTACATTGGGTTGTTAAAAGATTTTTTACCCTGTGTGGCTAGAAACATATGAGATCAAATCGCTGCTCGCGTTCTCTGCCCCTTCTTTTTTTGTGGACAGCCTGTTTGTGACTCGAAATTGATGACGCTAGCTGGTGACTACATACTAAGATGTAGATTGTTATGTAAGAGTGAAGTTAAACAAAGTTTAATGTGGAATAAATGTGGATTATTGTCTAGGAATGTCATGATATAAACAGACAATGTTCAGTGACATGTGGACTCGGAGAAAAAAGAAAACAAAAGAAGGTTATCATTCTACTATATATTTAGCATGTGTGTGTTTTATGTGTGCACGCCTGTGTGTCTGACATTCATCGGGTTCAAAGTAGTCTAGAGTCAGAAAGCGATAAGAATAAAATAGAATATCGTGAGATTGAATCATGACGTGCAGCATGAATTTATAGTCTAGTTGTTCAGATGGGATGTACATGTTAAAGAACCATTGGCGATGGAGAGAAGGTGGACATACTGCTGTCTGGGCAAAATTCCCCTTCCAACCCTCCCACAATAACAGTGTTAGTCTCAATATGACCGTAGCATTGCGTTGAAACATTCCTTCCCTTTCTAACATCCTGTTCATGAATTTATTTAATCCTCTAATAGATAACATGTATTTGATAAATAACAGAAAAGTGTGAGCCTGAAAATATGGAACCAGTCGCAGACAATGTCAGGAACAAATTCATGCTTTGACAGCCCTGATTCTTCAGGTGTCACTCATTTTCTCCGATATTTTTAATACAATATGTGTCAGTGTCAGTCGTTTTATCCAGAAAAATTAAACTTTGTCATTTTACTATGTTTTAATATTTTTAAGTTAAAATAGTTCAGTGATAATGTACTAGTACATAATAATCAAAATGAGGTCTGGGGTGGCTCAGTGAGATTCTGGGTTTGATGTCTATAGAGGAAATTCTTCTGGGTTTTCTGACGTGGTTTCCCTTTGTCAATGATGCAGGAATAGGGGCCAGGGGCCTGTTTCACGAAATTTTAACTTAAGATAAAATCCAAATTTTAGTATATACTTAAATCTGATTGGCTAAGCGCTAAAATCAATCTAATACTATCCAATCGAATTACTAAAATCGGATTTTTATCTTAGTTAAAATTTCGTGAAACAGGCCCCTGGCAAGGAACAGTGTGTAGATATAGCCCTTGACAGTTGAAATTTAAAATCAGCGCAGTTGGTGCAGAAAAGTAGGATGTTAACCCCTCTTCATCTTATAATCAAAGTTCAGGTACATGTGAAAACTTAAGATGTAATTATATGCTACCAGTAAAGTATTGAAATTTAAAGGGAATAATAATCCAAATTTTAAATAAATGTTAAAACATCATTATTGTCTAATCTTTGATGTAAATTTGTAAAAATATTTAGAAATTTTTCCCTGTTGATTACAATGTTTTAGAATCTGGTGTAAATAATAAGGACAGGTGAATTATATTGTAGCATCAGGTGATAACATCTATTATTCCCTCCCTTTATTTACTATATAAACAAAAATAATACCTGCTTGTACCCCGTGTACATGCACACGTTTTTATTCCTACTATATACAACACGTGAATGTATGTGCACATGTATGTACGAGGGAATATAGTAAACATGTGTAGGGATATCGGATGTACGAGATTTTTACACAGATGTGTCGAATTCTTCTCATCTTTAGACTCCATTATCCAAATTGTTCATCTCATAAAAAATACGAAAAAAACGTGTGCGCGCACTAAATATGTTTTGTTTAGTATGTGATTTACATGTGCATGGAACATGATTTAGTATTTACAAATGTTTTAACACCATTTTGTTGTCGTTTATCAAGTTCTGGATCTAGACAATGATCTTGCGGGAGTGTCAGTGTTAAAAAAAATTCTAAAACTTTACACCTCTAGGATCATTGGCTCTATTTGAGGAGCCGAAGTGGCTCAGTGAGTATGGTACTAACTTACTAATAATCAGGAGGTTCATACTTTAATTTTTCCAGAACGGTTTCCTCTGTACATCTAGATCATTCAAAGGGGAAATGGATGCAAATAGCGCAGATCTATCAAAAATATTTCAATAGCAAATTAGACTTAAACGTTTAGTTTAAGAAGTTAACATATCTGTACAGTTAATTCTACTGTGCTACTGTGCTAAAATGAAAGGCAGGTCTTCCACTTAAATATTTTGCCCATGAGGCAATTTAATTCCCTATGTTAATTTATCAATCAAGTTTGATATAAGACTGGTTCGTCTTCAATTAGGCCAGGTTAGGTGCAGAAGAGTAGGACGTTAAACCCCATTTCATTTATATAATTAAAGACTGGTAAATATATATCGGACATGGAGAGATTCCTGGATATAATAATAATAATCGCGTCATTTTACAAGGGTAGCAAATTAGGCCTGAGGCCTTTTTCCAATTTGGCCCTTGGCACAGATCGTGCGAATGATTTCGATCATTACTGCAGGAAGAACTCAGGGGAAACCTGCCTGATCGGAAGGGAGACCGAATATCCCTCTCACTTACAGCGATAAAGTTTTTGCCCTGAGCTGTGATTGTATATATATATTCCTACTGTATGTTCAAAGCATTCCACTTGTCTAACCGAGACATAAATATTTATATTATATATATTGTATATAAGGTACTATAGTCTACAAGTATCTACTATAGGCCCTACCTGCTATTGTATATAAGGTACTATAGTCTACAAGTATCTACTATAGGCCCTACCTGCTATTGTATATAAGGTACTATAGTCTACTAGTATCTACTATAGGCCCTACCTGCTATTGTATATAAGGTACTATAGTCTACTAGTATCTACTATAGGCCCTACCTGCTATTGTATATAAGGTACTATAGTCTACTAGTATCTACTATAGGCCCTACCTGCTATTGTATATAAGGTACTATAGTCTACTAGTATCTACTATAGGCCCTACCTGCTATTGTATATAAGGTACTATAGTCTACTAGTATCTACTATAGGCCCTACCTGCTATTGTATATAAGGTACTATAGTCTACTAGTATCTACTATACCTGACGATTAATGAAACTCTACTATACCTGATGATTAATGAAACTCTTCTACACATTGGTTAGGTCTTTAGGTACTAATAACACTTGTCTATTGATGATGTATGCACGGTTTTAGTCTATGGTACTTTAAACTCGAAATAATTTGACCCGCTATGGGGATTCGGAGAAGGAAACCACACACACAGTTTGAATTATTTTGGTTCATTCGCTTTGCTTATAGTATATTTTTTCAATTGTCAACTTCGGACATGTCTTATATCTTACAATGTCTGCGTTTTTGTCCAGTTAATTGTTGTGTGTTGTGCAGTCTTGACCTTTTAGAACATGACAGGAAACATGGTAAGGCTCTGTCTCAGTACCCATGAAGACGGGGGGGGGGGGGCGCATTAGATCATAAGGTCTGTCATTGAGTCAAGTGCTGTGGTCTCGATTTCCCGCTTTTAGGTGATAAGGAGTGGGTTCGACTGTCAAATCCTTTGGGATTTCTCCAGGTCTTCCACTTCCATTCCACTGCCAAAAACGCATACGTGCAAAGTAAATTAAACCATTTGTTATTCCCGAAATGACCTACATTATGATGAGTGGATGTTTAACTCCATTCTCTCTCTATCTCTCAGCTGCTCGGCAAAAATGACATACCGATCTACTAAATGAAAGGTGGAGTTACAAATAGAATGATTGTCTTCTACTTGACTTTATCGTGAAATCTCAATAGAAAGATGAAAGTAAAAAGAGCTGAGGTTGATGAAAACTTAATGAGAGGTATTAGTAGATAAGAGTAAAAGTTGGGTTTATTTTGGTGGTCTGCCTCCGTTTATTTTAGTACCTGTAGGAGTTATCTCGCCATCTTTAAATATATATCAGTTTTATTAATACCTACATACTTAGATCTAATATTACTCCAGAAATAAACCAATAGTAAAGACCATGGGTTTATTTTAGTGGTCTGTCTCCGTTTATTTTATTACCGGTAGGAGTTATCTCGCCATCTATAAATATATATCAGTTTTATTAATACCGACATACTTAGATCTAATATTACTCCAGAAATAAACCAATAGTAAAGATCATGGGTTTATTTTAGTGGTCTGTCTCCGTTTATTTTAGTACCGGTAGGAGTTATCTCACCATCTATAAATATATATATACCTGCATACTTAGAACTAATATTACTTGAGGAATAAACAAATACTTCTATCATGCCTCTATAACCAATCAACCTTATAATTCTCCTTCTTTCATCAGTTATATCTATAAACAATACGAGTACCGGTACTGGTATTCTTGTTGCCCCGGCAACTTGCCAGAATAAAAGTCAGAAATCGTGTTTCAGGAGGATTTCAACACAGGTAACAACAATAAGACATGACAGCAGCCTGCACCCTTTGACATGCTTTGGCAATAAAATTGGGTTTAAGTTAAAACTTTCCACTTTTCTGCACTACGGAACTAATGAAGACTGGCATATGCCATGCTGTATATGCTACTTCTAGTACTAGAGAACCTTTACCTGGACAGCAATTAGACTTGTTAATACAACAGGAAGACCCCACCACACAAAATGTAGACTCGTTAATAATATGTACAGGAGGACCCCACCACACATAACAACAATAAAACTTGTCTGTATCCTGCGCCCTTAGAAAGTACACGATTTGGAAATGAAATATAATTTGTTTTAACTAATTTGCACCAATTGATCATGAGCTAATGAAGAACTGGCAAACGCCTTTGGCAGTGTGCTTTGATGTAGCTTTTGCACGGACAGTGGCACACACAGGTTTGATGATCATATGATGCTGGGGACCATGTCCCTGATTATATCCCCCCTTCCACCTCCCCCACTCGAAAACAGAACCTAAGTATAGGGCCTAGTAGTCTGAAATATGAGAAAGGAAGACATTTTGAAATAAATTTTTATTCAAATTAAATAAAGCTGGTTTGTGCAACAATGATAATTTCAGATTTCAATAAACTTATTTTTATTTTCACTGTCTGGGTGCATGGGGCCGTCACACCCTCCAACCCGTCTCTGGGTACATGGGGCTGTCCACACCCTCCAACCCCTCTCTGGGTGCATGGGGCCGTCACACCCTCCAACCCGTCTCTGGGTGCATGGGGCAATCCACACCCATCAACCCCTCTCTGGGTGCATGGGGCCGTCACACCCTTCAAACCCTTCTCTGCATGCGCTTCGACCTCTAGAGTAGCTGGCCAGCCACCTTTGGCTTGCGGCTGTGGTTTTGAGCCCTGGTGTGAGCATATGTGGCATGGAGATAGGGGTGCCTTCTCAACCTCGTAGGTTTCTTCTGGTTACCTCCCAATGCTAAAGACCCCTACGCGCAAGCGAATTATTGAAATAAAATAAAAACCTTATGTTAGTCCCGAAATGACCTAGTTGTGTTGAGTGGACGTTAAACCCCATTCTCTCTCGCATTAAGAATGGGCCAGTTAATACACTAAATAGGGTAATTATCTGACTTTGTTGGACTGTGTTGTTAATTATCTATAATTACTGTTGATTATAACAACTTCTTATTTCATGTTAATCAAGGGCGATTAACTCTATAATTAACTCCTGCAGGTTGATGTAATATGATCAGAGTTATTTCATTCAGTAAGCTGATAATCAGTTGTAATAATGAATGGAATAATATACCTTCATTAATATGTCTTCAATTATATTTAGAATGAGAAACTTGTGATGTCGCTGGTCTGTTTTAGTCTGAAATAAACCAAACTGTTGTTGAGTAAGAGAGAGAGAGAGAGAGAAATGGGGTTTAACGATCACTGAACACAACTAGGTCACTTCGGGTCTAACATATGGTTTTAATTTTTTTTTTCAATAATTCGCTTGCGCATAGGGGTCTTTAGCAGTGGGATGAAATCGGAGTGGCCGGAGGAAACCCACGAGGTTGAGAAGGCGCCCCTATCTCCATGCCACATATGATCACACCAGGGCTCGAAACCACAGCCGCAAACCAAAGGTGGCTGGTCAGCTAGAGGTCAAAACACAGCACTCTAGACCATGAGGCCATCCAATCCCCGTTGTTGAGTAAGGAGCATGAAGTTTGGAAAAAACTATTAATTGTTGCCAGCTTGAGTTCTTTTTGTATACATGTAGGTGGGGCCCAGGGGGATGTTGTCAGAGAATTGAGTCAAGTGGTGGGGTTTTCGATTCCACGCTTGAACGTGGCAAGGAGTAGGGTCACTTGTTTAAACTTGTGGGTTTCTTCAGTTCCTCCAGTTAAAGACCACTGTGCGCAAATGAATTATTGAAATAAAACTGAGCCATATGACACTCTTCCATACTACTTGACACTCAGACTACGGACACTCTGAGCTGTAATTAGCTCCCAAAAAAAACATTTATTGAACAAAGAACATATCGTCGCTGCCCTTCCAAAACCTCGTATCTGGGATTTAGCCAAAAACTTGATCAGCATGTATATATCGAAGGAACAATTCAATCCGCCAGTTATTATTTAATTAGATCTGTAAAGTTTTTTGTGTCTCCTGAAAAGTAGGACAATTTGAGTTACAAGATTTTGGGTATATTCATATTATTAACTAACTGATGTGCATGGTATCAAGACTTTAGATGAGACTGATATTCTGTGTTTACATCTATTAGTGTGGCTATCTGTTGATGATTTGGTCAGTCAGCACACTCCATGATTTATAGTACAGCATGCTGTCTGTTTGTATAAAGTATACCTTCTAGTACAGCATGCTGTTTATAAAGTATATATACATGTTTATTTATTTTGTTAAATATACATGTTGTTCTAGTTATCTTGATACTCTTGTTAATATTCCCTCTACTTCATTTCCTAATAGACACTGGTAAATATATACAGCACATAAAATGTCTGTCACACCAGGGGGAGGGTGGGGTGGATGGCCGAATGGATAGTATGTGTGCGCTGTTTTATGCAGCCTGTCATTGAGTCAACTGGCGTTGTTTTGAATCCCTGGTTGTACATGGCAAGGGTCACCTGCCCAACTTCATGGATCTTTTACCAGGTCCTCCCACAGCTAAAGATCCCTATGCACAAACAAATAATTTAAATATAATTATGTCCTAGTCACAGAATGACTTAGATTTTGTTGAGTGGGCGTTAAACCCTATTTGACACCTTGATTCTGTTGGGATTTAACTGGTTATAAGCTGGTCTGGAATGCCAAGTAGGAACCAGTGGCAGGATGTAGCCAGTTGCAGGAACCAGGAATTATGTTTCTTTTTACTGCTCATATGACATTTTAATTGAATTAGTTTTATGAGACAACTGACCAGGGAAGGGGGTCTGTTGATTGCCAATCAGTGGACTGGTCAGCAACAGACTGAAGTCATTTATCTCATCATGGATGAAAGATGGTCATGGTGTGGTCAGTCAGTCAGTAGTTTGGTCAGTGTTGATGGATATCAGCTGAGATCCTAGGGGGGTTGTTTGTTGTGTTTAGGTGCCAGGGGGCAGTTTATATTTTACAATAAACACAGACCATGGGGGTCATAGGTCAAATCAGTGCAGATTTCAACCAAGGTATATCATCAACATGTTTGGTATTGGTTTCTAGATTGAATGTTATTTTATATTTAAATATTGATACCGGTCGGGTCTTGTCACTTTCTTAAAGGGTATAATGCTATGACCAGGCATAATGACCAGTCAGGTTTAGATAGTGTTTGTTATCAATCGGGGTAGAAGTTAATTAGTTAAGTATTTAATCCATTATTGTTTAATTATGTTAATGTCTCTAGTGATAATACTTTATAGTATATGTTTCGATTGTAATACGAGCTTATATAATTGTAGTCAGAATATAAAAAGGCTAATGTACATCCACTGTACATTCCCTGTAAGCTATTAAACTTGCACGATATTGGTGCTAAAGTTTGGTCTTGTCAAGAAAATCCATTATGCTGATTACCCTATTTTGCCTATACCGTTTTTTCAGGACTTCTAATTTTGTCTAATGGTTTGGATTGTTCTTACTTGGTTTTATTTTATTTAATTGGTTTTGAAGAATGAACATAACACCGTCAACCAGAATTATCCCATCTGTGAATCATAAACTGGTTGAACTAGAGCAGATTTACGCCTCTTAGAGCAGATTTACGCCTCTTTGATGTGCGGTTTATTTCCTATGGTGGTTATTAGGGAGAACTAATTGAATAGTAAAGGTCTATAAACCTGTCAATAAGAATTATTTTCAAGATTAATAAATAAATAAATGCTCCCTCTATTTGATGCTGTGGAACACATCTTGGTTAGATTAATGGTGGTTTTATGGTCTGTGGCCTATTAGTTTTTATTAAGAGAGTGAAAACTTCATATAGAGAGAGAAATTGGGTTTAACTTCCACATGACACAAATCAGGTCATTTCGGGATCAACATATGGTTTAATTTTTTATTTCAATAATTCACTTGCACGTTGGGATCTTGAGCAGTTGGAGGTAACCGGAGGATCCAAAGAAAACCCACGAGGTTGGACAGATGACCCTATTCCTTGTCATATACAACCGAGGATGCGAAACCACGACAGTTGACTCAATGACAGGCTTTATGATACAGCACGCACATGCTAACCATTCGGCCATCTAACAACCTCCCGTAATTGGATTAACAATGGAAGTTTTGGAGACAGATGATTAAAAAGTCAAAATGTCAGATTATTGAACAGTCTGATTAAAATACAAATCTATATTGCATTTCGTTTTTTTACTCTTCAATGGCCTACACTACATGAAGATCTGACAAGTTATAGTGGGAGTTCACGTCAGGAGTCAAACAAGCGGCTTTTGGCTCTATGACGTCAGACATGATTAATCAATCAGCGTTGATGTTTCTAGGGGTTGACTGGCCACAATTCCACGCAGTGAACGCCAAGAAGTCGCCATAACAGACCGTTTCATTGACTTATTCATCACATCAAAAAGAACACCTATTGTATAAACAACTCTTTCAGATCCTTGTGTAGTAAAGGCAACTATAAAAAATTAAACGAAATAGGATCTGTGTTTTAATCAGATTGATTATTGTATAGAAACATGTCATTTCTGTACACAGTGGCCTCCTTGTCGAGAAATCATCTTGAACTTTCAAAATTAGATGAAAAGTAGGCGGCAATACTGCTGCTCAGGAAAAATTGGCAGAAATCATATTTCACATGTAACCATGGGAATAAAAATACCCAACTTATTTGTCTTAAAATATTGTTGACCGAAGTTAAATTCCTTATACTGTATTCTATTCTGTTTTTTTTGCGTAGACATGCTTATTAAAATTGTGAGTTATGTGTAATTTTTAAATGCCCTTTTGACCTCAAAGATATCATATTTTTATGGTTTAATATATAAAGATCTATATCATTCATTTCCAATTATAAAAGATGGTGATCTGACATTAATTACTGTGTTTATAAATTTATTGTCATGTGTAAAGATAAGGAGCACCTGTATAGACTAGACACATTGAAGGGAGATAACTCCTGGTGTCTTATTACAATATAAACAGCTCTGATTGACAGGTCAAATTACTGTATATATATATATATTTATGTACATTGGCTACTGTTTAAAGTAGATCAGCTTGTATCTACAGTAAATAAACAAACAATTAATTGTCCAGTCTCTCATAAACAATCAATTGTCCAGTCTCTCACTCCTTCAGAAATATGAGTCTATAAATATGGTGAATTCTGTGTCATTTTGATTCAATTTGACCCGAACATAAAATGATTCGGAAACTTGGTTTCTTGATTAATACAGATGAGAAAAGAAATAGCTCCTGGTGAAAATGCTTGCTATGCCCCGATTTAATTCACATGAACTAGCAACAGGCCAGGATCCAGGATTTTTTCGAGGGGAGGGGGCCTTGCATTGTACCAAATTACAATGCCGCATGCATTAGTGGTTTGGTGTAATGCCCAGAGCCTTTGTCGCATTGCTTGGGCAGAGACAATGCGAAAATCAGTTTATATCTTGGGCTGAGGGGCGGGAGGAACAGCCCCCTTCCCCCGCCCTCTGGATCCGCACCTGAGCCAAAGTAGCATATGCTATGAATAATGTCCCTAAATATCCAGGTGCCCCTTTGCTTAATGTTTGCTAAATTCAGTGATCCTTGACTAGCTCTATTCTATATATATACAGCCTGTTAGTTATATGCCCACATTGATCTTTTTCAAATGGTCTTATGTTATTACCATTAGTGAGATGCAGAAGCCTATTGATTTTTAGTGATTTCTGATAACAACTGTCTGAGTTATTGACCTTGTTTTTAATTTAGGCCCTGTACAAGCGTTCATACAGCCAACTAAACCAGTTTAAATTTTCACTCCCAATTAATCCAAGCAAAGACACCAGAAACAGCAGTGCTACAACCTACTCTTGTATCAAATCCCAACTGTCAGAGGATTGATTACGTCCAGTCGTGCACACCAATGTTGTTTGTCCCATCCGAAAAAATAGACAGCTGTCCTTGTCAAGCCCTTTGCCTGCAACATTGACAAGTAGAAAACCACACCAGCAAAAACCTGATGCACTTTCATGGAGCGAACTTGTAACCTCCAGGTTAGCGAGCCAGCATCTTACCCACATAGCCACCCTGGCTCCCCATCTTCTACAAAGGTGCCACGATTATAAATGAAAATGTCTTTGATTTTACTTCAGCTTTTGATTCTTTGTATTTTTCAGGCTCGATGGTAACTCTGGGACGTTCCAATTATTTTCGCTTCAATCATCCACAGGAAGCTCAGAAAATAAAAGAAGCCATGCCGAATTGTCGGATATCGTGTGCTCCCCTCAATTTTCTTCAAGGTAAGCCTGAATCTTTGATTAATTTTCAAGTTATATTAGATTTACCGTACACTATACATCCTTCTGATTCCTAATACAAACTAGATGAACTACAATAAAGCCGATTATTTAACCTACTGGTCACGCACCAATCCTACTTAAACCAAATAATATCAAATAGAGAGAAATATGGTGTCATGACCACACGACACAAACTAGGCCATTTCGGGAACATATGGTTCAGGTTTGTTTCAATAATCCCTTAGAACCCGGTAATCAAAATCACACTAGTTGACTCAATGACAGACCTTATGATGCACGGGCAAACGCTGACATTTGAACTGACATTTGAGATGCATTAATAATTAGCCTATGCAAAAATACACCGATTCAAAATCTTGCTTAAAAAAAACCAAACATTACTGGAGAAAACTGCATTTTGACCCTTATAAGATATTTGGCCTTGTTACATGAACAAAATTATCCTCCATGGAATTTAATCGTTTATTTGGAAGACAGGACATGGTCCAGTTGTCAGAAGAATCACAAGATGGATAATTTATATGTTGGAGTTACACAAAGTTGAACAAAGTCATCTCTAATCTTTGTTGTCGTAGCCTACGTCTCTTTGATCGGCCATTGTTCTTCATCCTCACGTCTGTCTGCGTTGATTTGGTCTATTCTACAGAAACTACATCTTAACGGCCAATTAATCAAGTGTTTGTACATAACCTCATGACCTCGCATAGCTAAATAGGTCAGATTATGAGTAGAAATAGCCTGTAAGACTGTTGGTTGTTCGTAAAATAAAAAAATTAATTTGTTTCAACTTTAAAAAAAAAAAATGCTTTTGATCTTCTGATCTGTTGAGTTATTAGGAAATTTGTGACCCCCTCCCACGAAACCAGCCTCTTGTCGCACAACTCTATTTTGTCTGGATAGGAGACGTTTCTGCCTATCCTTTCTTTATCGAATTGTAACTGCCACATATTCTTTTACGTGTATGTCCATGTGAAGTTAAAGTACAGATCGCAATAAGTTAATTGAGAGCGATAACTTTAATAACCACAATTTTTTTTATGAAAATGGTGGCCTATCGTGTGTGCTTGCGTTAAGCCATGATTGGAGGCTTTTCATTTACCTTTCTTATTCAATCAAGGGGTTTTCTTTACAATGAATTTTACCATGAAACCTAATTAAAGTTAACTCTGTCAAGAGACCTTCAAAACTTTTGCTCTTTCTCAAGTAAACTCTGGTTTGACATCCTATTATTCTGCATCCATTAACCGAGAGACCAATAGCGGCCATTATGATATACTTAGACGCTTTTCAAATATTCAACATCATTTCCCAAGCTAAGTGGGTAAGACACTGTCTCGCCAGCCTGGAGGTCATAGCAAACTGTATAGCATATGCCCATCTTCATTAGCCCAAGTTTCAAATGAGTAGTCTTTCGAGCCCTGGTGTGAGCGTATGTGGCATGGAGATAGGGGCGCCTTCTCAACCTTATGGGTTTCCTCTGGGCACTCCGGTTTCCTCCCACTACTAAAGACCTCTACGCACAAGCGAAATATTGAAATAAAATTAAACCATGTGTTAGTACCGAAATGACTCATTTCCGTATCAAGCAAATTACCCCATGATGCCAGACAAAACATGATTCATTTGCATTTTATTGTTTCTCTCTCTCTTGACCTAAATTGTGTAAATACTTCTAGTTTTAAAAGAAAAAGGAGGTAAATCTTAAAATAGCTTTTTGTAATCTCTGATGGTTAACTATAAAATGCCAGCACGTGTCACGGGATTTATCAGACACACGATTATATAATAGCATGGCTTCTGATCAAACATGCGCAAAACACTTCAAAAATACAGATTACATACAGGAAAGATAGCAAATGGCTAGTAAATAGCGACAAGGGGTAATTTTCTTAATTCTTGAGTCTATTTGCTTTAGTGGTTTCACTCCGCTCTACAGAGAAGGCTGGCAGTCTTAATGACAAGTGTTCAGTGTCGCCCACCCAAAAAATAATGTTACCGTACTATATGTGATAAACCTACTACCCCTCTCCTTTATAACAAAGCCACAAAATACTTGAATGTAACTAATGCTACGTTAAAGATTATAAATTCAAGCCCAGAATTAAGATTTGGTATGGGGCCACTGTAGCTTAGTGGGTAAAAAGCTGGCTTGCTAGCCTGGAGGTCACATGTTCGATCCCTGCATTCGACAAGAAAGTTCATCAGAATTTTCCAACATGGTTTCCCTTGTCAGTGGTGCAGGATGGTGGGCCTGACAAGGACAGCTGTCTATTCGTTCATATTGGATGAAAAACTGAGGTCCCGTGTATACATTGGCGTGCACATAAAAGATCCTCTGCCAGTTGGAATTCGATATAAGATTAGGCCATCCCATAGTGTTGCTGCCCGGGAAAGATTTCCTTCATAGCACACTGTATGACATATGTCTGTCTTCATTAGCTCAGTCGGAGCAGAACAGTAGGGGGTAAACTCCATTTCATTTATGAGATTTAGTGGGCCGCCTGCAGACTACAGGAACTTTGAGGACACTAGAAAAACAAGTTACCTGTGTGAATCCAGGGTATTTTTATTTAATAGTTTGAGGCAAGTTTTATAGAATTTAAAGATGTGATTTTAATTTCTTGTTAAAATATTTATCTCATAGTTATGAAGAATGAAAAACTTTTCCTTCGAACCATGTGCTAGCGAACTATTTAAAAACAAATTGAATCATATGCTAGTCCCAAAATGACCTAGTTTGTGTAGATTGCCATTAAACTCTCTCTCTCTCTTTTGAACATTAATCTCTCAATCTTGGACATTAATCTATAATCTCATGTAATGTTACCTAGGTTGTGAAATAGATATAGAATTTTATAATCCGTTTTTATTTATTCAAGAGATTAAACATAAAAACTTGAATCATAAGTTATGTCAATATTAAATAAAATGATTAATATTTGATATGAATGATTTTGTCAATGAAATCTTTTACTTCTTCGCCGAAAAAAAATCATAAAAATACAAACATAATATTCAGTGAGACAAATATCTCATTTAAAGAGACATTGAAAGGTTGCTGATTGGTGTAAGACCAAATTTTCTGATTTGAAATGAAATGGTATTTATCTCCCTACTTTTCTGCGCCAATCCAATCTGATGAAAACACAGATCGTATTTTGTTTTGTTTTTATAGATCAAAACTTTCATTTTTCTTGTCTGTACTACACTAGGATATGGAAGTGTTGTTATCATTGATGTGCTCTGAATGGTGTAAGAGATTAGCCAATGAAACGGTCTGTTACGGCAAGCTTTAGGAGTGTGTTGCACGGAACTGTGGGTAATCCACTAGTAACATCAATGCTGATTGGTTAATCAAATGGCTGAAGTAATAGGGTCAAAAGTCGCTCACATGACCTCTGACGCAACCCATCACTCCAACCGATCAGGTCTTCATGTAGTGTAGGCCATCGAAAGTATAAAAAAATGAAACGACATATAGAGATCTATATTTTAATCAGATTGGCGCCAATCAGGCTAATGTCGAAGGTCATGGATTGCACTCTTTACCGAATTCCAAATGTCAAGGTTTCTTTTATGTTATCAAGTTGATTGGTTCGTTCGTTCGTTTATTCGTTCCTGGGGTTTTACTTCCACTTCCACCAAGGGTGATATAATAGACAAGTTGATCGGTGGACCTCTCCTTCTTTTCTCTAACATCCGAGTGACTAGATTCTTTCCTTATATACCTCTTTAAAACGTTGAAATATCACAGGAAAATTTACTCGTGCATAATATTCACATTAAACAAACAAACTCTAAACTCTAAAACATTCAATACAGCTCTTTATGACAGGAAAAAGTACTCTTGAATAATATGCACACTAAATAAACAGGCTCTAAAACATGCACAACTATTTTCTTCTTTTCAAAGTATTTTTTTTTTCAAAATTATTTCTATGATATTCTATCCCCCTAGAGAAATATTTTACCTCCTCTTTGTCTTTATCTTCATTCAATATAGTCATGAAAATTCATGGGTAATAAGATCGCGATAAAGATCTTGACAAATTATTCAGCGATTTTTGCCGTTTGTATTATGTCGGATGATTATACAGTAAGCGTTGTTGGGGTTTTATCGGGATAGATTTCACCCTATTGTATCCTTCATCCCTATTGTACCCCTCATCCCTTTCCTATTGAATTATCCTATTGTAACTAGAGCCGCAACAAAAGTTTGTGTCGTAAAAAAAATTGATTCATTATTCACTGAGAGACACGATTGTGTGTAGTGTATAATTTAAAACAGTTTTCGCCAGCAGTTATAGATGAAAATCTATGACTAGTAAATTTGTTTTTTATGGGATGCCTATCTAAGCAAGAAATTGGACGGATGTTACGTTAACCAGATCATAGAGAGAGGGAGGGGGAGGAGTGAGAAAGATAGGCGGAAGGGAGAAAGAGGAGTGGGGTTAACATCCACTTGGCACAAACGAGGTCTTTTCGGACTAACATGATTCAATTTTATTCAATAATTCACTTTCACATAGGGGTCTTTAGTAGTGGGATGAAATTTAAAGCCGTTTATCCACATTCCTATTTTTCAAGCAATATCGAAGATCCACGGCTTTATCCACTGTAAAATGTTATCAAATTGATTATTTAACATGTAATTAAGGAAACAAAATTTTATCCAACATTTGTAGGTGCTGCTGGCTTGTTTATACAATTTTTAGAGGATGTAGAATACTGCGTAATTTTTAATTTATCGTGTCTCTATATTGTCCACAGCAGAATGTTGAATATTAATAGCGGTGGTGCCTCCAAGACAGGCAAATGGCTCTGACAGTTTAAAATGAAATGAAATGTGGTTTAATGTCCTACTGTTCTGCTCCTAACCTGGGCTACTGAAGACGAGCATACGCCATACAGTGTGCTATGAGTATAATTTTGCCAGGGCAGCGGCGCTACATTGCAGCCTGCTCTTATATCGAATTCAAACTGCCAAGGATCTTTTACGCGCTTGCCAATTTGTACACGAGACCTCAGTTTTTCATCCATTTCAAACGACTAGACAGTTGACCATGTCAGACCCTCCGTCCTGCATCGCTGACAAGAGAAAACCACGCCGAAAAATTTGGATAATCTTTCTCTGCCAATACAAGGATCGAACACCTGACCTTGGACAGTTTGAGGTGAGTCCTGACAGCTGAGAAAAGTAGTTTAACACTGTCCAGCAATATATACCAATTTGAAATATATCACTTAATTTCTAATTTCGACAAGGAACCAGAGTAGTAAATAAGTATTACACAGGGTTAATTAAAGTCATTCAGAACTTCTCCACTAACTTGACCAAACGCTTGGACATTAATCACAGTAACTACTGTACTTATGTAAACAATGGTATCTTGTCTCAAGGACCCTGATTAGCTCCACACAATCTCTCTCTCAAACCTGCCATGTTGGTTTTTTTTCCTTTGCCCAACAACCAAACGACACACAAAAAATGCAGCAGTGCTGAATGAACGAAAAAAAAAACCAAACATCTGTACAAATAAGTTATCGTGGCCAGTGGTTGCATTAATCTGTGTATTCATAAGTGTTTAATATGGAGTCACGGTTGAATTACTGTCATGGTATGTTCGCTGAAGCATGAGTTTGACTTCTAGTGGGTTTATCTGTTAGCTGATGACCAGCCAACCGACTGAATGACTGAGGAAGGGAGTACACATATATTTGAAATCAAGGCAGTCGGTCGTATACTCATTCAGGTATTCTCACCTGTATGTGTATCGGATATTAACGACAGGTGTTAAACTAATTAGGATTATCAGGTGCAATTAAGGATTATCTTTTTAAGGTGAGTGTAGTTAAGTATGGTTATGTGTGTTAATGAGAGGTAAGTTATAGGAGAGATATTAGGAAATGGAATCTCAGGTGTGTAAAGTTGTAAGGATCGTTAAAGGTGTACAGTATTTGTATGTACAGGTATATTATAGCCATGCTGTCAACTAACAGGTAGGGACAGATTGTATTTATCATAGTAATAATTTAAAAACAGGTAGACCTATAAAATAATTTAGGATCCAAAATAGAATTTTCCTTACGTTGGTTATTTTTTTGCTTATGTTTTTTTTTATATAAACACTAATTTATTGAATTTAATTTAAGGATTGGGAAATAGGCAAAACCTATATAGTCTTTCTGCCTAAAATTTTTTAAAAAAAGGACATAATAAAGAATAATTTACAAACAAAGATAGGATTTTGGTTAGATTTGTTTTTTGTATTATGTTTTTGCAAAATGTGGTAATTTTACCACCGATCTTTATCTACCCATACAGAGCAAAACCAAAATGTAGTAATTATACCCCTGATCTTATGAGGCCAAACAAATAAAAATTTTACTTCTTTGGGGTGTTCATAAATAAACATCTGCTTGAGTCTTATGAATGATGCTTTCTTTCAAATTCCAAAACTTTAAAATTGAAATTAATGATACTGTGATTTATATATTCAACTATTGGTAGATGGTTTATAGGATTTACGTTGACTCATTTTAGTGTTTTATCTGAAAATCTTTATTTATCAAATTCTGTATTCATATAGCTTTTTGGAGCCATGATGATTCAATGATTAAGGTGCTAGCTCAACAGTAATAAAATGCCTTGGTACTGTAGCATTCATGTAAAACTGTCCTGACAAACATGGTCTGAGGTTATAGTTTGATTGTTGTACGTGGCAAGGAGTTGAGTCGCCTGTCCAATCCTATGGGTTTTCTCCAGGTCCTCCGGTTTCCTCTCACTGCTAATGACCCCTACGTTGTTATTAAACCCCAATATTCTCTCTCTCAATACTCGCGCGAATATCCATCCTACTTGAAACCACAAAAAATAAGGAATATGCATTTCTTGAAATGGATGAAGTCAGCAATTTTGAGCCATCTTCACATGGCCAAGATAACCCAGCTCAAAAATGCCTTCTTGATTACAGTTGATATATGCTTCACCTTTGCATTCAGATGCCAATGTTTTAGGCATTTTAGAAACAGCTTAACTCGAGCATCTGGACAGCCTATGAGTCTTATCCAGATTCAGGACTTCAATTCAAGAATGTATTATCAGTTGGTTAAGGATGTGTAGCTTATCACAGATTAGGAAAAGATTTTTTTACAAATAATTTGACAATTTTATGGTATTATCCTAAATTATTTACATTAGTGATTATTTTACACAAAAAACTATAAATTATCTATTGTTTTTTAATGTCAAATTTGTAAAAAAAATTATTTTATGGTATTATCCAAATTGTTTACTTATTTTTATTTTTTTTACACATAAAACCTAGTATTCACTCTATCTATTGGATTTTAAGGTCAAATTTTTTCAAATTTGATTTTATGACATCTAACTTGACTGACAGATGCATTCTCCAGCCTGGTCAATTCCCTTGAAACAAGAGCTTGGTGACATGTGTTCAAGTGTACTCTGTTATCTTTTAGTGACTGGACTTTGTGTGATATATGTAGGTATATATATCTAATATTACCACATACATGTAAGTATTACTGACATCAAGTAGGTCAACCATAAATCAAAACTAGACCTGATATAGTCAACTAGTTTTATATAGAATACTTTAAACACCACAGCTTAAAGGGACAATAACACTCTTGCTGGCTAGACAGGTTTAGAATTTTTTTTTAGCCTTATTCTAACTACAAAATGTTTAAGTGTCCTACCTGTTGTGTAAATTATCCATTACAACCTATCTTACTTGTCCAGAGGGTTCGAAAATATGTTTAAATCCAAGTTACATATTTGAAAGTGCTTACGTAAGGCTTTTCAAACCATGTTATGACATGTAGTTGAATTTTTCCAATTTTTAAAATTAGGTGTGTTAACATGAAATTTGTATCATTTTTTAATTGAAATATTGTAAAATAGTACAAATTGTTGACCAGAATAAAGATTGGAACATATTATTCATTTACAACAAGAGTGGTATTAAAGATGACATATATATACTATAATTCATTTGTATAAACCAACCAGTATTTGTATAGAGTTAAAACATTATATTATGGACATCTACAAATTTATTGAACTTACAGACCTCGCCATATTTATATTAAAAAATGTTGAGGTAGAAATATTTTTGTTAATTTATAATAAGATAACCATACTTTACATAGAGTTAAAAAAATTTATATTATGGCCAGCTACATACCTAAAAATGAAATGAAATTGGGTTTAATGTCCTACTGTTCTGCTCCGAGCAGGGCTAATGAAGACAGGCTTACCCCATACAGTGTGCTACAATGTATAGAGGAATTTTCCATGGACAACAGCACTATGACCTACTCTTATATCGAATTCCAACTTCTAAGGGATCTTTTACGTGCACGCCAATGTGTACACAGGACCTCAGTTTTCCATCCCATCCAAACGACTAGACAGCTGTCATTGTCAAAGCTACAAATATATTGAATCTTACAAACCTAATCAAATACAAAGTTTGAAAATTTATTTTATTGCGTACATATTCCATGCATTATCTGTTGTATTTACTGTTGAGCTAGGATATTATGATAGGAAACAGTATATCATGTACATCTGTATCAGGGGATCACGGTGGCTAAGTGGGTAAGGTGCTGAATCGCTAGCCTGGAGGTCGGGTGTTCGATCCCCGCATTGGCCGAGAAAATTCATATCGATTTTCCTATGTGGTTTCACCTTGTCAGAGATGCAAACGGAGGGCCTGACAAGGACAGCTGCCTAGTCGTTCAGATGGGACTAAAAACCGAGGTCCTGTGTACACATTGGGGTGCACGTAAAAGATCCCTTGGCAGTTTGAATTCAGTTGCTGCTCGGGCAAATATTTCCCTCGTAGCACACTGTATGGCGTATGCCCGTCTTCTATTAGCCCAGGTTAGCATGAATGCAAGGAAGGGTATATGGTCAAATGGTTAGAGCGTGTGCGCCGTTGTATCACAAGGTCTGGTTGGTTTTGATTCCCCACTTGTACATGATGAGGAATAGGGTCGCCTGTCAAACCTCTTGAGTTTCTCTGGGTCCTCATGTTTCCTCTCACTTCTACAGACCCCTACCCACAGGTGAATTATTGAATTAAATTGAATCATATGTGAGTCCTGAAATGACATAGTTTGTGTCAAGTGGACATTAAACCCCATCTTTCTCTCTAGATGCCTGCAATTACACCATAAGTCTTTATATCAAAAAAGTAAATATTTTTACTTTTAAAATACATGTGACTATCGGACATAGCTTGGTGTGCTGTATCTTTAATTCAAACGGAGTAATAATATTCAAGATATAAACTGCTAGAATGCAAATGAGCACCTACTTTTTTTTATGGCGTAACCTTTTATCTACCTGTAAACTCGTTAAAGGTGAATACTCGACCTACATACAGTTCCCTGCACCTGTATGTATATTCAGGTACCCTAACATTATACATGTATATAGAGTGTCTATTTTAAAAAAAAACTTTTCTAGACACTTTTATAATCAGGTGAATACAAGTCTCGACAGGTGTGGTAAGACATGCTCTTTAAAAATAGCATTGTAAGTCTCTTTGTAACAACTGACTTTCTATATATATATAGACTGTTAAATTATTATTAAAAATACCATTTTTCTACACTCCTTCTTGATAAATAGGGGGTGGATTAACGTGTCTGTGTTAGATCATAAGGTCTGTTATTGAGTCAAGTGGTGTGGGGTTGATTCTCCTGATGGTAATGTATGTGACAAGGAGTTGGGTCGCCTGTCCATCCTCTTGTGTTTTCTCTGGGTCCTCAGGTTTTCTGCCACGGCTAAATACCTCCATGCACAAGTGAATTATTGTATTAAAATTGAACCATACGTTAGTCCTGAAATATTGAAATAAAATTGAACCATGTGTTAGTTCCAAAATGGCCTAGTTTTTATCGAGTGGACGTTAAACCCCATTTCTCTCTCTATATATATATATATTTATACAGTCTGTGTTATTTTATTATTAAAAATACCAGTTCTCTACACTCCTTCTAGATAAATATATTCACATGTTAAATTTATTTGAGGGGGAGGATCCATCATCACAATAGACGTCTGTACATTTTTTTATAACACCTCATTGTGTTTCGTGATATTAGCATGCCTTTCAACGTTCAGTTTTTGTCATGTTTTCTTTGGGCTATGGTTTGTACGTGGAAAGGAGTAGGGTCGCCTGTCCAACCTCATGAGTTTCCTCCCATTGCTAAAGACCCCTACGCACAAGCAAAATATTGAAATAAAATGTTAGTCCTGGAATGACCTAGTTTGTGTCGAGTGGACTTTAAAACCTATTTCTCTCTCACTCTCTCTCTTTGGGCTATGAAATAAGAAATTCTAAGTAATGTACAAATATTATAAGTAGCTGATTAGATGAGGACATTAATCATTAGAATTACCATCATTATTGTTAAAATTAACATTATCTTAATAACAATTAGGCTGGATTATTATTATTAGTTGTCAGTGTCAGTTGGCTCCATTTATAATTATCTGAAATTCTTGTTAGAACATAGCCCCTATCAATATAAGTAGACTCAATCATTATCATTAGACTCTATCATTATAAATAATAGTCCCCATCATAATTAGAATCTTATCAAATATCTGTCATTATCATTAGGCCCTGTCATTATCATTAGGCCCTGTCATTATCATAGGCTATGTTCATTATCATTAGGCTCTGTCATTATCATTAGGCCCTGTCATTATCATTAGGCTCTGTCATTATCATTAGGCCCTGTCATTATCATTAGGCTCTGTCATTATCATTAGGCCCTGTCGTTATCATTAGGCCCTATCATTATCATTAGGCTCTGTCATTATAATTAGGCTCTGTCATTATCATTAGGCCCTGTCATTATCATAGGCTATGTTCATTATCATTAGGCTCTGTCATTATCATTAGGCCCTGTCATTATCATTAGGCTCTGTCATTATCATTAGGCCCTGTCGTTATCATTAGGCCCTATCATTATCATTAGGCTCTGTCATTATCATTAGGCCCTGTCATTATCATTAGGCCCTGTCATTATCATTAGGCCCTGTCATTATCATTAGACTCTGTCATTATCATTAGGCCCTGTCATCATCATAGGCTCTGTCGTTATCATTAGGCTCTGTCGTTATCATTAGGCCCTATCATTATCATTAGGCTCTGTCATTATCATTAGGCTCTGTCATTATCATTAGGCCCTGTCATTATCATTAGGCTATGTCGTTATCATTAGGCCCTGTCATTATCATTAGGCCCTGTCATTATCATAGGCTATGTTTATTATCATTAGGCCCTGTCATTATTATAGGCTATGTTCATTATCATCGGCTATGTTCATTATCATCGGCTATGTTCATTATCATAGGCTATGTTTATTATCAAAGGCCCTATTCATTATCATGATAATTAGTCCCCATTATCATTTAGCTCCATTATCATAATTAGACTACATCTTTATCATTTAGTTCAATCACAATAATTAGTTTCATCATTATAATTAGCCCTATCAATTTAATTAGGCTATATCGTGGTAATTAGCTCCTGTATTTAATCTTATAATATCGCAATAAAACTCCCATCTTCATCATCTGTAAAATTTCTTCATCATTTTCATCTTGTCTATTATAACAATTCATCATCATCATCATCATTTCTTCATCTTGTCTATGAGATTTCATCATCATCATCATCATCATCATCATCATCATGAATTAATTTAAGGTGAGGTAAATAAAACAAATATACATTAACATCCAGAACTTTTGAAATATTTAACAATTGAACAAGTTGAACAAAGTGTGGAAAGAATTTTGATATTGTGTATAGTTACGTAGATGTAAATTCAATGTTGTGTAGTGACCTAGTTATGTTAATTGCTTGAGTAAGTAATAATAATAGCAACATTGTATTAATTATAATGTGAGGTATATAGGTAATAATATATACATTGTATCATTGTAATGTGGGGATATATATATAATGTAGAGAGAGAGAAATGGGGTTTAATGTCCACTAGAACTAGGTCACTATAGGACATATGATGGTTTCAATTTTATTTCAATAATTCGCTTGCGTGTAGGGGTCTTTAGCAGTGGGAGGAAACCTGAGGACCCAGAGAAAACCCATGAGGTTGGACAGGCGACCCTTATCCTTGTCACGTACAACTGGGGATTCGAAACCACGCCAGTTGACTCAATGACAGGCTTTATGATACAGCGTGCACGTGCTAACCATTCGCCCATCCAACCTACTGTGGGATATATTATAGGTAATAATAATAATTGATATACATTGTCTATGGTCAGGTGTGTTGTCTACCTCTTATCATTATCTGGGGCGTTGGGACGGCCTAGTGGTCTAGAGTGTTGCGCTTCGACCTCTAGCTGGCCGGCCACCTCTGGCTTGCGGCTGTGGTTTCGAATCCCTTGTGTGAGCGTATGTGGCATGGAGCTAGCAGCGTCTTCTTAACCTCGTGGGTTTCCTCTGGGCACTCTGGTTTCCTCCCTCTGCTAAAGACCCCTACGCGGAAGCAAATTATTGAAATAAAATTAAACCATATGTTAGTCCCGAAATGACCTAGTTGGGTTTAGTTGTCGTTAAACCCCATTCCTCTCTCTCTATTCATTATCTATTCTCATAAAATATTACGCCATATTTTTATGTATAAAGTCTGGGGGACAGGATCATAAATTATTTTGATAAGAAGATGACCCGATTTTTCCACTTTGTACTGAATAGAAATAATTTCCAGTAAAGAATACTATGGTGAAAAGAACCTTTGAACAGTATTTTATCAAGCATAACGCATTTTCCTGGGGTCTAATGTTCGAAATGAGGATGGGTCTTCCAACTGAGAAATTTTTCAAGGGCTTACAGCTTTGTCTACATGGTAGATGTTTTGGTATACTTCAAACACCAAATACAAATGTGTTATTAGCTTAGGCTAATCAAAATGATGTTCAGGCATCTAATTAAGCAAAAGGTCTTTCAAAGCCCAATGAAAGTTAAATCTAATTCATTGTGTTTTAATCTTACATGATATATGCCTTGGTGTGCATGTAAAAGAACCTTTATTTGGTGTGTATGTAAAAGAACCTTTGGTGTGCATGTAAAAGAACCCTTGACAGTAGGTGCAGAAAAGTTTGACGTTAAATTGTTTAGTCTGGAAAACATTTGGCTTCTCTTATTGTAGATTTCTTTATTTTGTATTTATTCAAATAATTTCTGTCATTAAACGGCAAGTACAAATCTATTAAATGCTACAAGATATGGTGGGAGGGGTTTCAACTTGTCAATAAGATGATTAAAAAACCCTTAAAGGTCAAAGGTGATGGGGTGTCAAATAAAAACTTCAAAGTTCAACAGTTTTGGAGGATAAAGAAAGGAGGAATTTGTTTGAAAACAGTTGAAATGAAAGTAGGATTGTTGTGTTTTGGAAGTACCTGTCACCTGGGGATAATTTCTCGGACATTTCTAATTGATTGGAACACCTGTACAATCATTGAGATGTTTTAAATATGTCACTGAAATGAAATAACGTTGGGTTTGTCATCCTAGTTTTCTTGCTACGTTTAATTGAAATTCTTGACATTTATTCCATTTATAAGATAAGATGTTTATTGCATCAAGACGTCCATTAAGGGCAGCATGGATACAGATACACGTACATTTAGACATATACATTTGATAATGCAAATGAATTTATTGAATTATGTAATAAAATGTCAGAGAGACTCAGTACACCTGACTTGATTTCACAAAGCACAAGAAAAATATTATTGCCAAGTCATTTGGATGGTATAAAATAAACAAGGTCCTTGTATGATATGTATACATAAAGGTCACAATTCAATGCAGATCACAGATTACAATGTATACGGAAACACCACTGTTAAGGCAAAATTCTCCTAAAGAACATATAAACCATAGCAAAAAATTGACTGTACGTTTGTCTCAAGTTGACTGTTGGTATATTCTGATTTTTTTCTGATCAAGGAGATTCTGAGAATTGTATTTCTGGGCAAAATTATCCTCTTTATCATCTGTTCTTACGAATTTTGGCATCAGGAGTCCGTTTCACGAAATTTGAGCTAAGATAAAATCCAAATTTTAGTAATTGATTGGATAATATTGAATTGATTTTAGTGCTTAGCCAATCAAAAATGAAATATCTGCTAAAATTTGTATTTTATCTTTAGTTAAGATTTTGAGAAACTGGGACCAGTATTTCAAAGTTTGTCCCTGAAGCTATTTCTTCTTATCTTTATTGAAATATATACATGTAAACAAAGCAATTTGACTCTCTCTCTTCCACTTTCTCTCTCTCTCTCTCTTTCACTCTCTCTCTTTCACTCCCTCTCTCCCCCCCTCTCTCTCTCTTTCACTCTCTCTCTGTTACTCTCTCTTTCACTCTCTCTCTCTTTCTCTCCCCCTCTCTTTCCCTCCCTCTCTCTCTCCCCCCTCTCTCTCTCCCCCCTCTCTCCCCCCTCTCTCTCTCTCCCTCTCTCTCTTTCTCTCCTAACAACCTGTTAACCCAATTCATTATAGTTTCAAGTACACATGTCGAATAGATGCATTGTGTTGGTGTCCTGGGGGTAATTTTCCTTTCCCTATGTTTATTGTCTCTCTCTCTCTCTCTCTTCCTCACTCTCTCTCTCCTAACAACCTGTTAACCCCATTCATTATAGTTTCAAGTACACATGTCGAATAGATGCATTGTGTTGGTGTCCTGGGGGTAATTTTCCTTTCCCTATGTTTATTGTCTCTCTCTCTCTCTCTCTTCCTCACTCTCTCTCTCCTAACAACCTGTTAACCCCATTCATTATAGTTTCAAGTACACATGTCGAATAGATGCATTGTGTAGGTGTCCTGGGGGTAATTTGTCTATCCGTATGTTTATTGTCTCTCTCTCTCTCTCTCTTCCTCACTCTCTCTCTCCTAACAACCTGTTAACCCCATTCATTATAGTTTCAAGTACACATGTCGAATAGATGCATTGTGTAGGTGTCCTGGGGGTAATTTGTCTATCCGTATGTTTATTGTCCTGTGATCTGTAATTATTAAACTTGTTGACCACCAAAGGTAAACAAACTAATCGTTTGATTCGACCCACCTATAATTAACTCGTTAGGTAAACAGGCAGCTCATTGTCATACGTATTCATACACACGTATTATTACTGGTGATAAAAATTAATTGAATTGCTAAAAACAATTACCTTAGGAGGAGGAAGGTTTAAACAGCTTCAGAATATTTATTTTATTGCAAATAAACTTAATTGAGGCAAAACGACAAATACAGGAGGACAGATGTACGTTCTCTTTTAAAGATACATTATGAGAGATTAGATAACGAGGTGGCAGTTCTTGCTATAATGGTTAAAACCTTGATAATGGAAAGGGTATTTGCTGAAAATTTCAAGCAAATTGATCCTGGATCCACCAGGAACTGATAAAAATTAGCGAATTCTAGTTCTAGCTTTGATCATCCATTACTAAAGTCTTACGATAAAAGAAAGCATAGTCTCAATTATCTATTTTTTGATTTAATCATCAGCATCAGACTGGGTTGTAATCCAGTAAATATCGCAGGCTAGGGATGGCATTGAGATTTGATTATGCTCTGGATAAGCTAATTTATGTCTAATTAATAATTTATATAACATGTAAGGCCTAATATAAATAAAGGCCTGAAATAGACAGATTTAGTTCTTGCATAATGTTTGTGTATGTTCAAATAGAGTACCGGTACATGATTTCTGATCTAAAAAAAAAAATAATGTTAAAAAATGTGGAAAGAAAAAAAAAGGTTTGAATTTAGATGTATGATACAGTTCAGCCTGGAGGCTGCTTGTCAAAAACTGAAATCAATTTTATACTTGAAGACAAATTTGTCTTTTGATTTATTTGTTGATAAAGCCGGAGAAAACATTTTAATGATTTTGTTTGAAATATTTTATCTTATACAGAGTTCTATATGTAAATTTAAAATATAAACAATTTAGTTCTAAAAGACTAAAACACATTTTTGAACATAAAAATCAAGACAGAAATTTAGATGTGAACATATATTTTCCAGAGGGCAAACTTGTCAAAATATTTCACCTGAAATCAATTTTAACAAGATTTAATGACCTTGATTTATATGTTTTTATGTAGGTCAGAAGGGGGTCACAATGGCTAAGTGGGTAAGGCGCTAGCTCACTAGCCTGGAGATCGGTGTTCGATCCTTGCATTTGCTGAGAAAGTTTATCCAGATTTTCTAGCATGGTTCCACCTTGTCAGTGATGTAGGATGGAGGACCTGACAAGATAGGATGAAAAACCAAGGACCCGTGAACACATTTGCGTGCATGTAAAAGATCCCTTGACAGTTGGGATTCAATATAAGACTAGGCCATAGTGCCGCTGTCTGGGCAATTTTGCCCTCATTGGCCCAGTTCGGAGCAGAACAGTAGGACAGTAAACTCCATTTCATTTCATGTAGGTTAGAAAACACAAGGTAGCTCCTGTTCTCAAAGGCAATTCTTAAAACTGTTTAACCTCATTTGCATTTTGCGGACAATATTTCATTTGCATTTTTCACAGCTTAATGCACGCTTAATTGAACTCAGATTGATTATTTAAATATTCCTATAAAATATGTTTATTGAGTGAGTCAGTGGTGGGTATTTTGGTTTTAATATGTTTATACAATCAAGGTTACCTCCCCTCTCTGTCATAAAATATGCTTTAAGTTTTTATTTGGATAAACATATGGTAGAAAGACTTGGTTATTTAACGGATGTAGACCACTGCCAGTATAAACAAGACCAATATTCAGATCTTAGAGAAAGTAAGAAATGTGTGAAATCATGAAATATGTATGATGTTATATTATGTTTTATGAAAGGTGTTGATCGCCTGTGGTAAATGCAGGATTACCACATCACATACACCAACCAACCGACTGGAAACCAGTAGTCTTAACATGTGTGAAATAAGAGAGAAAGAGAGAGAGAGAGAAATGGGGTTTAACGTCCACTGGGACTAACATATGGTTTAATTTTATTTCAATAATTCGCTTGCGCGTGGGGATCTTTAGCAGTTATAGGAAACCGGAGGACCTAGAGAAAACCCATGAGGATGGACAGACGACCCTACTCCTTGTCACGTACAACCAGGGATTGAAAACCACGGCAGTTGACTAAATGACAGGCTTTATGATACAGCACGCACGTGCTTGGGTAAAATTCGCTTTTGCTAAGGTAGGCCATATATATGAACGACTAGGCACTAGTGAGAACTGGGCTCGGGTTGAAGTAAACAGCTGGTCGTAAATATTGGAGCACTGGCTCATTAACCAGAGATGGTTGAGGAAATTCTTCAGAATTTTCCGCAGTGGTTTCTCCTTGTCAATGGTGCAGGACGAAAGGCCTGGCAAGGACAGTGTCTAGTCATTTGGATAGGACAAAAAACAAAGTCTTTTGTACACATTTGCATACAGATAAAAGAACCCTCGACAGTTAGAAATGAAACAAAAGTAAACTGTAGCGGCCCTGTTTGGGCAAAAAAACTGTCTTTTTTTATTATCCCAGACGGTGTAGAACGGGTGATAAAACCCAATTCATTTCACTGGTCATATATTTGCCTTATAAATCACGCTAGTAAACATTTGTCTCATTTATAAACATTGAGTGAGGAAGTAGGTCAACATTCCTACTAGGGAAATAAATACATTGACATATTAATTAATGATCAATTAATATATGTGTTTGTTTATACTGTATGATTTAACTGCCCTGATGATTTACTACTCCTACTCTACATCTGATTTATCATGTCTATTTCTAATGTCTATAAAGTGTTAATTTCTCCTCCTATATGTAGTGTAAATATGTAATGACAGATTATATTATAAGTTATTATGAGGAACTTTATGCTGTGAGTAATTCCTCCTCCTATATGTAGTGTGAATATGTAACGACAGATCAGAGAAACTTTGAATTATTAGTTATTATTGTGAGGAACTGTTTGTTATGAGTTATCTAGAGGAACTAGAAACTGTATGCTGCTATTATTAAGAGGAACTGTATGCTATAAGTTATTTAGAGGTTCTGTGCTGCACTTACTATTAGTTAGAGGAACTGGGAGCTGTATATTATTCCTACGAGTTATTTAAAGGAGCTGTATATTATCCCTGAGTTATTTAAAGGACTGTATGAGCTATTTAAAGGTACTGCTACATGTATGAGTTATTGAAAGGAACTGCTATGAGTTATTGAAAGGAACTGTTATGAGTTATTGAAAGGAACTGCTGTGAGTTATCGACAGAAACTGTTATGAGTTAATGAAAGAAACTGATATGAGTTATTGAAAGAAACTGCTATGAGTTATTGAAAGGAACTTCTATGAGTTATTGAAAGGAACTTCTATGAGTTATTGAAAGGAACTGCTATGAGTTATTGAAAGGAACTTCTATGAGTTATTGAAAGGAAATGCTATGAGTTATTGAAAGGAACTGCTATGAGTTATTGAAAGAAACTGCTATGAGTTATTGAAAGAAACTGCTATGAGTTATTGAAAGGAACTTCTATGAGTTATTGAAAGAAACTGCTATGAGTTATTGAAAGGAACTGCTATGAGTTATTGAAAGAAACTGCTATGAGTTATTGAAAGGAACTGCTATGAGTTATTGAAAGGAACTGCTATGAGTTATTGAAAGGAACTGTTATGAGTTATTGAAAGGAACTGCTGTGAGTTATCGACAGAAACTGTTATGAGTTAATGAAAGAAACTGATATGAGTTATTGAAAGAAACTGCTATGAGTTATTGAAAGGAACTTCTATGAGTTATTGAAAGGAACTTCTATGAGTTATTGAAAGAAACTGCTATGAGGTATTGAAAGGAACTGCTATGAGTTATTGAAAGGAACTTCTATGAGTTATTGAAAGGAAATGCTATGAGTTATTGAAAGGAACTGCTATGAGTTATTGAAAGAAACTGCTATGAGTTATTGAAAGAAACTGCTATGAGTTATTGAAAGGAACTTCTATGAGTTATTGAAAGAAACTGCTAAGAGTTATTGAAAGGAACTGCTATGAGTTATTGAAAGAAACTGCTATGAGTTATTGAAAGGAACTGCTATGAGTTATTGAAAGGAACTGCTATGAGTTATTGAAAGGAACTGCTATGTGTTATTGAAAGAAACTGCTATTGAGTTAACTGTACATCATGAGTTATTCAGAGAGAGAAAGCTGGTAGTGTACTGTGTTCTTGTTCAGCCCAAGTTTTATTGTGCAGTTCTCCTCCAGTGCAAAACAAAGAGAAGATAAATTTTGTTATTAGTTAAATACCTGAAATAAAGAATGTAAAGTTAAATCAGTGCTGAGTTTAATATATTGTAAGGAAACAGCTCTAGGTATGTAAAAATTACAAAATGCATTAAAATACACATATATGATGTACAGGTGGAAAATGAGACTTTAAATAAGATATTAATACTGCACAAGGACATTAGCCAGAGTATTGTATCTTCTAAATAAATAGGCCTGACAGGGACAGCTGTCTAGTTGTTCAGATGGTATGAAAAACCGAGGTCCTACACATTCCATTTAATAGAAGGCTGTAGTGTTGCTGTCAGGGCAAAATTTGTACCATTTAGACCAACATCCTTCTTCATGTTCTTCTCAATCATAATTTTATTTTTCTGTGTCATAAGAAATATATTATTTTCGGTTAAAATTTTCGGTTAAAATTTTTGTTTGAGATTGCAATTATGTGATCTAATTATTTTCTAGGGAATATATCTTTAAATTCAAGTGGGTGTTGGGTTGCCAAATGGTTTAACCCATGCATATTGGATCATTAGGTCTTCCATTCAGTCAAGTGGCGTGTTTTATATTCTCGGCTTATAGGGGACAAGCAGCAGAGTTGCCTGTCCAGCCTTTTAGGTTTTCTCAAGGTTATCCAGTTACCTCCCACTGCTAAAGACCCCTACGCACAAGCAAATTATTGAAACAAATTTGAACCATATGTAAGTTCCAAAATGACCTTGTTTGTTTCGGGTGGATGTTAAACCCCATTTCTCTCTCTCATTCTTTCATTGATTAAATTTGATTGTAACAATGTATAATATTGTAGGACCTGTCTTGATTCAGCGTTGTAGGTATGTTTGAATGTAGGATTGTAAGTTCTCATGTCTAGAGATGATTTGTAATAGTTGTAATCTACCTGTATTTTTTAATCAAGATTATAAATGATGTTTTATCTAATATTAGAGTAATTGTTGGTTTTATATTTTGTTTATTTGTATAAGAGTCTACTAATTTAAGTTATCTGATAAAACATTGTATAAAAATCTATTAACAGAAGTTGTCTGATAACCACGATAATACAGATTTATTTATCAGTCAGTTGTTATACAGATAGTTAAATAAGTTGTATACCCAAAACAAAAATGTTCTAAGATCATAAAATGCTGTTCAGACAGCCATGCATAATAATCCGGAATCTGACTATGGTTCTGTAGGCAAGTTTGAGTAGGGAGAATTTTTTTGTAGAAATGTTTAGTAGGTGACTAAATGAGTATTTTTGACTTGGGTGGACACTCCCCACGTGGTAGGTTTTCCAGCTATGACGTCATCAAAGATGGCCGCCAACGTTATATCCATATTATCCTAACTGCTCTAGTTTTCTGTCATTTTCTATGAAATAAAAGCCAGAATGAAGCTGTTATTTGTAGAAATGTCTAGTAGGTGACTAAGTGAGTATTTTTGACTTGGGTGGACACTCCCCACGTAGTAGATTTTCCAGCTATGACGTCATCAAAGATGGCCGCCAACGTTATATCCATATTATCCTAACTGCTCTAATTTTCTGTCAATTTAAAGCCAGAATGAAGCTGTTTTTTTGTAGAAATGTCTAGTAGGTGACTAAGTGAGTATTTTTGACTTGGGTGGACATTCCCCAGGTGATAGATTTTCCAGCTATGACGTCATCAAAGATGGACGCCGACGTTATATCCATATTATCCTAACTGCTCTTGTTTTCTGTCAATTTCTATGAAATAAAAGCCACGATGAAGCTGTTTTTTTGTAGAAATGTCTAGTAGGTGACTAAGTGAGTATTTTTGACTTGGGTGGACATTCCCCAGGTGGTAGGTCTTCCAGCTATGACGTCATCAAAGATGGCCGCCAACGTTATATCCATATTATCCTAACTGCTCTAGTTTTCTGTCATTTTCTATGAAATAAAAGCCACGATGAAGCTGTTTTTTTGTAGAAATGTCTAGTAGGTGACTAAGTGAGTATTTTTGACTTGGGTGGACATTCCCCAGGTGGTAGGTCTTCCAGCTATGACGTCATCAAAGATGGCCGCCAACGTTATACCCATATTATCCTAGCTGCTCTAGTTTTCTGTCATTTTCTATGAAATAAAAGCCAAAATGAAGCTGTTTATGAAAACTAAGGTGAAAAATATTCAATAGGGGTTTTTACAAGTTCAAGCAGATTCTTTGACACTCATACAATTACAAAATGAACAGCAGGCAGGGTAACTCATTGCTTCTACCAATACAGGACGACTCGGTACATTTTACACAGGAGCAAGCAACAATAAAAGCATTAGGATACTTTTGTACCTTGGATTGTGGAATCAACCCATTTTCGGATATTTCAAAGCAAAATTGACATGGATCTAAATGAAAGATTACGTCATTAAGACAATGGTGTGTAAGTTGTATGTATAAAAAATGTGATCTTAAGAAATGTCCTTTGCTACTGTTGCTTGTAGGCGGCGAAACGTCGACCTTTATGTCTTGCTCTTACATTTTTCGTGTATTGATTCGGCTTCCATCAAATTTAAAGGAATTTTCTTAGTTCTATGTAATACATTATTTGTAATCAAGTTTGCGATTTTAGGTTCCAATTTGTTGACTTTTTATCTGCTGTATCATCCAATCCTTCATAATCCTCAGTAACAGTAGGTTCGTCTTATATGCAGTTAGGGTCAACATTGAATAGGGTACTGAAAAAAGTAGGTATTTTGATCCCATTCCACAAGTTTCTAAAATTTATCAATGAGACCAAATTCTAGATTTTGCAATGTAATATATTTGCACATGCACATTCAGTTACTGGATTACAACTTCTTAAAACATCTGCGACATCTTCTGTTTATAGAGCAGAAGAAAAAAACATCAATGGTTTGTTCGCTACCAAGGGCTTAGAAAATTTGATCTGATCCCCAAAGTAATCACATACCATCAATTTAAGTTCCTTATTAATTACTTTAATTTCGTCATTCTGAATGTTAAACTGATCTCTGATGTAGCTAAGGGTATATCCCCGACCTTGCTCCAACCCACATCTGATATCATGAGCTATGTTAGAAAAAATAAGAAACTTTCTAGATATTCCAATTCCATCTATATTTTCTAATTTGAGTTTCCGTTTATATTTTAGTAAATAGCCTGAAATACATTTATCATGGCATAGAATATCAGCACGAAAAACACTTGATTCATCATGAAGATCACATGTTCGAGTAAAAACTTTCTCTTTTAGATACAGTGTTGCTTTTAAGAATTCATTAGCACTCGAGTATTAACAAATTCTGTTCTTCTTATATATGCCCTTATGAGATTTTTTTATCACAAACAATAACTGATCTGTGTTTGCGATTGGGCTTGCGGGGATATGCGGACTACTGTAACGACCACGTTTTCGGGTTGACTTTCTAACCTGTTGTTCATTGTCTTTGATAGAGATATTTCTAGGTCTTCCTCTTGAGATCTTTCTGCATCCCGTTGAATTTCTTGTGGCAATATTGTTTGTAACATGGATTAGTCATATGATAGTAAAACACCCGGTCATCATCAAATGAGCTCAAACGTTCACTTACAATATCATTTCGTAGCTTTGCAGCTTCTTAATATTTTTCTCTTCCGTTCGGTGTTGTTATAACACAATCATCACTTTCATTGCATTTAATACAAGATCTTTGATCATGATAAAAAAGTAGCCCCACTCGTGTTTGATCCAGATTTGGTAATGCAATAAAATCCATATTTTTTCCATTAGAACGCCCAATATAATAATTAGCAGACCAGTTTGATAAGGTCATGTCCTGTGGTAACTATGTACAAGGGCGTGGATTTGCCATAACTTTTTGGGGGGGGGGGGCGGACGAACCCTGGAACCTTTCATTACCAAATTAAAATGATAATCACGAACAGTTTACCAGTGTTAGAACATAGGCGTACGGGATCGATGACAGTTAGAGGGGCAAAACCCGAAATGCCCGAAAAAATTTCGGGTTTACAGACCGCGGCGCCGGTCTTCCAGAACATTTTGAAATATTTAACGGCTGCAAACGCGTTTTCCTGCTATTTCAGCCTGTGAACAAAACAACTTCAAAGTGGTGTAATATACCTAAATTCCAATCTCTCGTTTACAAGTCCACGAAGACAAGATCGTTGGGAGAAAATTTTGAAAATTTAACTGCCACAAACGTGTTTTCCTGCTATCAGCCTGTGAATAAAGCAACTTCAACTTGGTCCAATATAGCCTACCTGGCTGACCCGAATTTCAAACAACCAAACAATCGTAGCGGGATATGGGGGCCTCACCTCCCGGGGATAATTTAACCACCGCAAATGCGTTTTCTTCTATTCTAGTCTGTGTAAGAAACTCCAAAAGTATCCAATGGTTTTGCAACCGAAATCCCACTATGAATTCCAACCATCCAATCAGACTGTAGTTTCAAAACACCAGCGATTTTAAGCCAATACTAGTCAGATTTGTTAAAACTACTACAGTTGTGACAGCAACAGTCAGAAGTTATATATACCTTTCTTCAAAGACGCTCTTCTGGAAAAAAAATTTCCTTCATAGTATACTGCATGGCGTATGTTCATCTTAATCCGCCAGGCAAGTGGTGCAAAAAAATTGTATGTTAAAATCGTATTTAATTTTATTTCTATAATTATCTGTGGATGGAGTCTAAATGTGATTGTTTTTGGTAAATAGTTTAGGATTCCACCATGATGTATAATTTTGTTAGTGGGGCATCCTGTGTGTAAAAATCTGTCAAATCTGGATACAGACACCAACCCTCTTTGTAAAAATCTGTCAAATCTGGATACAGACACCAAAATTTTTGTTAGCAAACAGTTTATAATTCTATAGGGGGTTGGGTGGCCGAACAGTTTATAATTCTACAGGGGGTTGGGTGGCCGAACAGTTTATAATTCTATAGGGGGTTGGGTGGCCGAACAGTTTATAATTTTACAGGGGGTTTGGTGGCCGAACAGTTTATAATTCTACAGGGGGTTGGGTGGCCGAACAGTTTATAATTCTACAGGGGGTTGGGTGGCCGAACAGTTTATAATTCTACAGGGGGTTTGGTGGCCGAACAGTTTATAATTCTTTAGGGGGTTGGGTGGCCGAACAGTTTATAATTCTTTAGGAGGTTGGGTTGGCGAACAGTTTATAATTCTACAGGGGGTTGGGTGGCCGAATGCCTTAACTTGTGTACATTGGATCACTAGGTCTATCATTGAGTCAAGTTAAGTTTTGATTCCCCACTTGTACGTGACAAGGGTCGCCTGTCCTCCCACAGCTAAAGACCCCTACAAGCAACAAAATTATTGAAATGAAATTGAAGGGTATGTTAGTCCAGAAATGACCTAGTTTGTGTTGAATGGAGGTTAAACTATCTCTTTCTCTCTCTTTCTCTCTCTCTGTCTAATTCTTCTACCATGATTGTATAATTCTATGGGTGGACTATATACATATATCTAATAAGTAAACAAACAGTTTATTGTGTTGTGTATACTGGTAGTATAATTAGGCTAGTCTCCGCTAGTCTACACTCTATTGGGGAAGAATGTCAAGTCTTGTCTGTTTGTTGATATAAGAGAGGCGTGTGCACTAATCAAAATATCGCCCTGAAAGGATAAAAATATTTCACATGTAAATTATACAACTTTCTACAACTCTATCAACAGATTAGGTTTCTAACTTTACCTTTTAAACTATTTAAAACCAACGGTATAAATGTGATTTAAACAACTTTGTGAACCGTATTTTAAACAGCCTTGAGAACTATATTTTAAACGAACTTAAGTGAACTGTATTCACGTATTTAAACAGCCTTGTGCACTGTGTACAAATGTTTTAAACAGCCTTTTATTTTAAACAACTTTAAACTATGTTTTAAAAACTTTTAAACTGTGTTTTAAACAACCTTATGAACTGTATTTTAAACAACTCTTTGAACTGTATCAATGTAAATACTGGGGCTTTTGCTTCAACATTTGCTAAGTTGGTCAAGGTTCTAAGTATTTTATTAACTCAGATTACATAGATATTTTTCCAAAGAATATAACAGATTCTAGAATTATACAAATTTTTATAAATATTTTGAAGTTTTTCTTACACAAAATCTATAAATGTAACAAACTGTATTTTTTGTAATCTTTTAGAGTCATTCAGTAACTGGATAGAGCAATTAACCTTTTTATGCTTCTGGAAAAACGGCTATTAATTGATAACATTGAGAGAATACAATGTATCTCCGAAACATCCTCCAATTAAATTAGTAGATGTTTATCAAGAAGTATAAAAAAGTTGACTATATATTTTGTTTTAAGGTAAAGTTTTTTAAAAACATGTGGTGTAAATTGACTGATACATGTAGATAAAATTAAATACACCATCTAGTCAATTTCAATGCCTGTCAGTCAATCAAGACTCGTAACTGTAACTGAAAAATAAAAGCCCTGAAAATGTTAATGAAGGTTTTTCACAAAGGTTGGATATCAGTAGAAATTGGTAAGTTTTTCTACTGTTGAGATTTTTTTCATTAAATGTTGAATAAGGAATCTAGAGTACATGTACATAAATAGCATAGATAAATTAACGGAACATATACTGTATTTATATCATTTGTGTTTTTATCTAGATATTGCTAGATAAACTCGAATGATCCACTGTGATTTGAAAAAGTTCAAAAACCATAAAGATAAAAATTAATGTTAAATTTGAACCAATTAAGCTGTTGTGTTGATGTCATTCATTATACTGATATTTGAATTATTTATTGGAAAATGAAACTGTCAAGGTAACAATTAATTAAAATATGATAGGCAGGTGTAATTGACCAATGGGATGTCATTAATAGTTTGATTGACAGCTTGTGCGTGTGGTGATGTTTTATGAGATGGATGTTATTGCTCTATCTTGTATGGTGATCCCTAGGGTTCTTTATAGGGGTCTTACTAGATCCACTAGGGTTCTTTATAAGGGATTTTATCCCCAGCAGGCTGCCGAATCCCTGAGATTAGTTAATGGCGATTTGCGACCATCTTTGTCCGTTGAACTTGGTGACCTCTCAGTCTTGTTGTTCATTCAACAGATGTATATATATAGCGCAATCTGTTGAAATTCACACCATCAAAATACCTATTTAAAAACATACAATAAACATGAAAACTTATTTGTTTACCATTTTTGCTTATTTCATCAACTGATTTTATTGATGTATTAAAAACTGAACATGGTCATAATAAAAAGTTGAATAAAAAGTTTAAGACCATGCACAATCAATTTTATTGAAAAATATTTTGATTCAAAGACTATTCAAATCAATTAATTTTGATTGAAGTTATTTCCATTTGAAGTTTACATTGATTTCTATTGATTTCTATTGGTTTCACTCAATCATTTTTATCTCTCTTAAATAAATAAAGTGATAAATATTCTGTCTCTTTTCTATAAGCTAATCCATTCTTTATGAAGGTCTGTATAAACATGTACTTAGATGCTTAAAGGGTCAATCCCGATAATGTTTTTGAGAATAAAACTCTTTAATTTTGTGTTAAAATCCATTAAGATCCCCTACCTTGGGGCCGAGAAACTAACTCAATATATGTGATACGTTTTCAAACAACTTAAACCCACATTCTTCATCTTGAAATGGAGTCCGGTTTCCCAAACTGTATTATGCGGTGATTTGATAAAACCAGAGTTTTATTTTATAAAAATAATGTGTCGGTGAAATTTACCTTTTGTTATCAAGTACAGCACATGGACCATTCAGCGCGTAGACCTCTAAAGGAACGGGAATCGATTATAGGGTCACGCAACAAAAGCATTGACCCGAAATCTTAAAAGGGTTACGTGTCCGGATAAGCTGTTTTAACACTCACGTCCAAACGACTCAAGATTTTGAGCTAAAATTTGGAGTCAGAGTAAATACATACTCGGACTTTTATTTTTGAGGCTCTGTTCTATTCGGGACAGTCCCTTTAAATACACAATTAATAGCAAGGAAGCTACATGGATGTGATGAAAAACTATGGTCTTGCGTGTATCATTGGAGTGCACATAAAAGATCCCTTGATAGTTGGAATTTGATATAAGAGCAGGCCATAGCGCTGCTGTCCGGGCATAATTTCCCTCTTAGCACACTTTATGGCGTATGCTAGTCTTCATGAGCCCAGTCAGATCAGAACAGTAGAATGTTAAAACCCCATTTCATTCATTAATGATAGTAATATAGATTTTAAAGTAGTATGTATTTTGACTTTCGAAATATTTGGGGGTGGACAAATGGTTTAGCGCCTGCTCGTTGGATCACAAAGTCAGTCATTTCGTTAAGTTACCGGGTATATGTTTTTTTTCCCTGCTTGTACGTGACAAGGAGTAGGGACGGGTTGCCTCTCTAACCTTGTGGGTTTTCTTTGCGGCCTTCAGTTTCCTCCCACAGCTAAAGACTCTACGTGCAAACAAGTTATTGAATTACAACTAAACCATATATTACATGTCGTCTCAAAATGACTTAGTTTGTGTCGAGTAGACGTTAAACTCCATTTCTCTCGCTTTTGAAATGTGAACTTTTTTCACGTTGTCTTAAAATTTCTGAATATGAACAGACCATAAACTTTTCAAGGCAAGGATATAGTAGCCTTATATTTCTGTTCCCTCGCCTTTTCTTACTGATCAAACGAAGGTATGCTTTCTGGAACACCTAATGCAGCCTCTCATTTACTAGGGAAAAATCTGTAAATAGGTCGTGAACAGCCTTCCCAGATTTCTCTCAGCTACTAGTTTTGTTCTTTTTTTGCCAAAAGGAAAGCCAATGAATTCAAGTGGATTCATACTTTAAGAACATTTGCACTGGATGGAATTAACAATAAGATGTAATCCCAGCGGGTCCCCCATTTTATTGTTTTTTCTTCTCTTTAACTAGGGTACGTAAGTTCAAATTCTCCTTATTTATGGAAGACCTAGATAATCATAATTTCATATTTGGTTAAGATAATCAACCAACTTCAGATTCAAGATTTGTGATTTATCTCGGAGGGGTCTGCTTTAAACTTTCTTGACATTAAAAGTTTAGACCTGCCAATGAAGAAGACAGTTTATATGTAAACATGACACAGGCTACCATTTTTCCGGGCCTGTATAAAAATATAACAAAAGCACTCCCAACAATAGTTAACAATAATTCTCTTCAAGTAGATGTATAGGGGTCAATTAAAAACAAATATATCAAAAAATAAAATAAAATAAGGAGTTATTTAGGGGCCAAGGGGCTTGTCATACACACAATAATAATAGAAATATACGTTCAGAAGATCGAGTATTGGTTTATTGTCCCATTCAGATGGGTAAAAAAAAGTGAAACTAAATAGCGAGGTTTGTCCGTCACAATACCTTATTTACAGGCATAATATTTGACATACAAAATGAAGGTTATGGTTGAGTAAATTTTAACAAATAATTTGGTGTGAGTGTTGACTGTCATGAATGGTAGATTCACAGTAGTTATCATAGATAATAGGGAAAAAATCCTGTATTAACCACAGGAATTTGGTTCGTATTTCTTTTCTCAAGTCAGGATATTTCGTTTAAAGAGATTTAGGACCACATATTTTTTATTAATGGTTAAAGTTGTATTCCTTCTGGAATAATTAGGTCATCTGTTTGATCCCTACTTAGATTTGCAAAATGTGAATCCAACCTCGTGGGTTTTTTCCGGGTCTTCTGGCTTCCTTCCACTACAAAAGAGCCATATACGCAAGCGATTATTGAAGTAAAATGAAACCATATGTTAGTGAGAAACGACCTAGTTTGTGTTGAGTGGACGTTAAACCACATTTCTCTCTCTTTTACAAATGTGAATTGGCATGATTCTTATTTCATCCTACTGTTACCTTAATTAACTCAACCATTGAGAGGGAATGACTAGAGTCTAGACAGACCGTGGTGACACTACCACAGAAAAACAAATTAATGAAGCTCAAATTTGCATACAACATTATGGTCTCATAATGTGAAAACTTTCTGGGGGCATGTTTTCCCACCCACCCATTAGTTTGGTTGGTATATATTTTTACATACAATATCGATCTATTTTATTGTAGAATATTCTCTACGTTTTATATTTCGTCAATATTTATTTATTTAAAAGGAAGTTCATTCATTTACTATTTTAATGTGAAAAACAGCATGGTTTAATTAAACTCCCTATTAAGAGTGACCTTCCCTTTTCTTCACAAATATATATATTTTAAGGCCTACGGCTGCTGTGGTTATATTTTTATAGTAAGTCAGATATACATATAGGTGTATCTTCTACCTACACATCTATAGGAATGAATGAATGAAATGGGGTTTAACGTCCTACGCTTAAGCACCTAACCTGGGCCAATTGAAGACGGGCATACGCCATACAGTGTGCTATGAGGGAAATTTTTGCCCGGGCAGCGGCGCTACGGCCTACTCTTATATCGAATTCCAACTGCCAAGGGATCTTTTACGTGCACTCCAATTTGTACACGGGACATCGGTTTTTCGTCCCATCCGAAAGACTAGGCAGCTGTCCTTGTCAGGCCCTCCTTCTGCATCACTGACAAGGGGAAATCAAGCCAGAAAATCGAGATGAACTTTCTCGGCCAATGCAGGGATCGAACACTCAACCTCCAGGCTAGCGAACCAGCGCCTTATCCACTTAGCCACCGTGATTCCCCACATCTATAGGTGTATACAGGTTAATATGTCTAGGTCTATCATATATATTAACAAAACAAAATAACACACCTTAAATTTTTAAATTGTTTATTATGGAAAATAGGTTTAATGTAAATTTAGGGTCATAACAAATAAACTACTTTTAAAATTGTATTTTCTTGAAATTGTCCAGTTCAGAAACTGGTTTAAATGTCTTTATTTGTTGATGTGAACTAAAAACGTGAACGCACAACAACCATATCTGATCACAGGGGAGTAGGGAGACAGATACTGTCTTACTCAGATTGCCAACTCCACTCAACCACACCAACCTAATATTTTTGTGGTACTTTGGTTTTTTTTGTTAAAATTGGATCATAGTTGTGATGTTGATAGTTTGATTAACACCAACTTCAAATTGTGTTAAACGACCCATCAGACTATCAGACACAGTTTGCCTAGCACCAACTTCTAATTGTGTTTAGCGACCCATCAGACAGTTTTCCTAGCACCAACTTCAAATTGTGTTAAACGACCCATCAGACACAGTTTGCCTAGCACCGACTTCAAATTGTGTTTAGCGACCCATCAGACAGTTTTCCTAGCACCAACTTCAAATTGTGTTAAACGACCCATCAGACACAGTTTGCCTAGCACCGACTTCAAATTGTGTTTAACGACCCATCAGACACATCAACCCTGAACAGCTAAACTATTTGTATCATGTGATATAATATTAGCGTGGTTAGCAACCGTACCTTTCAGATTCGTAGTAAGAAGTGTCGCATTCATCTGGTCATGTGATATCAACAGCTAGCAGTCACGTGACATTCACTACAGTACTTTGGTAATTTTTTTAAAATTGGATCATAGTTGTGATGTTGATAGTTTTCCTAGCACCAACTTCAAATTGTGTTTAACGACCCATCAGACACATCAACTCTGATGCCCAAATATTTGTATCATGTGATATAATATTTCATTTTTTTTTCAGTGGTGCCCCACCCCCACCCCCTATTGTTGATGTGCCTACTCTAAATACTAATGGTTTTATTAAAAGAGTTATCTTCCTTGTGTATTTCAGATCTGGAGAATAGCCCAGATTATATGAAGATGATTTCGGACGCCGACACAATAAGATCAAAGAGAGGCTCCGGGGATTCAACGTCATCGAAGAAAGATCAGCGCGACAGCCTTGAAAGTTCGGACTTTGTCAATAAAGTTTGTAAATTTGAAATGTTTTCGCGTGGAAAGACTTCACCGACTGCCAAAAGCCCAACGGAGAAACAAAATACAGTTTCGGGGTCAGGCAAGCACGCGAACGTCACACCCTTTCAAGGATTTGTCGGAGAAAAAGTGTTTTCTCGGGATACAGCGACTACAAGAATATCGGCTGCGAGTTTATTGCAAGGAGGAAACGATCGAACTTCCAGTACGTGCAGCACCAAAAGTTCAAGTTCATTAACCAGCGTGAGTACACTGAGCTGGAGTTCAGATTCGTCAGGTTCTCAACGTTCATCTAACACACCAAGTCTTCCAAACGGTGGGCATGCCCATTCTACCTCTACGTCACATTCAAATACTAATGGACAAATAAAATCACCTAATGGTTTTCCCATCTCCCCGCGAACCTCGGTCACATCCCCAGGTCCCTTCAGTCCATCTCGTCTCGATCCGTCTCGACCAAAATCTGGGGAACAGATAATCGCTCATGGACCTATAAGGCCAAAATCCGGAGGCAGGAACGAACCTCCTGTGACCTACCCAAAACCTGTTGAAGTGAAAAGTGTTTTAACAAACGGCAATGCTCATAATGTGAATCTACGAAATAAAGAAAATCAGACCGTGTCAAGTGAACGAAACACATTCGAAGGAATAGAATTCGATTTTAATGAGCTCACATCGAGTCAACAAGACCTGTCTATCAAACATCGTGAAATCGTCGAAAAACGAAAAGAAGAACAGGAACTTCAGAAGATAGAAAGGCAGCGATTGGAGGATATATTATTGATGTGTTCAGAATACGAGGAACAATTAGAAAGTGAGAAATTTGGACGACCCGCCGCGAAAGTTGAAAAAGATTTAAAGTCTCCGACTGCAAAGAAAACTCTTCCCCCAGGATTCCTCAATTTAACGACCGTCAATGATTCGTTGAATTCGTTGGAACGTAAGAATCATTTGGATAATAAATCTTCCATGTCTAAAATTAAAACCAATGGTTCGTTAGGTCGTGTCACCTCCCCTATTCAACCTCCCCCAAAAGAATCCCCATTTAATGTGCCTCATTGTTCAAACTCATCGAACTCTAACTCGGAGGAGGAACTTAGCGGCAGCTCCGAAGATACGGGTACCATAAAACGTCGACCAACTCCAAGTGATTCTTCCAGTGAGGCCAAAACTCCTACATCCGCTCTGTCTCCGGGAGTTTTGTCTCCGCGAAGCTTAAATTCCATGTTCGAACGTGGACCAACTAGTCCCCCGTTGTCTGTGCAGAATTCAATCGAGCAAATTTTAAACACATCCTTTGAATCCCAGCAAGAATTAGCGCGTAATGATTATGGAATATTCAGTGCTCAGTTTAACGCTCAAATATCGGACTACAATCTAGACGAGGATGAAGAGGATTTATTGAGAAGAAATAGTGCCACGTATTCATCCACGCATTCATCTACATCGTCAAGTTCACGAACCATTAAAGAAACGTCGCCCGATATATCGAGTTTAAGTGCTAAAGAGGATACTCCTACGCCTGTTAATAGTGATGTGGAGAGTAGTAGTCCTGTGTTGAAGGTCCGGGAGCAGACGATCAATAGGTTGTCAAATAAATACGAGACACAGATATCGGAGAATAATAATAAACCAATGGTAGCCTCACCCAACAGAATAAAGGTAAGATCTTCTATGAATGTCAGGAGTTTTGGATGGCTTAATTGCTAGCATGTGCGCGCTGTATCATAAGGTCTGTCATTGAGTGAACTGGTATGGTTTCAAATCTTCAGTTTGTAAATGAGAAATAGTAGAATCGCTTGTCCAGCCTCATGGGTTTGTGTCGAGAGGACGTTACACCCCATTCTCATATATATTGTCGTTGTCCCGGTCCGGCTGTCTGTCCGTGGATGCCTTGACTTTCAACAATTTTTCGATAACTACTGCCAGAGTTATTGCCCTTGTTATTTTAGTGGCTAAGCACTAAAATCAATCTAATATTATCCAATCAAATTACTAAAATTTGGATTTTATCTTAGTTAAAATTTTGTGAAACAGAACCATGTACCAGCTATAATAATATATATTTTAGTCTGACCCAGATATGGAGAGACAGTTAAATGAACTAAAGCAGCAGAAATATGATATACTACGAACAATCGCTGATCTAAAACATCAAATATCTGATATAGAGAACCAAGAAACAGAAGCCATTAGAGGCGTAAGTAGAAACCATCTTTCTTTTACTGTGTCCGCTAGTTCAAAGATCCCCTGACAGTTGCAAATTGAACCATATGTACATCTAGGCCGTAGAACTGCTGATTCGGCAAAATTTCCCTTATAACGCATGGCGTGTATACCTCTACATTAGCTCGTTTCGTGCAGCAGAATAAGGTATTAGACTTTATTCGAATTCTGGTTTTTAACCCAGTCCGATATCTAGGCCGTAGAATTTCTGTTTGGGCCAAATACCCCTGTAACACATGTACACTTCATGGTGTATTAACATCTTCATTAGCCTGGTTTGTGACATTAGACTCCATTCGATTTCCATGGTAAAAACAGGACCTCTAGTTTTTGACACATCCGGACAACTAGAAGGTTTTTCTTACCAGATCGTTCATACTGCACCACTAACATGGAAAACGTGGCTAGAAAATCCTGAGGAACCTCCTCAGCCCATTCGATCAGGAAATGCAACTCAAATACTTACCAATTAGAAAAGATTGTTTTGATGATTTTAATGTGTCAGAAGACATATATATATACAATGAACATCGCCCCAGCGCGAAGATTGCTGCAACCCCTTGATAGCAACGTGACTATGCTTCTTACTCCGGTTATATACGTTTATGAGATTTATGAAAACAACTCCTAGATCTGTTAAAATTACAATTTTTACAGCAGATTCATATCTTGCAAAATATAAAGAAGTTGACAGTTAACTTCAAAAATTGACAATTCTATGTATTGAGTTTTTTTATCTTGTCAGAGAAATCCTACCGATTGAGGGGATCACGGTGGCTAAGTGGATAAGGTGCTGGTTCGCTATACTAGCCTGGAGGATGGGTGTTCTATCCCTGCATTGGCCGAGAAAGTTCGTCTCGATTTTCCGACGTGATTTCCCCTTGTCAGTGATGCAGAAGGGAGGCCTGACAAGGATAGCTGTCTAGTCGTTCGGATGGGACGGAAAACCGAGGTCCTGTGCACACATTGAGGGCACGTAAAAGATCCCTTGGCAGTTGGAATTCGATATAAGAGTAGGCCGTAGCACCGCTGCCCAGGCAAAATTCCCCTCATAGCACACTGTATGGCGTATGCCCGTCTTCAATTAGCTCTTGTTAAGTGCATAACAGTAGGACGTTTAACCCCATTTCATTCATTCATTCCTACTGATTGACGTCAGCTGAAGATTATTTGGAGTAAAATCTGACCATTTTCAATTGTTCCATGTTTGTTTTGATTGTTTCAGCTGGAAATGGAACGAGCGTTGCTGGAAGGCGAACATCAGACGGAGATGGATCAACTACAACGCGATCAGGAGCAGATAAATATGTTGAAACAACAACAAGCAGAACTGATGGAGAGAGCTTCACGCGAACGACAAAAGGTGAGAGATTTAACAAGCACACACAATATATAGCATGACATTAACTGTGTATAAAATACCTGGATTTCTCAAGACACTGAGTCTTTGATTTGGGTTCGAAATGAAGATGTTTTGCAATGTGTCGATATTCAAATATTTAAAATTTGGTTGAGAAAGAAATGATTTTTTCGACGTGTCAACCAAATTTCATACTGTTTTTTCTTTTCTTACCTAAAATCAAAGTTATTTGATTGGATAATATTAGATTGATTTTAGTGCTTAGCCAATCAAAATTGAAGTATCTACTAAAATTTAGTTATGATTTTGAGAAACTGGGCCCTCGTCCTTTCTGGATGATTTCTATCGTTTCGGTAGCAATGGTTACAGGTGGATAAATGTTCACTTAGAATGCTAAGTACCGTATTTTCTCAAATACAACCCCGGCCTCGATTACAACCCGAGCTTCGAATAGAACCCGGGGGTAAGGGGGTGTTGAGCTAAATACAACCCGGGTCTCGAATAGAACCTGGGTCTCTTATATAACCCGGGTCTCTTATATAACCCGGGTCTAACGTAAAAACTGAATACTCCCTGTCAAAATATAAATTAATTGATGATCCCTACACAGGAAGTAGAATTGTCTCATGTCACGCACAGAGAGTTTAGCCTATCTGCTTGTTTTACTTGTCCAAAATGTCACTCCCATAGAAGTTTTTGAAGCATTTATTCGGGTCTGAAAAAATACAATCTGGCCTCGATTATAACCCGGGCCTCGAATAGAACCCGGGGGTCGGGGGGTCCTGAACAAAATAGAAACCAAGGGTTGTATTCAAGGAAATACACTACATGTATATGAATATAGTAGCAACATAAGAAATATATTCTCGTCAATGCACTAGGAAGATAATAGAAACAGCTTTATTAGATTCAGATTAAAAACAAACTTTTATTCCTGCATTTTGTATCTTTGTACATGTATGCTATCCCTTTGTCTCTCAACGTCTAGTTTTAGCCTCGTAGAAAGCAGCTGAAATCAGCATATTTCACAATCTGTATATCTTTACCTTCTTATGACCTGAAAGTTCCTCCAGTGGTTTCTGCTTGTAAGTGGTGCCGGATGGAGGATCTGGCAAGACACAGTTCGAACGAAGGTCATGTGGACGCGTTGGCGTGAACATAAAAGAACCCTTGGCCGTTAGAATTTGAAGATGAGTAAGCAGAAGCAGCATTATGGCAATGATGACCTTTTAACACACTGCCTGTATTTATTAGCCCAGTTGGAGTAGAAATATAAGACATTAAACCTCATTTCATTTCTTTTCCGTTCACACGTCTTTTACAAAATGAAATGAAATGAAATTTGGTTTAACGTCCTTCTGTTCTCTTTCAACTGGGCTAATGAAGACAAGCATAAGGCATGCAGTGTTCTATGAGGGAAATTTTGCCTGGACAGCGGCGCTTAGGTCTTCTCTTATGTCGAATTCAGACGCTAATGCCTACTCTTATATCGAACTCCAACTGCCAAGGGATCTTTTATGTGCACGCCAATGTGTACACGAGACCTTGTTTTTTTGTCCCATCCAAAGGACTAGACAGCTGTCTTAGTCAGGCCCTCCGTCCTGCACATCTGAGAAGTGGAAACCACGCTTTAAAACTGTCTTTTACAATATAACTATGTGATATAATGACTTAGGTAACATGATGTACAAAATAACTTGTAATGTTAACTGCGTGCACATTGTATCATAAGGTCTGTCATTGAGTCAACTGGCATGGTTTTGATTCCCCGTTTGTACGTGACAAGGAGTAGGATCGCCTGTACAACCGTGTAGAATTTCTTGGGATCGTCCGGTTCCCTCCCACCGCTAAAGACCCCGAAATTGACCAAGATTGTGTTGAGTGGATGTTAAACCCTATTTCTCTCTCTCTGTCTTTGTATCGTTAATTGTGAGATTTTGGGGATATTTATAGTGCTATGATTACATTTCAGATGAAGAGACGGGTAGGTTAATCCAACATGTTGTGTACTTCTTATATCTCCTTGTTTTTATTTCATGTTTTTGTCGTTTTTATTTTTTTAGTGTAGTTTTATTGTTTCACGCTTTCTAGCTTTATTTGGTCTGACCGATTAGAGAAAGCATGATGGGAAAATGTGTTGCATGCTGGAGTAGATAGACAACTCAGGGTGGGTGTGTAAAAAAAACGAATTAGCCCCCCCCCCCAAGGTATTTCGCCAACAAAAATGATTTCTTAGGAGTGTTCTTAGCTGGTCATATCCTGAGCCCCTCCAAAAAATTATCTAGTCCCCCCCCCCCAATTTTATAAGCTGGCTTATAAGGGTATCATAACACATTCAGGGGTGACGCTGTGTTTTTGGTTTAATATATATGCAATATTTTACAATCTATTATAAGTGGATCGCCTTTGATAGGGAATGGTTAAAATTAAAATAGAGATGCTGAAAGACTTTCTTCTGGTTAAACTGATGCTTGATAAATTAGGTGGTCAATTGCTACCACATTCAGCACATTTACAGCTAGATATCATGAAATTTGCACAACCAGACCGCTGCTTTTGAAACTATGTTGTAAACAATTGTAATGTACGTATCCCATATATACGTGTATTGAAGTAATTGTTGTGTTCATTGAGCTTTTGGTGTGCTTCCTCCATTCAATTAAAGTATGTTACAATGTCACTACATTCTATACGACCCATGTTCTGTGCATGAACCGCAAAAAATCTCCCAGCCATTTAAAGAGAATCAAACACTTTTGGGGGAGAAAAAAAAAGATGCATGACCTACTTAATTACATCCTTTGTGGAACAATACTGCATCCTCTGTAGAGCAAAGCCTAGTGTTCCGTGGAACAAAGCCTAGTGCTCCGTGAAACAAAGGCTGGTGCTTCGTGGAACGAAGGCTCGTGCTACATGGAACAAAACCGGGTGCTTCGTGAAACAAAGGCTGGTGCTTTGTGAAACAACGGCTGGTGCTCTGTGGAACAAAGGCTGGTGCTCCTTTGCAGTAAAGGATGATCCTCTCAAGTATAAAGGATGATCCTCTGAGAACACAGTCTGATCTTCTACGGAACAAAGGCTTATCTTCTACGGAACAAAGGCTGATCTTCTGCGGAACAAAGGCTTATCCTCCGTGGAACAAAGGCTTATCCTCCGTGGAACAAAGGCTCATCTTCTGTGTGGTATAGAATGTAATGTAAACTGTATGATACATATATGTAGGCTTGTATAATATATAAGAAAAGTATTAATTAAAATTTATATAAAATATATCTAAAATTATTTGAAACTGACTTTAGAAGACAGACGAAATAAAGAAAAATAATTTGTCTTTTATTTCAATCTAACATTAACATTTTATTTTTTTTACTCAACAATTGTTTTTTGGGAGGTTGTAGGTTAGATTTTGACTATGATTCATGATTATGCATTCAGGCTATAATTCCCCCGTTGAAATAATTATCACCATTTTGATGCATGATTTGTATTATTTATTAGTATAAATGTAGTTATTGGTAGTAGCTAGTTGTTTGTTTGTCAATCTGATTAAAAACACAAGTACAGATCCTATTTCGTTTCGTTTGTTATAGTTCAAACTTTCACTTCCATTGTTTTTACTACATTAGGTTCTGGAAGAGTTGTTATATAACACACATTCTGGATGATGTAAGGGATAAGCTAATGAAACAGTATGTTACGGCAAATTATTAGCATGAGGTACACGGATCTTTGGGTAACCTACTAGAAACATCAACGCTGATTGGTTAATAAAATGTCTGACGTCATAAGAGTCAAAATCCAATCGTATGACCCCTGATGTTACCTTCCACTACAACATGTCAGATCTGCATGTAGGAAGAGGCCATCGAAAGTATAAAATAACGAAGCGAAATATAGATCTGTATTTTAATCAGATTGTTTGTTTGAATCTTGTAGAGTTTGATTAGATTTGTAGATTATTTATTTACTCGTTTGAGTGTATGATATTAAGAGCTATAGAATTCCAAAATTCTTTTACCATGAACCAATTCAAGTCTGAAAAAAAGGCAACTGTGACTGACTTCGTCATTAAACCTTGTGGGTTTTCTCTGGGTCCTCCGGTTTCCTCCCACTGCTAAAGACCCCTACGCGAAAGCGAATTATGATACAAGTGTACCATATGTTAGTCCCGAAGTGACCTAGTTTGTGTCTAGTGTACGTTGTACATCATTTTACTATCTCTGTCTTGCCAGGACATTTGGATGAGACAAAAATAAAAGAATATTTGAATAATAATCATTTATATATTACACCAGATTTATTTCTCCCCTTAACACCTTCTTCAATCATCTTCTTCCTGCAACTCTCCTTCAATTTAAAGATTTAGGTTCAATCAACTTCTCTCCTTCAACATCACATCCAATCAACTTCTCCTCTCAACATCACATCCAATCAACTTCTCACCTCAACATCACATCCAATCAACTTCTCCCCTCAACACCACATTCAATCAACTTCTCCCCTCAACACCTCATTCAATCAACTTCTCCCCTCAACACCACATTTAATCAACTTCTCCCCTCAACACCACATTCAATCAACTTCTCCCCTTAACACCACATTCAATCAACTGCTCGTCTCAACACCACATTTAATCAACTTCTCCCCTCAACACCACCTTCAATCGACTTCTCCCCTCTACACCACATTCAATCGACTTCTCCCCTCTACACCACATTCAATCAACTTCTCCCCTCAACATCACATCCAATCAACTTCTCCCCTCAACACCACATTCAATCAACTTCTCCTCTCAACACCACCTTCAATCGACTTCTCCCCTCAACATCACATCCAATCAACTTCTCCCCTCAACATCACATCCAATCAACTTCTCCCCTCAACATCACATTCAATCAACTTCTCCTCTCAACACCACATCCAATCAACTTCTCCCCTCTACACCACATTCATTCAACTTCTTGATTTCTTTTGGGCCTGTAGTCAGGACAACAAGACATTTTTAAGTTTATTCTTTTTATATAAAATATTTCATTTTTAATTTTTTTATGACAAAAGTGCAACAAAGGTTATATTTTTTTATGACAAAAGCACAACAATTTTTTTTTTTATCTCCAGATCATATCCACCTGCTATGACCAGTTTTCTAAATCACTGATCAATTAAAATATATAGTTTCTTTTAACAATTATGTCTATATCCTTATCTGATTACTTGTTGTTGAATAATCGTATATTAGAATGTAACAAGGGTCATTTAATGCAGTCTTTTTTCCTTTAATATTTCCATATTTTACGCATTAGAATATAATTTTTATTAGATTGAGAAAAATTAGATTGGAACAAATTTATTACATCGCCCTTTTCCGCAATTATTTCAAGATATGGGCTAATCTATTATATAATTATTTCAAATTAATATACGCGTGTCCTTCACACATTTAACACAACAGAAGGATATGTTAATTGAGAGCTCTTAAGAATTTTTTGGGTGTAGAATTTCTTGGTTTACGGCTTCCTTAATTGTTTTCTTCTATTTCGTGTTTTTGATTTTTTTATATGCATTGGTTGAAGTTTTTTCTTTAAGTTTTTAAAAAAAATTTAATTTGAAAAAATACCCAAGGGACATTTTTGTGAATAAATTTCTTGCCTATTATTGAAAAAACTTATATTATTTTGCCCCCTCTTGTTCAATAAATCTTCTTTCTTGCATAGATATTTTTTCAGATCTTAAAACCGATCTTTAATCCTCTGATGTAAATTGCATGAAATTCTTACGCCTGTCTTTCAAATATTTTTCGAATAAAATTTTAAAATCGGTCTTTATTTCACCAAGCTTTCAAATTCTCAGAGATTATTGTGTCTTATTTAAAATTTATTTTTCCAGGAGTTAGAGGAAATGGAACTTGAAAGAGAGAAGCTACGCAGTTTAGAATCCAATACTTACGAGACCGAGCAACTCCTCGAAGCCTGTTCGAAACCAGACGAGGAAGAGAAGCTACTGGATAAATACCGACAGGAGCAGGACATATTAGAAACACAACGCCATCTGTTGGAGGATCTAGAATTCAAGAATTTAGAGGTAAACACACAGTGTTTCATTTTCCCTACTAAAGATCATATTTTGAAGTGGGGCGATGTCAGGAAGGTTCTGCAGTCCCACTTGTTTCAACTTCCCTAAAGATCATATTTTGAAGTGGGGCGATGTCAGGAAGGTTCTGCAGTCCCACTTGTTTCAACTTCCCTAAAGATCATATTTTGAAGTGGGGCGATGTCAGGAAGGTTCTGCAGTCCCACTTGTTTCAACTTCCCTAAAGATCATATTTTGAAGTGGGATAATGCCAGGAAGGTTCTGCAGTCCCACTTGACTAGCCATTTTATGTTTACAAATGCTGCTGCTCCGGCAAAATTTTAAGAAAGTGTTGCTTAATAATCATTCAAAGGAGATGAAAAACCAAGAACCAATTTGGTTCTAAACTAAAACAGAAACTAGGTTGTTTCATTTGGGGACTACATGAACATGATAATTTTTGAGATTAAATTAAAGCAAATCTTATTTAATTTTGTATTGTGTATTAATTGTATTTTATAGAATAATTGTGTATTTGTATATTATAGAGTAATTGTGTAATTGTATATTATAGATTTTTATTATGTTATTATATTTTATAGATTATTTGTGTAATTGTATATTATAGATTTTTATTATGTTATTATATTTTATAGATTATTTGTGTAATTGTATATTATAGATTTTTATTATGTTATTGTATTTTATAGATTATTTGTGTAATTGTATATTATAGATTAATTATGTTATTGTATTTTATAGATTAATTGTGTAATTGTATATTAATTATGTTATTATATTTTCTAGGAAGAAGCCAAGTTTGATGAAGATAAAGACCATCTAGAAACACAGTTGATTAAAGGACAGTCCGTTATCTTAGATAAATATAAAGCTAGAGAGGTAAGGACTGTCGTATAATCCGTGGTAATATTAATCCTGTAAAGTCTCTCACTCTGGCACCTATCACAATACATGTGTAATCCTGCTGCTAGGAGGGGTTTGGATGGCCAAATGGTTAGCACATGCGCGCTGTATCACAAAGCCTGTCATTGAGTCATCTAGTATGGTTTCGGATCCCCGGTTGTATGTAGCAAGGAGTAGGGTCGCGTGTCTTCTCCGGGTCCTCTGGTTGCCTCCCACTGCTGAAGACCCCTACGCACAAGCGAATTATTAAAATAAAATGAAAACCCTATGCTAGTTCAGAAATTACCTAATTTGTGTCGAGTAGACGTTAAACCCCATTTCTCTCTCTCTCTGTTGCTAAGAAACTCTGTCTATATGATCCTCTCTCTCAACTCTGGACCTCTGGCGTCTGTCAGAATACCTGTGTAATCATGTTGCTACTGAAGGTAACTAAGTGTATATGATCCAGTACCGGTACAGTCTTGCTCTCTGACATCTGTAAGGTCATCAAATTTTAACTGGCAGGGCTTGTCTTTTTTGTCCCTCAATCCACGCATAAACTAAAACATGGTGTAAAAATTAGAATAAAAATACTAATCAAACTGAGCATTCTAAATCAACAATAACTAAAATACTTTTTTTTTATCAGGAGCGATTAATTGAAATTGATGGTCAGCAGAAAGAAATGGTTAAAAGTGTAAAAAATGATCTGGAAAGCTTTGAAAAGCAACGCTCCCGACTGGTAGATCTCTTCCGAAAGGTTTGTAGTCTTGATTTACCAGTGTTAATTAAATGTTACAATAATACTATTTATTTATTAAATTTATTTGCTCTGCTATGAATCTAAGTAACGATATGACCGTCTTTATTTGATTGATTGATTGAATGAAATTAATGTAATGACAACATTTTTTTTTTTTCGTGCTACATTTGAAGTTTGGTAAAAAATTTGAATCCCGATTAATTCAAATGAGTTTTATTTTGTTATAAGCATGTTTTTATCACAGTGATATTATAAGGGGAGATTACTCTATTTTTATAAAAACATTACCTGCGTTTTGATAGGTATGCTCAAATTAAGTTTGCGAATTAGAACATTTTTACTTTAGAGTTTGCTTTTTGAGTACCTTATTTTTATTTTTATTTTTTTTTTTTATTTTTTGAATTTTGGCATTGGGTGTTTTTAACGCATGTCCACCTACAGGCATGCTCAATAACATTGATGTTGGCTTTAATCCCAAATCAAAAAAGATTTCAATTTAAATTTTAAAATTAAATTCTCTGTTTGTATTAGCATTTTTAGGGGGCTGACCTTTTTTTTAGAATTCGGGAAAGATTTACTTCCAACATAAGTTAAGATATAAATTATAGATTTGAGGGTGTTTTTATTTTAGGGGTGGAGTGGGTGTTCTAAAATTTGGCCTAATTCTGTTTCACTTCACGTTGGGTTGCACACGTTTTTGGTGGCTGTAAAAATATATTTTTATGTGTTGTTTGGCTTTAAAACTTTTTCGCAATAATTTTTTAATATTATTGAATTTCTACTCTTTTTATAAATTCATTTAGGATTTCATTATATTTGAAAAACAAAAATAAATATTCCAATAACCAAGTTTTTCTGTTGTAGCATAATATGATATTTTGGTAGCTTACAAAATCTGAAAGTAAAAAAATTGAGATAAGGGGAAGCAACTCCATTTTTGAAACCAAATAATCATGGTTTTAAGGTTATTTTATACTCTTTTAGTGATCTTTAGAAACAACTTATATAAAGGTTATATAATTATGAAGGTTGAAGAAAACTCACAAGACATCAAATAAATATATTAGACTTTTTCAGGATAATCTGTTAGTTGCAAATTTTTCCTTTTTTTATCGTGCAAATTTTAAAGGAGGTCTTTGCTTTGCAGGAGAAATGTAAGCTCGCTCCTTTGGAGAGTAAGATCGCTGACATTTGTAGCGTGCTTGCTCTACCGATAAACAACGATGAATTAGATGGGTTGCTATTGGATACGAATGTAGACCTTGAGGTACTGACAATATTATTTTAGTTTTTTTTAACCATACATCGGTTGTCATAGAGATATTTTTTTAGTTAAGGCTCGGATCAATGTGAAGCCCTTCCTTTTACCACAAAAAAATTGAAACTCTTCCATTTGATTAAAACATTACGCCCATCTGTTTCCTTCTACAAAAAATATATATTGATTAGAAAACCCTAATTTCAAATTTGACAAATTTTTGAATTTTTAGATTATTGGAGAAAATGGCGTCATTTGATGACGTTTTGTTTATATGTCATAGACTTCAGAGATTGGTTTATTAGTTTCTATCAACAACCAGTCACATCACGTCCCGTTCCTCGCTATTAGCATTCCCATCCACAAGCTACAAGATTTTGGTTTATATTAGAATCTTTCTGACAAGCGATGTACTTATATATATATATATATATCTATATAAATCCTCTTTATTTGTAGTATGTTTTTACTAACAGTCAATTTGTAGTGGTTGTAAATATTATTAAAAGCATTTTATACTGTATAGGTCAAAGGTCAACCATCAGGTTAACTATAACTAATAGTTTTATGAAAGTCGTAAGTTGATCGACAAGTTGGTGGGGTTGATCCTGGTCCATCTTTGTTTTATATTCCAACTATATATAACGATGCCAAGTAGCTAGAATCAACTTTTCAAAAACTTCCAAAAACCTTGAAAAACACACAGCTGATTGTTACATATTCCTGTCTTCATTAGTCCAGGTTAGGAACAAAACAGTAGGACGTTAAACCCCATTTCATTTTATCAGTTTTATCAAAGACAGTGAGAATATTTCCCTTATAGCATACTGTATGGCGTATGCTTGTCTTCCATTAGCCCAGGTTAGGAACAAAACAGAAGGACGTTAAACCCCATTTCATTTCACTATGTCTGAGAAATGTTCCATTTTTTGTGCGTTTGGTTTGTGGATTATCTCCCTTGTTGTGAGTTTGCTTTCATTTAGGCCTGTATCAATAAGAGAGAGAGAGAGAGAAAATGGGGTTAAACGTCCACTCAACACAAACTAGGTCATTTCTGGACTAACATATGGTTTAATTTTATTTCAATAATTTGCTTGCGCGCAGGGATCTTTAGCAGCGGGAGGAAACTGCCTGGAGGACCCGAAGAAAACCCATGAGGTTGGAAGGGCGACCCTACTCCTTGCCATATACAACCAGGGATTCGAAACCGCGCCAGTTGACTCAATGATAGGCTTTATGATACAGCACGCACGTGCTTACCTTTCGGTCATCCACCCACTCACCCCCAAACTTCCTGTATCAATAAAGACCCAACATTAATTTAGATACCACGTTTGTAATGTCACTGCAGAACCCAATATGCTATATTGGCGGACCTAAAATTAGCAAGTATGAAATAGGAAAGGATAGAAACGCACAAAATAATGAAATTTACTGAAAAGCAGATACTGGTAATCCCTGTATTGCACAGGGGCATCTTTTATTTTTCGACAAGTTAATCCGGGTGCTGTCCTTTTATAACAATGAAAACCATCGAATTTAATAACAGAGATATTGACGAAAGAGTAAATTTGTTTTCTTGGCCCTGTATGCCACATTGTCATGGTGAGTAAGGTTCCGGGATCGATTCGGGTGCAGGACAAGAAAGTTTCTCAGGATTGTCTAGTCTGGTTTCCCTGTGTCTAGTTGTTTAGACGGGACAAAAAACAGGGGCCCTGCACATACAACAAACCCTTGACAGTTGAAATTCAATAAACGATTTAGGGAATTATTTCCTTCATAGCTTGAGGGGGTGCATGGCTGGATGGTTATCGTGTGCACGCTGTATCATAAGGTCTGTCAAGGAGTAGGATTGCTTGTCAAACCTTGTGGGTTTTCTCCAGGTCTCTTCTTTTCTCCCACTGCTAAGATCCCTATAGTGAGTTATTGAAATAAAATTTTACCACATGTTAGTCCCGAAATGACCTAGTTTGTGTGAAGTGGTAGGTAAACCCCATTTCTACTTCTCTCTCTCTCTCTCTCTCTCTCATAGCACATGTTATGGTTTCTGCTCCTCTTCATTATTTTGATTGGTGCAGAAAAATGTTGTCATTTTGATTGTCTGTTGCTATGGCTGAATAATCAATGCTTGTTGGTTCTTCCCTTTTTGAAGTGGTAAATATAGTGGCCATATGTTTACCCCACCGCGCACTCCCTACCCCTATCCATCTGTGTAAAGTATGACATGAAAAAAAGGTGAAGCCCCCCCCCCCCCCGATATACCTGTGTAAAGTATGACATGGGAAAGTGTATGGTGCTTTATGTGATCGACTGTGGTTTATGTGACAAGATTGTGATAGATGTTTTATTTTATATGTATAAAATAATTTGTCAACTTTGAAATGAATTGTTGTGGAATTGTTCTGCAATCTGCATGTCGTCAATTACTTCAACAAATTGTGTCTTGGTTTTTGAAAATTGTAGACAGAAATGCAAGTGTCAAGGGATAATTCTTCCTAGTTCTTTTTTGAAATACTATCACTCAGTCTGAAAACATCCAGATAAAGAGTCTTATACTCACATGTAAGAAAACCAATATTATTCACATTATAATATGCATTATTCAAGAGCTAAATCTGCCTAGTGCAGGTCTTTATTTGGGCATGAAATGTTTTCTAAAGTATTTATTAGACATTAATTAACTGATCCAGGCCTTAATCAACTTTGGATGGCATCAGATTGCTCCGATATTAAACAGATTAAAATGTTTCAGTGATAAATCAAATATGGCGCGCCAAGACTCTTTGAGTCTTAGCTTTGATCAACCAGGACCGTGGTTGAAATTATTGCAAAGGTCGGCCAAATCTTTAAATGCCAATATCTTTGCTTGCAATAGAGTAATTTGAATGAAATTTTCAAATTATTCATTTTACACCATCTACTTTCGTACTAGTATAGCAAGAATGGCTAGTTCTTATCTATATCTTGAATAATGTAACTTTAAGAACACGCAGTACCTTTCACCTTTAAGAGAACACCCAATACAACACATAAAGGACCTCAATCCTCATCACCTGTAAGAACAGGTAATACCAAACTTAAACACATAAAGGACACTTGATACTCATCACCTTTAGGAACACCCAATACCACACATAAAGAATACTCAATACTCATCATCTGTAAGAACACCCAATTCCACACACTTAAAGAACACTTGATACTCATCACCAATTATATCAGGGGGGTTGGGATGGCCTAGTGGTATAGAGTGCCATGCTTCGACCTCTGGCTTGCGGCTGTGGTTTCGAGCCCTGGTGTGAGCGTATGTAGCATGGAGATAGGGGCGCCTTCTCAACCTCGTGGGTTTCCTCTGGGCACTCCGGTTTCCTCCCACTGCCAAAGACCATTACACGCAAGCAAATTATTGAAATAGAATTAAACTATATGTTAGTCCTGAAATGACCTAGTTTGTGTTGAGTGGACATTAAACCCCATTTCTCTCTCTCACTATTATAACACCTAATAGAACACAGGTAAAGAACACCCGATAACACTCATATGAAGAACACACATATGAAGAAGGCACTTTACCTATCCCCCTGATACCGACACTCAATACTCACTGTAAGAACACCTGATACCAAACGTATGAAGAACACCCTTTACATCTCCCCTGCAAGAACACCTGCCCAAAGTTCACAAAGCATTGTCAGACTAAAGTTGAGAATTTACTCAACTTTCAATCACTGTTTATGAGAAATATCTTTGGTCCAGAAACACACAACTTTGTGCATAGTTTTTATTGATGTATAAATGGATACATTAAAAACAGTAAATTCTCAACTTAAGTCCGAGAATGCTTTGTAAACTCAGGGCCTGAAGAAAACACACAAATTCTCCACTGTAAGAACACCTGATACCAAAAAACTGTACGAATATGTCACTCAATATCACATATACCACACTCGAAACTCAGTTGTAAGAACTCCTGATACCATTTACCTGTAGAAGACATGTTGTATTGTGGTAATAATCTCGTCATTTTACAAGGGTAGCAAATTAAGCCTGAGGCTTATTTTCAATTTGGCCCTTGGCACAGATTGTGTGAATGATTTCGATCATTACTGCAGGAAGAAACCGAAGAACTCGGGTAAACCTGCCTGATCGGACGGGAGACCGAATATCCCACTCACTTAGGGTTGTGTGTTGCTAATAGTAACAGCTTGTTTGATATTTTGAAATGTCAGTTCTGTATTCATGTACTTCTTCTATGTTATGTTGAGTTTTAGTTATCTAATAGATCCAGCACTAGGGGGTCGGATGGCCGACTGATAAGCATGTGCATGCTGTATCATAAAGTCTGTCATTTCGTCAATTGGATTGGTTTTGATTCCCTGGTCGTACGTGACTAGGAGTAGGGTCACCCATCCAAACTCGTAGGTTTTCTCCTAACGCCAAAGACCCCTATGCGCAATTGTTTTATCGATATAAAATTAAAACATGTGTTAGTCCCAAAATGACCTAGTTTATGTCGAGTGGACCTTAAACCCCATTTCTCTTTCTCTGTCTCTCTCTCTAATAGATCCATCAAACAATTTATAATTTATTTGAATTTCCAGGAGAAGTATGACAGTGCCTTGTTATGCCGAGATTTATTAGAAAGTCCGAAACGTAGAATCGGCAGTGACAGCTTTCTGGATATTGGAAATGGAGAAAGAAAGAAATCTGTTACAATCATGGAGATTGAGAAGAATCGATCACTCTTCATGGAACAACAAGGTTTGTACAGTTATAGCTCTTACTCTTGCATGTGTCTGAAAAGTAGGATGTTAAACTTCATTTCATTTCGGAGGGGATGGGAAGGCCTAGTGGTCTAGAGTGTCGCGCTTCGACCTCTAGCTGGCCGGACACCCCTGGCTTGCGACTGTGGTTTCGAGCCCTGGTGTGAGCGTATGTGACATGGAGATAGGGGTGCCTTCTCAACCTCGTGGGTTTCCTCTGGGCACTCCGGTTTCCTCCCACTGCTAATGACCCCTACGCACAAAACCATATGTTAGTCCCAAAATGATCTAGTTTGTGTTGAGTGGACGTTAAACCCCATTCCTCTCTTTATAGCCCGTTGTAGCTCTAACTCTTGCACGTGTCAGAAAAGTAGGATGTTAAAGTTCATTTTATTTCATAGCTGCTTTAAACATATTTTCCTCAAATAAAAAATTAAGTTAACGTCACCTTGACACCGAGAAACGAGAAATCAATATAATACAACTTCAAAAAAAATCAAACTGCATTAAGTTTGTCATTCAACAAATATAGAAATACGTTAATTGCATATTCATAGCCCCAGGTGGAATACATTTACAAAAAAAAAATGATTTTGATCGATTTTATGTGTTAAAAAATTAATGTGTTTTATTATCTCATAATGAAATAATAGAATAGAAATAATTTTTATCAGTTAATTATTACTACAAAAGCCAGGTTTGGTAGCGTGTTGGACCATCACTAGGGATCTGATATCATTTAACTTGGTAAAGAACTAATATAGGCTTCGCCTGTTGTTCATTCCCTTTCTAACGAATGAAATATTGTTTTAACTAACTTTTTGAAATTAAAGACTATTATATTAATTAAAGAGCAAAACTACCAAGTTAAAGGATACCAGATCCCTAGTGATACGGCCTGTCATGAAGTCAAATGGCTTGTACGTAACAAGGAATAGGGTCAAATGGCTTGTACGTAACAAGGAATAGGGTCACTTGTCCAACCTTGTGGGTTTTCTCCTGGTCCCCTGTTTTTCTGGGGATCCTGGTGGCTAAGTGGATAAGGCGCTGGTTCGCTAGCCTGGAGGTCGAGTGTTCGATCCCTGCATTGGCGTGATTTCCCTTGTCAGTGATGCAGAAGGAGGGCCTGACAAGGACAGCTGTCTAGTCGTTCGGATGGGACGAAAACCCGAGGTCCCGTGTATACATTGGAGTGCATGTAAAAGATCCCTTGGCAGTTGGAATTCGATATAAGAGTAGGCCGTAGCGCGGCTGCCCAGGCAAAAATTTCCCTCATAGCACACTGTATGGCGTATGCCCGTCTTCAATTGGCCCAGGTTAGGAGCATATAGTAGGACGTTAAACCCTGTTTCATTCATTCATTCCCTGTTTTTCTCTCGCATAAAGAACCCTTAGGGCTAGCGAATTATTAAAATTAAATTGAACCATGTATTAGTCACACCTGACCTAGTTAGTGTCAAGTGGATGTTAAACCCTCTCTCTCTCTCTCTCTCTCTCTCTCTCTCTCTCTATTACTGGATTAGAAGTAAATGTGAACTTGTGCCGACAACAGTATTGTGAGATTAGTTATTGGATGTGTATATTTGAATAATCACTGAATATTGATAGAATAATCCATTTCGCAGTAAATCATTAAGGAAGTCACAGTGACTCAGTGAGGATGTTGCTGGTTCACTAACTAAGGGGGGGGGTGGATGGCATAGTGGTCTAGAGTGCCATGCTTCGACCTCTAGCTGGCCGTCCACCTCTGGCTTGTGGCTGTGGTTTCGACCCTGGTGTGAGCATATGTGGCATGGAGATAGGGGCTCTTTCTCAACCTCTTTCTCCAGTTTCCTCCCACTGCTAAAGACCCCTACGCGCAAGCGAATTATTGAAATCAAATTACACTATATGTTAGTCCCGAAATGACCTAGTTGTGTTGAGTGGACGTTAAACCCCATTTCTCTCTCTGTCTTTGACCGGACTGGTGTCTCATTTAAAGTAGAGCCACAATAGATCATTGATTAGAAAGAGGGAAGGGAGAAAGATAGAGATTTTTAAGTCCACCCAACACAAACGAGGTCATTTTAAGGACTTACATGGTTTTAATTTTTTTTCAATAATTCGCTTGCACATAGAGGTCTTTAGCAGTGAGAGGTAAACTGGAAGATGAGAAAAAAAAACACAAGGTTGGACAGGTGATCCTACTCTTCACCACATACAAGGGGGGAATCAAAACCATGCCAATTGACTCAATGACAGATGTTATGATGCAATGTGCATGTGCTAACCATTAGGCTATCCCCCCCCACCCCTTCCACTTTGTAAGGCAACATTCGTATATCAATAAATTGGTGTAGAAAAGAGGTACGTTAACCACTTTTCATTTATGCCTAGAAATAAGAAATGGAAAGTGGGTTAATTAACATCCCACTTGTCTGTTAAAATCAGGAAATAAATTATTGAAATAATTGTAATGGAAGAATAATATATAGTCTGGTTGCTGAATAAAGCAGGAAGTATATTATTGGAACAATTGTATTTGAATAATGATATATAGTCTGATTGCTGAATAAAGAAATATGATATAGTGTGACATCTAGAAGCTAATATTAGAACCACATTGTTCTCATATTTCATTGAAGCATTGTGGATGATCGTGTTGATCGTGATAGGTCTCTGTTTAAACAACTGACCCGAAGGAATATTTTTATAGGACGAAAAATTCCTGCTGTCCTCCAAGGTTTACTCGTAGGTCAAATATCTTTAACTATAACGTGGCTAAGTGGGTAAGACACTGGCTTGCTAGCCTCGAGGTCGGGTGTTTGATCCCTGCATTGATCGAGAAAGTTTATCCTGATTTTCCAGCATGGTTTCCCCTTGTCAGTGATGCAGGATGGAATACCTGACAAGGACAGCTGTCTAGTCGTTCGATTGGGATCGAAAACTGAGGTCCTGTGTACACATTGGAGTGCCTGTAAAAGATCCCTTGGCAGTTGGAATTTAATATCAAAGTAGACCGTATCGCCGCTGCCCAGGCAATATTTTCCTCACAGTATGGCGTATGCCCGTCTTCATTAGCCCAGTTTAGGCGCAGAATAATAGGACGTTAAACCTCATTCCTTTCCATATCTTTAACTATAAAATAATTTAGCCTAATATAAGTAAAGATGCAGGATTGCATTTTTCAGAAACAACTAATTTCTTTTCACAGCTTTTATTCACGCTAAAATGTTCTCAGATGGATTAAATAACATTTAATTAAGAAAACAAAATGAAAATATCACTGGTAGATAATATCTTTGCTCGGATTTAAAACAGATTTAATTAATAAAATAAAACCAAGTACGAACAATCGTAACCATAAGACAAAATTCAAAGTCCTAAAAAACGTTTTAGGCAAAATAGTGTAATCTGGAAAAATAGTGTAATCAGCATATGGACTGTTCACCGTGTACAAAATACACAACAGTCAGACCCATCAATTTAGTTCATGGCAAAAAAAGATGACAACAGGCTTGTTATGATTGTAGTCTTTAATTAAAGCATATTAACTTTATTTTAATTTTAGAATTAATTAGAAGTTTAAAGCATTTTTACTTTATTTTATATTTAGAATTAATTAGAAGTTTTAAGCATTTTTACTTTTTCTTAAATTTAGATTAATTAGAAGTTTAAAGCATTTTTCATTCATTTTAATTTTAGAATTAATTCGAAGTTTAAAGCAATTTTACTTTTTCTTAAATTTAGATTAATTAGAAGTTTAAAGCATTTTTCATTCATTTTAATTTTAGAATTAATTCGAAGTTTAAAGCAATTTTACTTAAATTTGATTTTAGAATTACTTAGAAATTTTAATTTAGATTGCTGGTAATCTAATTTAGTAACCTGAACAAAAATCACAAATATATGTTGACCCCTTTGAAAGATAAACTCTTAACTAAAATATCCTGGGTTCGAATCCCAGCGTGCGCCAGGATATTTTGAGCCCAGTGACAGTGTTTCAGGAATTACGTCTGGCTGTCTGCCAGGCTGACATTTAAAATGTTGCTGAGTTGTTTTAATGGAGTGAAAAACGGCAGTCAACAACAATTGTCAATTGGAATTTGATCACGACTAGATAATAATGGATACTATTCGGGATAAATTCACTTCCTCACACTGCATTATGTGGCCTCTGACATTAAATTAGGACTTCAATTAATTGTAAATAAAAAGGAAGACCTTAGATCTATCTTAAAGATGCGTTACGTAAGATTTAGACAAATTGTTTAAAGAATAGATGATTAATATATTAAAAATTAATATAGAAAATGTCAGTCAAAAGAAAGACCAGCAATAAGTAGAATTAGCTCTTATAAAGGTATCATAAGGTCTGTCATTGAGTCAACTGGTTTTGATTCCTCAGTTATATGTATCAAGGCTTAGGGTTGTCTGTCAAACCCTGTAGGTTTTTTCTGGGTCCTCTGGTTTCCTCCCACTGCTAAAGGCCCCTACGCGCAAGCGAATTATTACAATAAAATTAAAGCATATATTAGTCCTAAAATGACCTAATTTGTGTCGAATTGATGTTAAACCCCATTACTCTCTCTTATAATGTATCTTGAATAAATCACTGTACCTTCTAACTTAAATTGTTTCTACCTGATAGGTAACATAATAATTGACCATGAAAGAAAAAGACTTGAAGAATTAAAACGAAGAGCAGCAGACGAAGGCAGGGCATTATGGGAAGAGAGACGATTACGAGAAGCGAACTGTAAAAGTTTTAATTCTCTTGAGTCGGAAGAGTCAAGTATATCCAGTAGCTGTGAAACACCGTCTGAGAAAGAAACAAGGTAAGTAACTCTGATTGACTGCATTATTAAAGGAAGAGGTCACTGGTAGAATAACATTGCATAGCTTTATGTAGCAGACAAATGATTAATCTGAGGCAGTTTACTAATATCGTACATGGGTCCCAAATTCTGCAAAATATTTACTGCGGCAACTTGGGCAAGTTCCTCATAGCAGGCTTTAGGGTTGGTTAAAACTTCATTTCAAAAACAAAATATTAATTTTAGTTCAATTGAATACATTTAGATGATAATAAAAGTGTGTTTATCACTTTCTATGTTACCTAGTAGTATGATTTAATTTCACCTGTTTTACAAACCTCTACCTGTAATTAGTGAAATATTGCAGATTTGTAAAGACTATTCAGATACCAGATCCTTATTAAAAAAATTCAAAATGAATAACAAAATGTTCTCCATATATATATAGTGTCTCTTCCTTTAATTTTTTATGTTTTTTTTGTGTCAAATAATGTGATTCATTTCAGCCATTTTCACAGTAAATAAACATGCATTGCAAACCAACAAAATTATTCCTTCATTATAACTAAAATAACATTACTTGTCCCATAACATTACTGGTTACAAAACATTACTTGTTGCCTAACATTTCTAGTTACATAGCATTACTTGTTGTATAACATTACTTGTTACATAACATTACTAGTTACATAACATCAATTGTTACATAGCATTACTTGTTGTATAACATTACTGGTTACAAGCATTACTTGTTACATAGCATTACTTGTTACATAGCATTACTTGTTACATAGCATCACTTGTTACATAGCATCACTTGTTACATAGCATTACTTGTTACATAACATTACTGAATGTATAACATTACTTGTTACATAACATTACTGATTACAAAGCATTACTCGTTACATAACATTACTGGTTACAAAGCATTACTCGTTACATAACATTACTTGTTTGATAACATTACTTGTTGCTTAAAATTACTTGTTATATAACATTACTTGTTGTATAATATTGTTACAAAACATTGCTTGTTGCATAACATTATTTCTTATATAGCATTACTTATTACATCTTGTTATGTAACATTACCTATTACAAAACACTACTTGTTGTATAACATATATTGTACTGTAGGTTATGTAACATCTCTCAAATCATAGCATTACTTGATGTTTCATTACCCAGATATAATTTCCTGTTAAAATGCCTTAAGTAACAACAACATTTATTTTAATTTAAAAATCTCAAAGACTTCTAAAACAGAACCAAACAGAATCTAAGGCTAAACACCTTTTCAGAACTTTTAATAAAAATTCTTATAAAAATAATTCCCACAGACCTGAGAAAAAAAAGAAAATGAAAGTGGAAATTAATTGTTTGTTTGGAAGATACAAAGGTGGTGGAGAAATGAATTATCTCGGAAATTGGCATGTTGGCTTCACTAATTCTGTCTAAGACACGACTCGAGGCAACGACAAGCAGAAGTTAATTGATTGGCTGGTTCCTAATATGGTAGTTGTTCGTGTTCTACTACACAGAACACCAACTGTGAAACATTTCGCTTCCTGTACAAAGATTCTCCTACGTTCTTCTACTCTTCTTTTCACAAAATGATGAAAGAAAAATAGCAATATTTTATTAAACGGAAATTGAAGTTATAATAGACTGCAACTATTTATTCATTTAATCTATTTTCAGTTCAGCATGTACAAAAAGTTATATTGTTAGCTTAAATTGTTTTTTTTTTTCAATCAAGTTTTAAGAGAAAATACCTTGAATACCTTTTTTTAAACTTCATTCTGCATTTCTTTATTAATTCCCGTCTTTATTAGCTCAGAGAAGTAGGTAGGTTGTTAAACCCATTTCATTTCTTTCCTTGACTCTTGACATTCACTTAAGAGTAGGCGGAACTCTGCTATTCTAGAATAACGTCAGTCAAAACTCTTTTCATGGATTTTGCTGTCTTTAGTAGCTTTTTTATCGTAACTTATTCCCTAAATTATATAGGGGATTAGATGTGCATGCTGTATCATTAGGTTCGATTCCCCAGTTGTACATGACAAGGAGTAGGGTAGTCTGTCAAACCTCGTGGGTTTTATCCACGTTCTTCGGTTTTCTCCCACTTCTAAAGGCCCTTACATGCAAGCAAATTAGTGAAATAAAATTAACCCTATGTTCGTCCCGAAATGACCTAGTTTATGTCAAGTGGACGTAAAAACTCATTTCTCTCTCTTTCTCCCGTCATCGAGTCAAGTGAACATGGCAAAGAGTAGGGTCGTAAGTCTAACTTTGTGGGTTTTCTCTGGGTCCTGCAGTTTCCTCCCAATGCTAAAGAATAAAGACCACTAAAGGACCATTTGTTAGTCCTGAAATGAACAACTTTGTGACGAGTGGACGTTAAACCCCATTTACCCCTCTCTCCCCTAAAATATATCAGTTACTGCCCCTTTAAGAGAATATAAAAGAGCCGGTAAAAATGTGTAGCTTGCTAATAGAATCGATCTGACAGATGTCTTTAATAGCAACACTTCTATAAAGATGAATCTTTTAATGGCTGCAACCACTAATTACAGGAAATAATTTGATAGTAGCTATCATTATTAAGAATTTCTAAGAAAACATATTTTCTAATCCTATTTCATTTGTAATGAGGTTTTAGGGTAAAATGCTGCTGTTTTAAAAAGAAAAGAGCCATATAATAACTGAAGTATGAGATTACACCATGAAAAGGGATTAGATGAGATCATTATTTTGAAATGCGAATTAAACGAAATGAGTCCCGGAATAGTATAAATAGAACTTTACTTTGAGTCTAATGAGCCTGAAGAGTTTAATACGAACGAAACTGGTTACATTAAAACTCTTGGGATAACTGGAAGAATCGCCCATTTCTACTTATCAAAACGAAATGAGGGGTTTAACATCGTACGTTTCTGTAACAATATATAGGGGGTTGGATGGCCGAATTTAGCGTGTGCGTGTTGTATCATAAGGTATGTCATTGAGTCAACTGGCATGGTTTTGATTCCCTGGTTGTACGTGATGAGGAGTAGGGTCGCCTGTCCATACGTGCAAGCAAATTATTGAAATAAAGATGAACCATATGTTAGTCCAGAAATGACCTAGTTTGTGTTGAGTGGACGTTAAACCCTATCTCTCTTTTTCTCTTTCGGCAACATCTGTGTTAATGCAGTGATCTAATTCTGAAATAACAGTGGCACTATGGCCTACTTAAAATGTCAAGGAATCTTTAGTGTAGGCCTACTTTTGGTGGTATCCACATGGCTTTGGTTTTCCAACCAATCCGAACAATTTCTTAGACAGCCTTCAGTCTAACAATGCTGACATTTCATGAGGTACTGTCTCGGCTAACGCTTGGATCGTACTTGGGCTTCCACATCAATAGTTTCACTGTCGGTCTTTCTTGATAACACATGAAAATTTTTCAAATTTATTGTATATTTCATGGGTTTTTTTTTTATGGTAGCGTGTCGTGAATTCATCACAAACACTAAACGTAACACATAATAAAACAAATATTAATGACAAGTGGAATGGAGATGCCTGTTCAAAATATATCTTCTTTTTTGAATTATTTGTTTGTTTGTCGTTTCTGAGTATGATGTCTTGTCGTTATATTTGTCTGTTGTGCAGTCCCCCTGCACTTACTATTAGCATACTGCATGGCATTCCTCGACTCGATTAGCCCAGTCAGTGCAGAAAAGTAGGATGTTAAACCCTATTTCATTTTATTTAGTAATAAAAACAAATATTAAAAATATTTTTTAGGGGTATGCCTGATAATTAACCACATGCGACTATTGCCACATAAGAGTGATTAATCTTTGGCGATATTTTGTTTTGGTGGACCTTTAAAGCCCCAAATACCACTCTTGTTGTAACTGAATAATATGTTCCAATCTTTATTCTGGTCAACAATTTGTACTATTTTACAATATTTCAATTAAAAAATGATACAAATTTCATCTTAACACACCTAATTTGAAAAATTTGAAAAATTCAACTACATGCCGCAACATGGTTTGGAAAGCCTTACGTAAGCACTTTCAAATGCAACTTGGATTTAAACATATTTTCGAAACCTCTGGACAAGTAAGATAGGTTGTAATGGATAATTTACACAACAGGTAGGACACTTAAACATCTAGTAGTTAGATTTAGGCTAATTATTTTTTTCGGAACCTGTCAAGCCAGCAAGAGTGTTATTGTCCCTTTAATGCCAGAAGCATGGGGTATTTATAGAAGAATAGAAACTTGTAAATATGTATATCAGAGAATGATGCTAATTAATGATTCTATCTATACAATAAGAATATCAATAGGTCCGATCCACTTCATTTCTTTTTAAATAACCATGTTTAATCAATTTGTCTAGACGATCTATTTTACCACCATAACTTCAATGAATAAAACATGAAATTGATCTGTCAACGTGCGGATCTTGGGTTGGGGTTCGGGTGGGGTATGAAACCTTGCCAAACGAGTTCGTCCATCTACTTATGGGCACTTACAAGGGTGTAGCCAGTGACTCTGTCTTCCCATCTTACAAAAGTTCAAGAGGCCAATTTTAACCTGTGCATGTATTAAGACTATTCAATTCTCACCCTTAATTAATGTCACATGCTTGACTCATGCCCAATTTATTTTTGATTGCCCGGGTTGTAGAACCGTTTGAACCCTCAAACGACAAAAAATATAATCGGATCTGTATGAAATTGTCTTGTTAATGCCCCCAATTGCCTATAAAATAATGATCATGCGACAACCCTTGCCGACCGCTCTGACAATTTAGCTTCTGTGGTCATATGTTTCGTTGCCTGGCAACCGATCATTGATTCAAGTCCCTCCCGAGAGAAAATCATGTATCTACTATTCCTGACTATCTTCCTAATACAAATAACCCTTTATATTAGACCACGCTTCAAATTTCATTTTGTTACATCCAACATCGTCAAAATTTTGATTGATGCAGATGTCAAAGACATGTAACATTCTGTGTTATAAAAATCGACTTCCTGTTGCATGAAGAAAACATGCACATCATTTTAACGCTACCGTGATTTATTTTGTTAATTTTTTTTAAAATCATTTGTTCGATATTGTTAAGAAAAATCAATATAACCTTTATGTTTTTATGTTAAATTAATAACTGTATCAGTTTATGATCTGATGGACAATTTTTCTATTTAAGTAATTTACAAACATTTTTATTCTATTTGTGGGTTTCTATTTAAAAGCATAACACCTGGAAAGGCTTCAACAACGTTTATTCATCCGCATGGCGAAACGTACATCTCAATGTCAACTGTACTGTGCATGTCGTAATACATTTAACCTATTACAAGTTTAACCTATGACAAGGTATGGAAACACATTAATGAATTAACAATTTTGTTGTTGGTTAATAACCTGAATTATTCAAAATGTTACTGTCTCTCCATTTTGAATCAGGGTGGTTGGATGGCAGCATGGTTAGCATATGCACGCTGTATTATAAAGTCTTCCATTAAGCTGGTGTGGTGTTGGTTCCTAATCCTCGGTTGTATGTGGCAAGAAGTAGCGTTGCTTGTCCAACCTCCTGGGTTTTTTTCGGGTTCTCCAGTTTCCTTCCACTACCAAAGACCCCTCGGCGTAACCGAATTATTGTAATAAAATTGAACAATATGTTAGTCCTGGAATGACCTTGTTTGTGTTGAGTCGGCGTTAAACCCAATTATTTGATGGATTTTATTAGTCAGATTTAATTCAAAGAGTTTATCTACCATTGACGTTTTCTTAATTCAATGTTAATAGTAAGTGCAGGAAGACTGCACCACATACAAACAAACACGACAAGTCTATGGACAAGACACAATAATCATGGTGGCTAAGTGGGAAAGTTGCTGGCTTGCTTGCTTGGAGATCACTTGTTCAATCCTTGCATTGGCAGAAAAAGTTCATCAGGATTTTCTGATGTGGTTTCCCCTTGTTGGTTGTGCAGGATGGAGGTCTGACAAGAAGAACTGTCTAGTTGTTCAGATGTTACAAAAAACATTGGCCACACAAACAAAATCCCTTGGCGGTAGGAATTTGATATAATATTGTGCCATAGTACTGCTGCCTGGGCAAAATTTGCCCCATAGCAAACTGTATGGCGTATTCAGTAGCCCAGTTGGAGCAGAACAGTACACATCAAATGTACACATCAGATCTAGTCAGTGGATTTGGTTGCTAGCCGTTAGCATCCAGTGATACAGATTTCACTAAAAATAAAAAAAACAACCTAACATTAAAGTACATTTTAAGTTGTGAAAAAATCTAAATTGTCTCTCTTTTTTGATAATGGTAATTCTGCAATCAGTGGAAAGAGGAAATTATACAATACAGGTGTCATTCGTATCATCTGATTAAAGCAGTGAAAAAAATCCATTATCACCTTTTTAAAAGTGGAATTTGTATTCTGTGGATGATAGTACGGACGCGTAGAGTAGAACCTGTAAATATAACATCACACTTCGCAATCCACATCATCAAGTACAGTTCCATTGTGAGTCGCAGTAAAGTGTAAATGGTATTTTTGAATTGGTGAAGTAAATTTTTTATTGTAAAAACAACAATCTTTCATTTTGAAATATAACCCTTTACTTATCTAATACAAGCGGGAATTCAAAATCATACCACTTGACTCAATGATAAACCTTCTGATTCAATGCACATGCATTAACCATTCGGCCACCCAACCCCGCTAGTTTAAAAGGGTTCCAAAAGATTACAAATGCATTTAAGTGCTTGAGTCAAATCATCTTCTTTTTTTTCTGATTGTTTAGCAAATGTTCAACGATTCGCTTATTGTGTTTACAATACTAAAAACATTCCCATCTAGTAATTGACACAGAACACAGAACCTCTTTTATAGTAATGAATAAGATTGTCGAGAACAAACTCGGATGTTATTTCTATCCGTGTTCGTATCGTATTTGACACGGATTCTCATCATCTTTCTTTCTCAATAATGCGTTCTACTTTATTTTGAGACGAGTGGTGTAAAAGATTAGCACTCTCTTAATGGGTTAAAAAAAAGGTTGTTGGAAAGTTTGGAATAAGAGTTATTAGATTGGAATGGTAAAAAGAAATTTTCTAAAGAATTATGAAATGAATTATGAATTATTGCTTCAAAAGTTTATTTTCATCGTGTTATAAAATAAGTTTCTTGTTCAAACAGATTTGTATTTGTAAATTTTGTATCATTTGAAAAGAAATTGTCTTTTTAATTTCAATTTTAGTTCCGAAATTCGACTAAGGATTAATGGCTTTGAATTATGCTGAATATTTTCATTTTCAGAGTAGATAGATATTTTAATTTTCAATCTTGTTTGACTGTAAAAATGAATTTCAATTGTGGAGTATGTAAGGCCTGGCAAAATACATGTAGTCTTTTGCATGGAACAAAAAACACATAAAATAATCCTTTGCAGTTGTAGTTTGAAGAATAGCCAGAAAATGTAACTGTTCTGACATCATTACCCTCATAGTACGCAGTGTATGGCGCACACTCTTCATTGGTCGAATGTTTAATCTGTGCACATTGGATCTTAAGGATCGTCATTCGTTTCCTCCCACTGCTAAAGACATTATTGAAATAAAATTGAACCATATGTTAGTCCCAAAATGTCCTAGTATGTGTGTCTCTCTCATATAGCCATCTTTATTCGCCTAGTTTGTGAAAGAAAAGTATAACATTAAATCCCATATCATTTCATTTCTTATTAATCCCAAATCAACCCAGTGATTTCAATATGGACAAACTGACGGATGGACGGATCCCTTTTCAATACAAATAACCCCCCTCCCTTAACTTTGTTCGTCGCGGGATAAAAAAAATTGCCTTTAATTATTTTCATATTACTGTATTCCATATTGATTTGTAGCCTATCGTTCTAAATTTAATTTCGTATCACTTTCAATATAGTACAGTATGGCATTTCATATTTAGAATTTCTTCTCTTTTTTTTTGAATTAGCAATTTATTCTATCGTGTATCACTATCGATTCTGTAGAATAATGAAATCAACAAAAGAAAAATTGTTTCCTCCGTGAGTTTTATTACCCACTATTGTCTACCTTACAAATATTAACCAATACCAGCTACCTAAAACAAATATATCGTACCAGCTACGTTCAGAAAATCAGAAAAAACACGAATATCTTTTAGCGATAATCAATACAAGGCAATTGACACAAGTAAATTATGATCTAAAATATTGATATTGTTGAGGTTATCGCGCCCTGGATATTTTAAGATAAAAAACTCTAACATGGTTGGTAGAAACATTAATTTGCTTTTTATGCTGTGGTTCACGGAGCCTTTTATCTTTGATTATATCATAGAAAATAAATATGAAATACATCCCTTTGTCATGACTTCACGCTGCTTTCTGCGACTAATGGTATTATTTTAATGGAAAACAATACAAATCGTTCAAGAGAAAATAAAAAAGATTTTAAGATTTTTTTATAATTATTTACTCTGTCTGTGGTGAGGATTTTTTATAAATTAAGTCCCATCGAGAAGCTTAATGGGGTCGTAATTATCACACTCCTCAAGGAAGTTAATTTAATTTGTTTTGAATAATAAATACGGTACACTGATCAGATTGACTGAGATATTTTCTTATAAACTGCTTGTTGCCATTTTCATTTTCCATAAAGAAGAGAGAGAGAGAGAAGTGGGGTGTAAACGTCCACTCAACACAACTAGGTTATTTCGGGACTAACATATGTTTAAATTTTATTTCAATAATTTGTTTGCGCGTAGGGGTCTTTTAGCAGGTGAAGGAAACCTTAGTGCCTTCAGGAAACCCACGAGGTTGAGAAGGTGTCCCTATCTCCATGCCACGTACACTCACACCAGGGATCGAAACCACAGCCGCAAGCCAGACGTGGCCGGTCAGCTAGAGGTTGAAGCGTGGCACTCTAGACCACTAGGCCATCCCGACCCTCCTTTTCCATAAAGAAGCCACAGCGACTCATGTTCAATCTCGATGTTTGTTGATAAAGTTCATCCTGATTTTCTGCCGTGGTTCCCACTTGTCAATAGGGCCTGGCATGGGGTAAGATAAAATAAAGAGCTGACAGTTTTGCTATAATATTTAGAATATAGATAATGTAAACCAAATATACTACAAATTTCAGTCAGATTGCTGCTCTCTGAATTCCCCCCCCCCCTAGACTATAAGATATGACATCAAGTCAAGTGTTGCTGTTTAATATTAAAAAAAAAGTTATGAAGAATTCCATTAATTGTTCCCTTGTTATTTGTATTGATTTGTGATAATGTTTAATTGATATAGTTTATTGATTTGTATCTGTTTCAACAGGCAGAAAAAAATAATACTATCATAAACCATTCTATTTATATTTCAAATCAGATCAATTTCACTCAATTTCACTCAATTATTGTTAATTAGCAATTTCATACCAAAAAAACAACTGTTTTAAATTTTGTCCGACGGTCTTATGTTGGTGTATTATATTTACCACAGAGTAGCAAAATGTATTTTTATTTAAAGAATATGACCATTTTTAGCACTAGCCAAAATTTGTTTACACAGGAAAACGATACATTTAACATCATTTATTGTGTTTTAAGGTAAATACTTGAGCCACGATATACCAAGTTGACCTGCCCGTATTTAGACTGATGACAAAACACAATTTAACTGTGCTTTATCCAAATTCGACTGCGTACCCGATGCTGCTTATCTTATGTACTGGTTCTCCTTTTATTGATGGCTTATCTGTCCTCAAAGCGACATCCTCAATCAATTCATCGTCTCACTATTTGTGTATTGAATCGTGCGAGGCTGAATCGATGTATCATGATTATTTTTTTTGTTGTTTTGTCGCTTCAGTAAGTAACCTGTCATACAGCCTTGCGGCTGTGGTTTCGATCCCTGGTGTGAGCGTATGTGGCATGGAGATAGGGGCACCTTCTCAACTTCGTTAGTTTCCTCCGGGCAATCCTGTTTCCTCCCACTGCTAAAGACCCCTACGCGCAAGCGATTTATTGAAATGAAATTAGACCATATGTTAGTCTCGAAATGACCTAGTTATGTTGAGTGGACGTTAAACCCGATTTCTCTCTGTGTATTCGTTAAAGGTTTTTTTGTGATTTTGTATTTTACAAACTGTCCCTTTAATTTGGTGAGAGTCTGTAAAGATGATAAACCCAGTTGGTGGTGCTTCCCGTAGATCTATAAGATGTTTTACGGTATAACAGTGTAGAAGCCAGTACCGGTATACCATTGGTTAGATCAATATGGTATATTGCAGCAGTCATAGCTGTATTGTGACAGTCAGTCAATCATTCATTGATATCATTCCATCGTCGTAGCGACATGTGATTCTGCATCTGCCAGCCTCCACGGTACTGGATTATTGAATGCCTAATGAAGGATTATATAGGATTAGGATAGTAGCCAATGGATGCAGGTATATATCAGGTTAATTGGTGCATGGATTATATAGTAATAAATTCTTCCGTAATTGTCATATAAGGATTTTTTTCATTTTCGATAATCAAATTGTTTGTATGTTCTGAGTACCAGGGCCCTGTTTCACGAAATTTTAACTAAGATGAAATCCAAATTTTAGTAATTTGATTGGATGATATTAGGTTGATTTTAGTGTTTAGCCAATCAAAATTGAAGTATCTACTAAGTTGAAGTGCCATCTGCTCTAGTCAAAAGTAGTATTTGATTGAAATGTTATTAAATTTAAAAAGTTTTTGTATTATTGTTGAAGGGTCGTCTGTCATGTTCTTACAATATTCAGATATTTAAAGAGTCAACTATCAGGTTTAATTTTACTGTTATATTGAATAGTGGTCACATTATTTACCCATTTTACTTTGTTGTTTGTACTTTGGGGGGGTGGGGGTGTAATGGCTGAATGGTTAGCGCATGGACGTTGTATCATAAAGCCTGTTATTGAGTCAACTGTCTTTGTTTTGATTACTCAGCTGTACGTGATAAGAAATAGGGTCGTCTGTTCAATTTGATGGGTTTACTCCAGGTCCTCCGGTTTTAACCCACTGCTAAAGACCCCTACGACGCAAGGAATTATTGAAATAGAATAAAACCATATGTTATTCCCGAAATGACATGGTTTGTCTCAAGTGGACATTAAATCCCATTTCTCTCTCTCTCTCTATATATATATGGTTAGTTAATTCATTATTTGAATATTCTAATATGCTATTCAATTAAAATTGAGTTGTTCTGGTTAACTATTGCATAGATTTTTATATTTCTGGAAATTTTTTCAATTAGCTTCAGTTTCCTTCTTCATCTGTTTGTTTGTTTTTTAACATTAGTTTGAGGTTATATTAATTTCGATTATTTTTAATTGATATTGACTATCAAATGCTGAAATATCATGCCATTTCTATGGAGGGGATCAATGCATATTTGAAAAAACAACCAGCAAGGGATTGAAATGTAAAATTGAAAATGTAGTTTATGAGTTTATTCCTCAATCCTTTGATTAATTTTGAATTCCTCGTGAATAGACAGGTCTTTTTTGATATAAAAAAATATTAACACAACCAAAGTCGATAAAGTAAAAAAAGCGAGGCTCTGCCAAGTTTTTTTTTACATTGTCGACGAGTGTTGATATTTAAATAAATAAATATAATTCTTTGCTATAGATTTCACCATTACTGAACCTAATTACATTACGGCGTAGTGATACATAATTATTTTTTTTTACAGAAATTCAACCATTCCAAAGTCCTTTATATTAAACCCAGTTTTTCCATCATGGCCAATCAAATAGAAATAAATAGTTTTTAATAAATAAGAAGTTACTTTAAAAAAATGAAGTTATTTGAAAATAAAACTAGTAGTTCCTTTTTAACTGACCAATCAAATTCATGTAAGGAGTAGTAGATTATGAAATTTATTACACAACCACAATCTACTTAGAATGGTTTATTTGGTGATAAAGTTGTTTCTTCACTGCCTATACCATGTAAATTCTTCAGACTCTGTATTCCATGTAAATTCTTCAGACTCTGTATTCCAAGTAAATTATGTTTAGTATATCATGATGTGTAAATGAACCTAAGTTTAAAATCTCTTAGCAAATAAGTTTATGGTAAGAAAGTAAAAGTTTTTTCGTCTTTTACGAGTAAGATTATGCCTTGTGTGATGTGTGAATGAATGTACGGAAACCTCATAAAAAAAATGTCAATAATGTAATTTTGTTGTGTGAAACTCCAAGTCATTTCGTCATTCTGTGTATCATAAGAGTAAATTAATTATGTCTTGTGTATCGTGATGTGTGAATGAACCTATGGAAAAAACCTTCAAGGAGTTGGGATGGCCTAGTAGTGAATGTGTGTGGCTTCACCCAACCTTGTGGTTTTATTCCGGTTTCCTCACACAGGAAAGACTTTTAATTGTGCATTCTCGATAATAAAAATGAAAATAAGACAACTTGTCTGCGATATATCACCTTCGGTTGAAGCGGGCGTTAAACACCCTGTATTACAAGTAAATGATATTGTGTGTTATCTTGATAGGTGAATGAACCCACACATAAAACCTCTTAGGATAAAAACTCTCATCAAAAAAAAAAATGGCTACAATGGTCTTTTTTTCAACAATGAGACTTAAAGTTCTACAGCTTCTCTTATTGCATGATCTCACTGGATAATCTGGATTGTCTTGCTTGTACTATTTTGAGAAATGGGAACTTTCAGGTTGATTGGCGTAAGCATTCTATTACTGTTTGTAGTAATTGGGGGCGTTGGATGGCCGAAATGTTAGCACTTGCGCGCTGTATTATGAGGTCTGTCATTGAGTCAACTGGGGCGTGGTTTGTGACATGGAGTAGAGTTGTCTGTCAAACTCCTGGATTTTCTCTGGGTCCTCCGGTTTCCTCCCACTGCTAAAGGCCCCAATACACAAGTGAATTAGTTAAATAAAATTCAACCAGATGTTAGTCCCAGAAATGGCCTAGTTTGTGTCGAATAGATGTTAAACCCCATCTCACTTTACCAAACAAATCAACTTTTATTTTTGCCTTAAATGAAAGAAACATTGCTATACTTTTGTATTGTTAGTATTAGTAATACAGCTGATGTATTAATGTCTGTTTCCACAGTTTCATATAGTAGCCATGTTAGTTACGAAATGACTTGTTCGTAGGTGGACTAAAAACATGTCAAAACGACTAAAAATATGTTTTGATCATTGGTGTATTGCGTTTCTGTTGAGATTATTTTCTGTCCTTTGGGTCTGTCGAGAGTTTGAAATACTGTTGGGCGTGATATATGGCTTTTTGTTATGTCTTGTGATGCAATATTCACTGTTTGTCGTTGTCCTTGACATTCCGTGGAGTATTGAGGAGAGTAAATGATGAATGTAGGTTTTGGATGGTGAAATCGTTGGTAATAATAATATTATATATGTGTTCTGTCTACCTCTTATTTTATTCCTTTTTTTTCATGAATTGAGTTTCTTAGATTTCCTGGTCACAGTAACGTGATATACTTCAGTATCTCACACACAAAACAAGGAAAGTGTTGCTAGTTCTTCAGATTGGGTAAAAAAAAAAAATCATTCTCGTGTGATTGAATTTCCATTTTAACAAATGCAGCTGTGGTTTCAAGCCCTGGTGTGAGCGTATGTGGCATGGAGATAGGGGCGCCTTCTCAACCTCGTGGGTTTCCTCCAGGCACTCCGGTTTCCCTCCCACGGTTAAAAGACTCCTACGCCCAAGCGAATTATTGAAATAAAATTAAACCATATGTTAGTCCCGAAATGACCTAGTTGTGTTGAGTGGACGTTAAACCCCATTTCTCTCTCTCTTGTTCCATGTGAATTGTTAATTGAGACTAACTCAAGGATTTCAGTATATTTCTAAGTGGATGATGTGAATTTCGATCCATTTGGTTTGTTTTAATTGGAATTAACTCAAGAATTTCTACCTATTGTCCAACGAGAAAAGAGACATAAGAAAGACTAAGTAAATGATATATATATTTGTTGTTAATTGAGACTGAACTGAAGAATTTCTACAAATTGTCCGATAAGAGAAAAAGACTCAGAGATCAATGGAATACACTGACATGAAAAGATTGAGCACAAATCCGCTGGTTTGATCTCGGTGAATAAACGACTATCACATGACAGATTGATGTTCATAGAACACACAACTTCTTCTCCCAACTCTTGTTTTTCTAGTTGGTGTTTTTAGATGAGGTTTTTAATTGGATTTCTGGGGACTAAAAGTTGATTGATAAGTTTCGTTTTATCCAGGCAAATCTGCGCAAATTTTGATCGGATTCTTTTGAGGAAGTTTTAGTACCGAAGTGGTATTAATCCGTGTCCGATTCTCGCGCTGTAATAGAGATGAATTGCTCGTAAGCTTTTTGAAACTCTGGGGAGGGAATTACCCAAAGTTCAATTGATAACGCATCCTTCCTCTTTTACTCCTAACTTGATCAATGGCTTCCATGAGGTTCCTTTCCGTCAGTTTAAACTCTGTGGCCTGTCATTAATGACAAGGAGATTTATGTAAGTGACAAGAGAATCCCGGAGAATCCGTTATTAATCCTGTCCTGAAGTGGTGGGTGTCTAAATGGATTGGTTTTATTCTATATAACAGTTCTAATTAAATCGACTTGTTCATTTGAATTTCGGAGAGTTATCCCTTCAAATTTGTTCTACTTTATATCAACTGTCGCTCATAATAATTTAGATAAATCGTGCGCTCATAATAATTTAAATAAAAAGTTCGCTCATAATACTTTAAATAAATCGTGCGCTCATAATAATTTAATTAAATAGTTCGCTCATAATAATTTTTAAAAAATTGTGCGCTCATAATAATTTAGATAAACTGTGCGCTCATTTTAATTTAGATACATCATGCACTCATAATAATTTACATAAATTATGCGCTCATAATAATTTAAATAAATAGTGCACTGATAATAATTTAAATAAACTATGCGCTCATGTTAATTTATATAAATCATCCACTGATAATAATTTAAATAAACTGTGCGCTAATTTTTATTTATATAAACTGTGCGCTCATAATAATTTAAATAAACTGTACACTCATATTAATTTATATAAATCGTGCGCTCATAATAATTTAAAGTGCACATAAGATCATAATTTTCTATTACATATTATAATAAACAATGATTACTAAATCCATATTACGGAAAGTTCAAATCAATCTGATTAAAATTAACTGAGCTATTTACGTTTTAGTATGGGACAGTCAAAAACGGTTTTCAAATTTTCATGAACGACCTTAATCCGGTTGATTGGCTGATGACGTCACAGGCACTACACATACTATACACATTATCTATCCAATATATCACTGCCTGTATAATATATCACTGTATCAACATACCAACAGTTAACAAGTGTGTATTGTCGGTAATCATTAGCTCGTAATTATGTAAGCTACACATCACTATATAATTCAAAGCATTTTCAAACGCAGACCTTTCTCGTCTTGAATTGTAATAGATTTTATTTGTTACTATAATATTTCCGAGTGTATTTCACGATGCCGAATTATCGTTGTATTATTGAGAGTTGTGGAAATTCCAGCAGAGAAAAGGGGAATAATGTACCGACGTTTCATAAATTTCCCAAAGACGAAATATTACGGAAAGAGTGGATTGCGTTTGTCAACAATTTAATTACGGATTGGCGGATGCGGGTCGTTTTATCCCACGACTGGTTCACCCCGGGCTGTTTCATCCCACACCTGATTTGCTATCGGGCTGTTTCATCCCACTTGTTATTATAGAAGCAGTTAATTAACCGAGTTGTACTTATTGTCGAATAAACTTCATTGTTTATTATGAAATAAACACACCATTAATTGTTATGGAGTAGTAAAAAAAACATGACGCGAGAGTTGATATCTGTCGTTTGGGTCTCGGATATACGAAGTTTGGGACTCTGGTATACGACGTTTGGGAAATATATATATATTCAAAACACGAAAGAAAAAATCAAGAACCACGTGGTTAGTAAAAGGCTCAACCAAACGATAAAACATTAGTTGCACTTACGGTTCTTTGATAATCATCGTTTCTCATGAAATTATATAATATTTATTTAAAACGAATAATATGCTGATGACCTACACAAAAACAAAATAAATATTTACACGACATGCAATCTTTTTTTTTACAAGCCCCTACAAATTGTTAATAATCAGTGAGCTACACCTTGACGACATGCTTGTCGTAGATGTCAATACCAATCGATAAATTGGTGCGAACAAGCCACTGGTAAGTGGAAGGTCAATCAAGTTCGTTAACTATTTGATAAAAGAAAAACAACAAAGTATTACTAAATATGCACAAATTTTCAACAATACATTTTGGCAAGTTTTATACTCGCAGATAAAACAAAACAAAGGAGAACTAGCAGTGTTAATCGCGGTCTCAACAACCGCCAATCACCTAATTAAATAAATGCCAATTAAATTCCCAATTGAAATAATAAACGATAACCTGCCTTTTTTTAAAATCTGGTGTTGATTATCGAACCCATTCTGCTCAGCGAGTTAAGATTATTGACGACAATTGATTGGTGAATCTGATTGTTAAAGCGCTTAAAAACATTGAATTAATTTAGAATTGCAAAATGCAAAACGTAATTTATTATTCGTTACATATAAAAAAAATCGTTAGTCATTTATTATTATTCGTGCACATTTTCTGATATGGTCTGGTTATTTGAGCCTAAAAATAGAACACACCCCAATTGGTGCATGCACGCTTCCCTTTGATGACAGTTATATCATGGCATCTCATGGGTCGTATATACGATTATTTCACCGTGCAAGATGCAAATGCATGCTTTCTGATATGGTCGGATTATTTGAACCTAAAAATAGAACACAGCAAGTCTTCTTTGAGGTGTTGTATCATGGACATATACGATTATATCACGAGGTAATTCTGTTATTGAAACCCAAACTGAACGAAAACGGCTCTCGATTATAACGGATGTAAATTTTGTGGAATGCTGAAGCAATTTTAGTTTAAATATCCTTTGTGTGTAAATTACTACTATAGGGCAGGCTGTGTACATGTAATATCAATTCTTTTATTTATAAAAGCTGTAAATAGATAATTTAATGAAATCAATTTATTTACAGCTAAAAAGATAATTTAATGAAATCAATTTATTTATAAAAGCTGTAAATAGATAATTTAATGAAATCAATGAATCTAGTCTCGCAACAATCGGATGGTTTTCATTATTAGATCCGGTATCATCTACATCGCCATCCTCTATGGAGCCACAGTCAGATAGATACGGCTCAAACATAATATATGGCGCTATAGTTATCATTTCTCGCGACGTATCTGTATCCGATACATTGCAAGAGCTAAAAGAACTACTGCTATAGGATAACTCTAAATATTCTGCTTCCATTCTCTCGGTGTATGATAGAATGACCAATAACACGTGTTAATGATTTATTTATATGATTACTACTTAAAACCATTTCGTTTCTTAAATGCCGACAATTAATTATTTCAATTGGCTACATAGATGTCCGTAGCGCCGGCTACACCAATTCTACACCAATCGTGTTTCAATCAGAAGCCAATTGTTAGTTAACGGTCGGCTTATTCTGATTAAAAAGACAATGCTACAGCAATCGGCTTTATAAAACAAATTCTAAATTAAAAAAAACAGATTATTCCGTAGTCAGTTGTTTTATTTAATTAGGGGATTAAGGAACCAGTCAGGCTTTAATGAATACACACGCCGGCTGTATATAGGTAATTAAGGAATAAACATTCCGAATATGCATTTGTACACTGTGACGTCACTAGGGACCGAGGGGATTAAGAGTGTTTTCGATAATTGGCCAAGTCGTTTTTACGGGAGGTCTATATTTGCGACTTTGAGTGAAGATAGCTGATTTATTTTTAATCAGATTGATGTTAACTTTCCGTAATGTGCATATAATAACCACTGTCCATCACTACGCCGAGTTTCAGTTTGTCGTCTTATGAGCACTTTAAATAAATTGTGCACTAAACCCTCTCTCTCTCTCTCTCGCTTCAGATATCTTGTGTTGGAGTTAAATCTCTCGACTCTCTGTAGATCTCTCTCCTTAGATCTCTTGTCTAATTAAACTGTAAATTGTCATTATAAGAGTTATTTTTGTATGCACATATTGATTGAAATTACAAGTTATAAAAGATGAAATGAAATGAAATGGGGTTTAACATCCTACTGTTCTGCTCCTAAACTGGGCTAATGAAGACGGACGGGGAGTTATACAAGTTACCCTGACACTTGACAATTATTGAAAAATACATTGATTCGTACATACATTATTAAACTCTCTCATCACTATTGGAATTCTGTAGACCCATATCTAATTTTTATATCGCTAAAATTTACCGCGATTAATTTTTTAGTTACGAAAAAAAAAAAAAAAAAAAAATATATTAACGTTTGATAATTTCCTGACTTGGATTATTAAGGCGTGAAAAGAGGCCCATCAAAATATTCGAGTGAGAATCATAGGTGGCTCGTGTTGATTATGTAACATTAAGTATTGTCTGAAGAGGAAGACAAATGATGAGAAATTTTTCAAACAATCAAATCATTGTAATTGTGCACAACAAAATGTGGCAGGCTTATTAGAGCATAGATTGGTGAAATTTCCATTCATCATATCTTTGTAAAAACTAAACAGAACTGCACCATTTTTAAAGGTTCAATTTTCCCTGTATTATATATAGGTTACAAGGGATTTAAAATCTACCAGATGATGTTCACAGATTTTATGTATTAAATTTATGGGGATGGGGGGGGGGCTTGATTGGTCATAGAATACAGGCAATAGAATTATTATTTTAAAAAAATGTATCATAAATCACGATTAAATTTGATATTTATCTGTAAAAGTACTTAAATATTCAGGGGGGGTTGATGGCCAAATGGTGAGCACATGAGCATTGAATCCAAAGGTAGCTTCTGGTCCTTTGATTTCCTCCTGCAGCTAAAGTACCCTACATGCAGCGGATTAATGGGATAAAATTAATCCATATGTTAGTCACAAAATGAACTAGTTTGTGTCAATTGGAAGTTTAACCCCATCTCTCTCTAGGGAGGTTGGATGGCCAAATGGTTAGCACATGCGTGCTGTATCATAAAGCCTGTCATTGAGTCAACTGGCGTGGTTTCGAATGCCCGGTTGTACGTGACAAGGAGTAGGGTAGCCTGTCCAACCTTGTGGGTTTTCTCCGGGTCCTCTGGTTTCCTCCCACTGCTAAAGACCGCTACGCGCAAACTATTTATGGAAATAAAATTAAACCATATTATGTTAGTCCCAAATAACCTAGTTTATGAAGAGTGGATGTTCAACCCCATCTCTCTCTCTCTCTCTCTCTCTCTCTCTCTCAATCTCACTCACACTCTCTCTCTCTCTTAATCAATAGAAGTCCTATTACACAACTCTTCTGTGATTTAATTTTTAAAAACCATAATACTCCACCGATGTTTGCAAAGACCATCAACAACCCTGGCTATAAATCATTAATATTGCTGGAAGATAAAAGTATTGTCACTTCACACACTCTCTAATGTTTTCTTACAAAACAAGAATAAGAAGAGTCTTGAGAAAAACATGCAAGAAAATGGCGATGTAATATTTCATTTTGCAACAAAACCACCATTTAAAGAACGTGAGATCGAGGAGTAATGTGTTTTTTGAAAACAGTCAACGGAATATATCATATGTTTTTATATCAAGTAAAATGGTTGTTCGGGACATTAAACTAGTAATAATATATAGATCTTGTGAAGATAAATATCGTGATGCAGCTAGTACTCTTCTATCCAGGTTTTAACTTTCTTGTAGACTCATGCACTTGTAGCAGGCTAACTTTCATTAAAGCCGCAATACCAATCTTGTTGTAACTGAATAATATGTCCCAATCTGCATTCTGGTCAACAAATTGTACTATTTTACAATATTCCAATTAATAAATGAAACAAATTTCATCTTAACACACCTAATTTTTAAAATTGGAAAAATTCAACTAAATGGTTTGAAAAGCTTTACGTAAACACTTTCAAATGCAACTTGGATTTAAACACATTTTCGAACCCTCTAAACAAGTAAGATAGGTTGTAATGGATAATTTACACAACAGGTAGGAGACTTAAACATCTTGTAGTTAAAATAAGGCTTTTTTTTTTCTGGACCTGTCAAGCCAGCAAGAGTGTTATTGTCCCTTTAAAGGCACATACAACAGAATGTGTCACAGTTATGCTAGGTTCTCGCTGTCGTGCGATGCATTACGATAGGATTGTCCCTATTGAGTTGGGGATGGGCATGGGGGTGGGTGGATGGTCGAATGGTAAGCACAATTAAAACCAGATTATCAGGTCACCAAAAGAAAAAAATTTACTCAAAATCATAAAAGGGTTATGTGTCCTCATACACTGTTTTGACATTCACGTCTAAATGACACAATATTTTTTGAGCTGAAATTTTGAGACAAGGTAAATACAATATTCCTCTAAATTTTTTAGCCTAAATTTTATACCTACGCAGACTTTTATTTCTGAGACTCTGTTCAAATAAGAATGGTCCTTTTAATACCTTTTGAGGGATAAAAGAAAACAAGTATTTCGTGCAGACTTCTTTTAATTTAAATTCAACTTTAAACAATAAGTCTTCATCGTGACAAAACAAAATAATTGGTTTTCTCTTATTCAATTTTTTTTTTTAATTATCTTCAAACTCTTATATGAAATAAATCAAAGAAGGAAAAGAATTGTCTTTAGTTAGTAAAAAAATAATTGACGAGGTTGAACAGGTGACTAATTGACGACGTCTCAGGTTCAAAAAAGTGAATTTCTGCAATCAACAAAATGACATTAGGGGGCAAAAAAAAAAAAATGACATTTTGTTTCACTCTAGGGTAAATAAAAAAGTTATAATGCAGGCTTTTAAAAAATAATTTTAAAAAAAGTCATAATGATTTTATGGAAGTTGATAATTAACGGAATGTTTTTTTTGTTCTGTAGTATTGTTTGAAGTATATTTATGATTAATGAGCTTGTTCAAGTTTGACAGTCGTGGCTGACAAGAAAAAGGAAGTAGTAATTATTGGACGTACTTCCTAAATTTTGTTTGATTTCAAATGCAGGTACCGGTAAATAAATAGAATTGCATTTAGGGGTAATTTCTGTTTCTTTAAACCTACGCACTAAAGATTTAAAACCCTTATGAGTATCTGACCGTGCGCAGTTATCCGTACGAAATCCTAATTTGTGCAGAAATGAAACATAATAAAAGTTGTTCTAAATGCGGTTTGATTAAATGTGATTAATGGAATTGCATTTAGAGTTAATTTCCTCTTCTTTTAACCTACACACTAAAAAATACTCTTATGAGAGCACATCGTGCGCAACAAAATCTTAATTTGTGCAGAAAAGACTGTTTTATAAATTTCCGTGACCTGAGAAACTGATAGAAATTTATAGCCACGGATTGTCTGGAACAATATCAAACTGTTTTGTGGCTCTCAGCTAAAATGGCAGAGTAGATAGAAAATCCCAAGTACTATCTGAGCGAAATTCTCCTCATCCTCATAGCACTCTGCTTGGCGAATGCCTGTCTTAATTAACATGATTGCTTTAGACGAGTTTGATTGACATAAAACCCCATTTCATTTCATTCAAAAGGATATAAATGAAATGGGGTTTAATGTGAGTATGCTGTCTGGGTCAAATTCTCCTCCTTCTTCATTTGATATTTGTTTACTTTTGCGTGGGGTTGGGATGGCCTAGGGGTCTAAAGTGCCGCGCTTCGACCTCTAGCTAGCTGGTCACCTCTGGCTTGTGGCTGTGGTTTCGAGCACTAGCTGGTGATAGCGTATGTGGCATTGAGATAGGGACGCCTTCTCAACCTCGTGGGTTTCCTCCGGGCACACCAGTTTCCTCCCACTGCTAAAGACCCCTACACGCAAGCAGATTATTGAAATAAAATTAAACCTTATGTTAGTCCGGAAATGACCTAGTTGTGTTGAGTGGAGGTTATACCCTTTTTTTTCTCTCTCTCTCTCTCTCTCTCTCTCTCTCTCTCTCTGTTTACTTTTGCAATGTCTATATTCTGTCTTGCCTGCAGGGTTATCTTGTCGATTTTTGTTTTGCATGTAGTACGGTCCTCCTACAATTACTATTATATAGCACACTGCTTGGCAAATGTCTGCTTTTTTTATTAAGCTGATTGGTTTAGCAAAGCAGGACATTAAATCCCATTTCATTTGGTTTGCGAAAAAAATCAAGTAAATGACGATTTTAGTGATATTATATAGTAATAGCCCATTGATCAACTAAATGACGATTTTAGTGATATTATATTTTAATAGCCCATTGTTCGAATTCCATCTACATATATTTTACCAGAACAGGTAGAATAATGATTAAAACTAATTAATTTAAACGTCATTGTCACAATACGTCCTGTTTTCGAACATTTGTACGTTTTGTATGTGATGACCATTACTATTCATTATCCATGATTTGATATTGATGTCGTGGTAACATCAGAGTAATGGCCATTACGACAAGATTAATGTATTATAACCTCCGTGAAAACAGTTAAATTAAGTGGATAACGGAAACGAACAAACAGTTTTAACAGCAATCACAACATATTATGTTACGATAAATTGATATTATGAATTATACCGCTAATTATAGATGACAATGATGGGAATGTTGAAACAAATACTCAGTATTTTAAATTATAGATTTGTGTCAGAATTTGCAATTACCCCAAATATGACATTTTTGTCCAACAATTATTAACGACAGTAATCAGAATATTGAAACGAATAGTCTTATAGTTATTTAAAGGATAATGTGATATTAATGTCCTATTATTATAATTTGTGTATATTGGTTAATTGTTTATAATAAAAAAGTTGAGATATTACAAAAAAAAAAACGTGTTGGTTCCAGATTGATGTATAGTCTGAAGACCATGATGGATTAAAGATTTCACTTCTGCTCTGAATCTACAAATCAGACGATCTTACTTTATCAAAAATTACGGGGGTTGGGTTCGGGGGTCATGGTTGGTTTAACAAATAGCCAATAGTTAATACATACTCTTTAGATTATAAGATCTGTCATTGAATTAAAGTTCCGTGGATTTGATTTTCAGCTTGTATCGACTCTCCGTCCTTGTGGGTTTTCACCAGGTCCTAAGGTTTCCTCCCACTACCATGGTTGTACGTGACAAAGAGTAGGTTCGCCTGTCAAACCTTGTGGGTCTTGTTTCAGGTCCTCCAGTTTCCTCTCACTGCTAAAGACCCCTACACGCAAGCGAATTATGGAAATAAAATTAAATGACCTAATTTGTGTCCAGTGGAAGTCGAACCCCATTTCTCTCTCTCTCTCTCTCTCTTTCCTCCCACTACTAAAAACCTGTACAATTTTTGAGATAAAAATGACCTAGTTTGTGTCGATTTTTCTGTGTTGACGAGGTGATAATCCTGTTTCATTCTGTCACAAAGTTTTAATGAACGTAAAAAAGTTATTATGTAATTGACTAATTGGGTCGTTAAATTCAAGTAACGATCATTATTCTATTATTGTTTTGTTGTATTAAATCTATTGTTCGTCTCACAATGCTTGTATTTAAATTCTACTCATGTAATTCATCATGCTATTTACACCGCTAGTGACTGGATAACAACATCAAAATCTTTGAAAGCATTTTCATCCAGGCGTAATTAAAAGTTGAAGTGTCTGGATAAATATTTGACACTGGCTGCATAATAGCATAAAAAAATATCTGAAAACCTTTTTCATAACAGCCTCAAAAATCTCTGAATTATTCAGACATAATTAAAAGTTGAAGTGGCTGAAAAATGTCAGAAAACATTATCCAGACCTACTAAAAACGTTAAAATGATTATATTCATGCTATTTACAACAGCTATTTAACAGTATTAAAAATCTCAGAAAACATTATCCAGACCTAAAAAAAAAGTTAAAACAATTATGGTTCATGCTATTTACAACAGCTATTTAACAGTATCAAAAATCTCCAAAAGCGTTTATATCCAGACCTAATTAAAAATTGAAGTGATTGTCGATAATATTGGCTCAGGGGTGCGTTTGATCAACAACTTGTTGATAGCATTGTTTACTTTAGTTGCCGCTAGTCGTCGATATTATTAATATATTGATTGACTTGACGACAAAGTTCGATAAACGCCAAGATAATATTGTAGCAGAGCGTATCAACTAATCATTGTATCTTTTGTTCGTCTTTCTTCAAGCGTTCATACGTAATGACTTGAATTTTTTTTTTTTTAGCAAAGTATCGTATTGATTCGTTGGGTAATATTATAATTGAGGCGTGAAGAATCAACAGAATATGTCATGAATTAAAACAATTAAAAATGAGATATGATATAATGTCCTACTTTTCTTCACCATCTGGGGTAATATTATAATTGAGGCGTGAGGAATTAACGGACTATGTCATGAATTAAAACAATGACCGAAAAATCTCTAAACCAATTAAAATATGAATGAATGAATGAAATGGGGTTTAACGTCCTACGTTTAAGCACCTAACCTGGGCCAATTGAAGACGGGTCAATTAAAATAAGATATGGTTTAACGTCCTACTTTCCTGCAGCAACTGTGGTAATGAAGACCGAGTATTCACCAAAGCATGTGATACAACATATCTTCAATAGAAGGCTTGATCTCGTCTTAACTACGACATAAAGCGTACATAAAGCGCTGTTGCTTCAGGAACATGTTGATATGAGGGAAATTCAGATATAACAAATTCTCTGAATGAAATTAAATGCGGTTTCGTGTCCTATTTTTCTCCACTATCTGAGGTAAAATATATGTATTAGATAATAAGGTCTTGTCATTCAGTCAAGTGGCGTGGTTTCTCCATTCTTTCTATGGGAAATACAATGACGAGCCATCAGAGGTAATTTGCCTGACAAAACCTGTATTTGTGTCTGACATTGTCTGTGACAGGTGCCTTATTTCCAGCCTTGGATCATAAGGGGGTTGGATGGCCAAATGGTTAGTGTATGTGCGTTGGATCATAATGTCTGTCATTGAGTCAACTGGCATGGTTTTGATTCCCCACTTGTACATGACAAGGAGTAGTGTTGCCAGTCCAACTTTGTAGATTTTCTCTGTGCCCATCGGTTTCCTCGAGTGGACCTTAAACCCCTCCCTCTCTATCTCTCTAACTCTCCAGACTCGTATACCTACTGATGTTATTAAAGTATCGGGATAAATATGTGCTAACTAGTCCGATAATTACTAGAATATAACAACCGATCGCACAATGACAATATAACTATAAATGTTTCATTGTTCCTGGGGGAAAACAATTCATAAAACCTTTGTTACAGCGATATGATCATTTAAACATGTAAAAGTTGTTAATCGAACATCTTTTGTTGCTTACCAGAGAGAGATAATAAAGAGAGATAATGCAATGAAAATGAGAGTCATTGTGCAGCAGTAATAGAAGGTGTGAAAAATGGGGATTGAATCTGTAAATCAATTTAAAGAGCAATGGTGTCTTGATGAAATAAAGTGGGGTTAAATGCCTACTGTTCTGCTCCGAACTGGGCTAATGAAGACGGGCATAAACCAAACAGCTCTTATATTGAATTAAAACTGTCAAGGAATTTTTTATTGTACAAGCCAATCTGTAAACATGACCTCAATTCTTATATCCCATCTGAATGACAAGACAACTGTCATTACTGACAAGGGGACTCTAGATGAAATAAAATAGTTTAAATGAACCACTGTTATTTTCCTGGATTTTCTGCTATGGTTTCCCTTTGTGAGTTTTGCAGGATGATGGGCCTGGCAATGACAGCTGTTTAGTCATTCAGATGTAAGAAAAATTGGCGTGCATGTAAAAGATCCCTTGGCAGTTGGAATCCAACATAAGAGTAGCCCTTGCTTTATACTTAAACTGAAATATTTAAAAAATGCAGTTGCAGCCTAAATTTATTAACGCAAATTTTAGCTTTTATCCAATGAAAAGACAGCTTTCTTAAAAGCCCTCTTGTTTTTTAATACAAAATTACTCTAAACTATTAAACATGCATTATTCAAGAGCTAAATCTGCCTAGTGCAGGTCTTTATTTGGGCATGAAATGTTTTCTAAAGTATTAATTAGACATTAATTAACTGATCCAGGCCTTAATCAACTTTGGATGGCATCAGATTGCTCCGATATTAAACAGATTAAAACATTTCAGCGGTAAATCAAATATGGCGCGGCTAGACGCTTCGAGTCGTAGCTTTGATCAACCAGGACCGTGGTTGAAATTATTGCACAGGTCGGTCAAATCTTTAAATGCCTATTTCTTCGCTTGCAATAGAGTAATTTGAATGAAATTTTCAAATTATTCATTTTACATCATCTACTTTCGAACTAGTATAGCAAGAATGGCTAGTTCTTATCTATATCTTGAATAATGTAACTTTAAATTAGCTTTATAATTTTCATCTAAGTGTATATTTATGCATGCTGTCCTTAATGGACATTTTGATGCAATAAACATCTTATCTTATCTTATCCTAGATTGATTTATAACACTGATGTAGAACTGACCTTGATTCATAATACTGATGTAGAACTGACCTTGGTGTTAGCAGGAATGTTAAAAAAACAATTTTATGTTAAGATGTTTTTGGTACCTGGACAATGTTTTAATAACTTTGTGTGTTTATTTAGTTGATGGTGGTATGTGGTACAACGTCTGCTATTCTATTGGTACCATGACCATAGTGTTGATATTGTTGGCACCGTGTACTTCTGACAGGGGGTCTTTGAGTCTGGGATTTAAATACATCAGACGTTTGGCACCATTCACTCAGTTCTTTTAGCTGTTTTTAAAGACATATGAGTCCAGTTCCTGAAATGTTTTATCAATAAGTAACATTATTTATGATAATTTGTACGCTACAAATTTAACACTTATGTAATTGTTAGGCACTATTTTTAACTTCCTGCATTTCTGCACCAATTGAGCTAATAACGGATATGGCCATGGAGTGGGCTATGGGGAAAAGTTTGCCTGAACAGGAGATTTTTCTCAAATTTTTCACTGTATTCCAACTATCAATATTTCTGTACATGTGGGGAGGTTGGGATGGCCTAGTGATCTAGAATGTCGCACTTCGTCCTCTAGCTGGCCGGCCACCTCTGGCTTGCGGCTATGGTTTCATGCCCTAGTGTGAGCGTATGTGACATAGGCATAGGGGCACCTTCTCAACCTCTTGGGTTTCCTCCGGGCACTCCGGTTTCCTCCCACTGCTAAAGACCCCTACGCGCAGGCGAATTATTGAAATAAAAAATTGAAAACCATACGTTAGTCCCAACATGAGCTAGTGGACTTTAAACACCATTTCTCTCTCTCTCTGTACATGTGCACTTGAATGAGTACATGGCTGTACCCAGTTTTGGGACAGCTAGGTGCTTTTCTTGCACCATCTTGAAAACCAGATGAAGCAACGAACCCTGTCGAACAATCTTGGCCATGCTATAGTAGCCTTGATATGAACGTGTATTGTGTAGACGAGACATCTGAAATTACATAGAATAGGCAAGGCTTAATCCACATTAATAAAATAGGCAAGGCTTGCTCCACTTTAATTACACTTTAATGATAGTAAATCGTCAAGACTTATCCACTTTAATTAAAGTAAAATATCGGCAAGTATAACCCAACTTTAATGTAAATGTCTGAGTATTTGAGAAGTATGACCATTTATTGTAAATGTCTGCCTACTTGAGAGAAACGACCATTGAGAATTGAAGATGTTCTATGAAGTGATATCGACAGGGAATCTGTAGTATTTAAAACAGAAAGAAAGAATCCCACTGTGTTAGTTCTACCGCGTAAAGGGGGTGTGTCTGTATTATTCTTATACATATCTTATATCAATCAAGTATTTGTTTTTACATGCAAATGTCAAGGCTTCAGGGATGATCAAATTCTGTGGGTCAACAGTCTTTCTGCCAGACTTTTATAGAATAGAATTCATTGATCAGAAAATTGAAAGTTTATTTTGGAATCTGTTGATCTCATAGATGCCATCATGCTAGTCTTTGTTCCAGATATAGAAATTCATTTGTAGGGATCTCAAGTCAGACAGTTGATTAGTTATTTTAGAAAATATCAAATTCTCCACGGCTTAATCCACGTTTATTTGTAATCAAATTGATTATATAACATGTAATTAAGAAAACATTTAAAGATACTGATAGTTGATTAGTTATTTCAGACAATATTGAATTCTCCATGGCTTAATCCACGTTTATTTGTAATCAAATTGATTATATAACATGTAATTAAAAAAACAAAATATCACTAGTAGATAATCTTCCCAATTGGATTCATTCAGATTAAAAAGGGAGAGAAATGGGGTTTAGGTCATTTCGGGATTAACTTGGTTCATTTTTATTTCAATAATTTGCTTGCTCTTAAAGGGGTATTTAGCAGTAGGAGGAAACCGGAGAACCCAGAGAAAACCCATGAGGTTGGACAGGTGACCCTGCTCCCTGTAACGTACAAGCAGGGAACTGAATCGGTTTCGTCCCAACAGAATTATTGAATTAAAATTTAACCATGTGTTAGTTCCAAAATGATCTAGTTTGTGCTGAGTAGACATTAACCCCACCCCACCACACCCTTCCAAATATCAGGAGATCTATCTGTGCAGCCATTTATTATAAGTAACTATTTTAACTAAGGTCAAGTACACGAAGTCTGGCTGGTTTCAAATCGTAAAACTGATAAGACACAGTCAATAAAACAGAGAAGAACAGTGGTCGGACATTACCATGATGATAGGTGGGAGATTGGTCCTGACTTCAACATGGTAATTTGTTACTAAAATCTGTCAGTTTGTTGGGCCTTATCTTAATAGAAGTTGATACCTACTTACTTATTTATCTTTAAAGTACTAGAGATTTACCTTAGTGGGAGGTAACTAGGATATGTTTAGGAACCCAGCCCTGTGTGTAAACTAATTTATTGACTTGGAGTAACAAGTTTCTGGATAGTCAGTTGTGGAAATTGATGTATTTGTAAATTGTGATGACCGTGCACTGTGATGATTTGTGAAACATATCCGTTAACCACGTTTTGATTGCATTTTTACAGAGCAGTTATCTGAATGGTTAGTTGCAGAAATTTTTTGCTAATTGGTTTATTTGTAGATTGAGATGATCTGGTACTATAAGATTATTTGTGAAACATAATCTTTAACCACGATTCGATTGTATTTTGACAGAATCCCTAATAATTTTTGGTTGACTTTTTTTTTTACTTTGAGAGTGTAATCTTTCAGTGGAATTTAGTGATTAAAAACACACTGATTAGTAAAGAAACAATTAGGGATTCTATTCCATGTAAATGTCATATTATTTTATTCAAGTGTGTTTGACCATTAAGATACAATTAAGTCAGAGACCTGAGAAGTGCCTTTTTTCAGCCATCATGCATAATCGAAGTTCCCTCTTATTAGTGGTGCAGTATAGAAGGCCTGATGAGGAATAAGGTATGGTCTTTGGGATGGTACAAAAAAACTGAGGTCATGTGTACACATTAGCATGCAGGTAAAAGAGCCCTTGATATAAGAGTAGGTTTGTAGTGTGTTGCTGTCCAGGCAGCAATTTCCCATCATCAGGCTAGTCGATGCAGAGCAGTAGGACCATAAAACACATTTCATTTAAAAAACACAACACAATTCATATGGAAATAACAATCACTGGTTTATATATATATAGCACAACGTTTCGACAAGTTTTCTCTTATTGTTATCATTTTGTGCTTGATAACGAAAAGAGAATACTTGTCGAAACGTCGTGCTATATAAACCAGTGATTGTTATTTCCATATAAATTGTGTTGTGTTTTTAATGTGTTCAATCGCTAAATGCCACTCAAGATTATACATTTAATTTAATTTTTCCCAATGGAAGAGTTCTGCAGTTATCAGTCGCACATTTGAACTATTGATCTTATAACAGCGGCACTCTGTTGTCAGGTGCTAAACTGGTTACATGTAGCTGTTTAAAATGTCTTACGTGGACTTGTTTAATGAAAGAACTGGTTACAGGTAGCTGTTTTACACATGTTACATGAACATTGTATAGTAAACTGGGTACCTGTAATGAAAGAACATTGTTTTAAAGATGCTGATAGTGGGATTAGTTTTTTTGGAAATAAGTTGTTTAACATGTGTTATGTCGACTTGTTTAATGAAAGAACATTGTATAGTAAAGTTGATAAGAGTTTTATCACAGATTGTTTTGATGTTGTATTTTGGCACATGAGTTGTTCCTGATAACTAATTCAACAAACGGTGGTTAATAATTCAAGTATTATTCATGTCTGCAGACGTTAAAGTGGATGTGTCACCAATCTCAATCACTTGGCAATAGCTAAGTTTTCAGGGTTTCATTGTACTCAAACGGGAATATTCGTGCTGAAATTGTTATATGTGTAGTGCTATATCCAAGTATACATAGTAATACAATGAATAACAATGCCTGTAATGCATGATAACCAGTCTGAATAATCCAAAAAAACTTTTTACCAACAAGTTCAGGCGCTTATACTGTTCCGCATTGATTATGCAAACAGTCTGCTCTATGGACTCACCCAAACACTTACAAATAAATTACAGAGAATTTAGAACATTGCTGCCAGGATTGTAACAAGAACTTAAAGTCTTTTCACTGGTTGCCTGTCGAAACCCCGGATTCAGTATAAAGTTCTGTCATTAGTGTATCAATGTGAAAATAATCTTGCTCCCTTATATTTGTTTGAACTTTTGACAAACTATAAACCCAAACGTGTGCTAGGGTCGCATGGCATAAATATACTTGCTGTTCCCAAAACAAAACTTAAACAATTTGGTGATAGAAGTTTCAGCGCTGCTGCACCTCGCCTTTGGAATCAGTTACCAGTAAACATTAAAGAATCCCAGACTTTCACAATCTTTAAGTCACAACTTAAAACTCATTTGTTTAAACTCTATTATCCAGATTAGAAACAGATTGTTTATGTTTGTTTTTAATGGCGAGAGACTCTTTAAATGTTGCGCTTTGAGAATGCGTATATGGATGGATTACTAAGCGCATTACAAATATACATTATTATTATTTTATTAAGTGGGATGAAGCCTGGGACCCCCTGGTCAGTGCCACCATGGCTCACTACTGAGTACCATTTTCACTGATCTCACCAAACTCATCGTAACATTATCTAAATGTACGAGATCAGACTCCTGTTGTCTTCAGGAAATAAACGAGATAACATCCCCAGGTATTTAATTGCCATAGTTTTAACAGACTTTATTTCACTTCCACCTGGGCTTCAACTTACTGCAGAAATAATCAACCTATTTTTTTATCCAAGTTTTTCGAAAAGGTGCCATATAATGCATCAGGTTACACATCCAGGTGAGTTAATGATGCCATATTATGCGTACGACCAAACCAAATTGATTTTATGTTCTTCGGCAACGCTTGTAAGATAATTCCCTTCTTTTATATCTTCTGGAAAAAGACTTAATTCAAAACCAAAAGCACTTGGTTGGCTGCTCCAAGGCTTTTACATTGTCTAGGATATCACCCTAAGTGGAAGTGAATGTTAAACCCAAGTACAGACAAACAAAGGTTTTACATGTAGTTTCAAAGTTTAGAAACTTAAAAAACAACTTCACATGATTCAAGTGACTATTTACAAAGAACTGAAAATGAAATTTGTGTGGCCTAAGATTACGTACCTAGTTGAGAGTATATATGATGGTATTAGATAATAGTTTGCTTTAGATGGTGTTATATTAAGTAAATGAGTTTTGTTGGTTATAAAAGATTCCATCCCAGCTCAGGGCAAGAACTTTATCGTTGTAAGTGAGAGGGATATTCAGTCTCCCGTCCGATCAGGCAGGTTTCCCCCGAGTTCTTCGGTTTCTTCCTGCAGTAATGATCGAAATCATTTGCACGATCTGTGCCAAGGGCCAAATTAAAAACAAGCCTCAGGCTTAATTTGCTACCCTTGTAAAATGACGAGATTATTATTAAAAGATTCTGTAAGTGTTTTGAATTGTGTGTTATTGTTTATTACTTCTATCTACTCACATAATTCTGCCTTGGATATCGATTAACGTATCATATATACCGTCATGTAATTTCAACAAATCTGAATTCTTCAAGGTTCTTAAATGTGGGTGGGTGATCGCATGTCGAGAAATATTGGCAAAGAAATATAATGTATGATTAAAACAAAACCACAGTGAATATGTATAAATTGTGATATGTGACGAGCTCCCCAGAAAAACAAAAAGTACCATTGTTAAAATAAGTTTGTGTCAGCATACCTTTCATCGTTTACTGTGAAACAAAGGAGTGCAGCTTTAATACGCTTGTGCTAATATTTTCGAATATATAAGTACCATGTTACGTTATGTTTCTGTACAACTGTGTGGTGTAGTTATTGAATCTTTTAAATTATTCATCTACTTCTTATCGCCCCGACAGTATCAGTTTTGATCCAGTATCCAGATAGATGCCGAAGCATCTAAGGGAGTGTTCGCTGTCCACTTTTTTCCGTCTAGTTATTGAATAGTTTAATTGTCTTAATTTAGGGTTTGTGAATATGTTCTGCCTTAATTGACGGCCAGAAAATTAGATGGTGGCAAATGAATATGATTGTAATAATAATTTTTGTGGTAAAGTCTGACAGGGGTTGGATGGCCCAAGAGTTAGCACCTGCGCGCTGTATCATAACATCTGAGTCAACTTGCGTGCTATTGAACATGAAGAATTATAAATATATAGGCATATCTAAAAAAAATCTTCATATTAATATTTCGTTAGTGGAGTACTAGTTGAATAAGAGAGAGGGAGAGAGAATGGGGTTTAATGTCCACTCAACACAACTAGGTCATTTTGGGACAAACATATGGTTTAATTTTATTTCAATAATTCACTTGCGCGTAGGGGTCTTTAGCAGTGGGAGGAAACCGGAGTGCCCAGAGGAAACCCACGAGGTTGAGAAGGTGCCCCTATCCCCATGCCACATAAGCTCACACCAGAGCTCGAAACCACAACCGCAAGCCAGAGGTGGCCGGCCAGCAAGAGGTCGAAGCGCGGCACTCTAGACCACTAGGCCATCCCAACCCCCCACTAATTGAATAAGTGTTAACAGGAAAGCATATATTATTATAAGGGTGGATATATAGTTGGTATACATAAAGAGTACATTATGTGTTTGATATCAACTTATCACATATATGGTTTTCAGTTCCACATTATTGCCGAGTTACAAACAAGATTTTTGATTTACAATGCCTTTCCATTCGTTCGTTGATAGATATTATTAAGTTGATTAAATTAAACAAATAGCCAATGGCCATATTATCCCCTATCAATGACTATACAGAGGTTTATTTTATTTATTTATTGGTAATGTATCGCTGATATATACGACACAGTTTTTTTGATGATTAATTGATTGACTTTAAAGTAGTTATTGAATGGTTCACTGACCTTAATTTGATCTTTGCAAATATCTGCTGCTTTCATTTAGATTTCTGATTTTGCCATAATTTGGAGTTTGTTGTGAATATTGACGCGATTTAGGATTTGTGCTTTTGACAAAATTTTGGGCTTGTAAATATTTGAGATTTGGGAATGACGCAATTTGGATTTGTGATTGTATATTGATTTGGTCTGTGTGTGGGTTTATAAATATTGTGAATATCAGACAATTTGTTGGAAATATTAACAGGGTCTGTACTTATATGGGTATATGGGTTGTGAAGTGATGTTTTTGTTGGGTATATGGGTTGGGAAGTGATGTTTTTGTTGGGTATATGGGTTGGGAAGTGATGTTTTTGTTGGGTATATGGGTGGGTATTTGGGTTGGGAAGTGATGTTTTTGTTGGGTATATGGGTTGGGAAGTGATGTTTTTGTTGGGCTTATGGGTTTTGGGGTGATGTTTTTGTGAACAATCGACGTCCTCTGCATAAAAAAAAATGGCATATGGTCGAAAGCCAGCCCCACAAGATTGGCCTCTTTAATCCGATTGAATGCATGCTTGGAAATTATTTACCTGTTGATATTCTGATTTTGTGTTCTTAATTACATGTTAAACATGCAAAAAAATCAATTTGAGGACATTTTACCTTCATTAGAAAATTTGATATTTTCACTAAAAATGTCCAAATGACGCACAAATAACCGTATTTAATTCTAACATTGAACACTCTCATGTATGTATAATATATCCTTGCATTTGCCGAGAAAGTTCATCCAGATTTTCTGGCATGGTTCCCCCTTGTCAGTGATGAAGGTCGGAGGGCCTGATAAGGACAGCTGTCGAAAAACTGAGGTCCTGTGTACACATTGGCATGCACATAAAAAATCCCTTGACAGTTGGAATTCAATATAAGAGTAGGCCATAGTGCCGCTGTACGGGCATTATTTCCCTCAAAGCACACTGTATAGTGTATGCCCGTCTTCATTAACCCAGTTCGGAGCAGAACAGTAGGACGTTAAACCCCATTTCAATTCTGTATGGTGCAAGCCTGTCTTCATTAGCCCAGTTTGGAGCAGAACAATAGGACATTAAACCCCATTTCATTTCAATTCTGTATGGTGTGGTGTATGCCCGTCTTCATTAGCCCAGTTCAGAGCAGAACAGTAGGACGATAAAATCAATTTCATGTTGTATGTATATTTAGGAGAGTAGATTATGAAGAAGATGTTTATTTATATCTGGTATCTCCTTATAAAGGATCTCTATTTCTATCTTATATAGCGTAATTAACAGTAAGACATATATTGACATATACATTACAGTCTTGAGGACATTAATTTGATATACCCTTGTTTCCACAAATACTTTTTTACTTTGATTTCATTCTTAGTTGATTCGTCTGAGATCAGCAAAGTTTATATATATATATATATATGCAAAGAAAAAATCCCCCTTGGCTAATTAAAAAAGAACCTGTATAATTATATTGTCTTAAGGAGCTAAATCGCTAATATTTGAGACCTAGAACTTCATAAAAGTGGGTCGCAACGCATAAAATACTGTAATATGAATGTATGTAAACTGAATTACATTATGGTACATGATTTGTTTACCATATTGTAAAAAAAATATTTTATCTTAAATATCGGATATCAGAAGCTCATCTTTTCCCCGTATTTTTACATCATCAATTTTGATTTAAATTGACCAATAATTCGTGTTTTCGATGTCGAAGATTTTGAAGGATTTAGAGTTACAGACTTAGGTCCCTAAAAATGGACTGTGGTCTTTATTTTAATCCATAAAACTATGTGTATGGTACTTCTGTTTTGGGTTGTTTTTTTTGTTAAATTATGTTTTTAAGATATTCACTGAAGGAGATGACATATGATATAATTACATAAAATTACAAAAATTATATATAAAGAATCCTACTGAGATGGGAATTGAATTTATCAGATAAAAAAAGCTGCCGGAGGATTGAAGTTTAATTTCCACACAATACTAACTAGGTTATTTCAGGACTAACATAGCACCAGTGTCCAGTATTATTTTATTTCATTAATTCGCTTGCAAGTAGTACAGAATAGAAGTCTTTCAATAGCAGTGGGAGGCAACAGTGGGACACAGATATAAGCACTGGAATAATGACCTGACCCAAATACACCAGTTAAAATAAATATTAACTTCAGGTGAACCATCTGATTATCATTAGAAAGAACCGTCAAAGAATTAAATTGTTGTTTTATTTCTGATCAAAGAACACTTTTAATAGTTCACGAAAATAAAAAAGATTTAAATTTCAATCCCTGGGGATAATGTAAAATAAAGTCTTTCCTCCCCACACTGTACATGTAGGCTACTATAGACTGTTAATATATCGAATGAACATTATTTTGCCTGGAGGAGACGAAGGACTGGTAGCTAACATGTGGATTATATTATTTCCTGCATATGGTATTTGTTCGATTCAGTGCTGTGTGGGGTTTTATTCTACTGTTTAAATCACAAGACGTTGTTCTTCATTTTGAATTTTTATTATTCGCGAAATTCTGGAAGTAAAACAACGATATACCGATACTTTGAATTGAAGTAAGACAACGATACAATTTGAATTTTGTTTATGTTGGAGCAATGAGTTTCAAAGTGGTGAATTTATCAAAATTCTTGGAGTAAGAAAAAGATACAGTTTTTTTGTTGTTACTTTTATGTTGGGTGCAGTGAGTTTTAAACAAAAATTCTTGAAGTAAGACAAAGATAGAGTTATTTTGGGTTTGTTTTATGTTGGATGCAGTGAGTTTAAAAGTGGTGTATTTTTCAAAATTCTTGAAGTAAGACAAATATACAATCATATTTGTTTGTTTTATGTTGGATGCGCAGTGAGTTTAAAACTGTGTATTTCTCCACATTCTTGGAGTAAGAAAAAAATACAGTTTAATTGTTTTTTTATGTTGTGTGCAGTGAATTTAATAAAAGTGGTCAATTTCTCAAATATCTTGGAGTTAGAATACAATGCTGTTTTTTTTTGTTTTTTTTATGTTGGTGCAGTGAGTTTTAAAACTGTGTATTTCTGCACATTCTTAAAGTAAGAAAAAGATACAGTTTTATTGGGTTTTGTTTATGTTGGATGCAGTGAGTTTTAAAACTGTGTATTTTTCAAAATTCTTGAAGTAAGAAAAAATACAGTTTTATTGGGTTTTTTTTTATGTTGGATGCAGTGAGTTTGAAACTGTGTATTACTCCACATTCTTGAAGAAAGACAAAGATAGAGTTTTTTGGGGTTACATTTTTATTGTTTTTTTTGTGTTGGGTGCAGTTAGTTTCAAAGTGGTGTATTTCTCCACATTCTTGAAGAAAGACAAAGAGACAGTTTTCATTGGGTTTTTTATGTTGGGTGCAGTGTATTTCTAGGAATTCTGGAAGTAATACAACCTGCAATAAGTGGTCTAATTGGCTAATATTTCAATCTTCTACTACTTGATTCTTGTGTTTTAAGTGGCTCATATTTCAATATTCTGTTCCTTGATTCTTGTGGAAATACTTGTGATGTGCCAACTGACTGATGAATTTATGACTTGGTCTAGATTCTGATTATTTATAACACAACTTTGAAATTGTTTTGAATTCAGGAAGTACTGCTGTACAATTGCCTAATTTCGAGAGTTGTTTATAATATTAAGATCAAGAATCTGTGACAAATGGACGACAACCCTTTTTTGGGGAGTTGAAATTCTCAGACAATCTTCGTTAATTCATTATCGTGTACGCGTATTTGGTTCATTTTTTTTCAAGGATAGAAAACTTGTATTAGTAGTTATTTTAACACGGCAGCGTGGGTCCTATAGCTTCACAGTCTTATTGGTAAAACATGTGGGGGCAGTGGTTAACATATACCATAGGCAATAGGTAGACAGGGGGAAGGTTCTACAGTTTCTCAGTTTCATGATCGCGTAAGATATTATTGAGAGAAGAAACCTTGGGCCTGTTTCACCAAATTTGAACAAAGATAAAATTTGGATTTTAGTATTTTGATTGGACAATATTAGATTGATTTTAGTGCTTAGCCAATCAGAATGAAAGTATTTACTAAAATTAGTATTTTATCTTTAGTTAAGATTTCGAGAAACATAGCCCAGAACTTTGATAAAATGAAGTGTGTCTGATGACAAATTTGGTGACTTAATAAAGTCTCTTATGTCAAATTGTCCACAGCTATTGTAAAATGTACTGAAAATGATTTTTTAAGATTTAATAACCAAAATCTAAATAGATAATCTCCTTCCTTGGATTGAATCAGATTAAAAAGGTTTCATCAATGAAAATCATATGTCGCACTGGCTTGTGTTGGTTGACATCTTATTTCAAATTCAACCTCTGGGTTTTTCTCTCCGGGTGATCTGATTTCCTCCTACTGTTAAAGAACCCTACGCACAAGCCAAGTGAATTATTGAAATAACATTGAACCATATGTTAGTCCCAAAAATGACCTAGTTTGTGTAGAGTGAATGTTAAACCCCATCTCTCTCTCTCTCTCTCTCTCTCTCTCTCTCTCTCTCTCTCTCTCGCTGTAAATTAGGTTTACCTGTATTGGGTTTCATTCACCAGAGGATACAGAGATGAATATTTGATGTTTTGGGAATATGAACTATTGTCACAATCTATAGTTGACACATTGATGGAGGATTATTGATATTATTTTTTATGGTAAAAGTGTAAATCTATCGAAGGATAAAGTCAGGCGATGAGAAACAAGGTTAGTCGTCTAATTTGTTGTGTTGAGTGAAACACCATTTAATTCCTATGAGACGGCTCATTGTATTGGTTGCAACAGTTGACACAGTATTGGTGTTAGCTAATAAAGCTCATTGGGATCATCTGGCTTGATTACCCTGTGTAGGTCAGAGGATCTGGCAAGGGACAATGTATAGTCCTTCTGATGGAACAAAAAAGTGAAATTCTGCATGCATATTGGTGTGCACATAAAAGATCCTTTGGTAGGCCATAGTGCCGTTGTCGTGGCACACTGTATGGTGTATGTCCGTCTTTGTTTTCCGAATAGGACGTGAAACCCCATTTCGAAACTCTTCTCATATGACATCATGTATGATCTTGTAATGATGTAAATGATTTTAACTAATGTAATGTAAAAATAACAATGTTGTTGAAAAGATGCAAAGATACCCTATCTTTTTATTCGAGCGTTAATCACCAAAAATCAATATATAAAAGTTATAATTATCCATTATATGGGATGAGAAAATATTTTATGAGCTAATTCAGGACATAAATTGCGAATCTCAGGGACTTGATGAGCTTCGGGAATTGATTAAAACTGAAAAAAACGCTAAATTTATAAAAAAAAAAAAAAGTCGCGTGGAAAAAAGAAAAATATGGACAGGTATATATGTTTGAATTAATTAGAGCTTATTGATAAAAAGTAATTTGCGCTAAATTTATAGAAATCATGTAGAAGAAAAGAATAATTAAGAGCTTTGTGAATTGATTAAAACTAATTCCGGCTATATTTGTAAAAATCGTGTATGCGACTTAAAGGGGCCTTGCAACTAAAAGCAACTGGTGTTTCGGCAACTGGGAGCAACTGAAAGCAACTAAATGAAACTTGGCACATCTTACAACTCAAAGCAACTAGTTGCAGTCGACATGAGCGTTCTTGCATGTGATTTTATAAATAAGCAAATAGTAGCGAACGAAGACATCCACTTTTCAAATGTTGATGATGATGACAGTAATATACTACTAGAATTGTAGCAGGGCCGACCATGCCTTTGGGTTGGGCTGCTTCTTCTAAGTTATTCACCATTTTGTTGATAACGTAATGAATAAATTAACAGTCACTTGATAAGTGTGATCGCTATCAGTTCCGAGTCGACATACGCGTTCCGAAATCAGTTGCTACCAGTTGTCCTCAGTTGCTTATATAATCGACCTACGAACTCTTGCAACTGACTGCAACTAGTTGCTTGGGTTTGAAAAGTCGACATAAGCTCCGCTTAAGAGCTTCAGGAATTAATTAAACTAAGTCCGGCTAAATTTGTAAAAATCCTGTAGAAAAAAAAGAAAAAGATGTGACTTGTTGAGGAGTTGATTGTTTTATGGAAAAAAAACATCAATACCACTCATGTCTTGAGTTAAAAATATTTTTTTTGTTATAAAATATGTATGACAATTTGTTCAAGCGTGAGACGTCTGAGGTGTGTTTGTATTGATAAATTTTTTGTAGATATTGTGGTCTTTTTTATGAGTTTCTTTGGTCATAGATTGTCAGTTGAGCTACTTAACACTTCGCGATGATAGCGTCAAGCATTAATCAACCTTCACGATGAAGGCATCAAGCGTTAATAAACCATTTAATGAAGTGTGGCATTGCAAGACGAGTACAAACGTACTATGGACGTTGGTTTTTGGGTGATCCTCTGCTTTCCTCCAACTTTTAAAGAGCCCCAAGGGAAAGAGCATTATTTAAATAAAATGAACCATATGTTAGTCCCAAAATAATCTGATTATGTTGATTGACCATATTGTAGTCCCAAAATAACCTAGTTTATGTTGATTGACCATATTGTAGTCCCAAAATAACCAAGTTTATGTAGATTGACCATATTATAGTCCCAAATCAGCCTAGTTTATGTTGATTATCCATATTATAGTCCCAAAATAACCTAGTTTATGTTGATTGACCATATAATAGTACCAAAATAACCTAGTTTATGTTGATTGACCATATAATAGTCCCAAAATAACCTAGTTTATGTTGATTATCCATGTCAGTGCCAAAATAGCCTAGTTTATGTTGATTGGGTGTTAAACCCAATTTCTGTCTTTCTTTTATTTTCAACATGCCTTTTTAACTTGATGTCTTTTATAAGATATTTTGAATTTAAGCCTGATTTCATTGTATGATTTCATTGTAACTTAGTATATGTACAAGTGCCCGGAGTAAACCCACGAGGTTGAGAAGGCGCCACATGAGCCCCGGTGTGAGCGTATATGGCATGGAGGGAGATAGGGGCGCCTTCTCAACCTCATGGGTTTCCTCCGGGCACTCCGGTTTTCTCCCACTGCTAAAGACCCCTACGCGCAAGCGATTTATTGAAATAAAATTAAAAACCACATGTTAGTCCCAAAATGACCGAGTTGTGTTGAGTGGACGTTAAACCCCATTTCTCTCTCTCTCTCTCTCTGTAGGATTTTGTAAAATCTCTGTGTATTGATCTCACGGTGGTACAGGAATAATACACTCATAATGAATGTTGAATTCAGTCAGTATATCCAGAATGAACAATCAATTATAAGGGTAAGCTGAAGATAGGCGTATTATTGTCTTGTCACTGCCGACTATATGTCATCTGTCATCTGTCATGCCATGGGAAATATATCGTGACAAGTTACGCAATCGAATCTCGTATTTGTAGATTTATCTCTTCTGTCAGTAAATAACAATGTGTGATTTTCTTTCTCTTATTATTATTTTTTTTTAAGAGCCTGCAGATTTATGTCGTATTGTTTAAATAATGTGTTTTCATAGATTTTATGGTACATAATGTATAGTGTAACTTGATGCCGAAAAGACACTTCAGTTATTTTGAAACTCGCATGTAGTTATCATTTCTATGATTATAAAACTGTTCAAAGCAAATGGGAGAATTTGGTATGCACACGAGTGGGCCTTATTTTTTTATCCCATCCAACCACGTGGGTTTTCTCTGAGTCCTCTGGATTCCTCTCACTGCTAAAGACCACTATGCGCAAGTAAATTTTTGAAATAAAATTGTCCCAAAATGACCTAGTTTGTGTCGAGTGAACTTAAAACACCATTTCTCTTTCTTCAATCTGAATGACTTGGCACTACTTACTCGTCAACTTCAGCAGGCTTAAAAATCTCTACGGTTCTTTTTGATCCTCGCCAAGATTACCACTCAGTACATCAATTTAGACTGGACGTGCCACAGTATCATTTTTTTGTCATTATTTTCCAGCCATCAATTCAGCATGAATATTACAAAGAGTAAAACCCTGAGGGTGTTATGTAATTAATTGAACTAATGTATTTGGTGCTAATCTCCGCAGCCGATTTATTTGATATTGTCGTCAATAATTAATGAGTTATTATGTATATTGCATGGTATAATTGTCATTTTAGCATATATATAGATATAATTAGGATGTGTTGATATTATGTAGCGTGTGGGTTCGAAACATGTGCCTACGATGTAACAACTGGTCACATTACGTAACCGCAAGTATAAATATCGCCAGTATCCATCTAAATAAACTGTTAACCATCAGATAATTAACTTTAAGCTGTTGTCAACACTAACGATGTAATAGTTAATTAATCAGGCTAGGGAGGTATTTACATATCGACCGACCACCGTACCTGTCAAATCAAGGAATAGTTTTCGTGTTTATTTGGGGGCTAACAGTAACACAGACTTGATTGTAATGATGTCCGAGAGAGAATCTTGTAAAGAGAGTTTATATACACATTTGTAACAGGTATTGTAATTCATTGAGGTGTCTTGTGTTGTATTGGAGAGTTATAACCAGGATTTGTATTTTTGGTGACTTTAATTCTTTATATGGAATAGAATAAGCTACGTTTAAAGAGAGTTTATATACACATTTGAAACAGGTATTGTAATTCATTGAGGTGTCTTGTGTACTTGTGTTGTATTATTATTGCCGACTTCGAGAGTTATAACCAGGATTTGTATTTTTAGTGACTTTAATTCTTTATATGGAATAGAATAAGCGAAGTATAAAGGTATGGATAGATAGATTTTATTGTATCTAAACAACCCCATAAGAGGCAGCATACAAATATCCACAAAACATTTTAAAAAGAAAACAAGAAGCATGAACATCATTAATATGTTTTCTTGTAATTCTTAAATAATCTTTTAGAGGCATTTAGTAACTGGATAGAGCAGTAAACTATGGAAGAACAATTACTGGTTTATTTTGATGAGTATTTTCTCAATGTTTTCGAAGTGGGTATATTATCAACTTAGTAAGGGTTTTAGAGGGATTTGTATATTTTATATTGGGGGTTGGGATGGCCTAGTGGTCTAGAGTGCCGTGCTTCAACCTCTAGCTGGCCGGCCACCTCTGGCTTGCAGCTGTGGTTTCGAGCCCTGGTGTGAGTGTATGTGACATAGAGATAGGGGCTCCTTCTCAACCTCCGGTTTCCTGTATATTTTATAGGGAATAGAGTAAAGTATGATTCATGTGGCAAGGTATGTACAGTGTTGTAATTCATTCAGTTGTCTAGGTGATTTATTGTCCACTTGGAGAGTTTTAACCCGGATTAATATGATTGTGGTTGCGATCACAACATGGACTAGAATTACATATGAATTGTTCTTCGGGCAGAGAGAGCTATCAGCTCACTAAAGGTATATTGTGTAGTATCATTGAATTGTAGTCAAGTCAACTTTGTAGACTTTTCACAGGTTTTTTTTTGTGTTGCTGAAAGATTATATGTGATTTTGTCTGTTTTGTAGGGACATGTGTATTCATAAAGTGAATGGAAAACTTGGAATAGAATATTAATCCGTATTCAGCCTATTTACTTGTGCTAAGCAAGTTATTGCATGTCTTTTCTGACGAAAGTCCCTTAAACCAGTCTCTCTTTTCGGCAACCATAATAGGTCAAAGCATTTTATGTTTTTTTAAAACTTGATCAAATTGGAACGACAAAAAGATTTAATTATTCCTTGTTTTGTTGGAAATTTTGATTTAACTGATTTTTGACTATACAGAAAAATTTCTCTTAAAAACAAAATTAATCAACTCTATTTAGGAAGTTTGCTTTTTCAAGAACAATAAACACAGGGAAATTAGATGGTAATGTTATAAACTTGAGTTAGGTTTTTTGTCCCATCCTGCAACGTTGAAACCAGAATGGAAAATCGGTAGGATTATTTCTCAGCCAATACTGTGACACTGGTGATAGGGGCGCCTTCTCAACCTCGAGGGTTTCCTCCGGGCACTCCAGTTTATTTTGATGAGTATTTTCTCAATGTTTTCGAAGTGGGTATATTATCAACTTAGTAAGGGTTTTAGAGGGATTTGTATATTTTATATTGGGGGTTGGGATGGCCTAGTGGTCTAGAGGGCCACGCTTCAACCTCTAGCTGGCCGGCCACCTCTGGCTTGCTGCTGTGGTTTCGATCCCTGGTGTTAGCGTATGTGGCATGGAGATAGGGTTGGGATGGCCTAGTGGTCTAGAGAGCCACGCTTCAACATCTAGCTGGCCGGCCACCTCTGGCTTGCGGCTGTGGTTTCGATCCCTGGTGTGAGTGTATGTGGCGTGGAGATAGGGGCGCCTTCTCAACCTCATGGGTTTCCTCCGGGTACTCCGGTTTTCTGTATATTTTATAGGGAATAGAGTAAAATATGATTCATGTGGCAAGGAATGTATGGTGTTGTAATTCATTCAGTTGTCTAGGTGATTTATTGTCCACTTGGAGAGTTTTAACCCGGATTAATATGATTGTGGTTGCGATCAAAACATGGAATAGAATTACATATGAATTGTTCTTCGGGCAGAGAAAGCTATCAGCTGACTAAAGGTATATTGTATAGTATCATTGAATTGTAGTCAAGTCAACTTTGTAGACTTTTCACGTTTTTTTTTTTTGTGTTGCTGAAAGATTATATGAGATTTTGTCTGTTTTGTAGGGACATGTGTATTCATAAAGTGAATTGAAAACTTGGAATAGAATATTAATCCGTATTCAGCCTATTTACTTGTGCTAATGCGGTGGACACACTAGCCGAATGATTCGGCCGAATCGTTCGGCCGAATAAATCGGCGCCGAATTGTATTCGGCCGAATGGGTGGACACACCAGCCGAATGCTTCGCCCGATTTACTAGTCGATTGCATCACCTTTCACGTCACATGATTAAAATGGGAGGCGTCTATGTCTTCAAACAAACACGTGATTTCTTGATTTGAGTGGTGATTGGCTAATGAATTCTACATTCGGCCGAATGCTTCGGCGAAGTGGACACACCTGGCGAATATAATTCGGGCGAATAAATATTCGGCCGAATATATCAAACATGTTTGATTCGGGCGAATCATTCGGCCGAATAGAAATTCGCCCGAATAACAGTGGACACACTAGGCGAATTTCAACGCCGATTGATTCGGCCGAACGATTCGGCCGAACGATTCGGCCGAATCATTCGGCTAGTGTGTCCACCGCTTTAGCAAGTTATTGCATGTCTTTTCTGACGAAAGTCCCTTAAACCAGTCTCTCTTTTCGGCAACCATAATAGGTCAAAGCATATGTTTATGTTTTTTTAGAACTTGATCAAATTGGAACGACAAAAAGATTTAATTATTCCTTGTTTTTGTTGGAAATTTTGATTTAACTGATTTTTGACTATACAGAAAAATTTCTCTTGAAAACAAAATTAATCAACTCTTTTTAGGAATTTTGCTTTTTCAAGAACAATAACACAGGGAAATTGGATGGTAATGTTATAAACTTGAGTTAGGTTTTTTGTCCCATCCTGCAACGTTGAAACCAGAATGGAAAATGTGAAGGATTATTTCTCAGCCAATACTGTGACACTGGTGATAGGGGCGCCTTCTCGACCTCATGGGTTTCCTCCGGGCACTCCAGTTTCCACCCACTGCTAAAGACCCCTACACGCAAGCGAATTATTGAAATAAAAATTTAAAAAAACATATGTTAGTCCCGAAATGACCTAGTTGTGTTGAGTGGACTTTGAATCCCATTTCTCTCACTCTCTCTCTCTCTCTCTCTCTCTTTCTATATATATATATATATATATATGTTGACTGGCTACTAGTTATAGAAGGGTATAATTATAGTAACTAATGATACAACTGTACAACAAGTAAGTATATAGTGAGGTTTAATACTATATATCTCTATTGGTATAAACCACCTCGATCAGCTGTAGCACAGTTTGATGAGAGTCTTCTCTACCTATACTTGTCTTCAGTAGCTGGTATAATCAGAATATCTTGACTTGTGTAGTATAAAATTCAACTTATATATATTGTTCTATTAGAATCGTCTCTCTGGTTTTAAAGTATCGGCATATATCTACAGGGTATTTATACAACGACACAGACTAAGTCATTGTGCTTGATAACAATAAGAGGATACTTGTCGAAACATTGTGCTTTGTGAATAAACCAGGGATTGATTCCCATAAAAACTGTGTTCTGTTACAGCTAAGTATTTTCTATAGGGATTAGATATACAAATAAAACAACACAAGGTACAATTTAATGGATACACAATTACTGAGTTTGATACTAAGCGGCGTTTCGTAGAGGATACTCTCGTCTTTATCAAGCAATACAACAACACAGCTAAGTATGTTCTATAGGAATTAGATATACAAATAGAACAATTTGAAGAATACTTTACATCTGATGTGTAGTTTTCAAGTAAGAGGAAAGTTGTGATTTGTAACCTGTGAAGTGTGGGTTATAGTTTGTGGTGATTGTGTTATTTTATTTCTCACAGAACTTATCGACATTCAGACTGGGAAATAATGCTTTTAGTACAATTATCACACATACTAGATAGTATTTGATATTTAAATTTTTTGGCTGATGATAATGCCCTGTCTTCATTAGCCTAGTTCGAACAGAACAGTAGGATGTTAAACCCCTTTTCATTTTATTTTATTTCACAGCTGTCCTAGTAAATCTAATATAAATGTTTCTTGTCATTCATCATAACCACATGTCCTTATTACTCTTGAGTAACAGATTTAAAAATATAATTACAATCTTAAATTGATGGAATTGAGTAATTAAACTGGAAATCTACAGGACTCTGTTCTATGGATTACAATTTTCCAATTATCAATTGATTGATAAATACTAGAGAATTCTAGTCGAAGCAACCCTCATTAATAAACACTAATCATATTCCATAGAATTGGAATGGAGATATAATTCCTGCATTTATTCATTCATTCCTTAATTATTTCATTTAATATCCAATATCTAATTTCAATAGATTTCTTGTAATACCAAGTATACCGGACGTCATTAATTACGAAGAGTTGAAGTATAATCTTCTGTTACGTCGTTTTTGTAAATCACATTTTTTTCATGTTGAATGAAATGGACACTTACGACTGGCCCTCTAATCCATTCCACTGTTTTGATATATTATGCTGTTTATGTAGTTTGTCTTGCCCAGAGGTTTGTCAAGTTTCGTTTTGCGTATAGTGTGGTCCTCTTGCATTTGATGGAGTTGTGTTCTTATTATGGAGTTGTGTTCCTATTATGGAATTGTGTTAATTTGGAGTTAATTTTGAGTTGTGTTATAATAATAATATGTCCATTTATATAGTGCCAAATCCACAAAGCGTGCTCATAGCGCGACAGAATTACTATCCCGGTCTCTAGGATACAGGTAAGCCTGATTATCTCCCTTTACAACTCTTTTTGAAAGAGCTCACAACATATGCAGCTACAACTTGAAGTTTCAAGGAGCGCAACAGTTTTTTGTGTAATACATACACCATCCTACCGTGGAGTTGTGAAATTTTAGAGTTGTGGAGTTGTGTTATTATTAAGGAGATGTGTTAATTTGGAGTTAATTTTATATTGAGTTATTGTGGAGTAATAGTTATATAAGGTTTGTTATCTGTGGTTAAAATAAGAAATATTGTGAGTGTAGAAATGTTAATAATTAGTTATAAGTATTTTGAAAAAGGTTACATTTGATTAGTAGAGAGATGGTTGTCAGTAAGTTCTATATTAGGAATATCTTTTTAGTTGTCTTGAGGTAAATGTGAGTTTTTAATAGAGAAAACTTGTGTTATTTAGTTGTATGTTCATTTTGGTGTACTGTTTAGTTGTTGTGTTCTTATTATGGAATTGTGTTCTTATTCTGGAATTGTGTTCATTTTGAGTTGTGGAGTTGTGTTATTTTAGAGTTGTGGAGTTGTGTTTTTATTAAGGAGTTGTGTTAATTTTGAGTTGTGTTTATATGGATTTGTGCTAATTTAGAGTTGTTAAACTTGAGAGTTGTTAAACTTGAGTTTTGCTAATTTGGAGTTGTGCTAATTTGGAATTGTTAAACTGAAGTTGTGTTAATTTGGAGGTGTGTTAATTTAAATGGTTACATTCATTTGATGTGCTATTTAGGAACTGTTTTATTTTAGTGTGCTATTTACAAATTGGAAGTTGAAATAACTGATATTATCTCATGAATTGAAATTTATTACAGATATCCAGTGGAGAAGTATATAAAAATATTTCCATCGACTGACAAATTTCGAAATGTGTAGACTTAACAATCAAGTGTTGCAGAATTAAAAACCTTGAATTCAGCTTGACAAAATGTGGATTTAATCTTGAATAATTGTAAAATTTCACCGGGATTTACTGAGGATTATGATACCACGATGTGGACATCATTTGGATGACGTAATTTATTAAATTATTTGTGAATAATGCAAGTGTTATCCAGTCTTATTGAACGACATGAAGTTGTGCGTGAGGCATGATATGAACTTGACATGTGTGAGAGGTATTTTAAAATGGCTTCCATAGCCCCTTCGGAGGCGCTTCGTCTCGAGACCCCGAAGCTTCCTGTGAAAGGGAAGAACGGGTTTTCGCGATCCTATACCCAGTTACAATCAACAGTGACAAAACAAGCGATAGCAGCCAGTTTTCAATTGGATTATTGTTGGTTCTGTGGTCGACTGATGCCAGGATTTGGGTAAGACATTAAAAACTATTTGTTTCTTTTTTTTTAATATATGCCATTTTCGGACTTGACTTTCCTACTTACTAAATACCTGTTGCCCCTAAAATTCTCCATTCTCACATTGCACACAGAACCAAAGAAATAAAAAGTGATCACATGTTAGTCTCAAAATGACTAAAGTATTGTATTAACGATACAACCTCATCTATTCATTTGCAAAATAGGAATAAAAATTAATTAACACCTTTTTCACATACAGTGATATATATATCACCAACGTGTTTCCGGGATACCACCTTCACCAGAATACATATCCAATATTTCCGGCGTGATTTCCCCTTGTCAGTGAAGCAGAAGGAGGGCCTGCCAAGGACAGCTGCCTAGTCGTTCGGATGGGACGAAAAACCGAGGTCCCGTGTACAAATTGGAGTGAACGTAAAAGATCTCTTGGCAGTTGGAATTCGATATAAGAGTAGGCCGTAGCGCCGCTGCCCGGGCAAAATTTCCCTCATAGCACAGTGTATGGCGTATGCCCGTCTTCAATTAGCCCAGGTTAGGTGCTTAATTAAGTTTAGGACGTTAAACCCCATTTCATTCATTCATTCATTCATATCCAGTAATGTTCTATTTACACCCCTAATCCTAGCTCATCTACAGCTTATCCATATGTATCACCTGGGTGCATATTCGAAAGAAAAATAGCCCCGTAACACGTTGGTGATATATACATATTGAAAAAAATAAAATCCACTCTCTAGAACATCAGATGGTTGTGATTTTGAATGGATTAAAACATGACCGCCATTTAATAATTTAATTTGAAAATCGATATTAATGTAACAATGATACTAATGAAAATCGATACTATGCTATTCCTCAAATAGTGACAACTTTTCTCAGAGGGAAAAGTAATTTGACTGGAATTTTCAAGATATTACTTTTTTTATTATCTACTTTAAAACTATAGAACTGTCAGCTCTTTGTCTAAATCTTACATAAAGCATCTGAATTATATTGTGCAGGGGGAGACTTTGGATACATGATTTTATAGCATTGCGAACAGCTCATCTCTTCAACCAGCAGACTTCAACAAAAGAATCCATCGCTTTCTATTCATTCAATTTATTGACTTCTTTTCAGAAATAAATTCTTTACAAAATAAATTCTTTACAAAATAAATTCTTTACAAAATAAAATATTTACACAATAAAATGGCGATATTTTATAATGAAGTGACCTTATGTTTAATTATTTACATGACAAGTGAAATATTTACTGGTGTCTTAACATTGAGCGGTTGACCTTCATGGTGTTAGAGTTCTCTCCCTTGTCATATTTACATTAAAATGTGGTGTTTGACATTCTCCAACGTAGATAATCACATGATTAACGATAAAGTATTTTGTTTGATCTGGTAAAAAGTTCAACCATGATAAAATTGCTAACAATTTCAGATATTTTGTTTCCCTTCAACTCAAAGAGAGAGATAGAGAAATGAGGTTTCACGTCTACTCGACACAAACAAGATCATTTTGGGACTAACATGGTTTAATAGTGGGAGAAACTGGAGGACCTGGAGAAAACCAACAAGTTTGTACAGGCGACCCTACTCCTTGCCACGTTCAAGCGAAACCATGCCACTTGACTCAATCACAACCCTTATGATGCAATGATGTTAGTGAGTCAAAAGGCAGGGTACGCGCAAGCGAATTATTGAAATACAATTAAACCATATGTTAGTCCCGAAATGATCTAGTCCTGTTGAGGGTTTTGATTCCATGCTTGTATGTGGTTTCCATCCACTGCTAAAGACCCCTACTTACAACTGATATTTTAAAATGAAATTGAACCATATGTTAGACCCAAAATGACATAATTTGTGTGTAGTGGACGTTAAATAAACACCATCTATCTATCTCCCCTGTCCCCCTCACTTAAGAGTTTACAGTATTTAATATACATGGTAGGCAACTACATCTAACTGAAACCCCTAACCCCTCTGTTTGATATACATGTAGTATTCTGTTTGTATGAATGAATATGTATAATTAAATGTATTTGACTATATCTCTAAGTGTATATGGTATGCATGGTGTACTTAATAGAAGTTTTGATGCATTAAACATCTATCTATCTATCTTTCTAAGTAAATATAAGAGTTTACAGTATTTCATATACACGGTTTTATAAGTAAATATAAGAGTTTAGGCCTACAGTGTGTCAACATCTCTTAAAAGTAAATTAATCTATTATTAGATATTCTTCTGTAAAATAACCGACAAGGTTTTTTTACCAAAGTGTAATCAGTATTAGATTATTTTCTAACATAAAGATAACAGATTGACATGTTTAAATTATTAATAAGCAAAGAATAGGATTTAATACTTAAAAACGACAAATGTAAAAATAGAACATAGAGAATTATTATTTTCAGATTATGTTATTTTTGTTTTCAGATCCATAGATAAATGTCTTAAGATTCCAACTTTGCTATTTAATTTATACAATGCTATTTATGGACAGAGGAGAGAAATGGGGTTTAATGTCCACTCAACACAACTAGGTCAATTCGGGACTAACATATGGTTTAATTTTATTTCAATAACTCGCTCGCGCGTAGGGGTCTTTAGCAGTGGGAGGAAACCGGAGTGCCCGGAGGAAACCCACAAGGTTGAGAAGGCGCCCCATACGCTCACACCACAGCTGCAAGCCAGAGGTGACCACCCAGCTAGAGGTCGAAGCGCGGCACTCTAGAGCACTAGGCCATCCAAACCCCCCTATTTATGGACAGAGAATTCTCAGATTGTTATTACTCTGTTATAAGGGATCCCTGATGCCCCCCAAAATGTCATTAGCCAAGAAAGTTCATCAGGATTTTCCTCTTGTCAGCGGTGCAGAACAGCTGTCTAGTCGATCAGATGGGACAAAAAAGGCTCCAGTGTATAAATTGATGTGCATGTAAATGATCCCTTGGCAGTTTGAATTTGATATAAGGGTAGGCCATAGTGCAGCTGTCCGGTCAAAATTTCCCTCATAGAACACTGTATGGCATATGCCCGTCGAAGAGGAAGATAGGACGTTGAGACACATTTCATATCATAAAAATGTTCACACCCATGTTGATTGAGGGGTTAGACAGTCTTCAGGATGAAAGTGTGAGAAAGAAAATTTATCGCCTCCATTCCCTTGATTAAAAGGGTATTCATCCATTTTGAAATACTGCAATTGAGGGATCTTGATCATAGAAATTTAAACCTGTCCAGTCTCGTGGGTTCTCTTAAATATTCTTGAATAATATATAGGAATAGATATAATAATATTTAAAAAAAAAACCCAAACTGTTTGAAATAGAATCCTTATTCATAAACTATAAAGTATTAGTATTAATAATTTACTCAGTGTTAAAAGAACGCTTAAATCTGCATTACCAGGCTCTCTTCTTCCTTGTTTTTGCATCTATGATCATAAACCTTAAAACTTATATGCATCCCTTTTATCAAGAACTATTTCAAAATTGGTATGCTATATATAGGCTACATACACTTAAAAATAGAATCCATAATCATAAAGCATAAAGATGAGCTTAGTTTTACTCCTGATAAATAATTTACTCAAACTCCTGATAAATAATTTACTCAAAATAGTCAAAAGATAAATAATTTACTCAAAATAGTCAAAAGATGAAAGTATATATTTAATTGATATCACACCTCATGTAGTAAGTAATTTAAACAAGTGTATGGACAAGATGGGGTATATAAACACATGTTTTAAAATAATCCCAACCCATTAAACCTAATCCTTTCTTCTTATTCCTAATCTAAATGTTTATCTTGGGGTAATCTAAACTAAGCTCTTATAACCATTATAACAGTTTGCCCATAGTTAAACGGTTTCTAATTCACACATCCTTTAAACATACAGTCGTTTACTACACATCATCCACCAATCAAATACTTTCTCACATTCCAACACCCTTTGTAATCGACCAATGACTGGTTACATAATGGTTATAATGGCCAGGGAACAAAGAGACACCTGTACTGGGATTGGTGACATCCCTGGGTCAAGGGTCATAGGATATGAGCATTTGCCCTAGAAGATATCAAGAAGAGCATATGGTTCACCTCTCTGTCTATAGACAAATATTGACTGTGTATTTTGAATTAGAGTTCTGTTGGGTTTGTACAAATTAAATTTCTTAATAAAGTAGATCATGAATCCTTTAAATGTTTATAATATTTTCTTTTCAAATATTCTAGACAGTTTAGTTTTAAATAAATTATTAATCAAATCTTTGCTTTGTTTATCGTTCAAACATCACATAATTTCTTCCCACAGGCAACAAAAATCTCATTACATTTAAAAAGCAGTTAAAGTGACACAGATCAATTTCAAATTTAAAAATCCATTTGACTAATTCAAAATGAACGAAGATATATATGGTGTACTATAATTGACTAAAAATGTTGCGGACTTAATTGACTTTATGCCATTTATTAATGTTTTTTGTCTTTATCTGACCCCATCTTTGGTTTAATTTGTTGCTTAAAGTTGATGAAGAGAGAGAAATGGATATTTAACGTGCACTCAATATGAATTAGGGGTATTTCAGGACTATAACATTATATATAGGCTATAAGGCCTACTGTTCATGTCAATATACTTAATTCACTTTCCCAGAGAGGGATCTTTGGTCTAATTTGTTATTTAAAGTTGAATAAGAAAGTGAAATGGACATTAACGTACACTCAACATGAGTTAGGAGCAAGGCTTCCATTTCGGCCGTATATGCCGGTCGGGACCTACGGCTCTGGAAAATGACCTACACCCGAGCAGACCCGTAGGTCATTTTGCATGCCGGAAAAATAGCATATTTTGTGCTAAATCATAAAATCCCGGGATACGAAGAATCTCCGTGCGTGTCGTGATGTTAACTGTCGGGTATAATCAAATTAACAGTGTTCAGTAGTCCGCGAATTGACACCACTGCCAATCAATTATCCTAGTGTATATTGCTGTACTCACAATCAACGGAGGATCAATATCAAACAGATTAAAAGCTTGACATTTAATCACGTTAATTAACCGAGTTTTATTTTTTAATCAGTACTGTGTGACCATTCTTAAAACCGAGTTGTTGTTACAGCATATTTGCCGACTTTCATCGCTCGTGCAGCCATATTTACTACATGTATGTCAACATCAAACAGTTTAAAAACATTACTTTGATGTCTTCACTTGATAACTAGAGTTAAGCATGCGAATGATATATAAAGCAGAAATGTTTGCATGCTTTATATCATTTCAAAATGTTGAAATTCCAAACCTCTCAGAATAACAATTGTCGTCAAATGCATCCAACCGCCTATTTTCAACATCGGCCCACGTGGAAGACAAATTCTGTCTTAAAATCTTGTCACAAACATTCCTGTGGTTAAGATTTAATATTCCTACACAAAAAAGTATTGTCGTTTTTTTTTTAATCCTTTTGTTTCCTTTATGTAACATCTGATTGTCGTTACTTTACTTGACACAATAAACTATTTACGCTGGCCGCCATTTTGATACACTGTGAATCAATCTTTACATGCTATCGAGTGCAAATACAAGAACGATCATCTTTGAGCTCCCCAAATATTGATACGAGTTAATAATATATTCATTAGTTTAAAAAGTATGTTAATTATTGTACATTGAATGACTTTTAATAATTTAAATGCATTAATCACTCGGAACTACTTTTCGCCGCGTATGGAGAAATAGTGATCAACAGTCTAATTTGTCCCGTATACGAACAGGTTAATTAAAAGATCGTTGTTAGAAATATAACGTCAAGAATAGTTTTGTGATTGTTCCCAAAATTTTAGAAAGTCGGCTCTCGTAGAGCACACTGTCTCCAGTGACAATAACACGTCACATGAACACGAATATCGACTATTTAAAGATGTTATACCACAACAGTTCCATTTGAGATACCACGAGTATAGCCTATACGGGTGATGTTGTAAAAAAAGTAAGAAAATAGTGTACTTGCGAATGTTTCTTGTTGTTATATTTTTATATTATATAAATCAATAAATGATAATTGGTTACATGTGTTCCTGGACTTTATTAAGGGGATGGGTGGGTATAAATGCCGACGTGAGATTAAATTTCTTTGTGACTGTCATTGACCCAATTAAACCCGAACGGCATTTCAATACCATGTTGTTTTATGGCTTTTTATTTTTTGCTAAAAATACCATCACTTTCTCCACGGGAAAAATGACCGGTTGTGAAAATTTTGAAGTGGAAGCCCTGGTTAGGAGTATTTCAGGACTATTATTTATAACTTAATTCACTTTCGAAGAGGGATCTTTATATTGGCATTGAGAAGAAATATAAATATTCAGATAAAGACAAGAGCTCCACCCCCCTTTCACATTTGCGTTCATGTTAAAGAACCCCTTCTGTATTGTGAAGTATTCTTTTACCTATCATCTATAAAAAATTATCCTTATGTGTTGTGTGGACATTAAATTACATTCGATCTCCTCTCTCTCTCTCTCTCTCTCTTTCTCTCTCTCTTACTCTCTCTCTCTCTCTTACTCTCTCTCTCTCTCGGGGTGGGTGGTTTATCATAAAGCCTGTCATTGAGTTAACTGGCATGGTTTCGAACCCCTGGTTGTACGTGGCAAGGAGTAGGGTCACCTGTCCAACCTCGTGGGTTTTCTCCACTGCTAAAAACCCATACGCGCAAGCGAATTATTGAAATAAAATTAAACTATATGTTAGTCCCGAAATGACATAGTGTGTGTTGAGTGGAAGTTAAACTACATTTATCTTTCTCTCTCTCTCTCTCCATTTTCCATATGTTAGTCCCGAGATGACCTGCTCGTAAATTCTGTTTCTCTCTCTCAGGTCAAGATAACACCTGTGTTAGCATGTGCAGATAATCACGGAGGTTCCGCGACAGAATCAAGGTGAAACTTCAACACACAAGTGAAAAACAAAGTTGTAAATAATAATAAATGTGTCTTGTAGAATTTTGAACTATTTGATTGTTTATAGTTGGCCTATTTTGAAACAACTAAAGTTAACATATTATTACTAAAAACCAATTTTCCACCAAATGAAAGAATTGAATTAATTTGTTTGTAAATTTAATGAAATGGCTGTTAAATATTCTTTTTTTCTATTTGGGTTGTTAGAGGGGTGTACTGTAGGTCTACTAAATTTTTCTCAAAAAGGGGGAGAGAAAACTAAATAACAGACCTTAGGATTTCATGTGTATGCGTTAAACCACTACTTTACATACTTAATTCACTTTCCCAGAGAGGGATGTTTATATTGGCATTGACAAGAAATATAAATATTCAGATAAAGACAAGAGCTCCCCCCCCTTTCACATTTGCGTGCATGTTAAAGAACCCCTTCTGATGGCTTCTGTATTGTGGAGTATTCTTTTACCTATCATCTATAAAAAAGAGTAGGGTCGCATGTCAAATCTCCCGGATTTTCTTCGGTTTCCTCTCACTGCTAAAGACCCTACACGCTAGCGAATTATTGAAATAAAATTAAACCATATGTTAGTCCCAAAATGACCTAGTCTCACAGGGCATAAAGTCAAGTTATTTAGATGGGACAAACAAATACAAGTAATTGCAAAAGAACCCTTGGCAGTTGTAATTTGATTACGAGTAGGCCATTGCTTCGTTGTAAAGACAAAAATTTCCAGAGATTTCTGGTATGAATGGTAGTAATTATATAATGGACTAGGTATTACATGGGGATTATTTGTATATTCATACAGCATGATATACTAATACAATGAAAATGTATATATATATATCTCTTTCATATCCTCTAAGGGGGGGGGGCGAGATGGCCTAGTGGTCTAAAGTGCCTTGCTTTGACCTCTAGCTTGCCGGCCACCTCTGGCTTGCGGCTGTTGTTTTGAGCCCTGTTAGTCCCGAAATGACCTAGATGTCTTGAGTGGACGTTAAACCCCATCTCTCTCTCTCTCTTTCTTTCTAAGGAGAAGGCCTATTTATTTTTCAGGAAAAGAGCAATCATGCTGACTTCAAAGTAGCTAAGTCACCAACTCAATATCATGCAAATTTTTCAAACATTGAAAACACAAATTATTTGTTAATTTAAATACACATTGATGTCGTGATCTTCGGCTTCTGATATCCAATATTTAAAAAAAAAAAAAACACTTTACTATTGGTACACGAATTGTATACCAATACTGAATTTCAGCCCCATTTGTAACAAGGTGCTCGAAGAACAAAGATAGACATATTCCATTTTTTTATTTAATTATCAATGAGCCTTAAGTAGCATATAGGATTGTAATCCAGTCAAAATCGAAGGCTAGCATTGACATCAAGAGTTCATTATGGTCTGGATAACTTGATAAATGTCTTAATTAACAATTTAGATAACATTTCAGGCCTAAAGAAAGACCTGTAATAGGCAGATTAACCTCTTTCGTAATGCATGTAGTCCTGAAATGACCTAGTTTGTATCGAGTGGGCGTGTAAAAACACCTAAAATCTATAATATACAAAAATTACAGTTTTCTTGTAACAAATTAACAAAATACATCAAAAATCAACAAACTGGAATATTTTCAAAGTTAAGCCTTCCTTGGTTAAATAAGATAAGAAAAAAATAATCTTAAGAAAACATATTTTATTGTAAATAAAATAGTTTATGATGCAGGATGAGAAAATTTTAACAATTGGCCACTCTATCTCTTTAACCATTCACTTTAAATAATAAAAGTACCATCATTGTAACTATTAGCTTATAGGGATACAATGTTTCAGCCTGAAAAATACAGCTGTCTTTAGTACACTCAGGTCAAAAAACATAATAATAAGAAAAAAATAATCTTAAGAAATATTGTTAAAACCTTCGGTAGGCATCAAGTCTGTTATTGATAAGAAATTGATTAAAAGGGGTTTAATATTTATTTTGTGATTTCCAGATGACAATAAACATCAAGATTATTATAGTTTTTAATGTCCATCGGTTTAACATTTGTTAATATATTTCATGTTATGTCAGTAGTTAAAACCGTCTCGTAGATTATGTCATAAAGTGATGTCATACTGAATTCATGGGAGATGGGGGGGGGGTGGCCGAGTGGTTACCAATCGCGCACGCTGTATCATAAAGCTTGTCATTAAGTCAACTTTAAAATCCTCGGTTGTAAGCGACAAGGAGAAGCGACGCCTGTTTAACATCGTGGGTTTTCACCGGGTCCACCAGGTTTCCTCCCACTGCTGAAGACCCCTACGAATTATTGAAATAAACTTAAACCGTATGTTAGTCCTGAAATGATCTAGTTTGTGTCGATTTGACATTAAACCCCCTCTCTCTCTCTCTTTCTCTCTCTCTATTGTGTTAATATATTTCATGTTAAATGAATTATCCATTATAGAAACAGATCTGATCTGATCTGATCTGATCTGATCTCTCTCACCCACCCCCCTTCCACCGACCTAAAAGTAGACAACCCCCGTATTGATAAAACACCTGAAATCCTGATGTGATTGTTGCTGAATGATTTTTCGAGTGGATTAAAGATTTAAAACTTTTATCAGGAAAAAATAGATCTGTAATACATGTCATGTTGTAACACAAAAATGGGAGCCACAATGGCTCAGTGATAAGACGTTGACACGCTTATCTGGATATCCTATGCTTTATTCCAGTGTTCGTCGTGAATTTCATCAGGATTTTTTGGCGTGGTTCCCCCTTGTCAATCGTGTATGACGGAAGTCCTGACAAGGGAAAATGTATAATCATTTGGATGGTACAAAAACATGATGTCCCGTGTATACATTGGCCTGTGCCTATCTTCAGTAGCCCAGCCGGTGCAGAAAAGTAGGATGTTAAACCCCTTTTCTTTTTAGACGAGCTAACTTAATGATCGACAGTTAAAACTTCTATTACACTCCTAACTTCTTTTACAACCACACTTGTGTGCATATGGCCCTTTTTTGTTTTTACCATAAGGGCCCTATTTCTCAAAATTTTAACTAAAGATAAAATCCAAATTTGAGTAGATAGTTGCATTTTGATTGGCTAAGTACTAAAATCAATCTAATATTATCCAATCAAATTACTAAAATTTTGGATTTTATCTTAGTTAAAATTTCATGAAACAGGCCCCAGAATGACTTATCCTATTTTCACAAGAGTGAGCCACATAACCAAAAAGGAAGTTGGGATTTCCTATTGGTCTAGAGTGCCAGGCTTCGACCTCTAGCTGGCACTTCGGTTTCCTCCCACTGTTAAAGACCCCTACGCGCAAGCAAATTATTGAAATAAAAAATTAAACAATATGTTAGTCCCAAAATGACATAGGTGTGTTGAGTGGACGTTAAACCTCATTTCTCTCTCTCACTCCATAATCAAATAAATCTACTATCTGTTATTAACAAGGTGAATATAACATGAGATAACATTGCGTACTGTGATATATTATATAGTTATTCACACAGTCCCATGGTTATTCATTATATTCTTTTATTACACGATTATATACCCCTCCTCTATTGACATACATAGTCACTTAATGTTATACAATAGACTTAAAGAGAGAGAGAGAGAGAGAGAGAGAGAAATGGGGTTTAACGTCCACTCAAGACAACTAGGTCATTTTGGGACCAACCTAGACTTAAAGATGCATAGACAAATTCATTTAATCATTTCATTACACATGCCTGTCTTCAATTGCCCACTTTGGAGGAGGACATTAAACCTCATTTCATTTCTTTACATAGATTAATGATGTTTCGTTCATTCATTTATTCAATCATTTATTTATTCATTCATTCATAAAAGTATTGTTCAGACAGTAATATCTTGGGACTAAACATAATGGGCAATTCCATGGCAGAAAATAAAATATGCCAAAAAAGAAAATTGATGTATATGAACCAATTTTGTGTTATTTAAGTTCAGAAATAATGCCAGTCAATGAATCTGGTCGAGTTAATTATATGCAAATGCTTTAGTCAAAAAAAAATTAAGTCAAAGTCAAAACTCATGTTCTTACTTTTTGCTGCAATTTTTAAAATTTAAGCACTTATGTCAGCATCAGTTTTTGTTTACATGGAAAATATTTGATATTTGGGTTTTTAACAAAGAAGTACATCTATTTCATCCTAAACATCCATTTATATCATATTCTTTAGATCAATTCTTTATACAACAGTTAAAAATATACCCGCAATTTACACTGTAATTCCGTTACCATTCCTATCTAAAAGTTTCAATCATTTCTTAATTACCAATTTTTATAAGTTAGTGTTACCAAATTCTCTAATTACTAATTGAACAGATATCAGAAAGGTAAGGATCAGACACCTACATGAAGTGGTTTTCTTGGAAAAGCGGTAACGGAATTACAAATCTGAGCTGTAACGGAATTACGAAGATTAGAATAGCATTATTTGTATTGTTCTAATAACAAAATTACAAATTTTTAGAGGATAAACTTTAAAAAAACACTTTATTTAATAATTATACAACAATAGACCCATTTATGCTAACTATTTTCAGTAAAGCAAACTACAAAGCATTTTTCTCAACATAAAATGCAAAAAGTGACTAATAACTGCACCAATTTAAAGTTATCCTGGTGGTTACACATTTCTAAGCAAGGTGTGGTTTCAATGCCTAATACATTGATACATCATATTAATAACTTTATTCTTATCAAGTTTGCATGTTTGCAACAGTGTTGCAACATTGCTGAGACTCAAGTCTGTTCATGCTGTAATAATCTGACAGTACTTTAATTTCTCTAATTTTTCCAGAAACACTAAAAATCTTATTAAATTAATTACATCTATTTAGTTTATTAGTTTTGAAACTTATTTTTGTTAATAATTTGATTAAAGACACAGTACTACCATTTTCATGCTTTAATAACTAGTCCAAGGTAACGGAATTACGGCCATACGTATGATACGTTTAGATTTAGGCCAACTGAATTCATACCAAAATATAATTATAACCATTGTTAAAATATTCTCAAAATTGGTCAATTTATATAAAATTTTCTCTTTTTTAAATGTAGAATGTTGATAAACCTGTAATAAATGCTTTTATTTAGAAATGTAATTCCGTTACCATGACATGTAATTCCGTTACCACAGAAAATAATCACTTGTCTCAAAATTTTCGAGCAGGTTGCAAAATAGATGACCTTAAATATTCCGCAGAATATTACTTTATATCCTATTTTGCAGAAATGTAGATATGTCTGTATAAATCACAGAGTTTCTTAAATAACCACAACCAACCAAATGAGGTTTCTTTGACTTGTAATTCCGTTACCATGGGGTTCACCTACACAGACACTTTATATGTTCATGCAGCAAGTCGGTTGCTATTTTTTAGGGAAAATATGCCTGTTAGCTCTCACTCTAATACAGATTTGACAACAAAGTAGCCAAGGGTAAAAATCTGTTGGCTGTTTTACAGTACCAAATAGCTCTAAATGTAATTCCGTTACCGTGGAATTGCCCTAATATGTTAAAAAAATATTTTTTTTGATAAAGGGCTTGCACACAGCGATCCTTAACCGTGTGAGGAAACCTGACAACCCTGAGAAAACCCACAAGTTTACTGCTTGTCACTCCCAACCACAACACTTCCTCGATGACAAATCCTTTATTTGTAGGATCAGTGTAATGTTTCGAACATATTTATTTATAAATGACACAGTACATTTACAAGTTTGTACTTGGGAAGGTATCTTTAATAACTGTTATAGTATTAAACAAGTTTGTATGTAACAAAGTTTATATGTGGGAATGCATCTTTAATTGTTATAGTATTCGAGGGGTTGGGATGGCATAGTGGTCTAGAATGCCGCGTTTCGACCTCTAGCTGGCCGGCCACCTCTGGCATGCGGCTGTGGTTTCGAGCCCTTGTGTGAGCGTATGTGGCATGGATATTGAACGGCTTCTCAACCTTGTGGGTTTCCTCAGGGCACACCGGTTTCCTCCCACTGCTAAAGACCCCTACGCGCAAGCGAAAATTAAAATAAAAAATTAAACCGTATGTAAGTCCCTAAATGACCTAGTTGTGTTGAGTGGACGTTTAACCCCATTTCTCTCTCTATCTCTCTCTCTGTTATAGTTTTCAACAGTAACAAAGTTTATATATGAGAATGCATCTTTAACTGTGTTATACTAAGTTTTACTATTCAACGTGTTTGAACACAGATAAAACTTCCTGTATTCATGTCATTGTATAAATATAGAATTAAGATACATGTAGTAATGTTTTGTTATTCAACATGGCAAGGTAAGAGACATGCTTCTCACTAAATCATGGTGGTTGGGTGGCCAAAAATGAAATTAAATGGGGCTCAAGGTCCTACTGTTCTGCTCCGACTGGGCTAATAAAGACGAGGAAACACCATACAGTGTACTATGAGGCAAATTTTGTCCGGGCAGTGGTACTATGACCTACTTTTATATCAAATTCCACCTGTCATTGGATCTTTTACGTGTATGCTAATGTATTAACAGGACTCTGTTTTTCTTCCCATCCAAATGACTAGACAGCTGTCCTTGTCAGGATCTCGGTCCTGTTCCTGTACCACTGACAAGGGAAAACCAAGTGGCATTAGTTTGATCCCCATTTTGTACTTGACGAGGAGCCTTTTGAACGTTGTGGATTTTCTCCTGGTCCTCCAGAATACCTCCTACTGCTAAAGACCTTTATGAGCAAGCAAAGTATTGAAATTAGATTGAAACATGTTTGTCCCAAATAACCTTGTTTTGTGTCAAGTAGACATTAAGCTTCATTTCTCTTTCTCTTTCTCTCTTTCTCTAAATCCTGAATTTTACCCCTCTTCCTGTAAAAACTTTCATGTAAAGCCAAATATGTAATCTGTGTAAATTAAAATCTCCCAGCTTGGATTCAGTTGCATGAATCAAAGGACATTTGAAAGATTTAAGTGAAGATTACAAGGATTTTCAACCAAAACGGCCATGATTGATCCAGGTTAAAAATCAGCATGTTTTTTTCATACTCTGTGCACTTGAATAATACGAAACAGTCAACCATATCTAGTTGTGTGTCCCAGGTACAAAGTCTTTTATCTTTCAATATTACCCTTTGTTCTTTTAATCAACTCATTAATAAAAAGACTACAATTACTCTTAGATAATCACAAAAAAAATCAACATCAATTATTGATTGTACCGGAAATTCAATTCTCTCTTCTATTAAAATACAAATCACTGGTTTATTACATTTATTTCATTCGGAATCTTTTTTTATTGATTGCTTGAACAGCACTGATGTCACATAAACTAATATTGATGCCACATTAGCTAATACTAATGTCACATTAAATAATACTGATATGACATTAACAAATACTGATGTCACATTCAATAACTAATATTGATGCCACAATAACAATGATGTCACATTAAAATACCAGTGATGCCACATTAGATAATACCAATGTTAAGTTTAATGGTACTGATGTCACGCCAAATAATAATTTACATGATATAATACAGATGCCACATTCAATTACACAAATGTCACGTTAAATAATACCAGTGTCATATATGAATAAAGCTGATGTCACATTAGATAATATGACTTGATACGAAGAATATCTTTTTTCTCAGGGTCCCACTCGTTTTCCTTAAGTGAACTAAAGATGGGCCTAAAATAACACAAGGGACTACATCTAAAACTGTTTGACAAACTAAACATTTAGACAGGACAAGACAACAAGACAACACAAATATACAAATATATTAAAAGATCATAAAACATTTAATTAACAAAAATAAATAAACTTGGCTGTAAAGCTCCAACACACGTTCCACAACAAGATCACACAAACTACTATACAAATACTTAAACAAAATAGTTTGACATAATGATTAATATAAAAACATATCTACATGCAGTGTATACATGACTTATTAAACATACCTACATGAAGTCTATACATGAATATAAATATATTCTGTGGACATTAAAACATTTATGTGAATACAACATATAATTAAAAACATACCTACATGAAGTCAATGAATATAAATATAATGTGGAAATTAAAACATTTATGTGAGTAGGCCTACACCATATAATTAATGTTGAGTTTTTTTGTATATTTGCAGTGTAAGTAGCGGTGAGGATCACCTCGAGAAATTAGCCGAGCTGGAGAGATTATTGGCGCAGGCTCAGACGGACAAATTACGTCTGGTGGAAGAACAGGTAATATAAAATATTTTATTCGTTAAATTCAATTGGCTAGAATACAGTCATGGTGATCATTTTCAATTTGGCGCCCAAAACCTCAAATATGAAATGAAATGTGATTTTACTTTTCCGCACCAACTGGGTTAATGAAGGCGGGCATACACCATACAGAGTGACACGAGTGACATTTTGCCCATAATCACCTCTCAAGAGCATTGGATGGCTCAGATATTGAATGGGTTAGACCATACAATCTGTATAATCGTTTAAAAGTTAAAATGGGCGTCACTGACTATCAAGGTTCTGTTTATTACCATGGCAATGGTACTTGATAATTAGTATTGCTTGTTCATTTGGAGACATATTTCAAGATATTCCTCGCCTGTCCAACCTCATTGGTTTGTCTGGGTCCTCCGGTTTCTCCCCACTGCTAAAGACCCCTACGCCCAAGCAAATTATTGACATAAAATTAAACCATATGTTAGTCCCGAAAAGATCTAGTTTGTGTCGAGTGGACATTAAACCCCATTTCTCTCTCTCTCTCTCTCTACAACATCTAGTAGATTTTCTTTTCCTGTTGTTTTTTTTCAAGAATCTTAAAGAAAAAAAGGGATTTTTAAAATCTGTCAAAAAGTCCCTATCTTATATATAATATAGCAAAAACATTTCAGCAAGCAAACTTTCCTGGGTTTTTTTTGTTTTTTTTAAAAACCACAAATTGCACATAACCTGTGTTTACAGATCGAGTGTTGTAAAAATTTCAGAATCAGCACCAAATCGTTAACCATCTCTCTCTCTCTCCCTCTCTCTCTCTCTCCCTCCTCTCTCTCCCCCCTCTCTCTCTCTCAATATATTCTATTTTTGAATGTCGGCTCTTCATCTAAATCTTACATAAGGCATCTTACAAAGATAAGATTGGGATACAAATTAAGAAATATCCTCTTGTGACTTCTTAAAATGTATTGCGTCCACTTTGAATCTTATCATGTAGATTATTCCTGAATCAGAAGTACATACATATGTAGGTTACACGACAAACTTATAAAACCGAAATAGAATTCTTCATTTCAATCCTGGCTTGACATCAACTTCCTAGCAGGAAACTAAAAGTCTGTTCGTAATCCTAACTAATCCGTCAATTACTGAGTTGATGAAGAGAGAGAGGAGTGATCAGACGGGACGACGACACAGCTGTCTTAAAACCAGCGGAAATTTGGATGACTATAAACGTAATGATTTAATTAACAATAAAACAGAGAAATGTTGGAAGGAACTAGTTTGAGGTTTTTCTTGTTCTGAATGATGAAATATTTTATGATTGGGGTAAGGACAATGTAGGCCTACCTAGTGTATGCCCAGCCTACCCAATGGAACAGGGGCGTTGTATGGCCGAATGGTGCTTGCTGTATCATAAAGCCTGTCATTGAGTCAACTGGTATGGTTTCGAAACCCCTGTTGTACGTGACAAGGAGTAGGGTCGCCTGTCTAACCTCATGGGTTTTCTTAGGATTCTCTGGTTTCCTCCCACTACTAAAGACACCTGACGCGCAAGCGATTTATTGAAATAAAATATTAAACCATATGTTAGTCCCGCAATGACCTAACTTGTGGCCATCAAACCCCATCTCTCTCTCTTTTCCAATGGAACACGGACAACCTACCAAGTGGGACATGGACATCTTACCCAGTGGGACAACATACCCAGTGTGACATGGACATCTTACCCAGTTGGACGACCTAGTGGGGCATGGACAACCTATCCAGTGAGACATCCTACCCAGTGAGACATCTTACCCAGATGGACAACCTAGTGGAACATGGATATCTTACCCAGTAGGACCACCTAGTGGGGAATGGACAACATACCCCAGTGGGACATGAAAGAAATATCCACTGGGACAAGGACAACTTACCCACGGGGGCCTGGCAACCTATCCGATGGGGTATGGCAACCTATCCGATGGGGTATGGCAACCTACCCAATAATGGGACAACTTATCCAGTGGGACAACCTAACAAGTGAGGTTTGGACAACCTAACAAGTGAGGTTTGGACAACCTAACTAGTGGGGCATGAACAAACCTACACAATGGAACATGGATTGGCCATGGACTATCTATTTACATGTAACATTTGGTTAAACAATGAAACATGAATTAACGGCAACTTTTGCATCGCTAGGCAAATTTTGTCCAGACAGTGGGATTTTAGTCTATCCTTCTACGAGTTCCAACTGCCAAGATTTTTTTTTATATGGTACTGGTTGGCAGACTTTCCAACGCTTGTTGAGTCTTTAAACAATCTGGCTTGGGCATTGTAAGTTAGATTTCCTGGAATGAAAATGGCCATCAATGAAGTCTTGTCAGAATTAAAAGCAATTTCGATGCAAAGTATAAATATTTAATATGTCCGGATATAATGTGGTCATGGTGACCGCCATCTTTATCGTACAAACAGTTTGACGTCCTGACGTCTTTGTTATGTTACGGAAATAGACATCAGACATGGTATTCACACAATTATCACTAGACAGTCTTTATCTTACTACCGACTATAGATATGTAAATTGTCTTCAGTAAACATGTCTGACATTGTTGACCACTAGTTTGTCGATTGTCAACATCTAGTAGCGTACGGACATGTCTACCTATTTAACGGGAACATGCCTCCAGGGGTAATTCTGTCTTGGACTTGACAAACAGTAGAAAGACATTGTGTTTGAGTTCTGGTGTCCAAGTTTGAAGTTGTGCCCAGGTTTCACAGGGCTCCCTGTTCATTTGACTCGACTTTATTTACGTATGTATGAAGTCGTACATGTTTATGATTAATCTATTCATATGGACCATTTCAACTTTTTATTATTTGTATAAACCTTTGTATTTTTATACGCCCACATTGAAATGTGGTCGTATTGGTGTCGCCCGTCGTCCACAATTTCTTGTGAACACTCTACAGACTACATTTATCACCTGATTGTTTTGAAATTGATATATATTGTTTAAGGTCACGAGACGAAGAAGCCTATTGATTTTCAGGGATTTCCGATAATTACTGTCAGAGTTATGGCCCTTGTATGAATAGTGAATACCTTCTTTTTTACTTGAAAAACTGCCATTGATACATAGCATAGTCACCTTTTTTGTACCAAGTCAAACTTGGTACCAAGTGAAACCGTGACACTGGAGGTGGTCAGAAATGTCTAGACAGAGAGAGCCCTGTCTAGAGAGGATGAGTGGACGCATACGGCTAGATCATTTACTCTCTCTGATATGTGTGTTAAATGTTTGTGTTATATCTGTAGGTTTGTCTTGTGTTATTGGTTGTGTGTGGTGCAGTGCCCCTGCACTTACAATAAACAATTTGTACTCACTAGAGAGACCTACATCTGAAAGTGTTATCTAACCATCTATGGCTGACCGCACCAAGCACTATTCATCAACGATTCTCCAACATCAAACGAATAATTTATATATAAAAATAAAAGGTGTTGAATCTATGTCTGGCTGTCCAGTGAGAGCTGTCAGTACCAACACCATACTCAAGCAAGTGCAAAGGATGTCTGGAAGCTAGTGAGACTGAAATAATTTTACACACCAATGATATTTACCAGCTTCGACCGGCTTCGATTGACTTTCATTGAGAATCGACTGAATGGTTAATTTATCGGCCAATCAGTTGACATATCATAAAATTAGGATTTAATACAAATTTAAAAGCATGAATTGCAGATATGTTAGATTTTATTCGTAAATTCTAAGATAAACAAAAATAATTGGCTAGGAAAAATGGATGCAAGTTTTCCTATATACATGTAAATTAAACTTTATACTGTTTAAAGGTAGTCTGCCTTGAAATATTGTCAAGATTTTCATTCTGGATTTTTTAGTTGAAATTATTTATGTTGAAATAGCTAGACCTGCCTAAATTATGGGGCAACAATGGCTATGATGCTGGCTTGCTAGTCTGGAGGTCACAAGTTTGATCCTTGCATTGGCAGAGAAAGTTCATCAGGATTTTCCGACGCGATTTCCCCTTGTCAGTGATGCATTATGTAGAGTCTGACAGTGACAAGGAGAGCTGTTAGTTGTTCGGATGGGATGAAAAACTGACATCCTGTGTATACATAGTATGCATGTAATAGATCCCTTGGCAGTAGAAATTCAGTATAAGAGTAGTGCTGCTGCCCAGGCAAAATTTCCTCATAGTACACTGCATGGCATTTGCCCGTCTTCATTAGCTCAGTAGGACATTAAACCCAATTTCATTTCATTCCATTAAAGTACACTGCCACTGTCTGGGGAGAATATTTTTCATAGGCCACTTCATGGTGTATGTCCATCTTCATCAGCCCATTTAAGTTAGAAAAGAAAGACACTAAACCCCATTTTATTTGACTACATGGTATATGCCCATCTTCATCAGCTCATTTAAGTCAGAAAAGAAAGACACTAAACCCCATTTCATTTGACTGCATGTATGCCCATCTTCATCAGTCTAGGTTAGTCAGAAAAGTAAGACACTACATCCCATTTCCTTCTTCATTAGGCCTTTAGTATAGAAAAGAAGACCGTTTATCGCCATTTCATTTGACTTTGTGAAACTAGAAATTGGCCATTAAGATTGGATATATCGTAGAACTCGACTTCCACTGATAGTTTCCTGTCTATAAATGGATTCCTTGCTCTCTTCCTCTGACACAAAACAAATAAAATGAAAGAAGATTATTGTGGTGTCACTTGACATGTCATTTGAGCTGCCACTCGTCATGTTGTAGCTGCCACTTGACAGCTGGCTGCCGTCAATATCAGGCACTGTTGAGAATTGATCGGGAGGTTTTCTGGTGGTCAGAAGGAAGTGGAGGATGTTATGATAGCTTGATGGACAGATGTACCATTCACACAATTAATTTACTTTTCTTACTCAAGTTCATATTTATAAAAGTTAATTAATGAACAGCTTTCATAGAAATGAAATGGGGTTTAACATCCAACTGATCTGTAAACGAACCGCTGAGGTTCAGTTGGAATTCGATATAAGAGTTTGGGTGTAATACCTAACTGTTCTGCACCAATAGGCTAATGAATATAATGTGAGAGAGAGAGAGAGAAATGGGGTTTAACGTCCACTCAACACAACTAGGTCATTTTGGGACTAACATGGTTTTTAATTTTATTTCAATAATTCGCTAGCGAGTAGGGGTCTTCAGCAGTGGGAGGAAACCGAAGTGCCCGGAGGAAACCCACAAGGTTGAGAAGGCACCCCTATCTCTATGCCCAAAACGCCCACACCAGGGCTCGAAACTACAGCTGCAAGCCAGAGTTGGCTGGCTAGCCGTATATAATGTACATGTAGTTTAAAAGAACCGTTGACAGTTGGAATTTGATATAAGAGTAGGCTGTTCATAGTGCCACTCCTCGAGCAAAATTTCCCTCAAAACGCACTGTATGACATACAGCAGTCATCATTAGCCCAGTCGGGGCAGAACAGTAGGACATTAAGATAATATAAAAAAAAAAAAATACCTGTGGTAAATAGAAAGAAAGAAATGGATTTAAACGTCCATTCAACACAAACTAGATCATACCCGTTGAAAACCCACGATGTTGGACAGGCAACCCTAACCAGGGATTCAAAACCACACACTAACCATTCTGTCCCCCCCCCCCCCCCCCAGTGGTAAATAATCTTCTGGCTAAGATTCAATAGGATTATAGGTGGCACTGGATTCTTTATATAGTCTGTTGAGGATGCCGATAGTTGCAATAGTAGGCAATCGATGCTGTCAAGGGAATATTTCCCTTATAGCACACTGTGTTGCAAATGCACATCTTCATTAGCCTAGTCGAAGCAGACAAATGTAATTCATGGTTTGCATGATACTTTATCTGACTTTCCCAACCTCATCAGTTTTCTGCTAAAGACCCCTCGTGCAAGCGAATTATTGAAATAAAATTAACCATATGTTAGTCCCGAAATGATGTAGTTTGTGTCGAGTTGACGTTAAACCCCACTTCTCTCCTGACTTTCATTTCTAAATTTTCATTTTATTTGTCCACTGCTTTATACAGTTAGTGTTTATTTGTGCTCTTTTCCCTGCACAAACAAGATTATTTGTATAGCGAAAGGATCTTCTTGTCGTTATCAAGCACAAATGATAATTAGTAAACTAAGAAGATACTTGTCGAAACATGGTGCTATATGTATATTTCAAACAGTGATTGTTATTTCCATATAAATTGTGTTTTGTTTTAAGATTATTTGTGTCAAATGTCATTTGTTAAATGACAACTGAAGCATGGGTTCTGACAGTAAATAAATATAATGAAATTGCATTAAAAGTTATGTGATTATTAAAAACTATGAAGCAATTACCCAAAGAACCTCATGCTTCTGCCGATCAAATTATCGTTGGCCTGAAGCGTAACCCTTTCGAGTTCTTTTGTACAATTGTGCAGGAGGTTGATCATAAAATATTTTGTTGATATTTTTAATGCTTCAAAGATTAAGGTATGATGCACTCCTACATTAATAAATATTTAATACTTATTTTTAGCATCTTTATTAATAATAAAACCTTCAGGGCAAACATGAAAATATGTTTAGTCATTCTGACTTCTCACTTGTGTGTTAATGTACAAGTGCACCACATATTTGTTGCTGAGAAGTTATAGCTTTCTTCCTTGCATGAATCGGACGTGGTTTCCCCTTGTCATTGGTACTGGATGGACAACATAATAGTCTTTGAATGAGAAGAAAAACACGGTCCTGTGTAAACACTAGCATGGACATTAAAGATAGGGGTCTTTAGCAGTGGGAGGAAACCGGAGTGCCTGGAGGAAACCCACGAGGTTGAGAAGGCGCCCCTATCTCCATGCCACATATGCTCACACCAGGGCTTGAAACCACAGCCGCAAGCCAGAGATGGCCGGCCAGCTAGAGGTCTGAGCGCGACACTCTAGTCCACTAGGCCATCCCAGCCCCCCAACTGCAAATGAAAACGGGTGTATGCCACACAGAGCGCTTGTAATAACTGCTATGACAATGGGTGAAATGGCGTTGTATATGTAGGATATAAACCTACGCTCCCTCGGATTGATATGTTATAGAACCCTTGGGAATCGCCCGCGGGTTCTCTAACATATCAACCTCAGCTAGGTTAATATCATATACGTGCACATTGTGGCATACACAGGTCTTCATTATTGGTCATTAGCAGTTATTACCTGAATAGCACACTGTGTGACATACAACCGTCGTCATAAGTGCACTTTGTCGCATACACCCGTAGTCATTATCGGTTATTACCTGGAATTTTTTGAAAGAACAAAGAAGAAATTGATCATGATTTAAATGTTTTAAATAAATAATATAAATAAGCTGTATATAGATCCATGACAACTGTCTAATAGCCTAGAGTTCATTCAGTGATCGTAATTAAAACCTTCCTGTCTTTGTGTTTCATCGTCCTTCGTCATTCGTACTAAATGACTTATGAATTTGTTTTGACACGAACGAACGTCGAGTGAATATCATGGTAAAAGGACATTAAACATTCAATAACTGATGATTGATTTATTATCTTAGAGTATCTATTTATTTATCTATATTCATACCTGGTATTTTACCTGAAATACTCTAATAAATGCTCTGATTGGATAACATACCTGGTTATTTACCTTAAATACTTGAATAAATACAGGGGATTGGATGGCCGAATGGTTAGCATGTACGCGCTGTATCATGAAGCCTGTCGTTGAGTCAACTGGCGTGGTTTTGAATCCCTGTTTGTACGTGACAACGACTAGGGTTGCCTGTCCTGGTCCTCTGGTTTTCTCCCATTGCTAAAGAACCCTACGCGGAAGTCCCAAAATGACCTAGTTTGTGTCGAGTGGACTAAAACCCCATTTCTCTCTTTCTCTTTCTCTCTCTCTCTAATAAAATAGATAGAACTCAATGACCATTGTAACCGCTGGGATTATTCAATGGTTAAGAGTGTGTTTCCCTGCGCAAGTATTCCACGAGCAAACATTTATGACTATAACTACAATCCAATGAGGTTTTTTGTAGATTAAGCTAGAATATGTATGACTATAACTACAGTCCAATGATGTTTTGTTGTAGAAAAAGCTAGATCATTTATAAGGTTAACTACAGTACAGTTAACTCGATTTTCCTGCGTGATTTCCCCTTGTCAGTGATGCAGAAGGAGGGCTTGACAAAGACAGCTGCCTAGTCATTCGGATAGGACAAAAATATGAGGTCCTGTGTACACATTGGAGTGCACGTAAAAGATCCCTTGGCAGTTGGAATTTGATATAAGAGTAGGCCCTAACGCCTGTGCCCGGGCAAAATTTCCCTCATAGCACACTGTATGGGGTATGCCCGTCTTCCATTAGCCCAGGTTAGGTGCATAATATTAGGACATAAAATCCCATTTCATCCATTTCATTGTAGATAAACTAGAACATTTATAATGAAAGCTACTATACAACAATTTGGTCTAGAACATTTATAAGTATAACTACAGCCCAATGTTTTGTTGTAGATAAAGCCAGAACATTTATAATGAAAGCTACTATACAATGATTTAGTCTAGTACATTTATAAGGATAACTACAGCCCAATGATTTGTTGACTAGTTGTTGTTAAATGATTTGTGTATGGTGATCTATACCTAATCAATACCTAATCAATAAATACCTTATTGATTTATTTATACTGACAAAACAAAACAATTACCATTCCAGATACTTTACCTATAAACAATCAAAGTACAGATCATTTAGACAAAGTCACGATTATATTATATATTTATCATCACGTCCAAGGGAAACCTTTAAGTCGCTAAATCCTGATCATGTATCTTTCAGACAATTTCCTATTTTTTCACTGCTTAAAGATGCATGATTAAAGAGTTAGATAAAGAGGTGGTGGTTCGATCTTGCTACATGTACACATATATAATAGGCCTACATGTACATGTAGTTCAAAAATAGAAAAAAAAGAATGAATAACTTAAATATTCATTATAGGAGATTAGATAACGAGTTGGCAGTTCTCACTATAATAGTTACAAACTAGATAATGTAAAGGTAATTTGCTGAAAATTTCATAGACTGCTGAATAGAGCTAAACATACCTTACAGGAGAATAATACCGGTTTAGACTGGAATATCCAGATGCCGTATGCTGCCATTCCATTATGACTCTTCGGGTATTTTGCCAAACATAACGAATAAGAAATGGGGAAACAATTGAATATAAATTAGTTTATATACATTCATAATACATTATTATATTCGTTGCGACCCATTTGTGTCCATTTTTAGCTGCCAAATAATAGCGATTTAGCTCCTTTAAACCCCATTTCCTTCATTAAACCCCATTGCGAGACAAAACTCAAACCAAAATGAAACCCATAAATATGTCCCATTGACTAATTAATGATAGATCACAGTTTTTTCAGCATCACCTAGTCAACTGACAACACAATCAGATTATAGTTTTGATGTTTTTTAGGTTCAGTTCCGCGAAGTAGAGATGTCCGCTCTACATGAAGAGAGACAGAGGAGGGAAGAGTTAGAACGGAAGTTACAGGAAGAAACAAGATTAAGAGAAGAAATAATAAATCAACAAGTTAAAATGAGAGAAAAACAGAGGCAACAGGTAAAAAATAATTACTAACTTGTTTCATCCTAAGAATTATGGCAGACATGTAGGGGATACTCGATTGTCAATCCAGAACGTCCCAAATTGACGGAATTGCAATCGAGTGACGCGGAATTCAGTTTTGTCACAGTTGTGTCAGTCCCGATTACTGGTGTCGAGTGAGTAGAATTGTGCTGAATTAAACACAAAGAATAGGTTGGTTGAGATATTTACCCATCAAGTCGACGCATGAGTTGTAGCCCGAAATACCCCTTTTCACTATTTTTGGGGATTAAGAGAATTCAATTCCGGAACGTTCAATCAAGTACTCTCTTAGAATCATACTGTTTGTTATGGGAATTGATATGCGAAAATCTCATGGGTAAGGGTGACCGAAGCAGACAGCCATTGTATGGTTCCCTGTATGTGCAGAGATGACAAACCCGTCAAAAAATGAAATTAAATGGAGGTTTACAACCTATTATTCTGCTGAAACTGCTAATAAAAAAAGTTGGGAATATACACTGACAGTGCTGCCCTTGGTATAGATGGTACCTTGATTTCCACGGTGGCTCAATGCATGGGACATTGGCTCTCTAACCTTGAGGATCCGTGTTCGATCCCTCTGCGTTTGCCAAGAAGGTTCATTAGGACTATCAGGCGTGATCTCCCCTTGTCAGTGGTGTAGGATGGAGGGTCTGGCAAGGGACAACGTAAAGTCGTTCTGGACACAAAAAATTGAGCTCCCGTGTACACACTAGCATGCACCTAAAAGAACCCTTGACAGTTGGAATTTGAAATAAGAGTAGGTCATTCCACAACTGTCAAAGCAAGATTTCCCTCATGGTGCACTGTATACCCATCTTCATACTGTATATTAACCTAGTTATGTAGGACGTTAAACCACATTTCATTTTCTCTGTTACCCACCCCTGAACGTTTTTGGCCATCAAATTCAGGAGCTAGTATTTAGTGAGTTAGCATCTTTCTAACTGTGTCTAGACTTTGGTCCTTAAGACAATATAGGGTATTTGAAAAATGGTTGGTTCACTCTTTCTATACTGTCAGATCTATACTGGGAAATAGGAAGGTTTATTCCATATTTGGGATGGAAATTAACCTCAAGGTAAGTCGAGGACGTGCAGAAATTAGCGGGTTATAAAAGAGGGTGTAGAGCGAGACTGATCCGAGTTCACCCAGATATCATTTATTGAGACAAGCGACCTTTAATGCCAGTCCAGCTTAACAATATAATTCTAGGAACCATTTAACCTGTAGTGTTCTATATTATGATCATGAAGAAAACACAAGGAAGTCCAATATTACTACAAGTGACGCCATGATTCCCCTATGGAAGAGAAATGAAATGAAATGAAATGAAATGGGGTTTAAAGTCCTAAGATTGATTAAAGATACATGCATGCCTCCTTTTATTACCGGACCTTTGGTTTCCAGGGCATTTTCAACCAATCAAAATATAATTAAAATCATGAATTTTCCTCGTTTCAGGCACGGCCATTGACCAGATATTTACCGATCAGAAATAAAGAATTTGATTTACGCCAGCACATAGAATCTGCCGGTCACCATGTTGAGGCATGTTCGCACGTCATAGTGACGTCAAACAGTTGTCGCGGTTTTCTCCATAAAATGGGAAACAAATTTAAAACATGGCATAAACGTTGGTTTGTGTTTGATCGAGTGAAGCGATCGTTGACTTATTACGGAGATAAAACTGAATCGAAGCAACGAGGTGGAATTTACTTCCAGGCCATTGAAGAAGTATATGTGGACCATTTACGCACAGTTAAAAGCCCGAACCCCAAGTTAACATTTTGTGTGAAGACATACGATAGGACCTACTTTCTAGTGGCGCCGACACCTGAAGCGATGGGTATCTGGATTGATGTTGTGTTTACAGGGGCGGAGGGATACCAACAATTTTTATGATGTGCTTAATGTGTGTTTATAAAAGTGATATTTTTTTATATATAAAGTGCGTTACTAGGGGTTACGACTGTGTTAATATGCAAAGTGACGGAGGATATATTTTATGGGATATCTGAAAGAAATCGTCAAGACAACAGATTTTTACAATATTGTGCTTTAGTGTTTTAATTCCAAGGTGCGGAGAGAGAAACGTACAACAATTCTCAAAAGTGTTTTGATTTTCTACATTGTAAACACTGCTCTAGCTATATACGGAGCGAACATTAACGGAATCAAGATGGACAAATCCAGAATCAGAAAATTGTTTTGACATACAAGAAATACCAAATTCATTTTAACAAACAAATCCAGATTCCGAAAATTGCTTTTACATACAAGAAATACCAAATTCGTTTTGAGTTAATTTTTTTTATGATACACTGCTGCTAAATAAATTTTTTTACATTTCTTTTATAAAGTTTTTTTTTGTGGTCACAATTAACAATGTCTTCAAATTTAATGCCAATCTGATTAAAATACAGATCTATATTTCGTATCGTTTTTTTTATACTTTGGTTGGCCCACACTACATGAAGATCTGACAAGTTGTATTAAAAGGTCGTGTCAGGGGTCATATAAGCGACTTTTGACCCTATGATGTCAGACATTGATTAATCAATCCGCATTGACGTTTCTTGTGGTTTACCCACAGTTCGTGCATGTCACACCAAGAAGTCGACGTAACACATTGTTTCATTGGTTAATCCCTCGCTTCAACCAAAACACCGGTAGGGGCCTAATAAAACACTCTTCCAGAACCTAGTGTAGTAAAGACAAGTAAAACGAAATTTTAAATTTTAAAACGAAACGAAATTGGATCTGTGTTTTAATCAAATTGATTTATTGCCCGATTGTAAAAAAAAATAGTATTTTATATTTCTAAAAAGACTTACAAATCAAGTTTTTGTTATAGAAGATCTTTTGAAACTTTTATGTTCATTTTATTTTTGTTTATTTTTTTTGTGTGTCGTCGTTGTTTTTATGTTTTCATGTAATTGTAGCAAAAGTTAAAACCTCATAAACAAGTAACGATTGTCAGAAATATTTAATTTTTTACCAGATAGATGCTAATACATGTATCTGAGATCCTCAATTTCTAGTTATTGTAACATTATATTTTTTCTGGCCCAACTGTTTACACAAGTTTTCTCTGTTTACCTCCCTTTATTATTATTTTTTTTTAAGAAATAATTTATTCACTGTAAATGAATGGGAAATTGGGGAACAGGTAAATTTCCTATGTCAGACCCCTATCCCTTTGTTATCAATGATTAAACGGTATTATTTCAACACTCTTGATTAACATTCTGTGCTTTTATTGTTACTCCCAGCCAGAAAGGGGTAAGGGCACTTCACACTAGATTATAATGTCCCAGGTTAAAGAAGAACCATGCGATTCCCCAAACTCAGTTCCCAATATGTCAATCCATTTCTCTGATCTTTTTTGAGGAAACCGGGTAGTCAATATATCTGCATGTACCAAGTGCTAAAGAGTTAATACAGGCCTTTATATAATTTTTGTAAATATTTCTGACAGCGGTTTGCTTGTTTATGAAAGTCGATGTGTAAAGGCAATTTAAATCAGATTTATTTGTCGCACCATTGTATGAAAATCTTAGAATTGTAAATAAATTTTATACACTAAGCACATTTACTATTTAGACTGAATTCAAATGTTATGTCTAAAATATGGAATTGAAATATAACTGTTAGACTGAAATTCTATTTTATTTAATGTACCGGGTACATGTACAAAAACATATAACTATAAGTGTTACAATGTTACAAATAATTATAAATGTTATACACATTATAAGCTAATTTACAGATTAGTTTGAATTGAATATATCTGAAATATGGAATTAAAAATATGAAAATAATATCGTTTTTAAGGTATAAAAATTAATGTTATCTTTTTTTTGTTGTTGATATAAAACATGAAATTTAAAATATAACAATTAGACCTAATTCCATTATGGAATCAATAACTAAATAATTAAAATGTTTTGTCTTTTTTTTATAATGAAATGAAAAATAGAAGAACAAGTAAAATTAACATAAGGTACAATTTTATGGATACAAAATTACTGAGTGGTTGAAACATCACTAAATATCAAACTCAGTAATTGTGTATCCATAAAATTGTACCTTGTGTTATAATATGTTCAATTACTAAATGTCAGTCAAAGAAGAAACAAGTAAAATGGTACAAGCAATGGTAGGCTACTTTCGATTTTTGTGGACTTTTAGGACAAGTATATCTATCAGTGTATGTAAATTCTTAATTAAGATTTATTTTATTAAAAAAATATTGATTTGATTTGATTTCCACTATTTTAATTTTTGTTTGTTAGAAATGTTTTATCAATTCCATGAATATATAAATGAAATTTTATTAAATTAAAAGATTTTAGGAAACTATTTCATTCTGCATTTATATCATAATAATGTATACGCATGTTCAATTTTAATTTTTAAAAATCATTGACTTTAAACTGTAAAACAATGTTCAATTCTAATTTTAGAAAAAAATCAGTCACTTTGTACCATAAAACAAGATATTGAATCAGTTAGATTGTATTTAAAATCCCAAATTATAAAATAATCCAGTTATTTTTCTGTTTTTATTTGTTTTATTTTGTATAAAATCTTCTGTTATCTTTAGTTCTACATCAATTTTAGAATATTATGTACAGTGCTCGGATAAAGAATTGTAATTACTATTATAGAGTTTTAATCTATATTATGGAACTATTTTATACTGTATATAATATATTCAATTTCCAGGAATATTTTAAATGGATTATTGATTATCTGAAAGCAAATAATTTTGGCATTTAATATTAGTACCAAAGCAGTTTTTAACATCTTGAAAGAAAGGTCCATGCAGGACCACTATCCAAAATACTTAAAAAAGCAAAAATTCGGCAAATATTTGCAAATATTTATGTGCAGTGCAAGTTAAAAGTTTAAGACGCCTTAATTCCAAATATTTTATATATAAAACTGTGGACAAAAGAAAGTCTTCATGTTTTTTGTCTTAAAGTCTTCAGGGTCAATCAGTGGTGTAAGGGATATAACTCCATATAACACTTAAAGGTGTATTGTTACTCACTTTTGAGGATGATGAATAAAAGTATGACATGTGAACTTAAAATTTAATTATAAAAATATATAAGTATTTTAATGATTGAAATGAAATTCTTTAATTAGGCCTACAAAAATATTAAATCCAATGATTGTCATTTGTATTTTCCATAAAATATCTAACTTTTCATGGCCTTATCCCATTTGGCAAACCTCGACAGATTCTACGCATCTAATTGGAAATATTTTAAAGGTCCCGGATAAAAAATGGCTTCGCCCATGGATATTTCTGTGGAGAGTGTATTATATCAACAAACCTCAAGTTTGGCATTGGGTTTGGGGAATACCAGTGAATTTTATGAAACCAGCTGCCTTGAGAAAATATTTTGCTATATACACTATACAAAAGACGCCATTTGGGAACTTTTGTGTAAAAGCGGCATGTTTTCCTGTTTAAGTAAATCGGTAGCCGCATCGCAAATGTATGTCATACAGCCGAGGTTAGATGTAGGGTACCGGAATCTGCCAAGGTTTGCCGAGTGGGCCTTATCCATGCAAATTTATTTAACATTTAAACACACAGTAGATAATCTTCGGGATTCCATTTAAGAGAGGCCCATCATAAATTTCGTTTGGTCCACTCCTGTCTTCAGAGAATACAGAATGTTGACATTCATAATATTTTGAGAAAAAAAAAATTTGGACTCGTATTCCTTTTAAAACTCCAACTTTCTCGATATCGTAGTTTTCAAGAGATTCAACTTCCTTCAAATGATGATTACGGTATTAAATATTTATTTGATTTAAATAAACGATGTCTTTATACAAGTGGTTAAATATAATACTGTTTATTATTTATATGCCGAAATTCTACTATGATGATTAAATACTATATACTCAGGAAATTTACTTTGTTTAACTTTATCCTGAGAGATTGAGGGGTTTGATGGCTGTATGGTTAGTGTGCGCGCTGTATCATAAAGCTTGTCATTGAGTCAACTGGCGTGGTTTCGAATCCCCGGACCCGTTTGTACGTGGCAAGGATTAAGGTCTCCTGTCCAGCCTTGTGGGTGTTCTCTACTGCTAAAAACTCCTACGCGCAAGCGAATTATTGAAATAAAATTAAACTATATGTTAGTCCCGAAATGACCTAGTTTGTGTTAAGTGGACCTTAAACCAAATTTCTCTCTCCTGAGAGATTACCTCCCCTTAGCAAGAGAGAGAGAGATGACCTCTCCTTAGTGGAGGCAGACCACCATTAATTTCCCATTGACTTCAATGTTAATTCTGGCCTCTTTGCCCACCTCCAACTTTTCCCAAAATTTTTGTGGGCTGAATGCTTTTCACTATAGACTAAGGAACAAATGACCATGTCTTTGCACTAAAATTTGTATGAGGTTGACCACCAAATTTTTTGAGATACACCAACTTCAAGAAGCATACCCAAAACATGTAAATAGTTGCCGTACATATCACCGTAGCCAACCTGGTAACTCAGTGGCCCTGCTTGATTTATCCATACCAGCGCATACCGGCTGACCACAGTTCGGCAGTTTTACCGGCGATGCTACTTGATTTAACCGAAAGCCGATAAAAGTACAACTGCGGCAGCGGCGATCACCAGCGCAAGATGGTAAACATGTCATATGTCTTTTTTTTTTTCGGTTATACTACTAACAATAATTTCCTTCTTATTTTGCGGTCACTTACTTATAGTCATACTTTCATGAATACTGTTTTTTTAATCAAAACAAGTCATGTAACCAATTTAATATTATCCGAAACCAAATTTTTTATCAGCCGAGTCACTTGATTTGCTCTGATATAGTAACCTGACCGGCGTACGCCGTTTGCAAACCGGCTTGCCTATCGCTGGATAAATATCAAGCAGGCCCAGTTATCCTTCCACGGACTCCACCTCAAAATCATGAATATTTACCAAAACCAGGCAGAAAATATTGACTCAAACCCTCTTCTTCCATTCTAGACCAAAACATCAACATAAATGTCCATGGAAAGGGGGAGAAAAGAGAAGGAGATAGAATTGCTATAAATAGACGAACTACAATTTGTGGGTACCCAGAGTGTGAAATTTAATGGTGGTCTGCATCCTAGTGAGAGAGAGATTACCTCCCCTTAGTGATAGAGATTACCTCCCCTTAGTGAGAGAGAGAGGTGGTGGTGGGGAATCCACTCACACAAAAAGTCATCTTGTGACTAACATGGTTCAATTAAAATTTAAATTTAATTCGCTTGTGCGAAGGGGGGATTCACCAATAGGGGAAACTGGATGACACAGAAATAGCCCACAAAGTTAAACAGACGACCCTAGGCATTGTCACGTACAACTGGGAAATCAAAACCATGCCAGTCCACTCAATGACAAACTTTATGACGTAACGTGCACATGTTACCCTTCCACCTACTTTTATATCGAATTCCATTTCAAGGGATCTTTTATGTCAAATCCGAATGACTAGACAACTGCCCTCCACCTTGCACCACTGACTTAAACCACACTGGAAAATCTTGATGAATTTCAGGGCCAACTACGGGAGTGAACATGTGACCTCCAGGCTAGTGAGCCAGCATCTTACCTACATAGCCACAGTGGCTCCCTTAAACTGTGTAAATACGCCGCTCACACAGCAGCCCCCCCCCCCCCCCAAAAAAAAAAAAATATTCAAAATTATCGAAATCAAAAGTTGACAGGTTTTTAGAAATCCAACAAGGTAGAAATTCAATATTGCTGCCAAAATGGAATCCAAAATGGAAGATTTTAAGTTAATTGTTTTTTTTCCCTTTTGGTTATTTTTCACATGCCATGGTAGCTGCCAAGCGAATATTCACTGCAGATTATTTTGGCCAAATCCAGTACAGGGGAACTTTACTAAGAACAAATAAAAACAGTCCATTGAACTACGCTCGCTATATACCCCTTATTTACATAGGTAATTCGGCTTCCTGACCGACATTATTTTGACCGAACACAATTTGGCGAGCTATTCGGCTAGCGAGCTATTCGGCTAGCGAGCTATTCGATCAATCCAGCTGGCAACCTATTCGTTGGCAACCTATTCAGAATAAATTCAAAGGCCGCCCAAACTCATCTCTTTTTATCAACCAATAAAATCCATCGTAACGTCTATCAAACGAAGTAGAATATATTGTTATTTTAAAGAAAAAGAACGTTAATATTCCGAGTCAAAATTCGGGTCATCGTACAGAATTCTGAGCATCCAGCTATATATATTCTGAAAGGTAATTGAATCAGCTTTCTGCGTAGTATTAGTAAAAGTTGGCACAATCATATTAAAGGGGTGCGCTCTCATCCTAAACTACGCCGACTTTTCAATATTTTAAATATAAAGATAGGCCGGTAATATTTTCGAAGTCGAAATTCGGACCATCGTACAAAATTCAGAGAACCCAGTTATATATATTCTGAAAGGTAATTGAATAAGCTTTCCAAATATTATTAGTAAAAGTTGGCACAATCATATTAAAGGGGTGCGCATTCTTCGTAAACATAGCCAATTTGTTCATTATTCTAATTGTAACTAACGATAAACCTGTAATTTTTCCAAAGTCCAAATTCGGACCATCGTACAAAATTCTGAGCCTCTAGCTATAATATTCTGAAAGGTAATTGAATAACCTTTCCAAATCTTATAAGTAAAAGTTGGCACAATCATATTATAGGGGTGCGCGCTTATCCGTTGCCAACGAATAGGTTGCCAACTGGATTGATCGAATAGCTCGCTAGCCGAATAGCTCGCCAAATTGTGTTCGGTATTATTTTGGTCATTTACCTGTGGAGGCCTTGTGTCAGATCCATGGACAAACTTTAGATAAAACCCATTAAATAGAGTTATATCCCTTGGTATAGAAATCAAAATATTTTTGATTGCTTACGTTTTTTAAGAAAGTCGTTTTATTTACTATATAAATAACCGATTTAGCAATGCCATGGTAACAGAAATGTTGAGATTTTGTCGAGATATTCCAAAAGTGGAGCTTCATGCCCATCTTAACTCAAGTTTTAGTCGTAAAACATTTCAGCATTTACTGGACAGAAAAGCCGAGACTAATCCAGAAGTCCAGGATTTCAAAGTATTTTTGGAAGATGGTGAAGCAGAATCACTGAAAACAGCTTTCAGACTCTTCAAATTGATTCATCAGGTTAGAGGTTTTTTTTTTACAAAAAAAAGTCTTGTAGGGCAAACTGTTTCTCAGTATAGGCCCTAATGGGCTAATGCTAGGCTACAAACGAAAATATTAAATTGATAATAAAATGTCTTTTTTTTTTTAGTGTTTCAGCGTCCTATATATATATATATCTCAGGGGTTTGAGTGGCTGAATGTGTTAAAGTGCGTGCATTAGATCACAATGGATCAATGGTCTGTCATTAAGCCCTGTTTACACTTGGCTGCGATAAGAGAGAGAGAGAGAAATCAGGTTTAACGTTCACTCAACACAACTAGGTCATTTCGGGACTAACACATGGTTTAATTTTACTTTAATAATTCGCTTGAATGTAGTGGTCTTTAGTAGTGGGAGGAAACCAGAGTGCCCGAAGGAAACCCACGAGGTTGAGGCTGCGATAAGCATTGTAACACTAACACTAACAGTTATAACAGGCTAAGAAAAATTTCAAGTTTCTGACCCGTTTACATTAGCCTACTTTACAATAACTGGTCTTGCAACTGAGGCTAGGTGCGCCAAATGTGAAACTCTTTACAGAAAAGATATTTCAGCCAGAGGCGGATCCAGGGGAGGGGGGGGGGCCTAGGGGTCCGGGCTCCCCCTAAATAACAGTACCGGTATAAAAAATAGATATGCGCCACAAATCACCACTGACACCCCTATTTTTTCAAAAATTTTATCAGCGGACCCCTACGGGCCCCTCCTAACAGGATTTCACTGGTCCGCCTCTGATTTCAGCCCTTATGCAAATTACGGAATGAAAATAATAGAATTTTAATAAAACTGATGATAGAATGTGGAGATAAAAGGCCAGTTTTGTTCATTTGGCGCATGCACAGTTTTCTGTACTGAGTGCGTGGTAGCGTTTAAACTACGAAAATGTAACCGTTCCGTGCCTATTGAAGAATTAGAATGTAAATGGGGTTATTGAGTCAATTGGCCTAGTTACGGATAGATCGCCTGTCCAACATCATGTTTTCTCCTAGTATTCTGGTTTCCTCTCATGTGCAGCTAAAGACCTTTATGTGCAAGCAAATTATTGAAAAAGAATTACTGTGTATTGCCCCAAAATGACCCAGTTTGTGTTAAGTGGAATGTAAACTTATTATATTTTATCTTTCAGGTCTGCGATGATGAGTATTCCATTTATAAACTGACTTACGATATTATTCACGATTTCGCAGCAGATAATGTCAAATATCTTGAAATTCGATCAACACCTAAAGATATTCCCCAAGGAGGCCTGACTAGGAAGTCCTATCTACAGACTATGATTAAAGCTATTAAAGCCTGCGAAGCTGAAAATCTAGACATCATGGTAAAAATTCTACCATCAATCGACAGACAGCGTGGTCTGGAAGTTGCAGAAATAACGGTAAAACTGGCAAAAGAAATTGCTGAAGAATTTCCTGGGTATGTTCCAGGTATTGATTTTAGTGGAGATCCACAGTTTTTAGACGGATCCGACTTTATACCCTTTTTTAAACAAGCTAAAACAGATGGCCTTAAATTAGCTCTTCATTTGTCAGAAATCCCAAACATTGAAGCCGAGACTCTTGAAATATTAAAACAATCGGCGCCGGATAGAATCGGCCATGGAACCTACTTACACCAGTTTAGGACTGGGGAAGGGTACGAAGAAATATTGGATATTGTTAAGACAAAACAAATACCTTTAGAGCATTGTCTCACATCGAATTTAAAATCAAAAACGACAGAAAGCTTCGAAGCTCACCATTTTGGATACTGGTTTGCCTTGAAACATCCACAAGTCGTTTGTACGGATGGAAGAGGTGTGTTTTTATGTGAATTATCTGATGAATATGCAAATACGGCCAAAGCTTTTAATCTTGATAAAGAAGAGTTATGGGACTTGTCCTACAGAGCTATCGATTATACATTTACATCAGAGATGGAGAAGGAACAATTAAGAGGAAAATGGAGCAAATTGAAAAATAGTTGCTTTCTTGAAAAGGAATAAAACTGTCTATATAAAAAAGATATGGGTATTTCAACAGGTTTTGAGCTGATTAATTAAGTTAATGTAAAGGCAATTTGCTGAAAATTTCAGGCCTAAAAAAAGACCTGCAATAGGTTCATTAGTATGTGTACGAATTCAGGAATGAAAGAAGATTCCTCCCTAATTTCAAAGTAATCCATTCCGACATGCAGAAATATTTTTTTTAAGATAACTGAATTTTGCTCCCTAAAAATGACACCGCCTTGCCAGACTGCTAGCAACTTTTTTTGAATAAATCTGGATACCCTACCTGCCCCACTCCATGCAGCTGGTTATTTTAGTATCGAAGCCTCAACTTTAGTAGTAGAGGGGGAGAGGGTGTCAATGGGATTGATACAGAATTTGTGCATGACAAGGAGTATCGCCGCCAACATAACGTCATGGGTTTCTGGGTCCTACGGTTTCCTACACAGTTTATAAAGCATACACCCCGCAGTGTTCCGTTTGATTAGAGCTAATCCCACTACTCACTGCTGGACTGAGTGAGTATTATTGTCGCTAACTATGACTGGTCAGTGGTCCATTATCAACCAATCGCTGACTACATTGCAAAGGTATTACCTTTAAAACAGGACGTTTAATTAGGGCAACTGTGTTTACATAACGTTACGTCATGGCTGCACGTTTTTTTATGCTATATTATCCAGCGCATAGCAGGATATTGCAGTAAAACTAATTGCGTGACAAACGAGGCTATCGGTATTGACGTAAAGTAAACACTACTGTATGGTAACGAACAGACTTTCATTTTTAATACCTTAAATCTTTGTCCAAAATTTTAAGGAAGACCCAAGATTTACGAAGAATTGTCACGATACTGTACGTAACAGGTAGATTTGATTGAACGAGAAGAATAGACACACTTCCTCAAAAGTTCAAGAATCCGAAGCCAATCCAGCAATCGCCAGAGAGGGATTTCTCGGGCCGTTGCTTCGAAGTAGCGTGGTTAAGACCGTTACACCACTCACACAGTCACACGAGTACAAAGCGTCATGGTTTTCTGGGTCCTAAAACCGAGCCTTCATCAGTTTGACATGGCAAACTCATTTTTTTTATTAATACATGTAACATCTTAGAAGTAAAATAATTTTATACTATTATGACTTGTTAAATTTACAGGGGCCAATATAGTGAGTGACACAACTATCGCCTTATTCCAAATATTCCTGTTTAATTTAATGAAGCGTCGTTTGTATCGGATTTGGAAACGCCATCCTGCACGCTTCTTTCCATTCAGGAAACCTCGACGTCAGAACCACATCTGGTACCCTACATCTACATCTATCAGCGGCTGTGCGACGGTATAGTCGGATTAGGGTTTGCGACCTAATTCCCATCCGTCGGTTATTCTAGTAGAAATCATGGAATAAGCTTTATTTTGTAGGTTTTGTTGTTTGATTACAAAAAAACAATGTTGACATTTTTTTCTGAGTTGCTCTTCATAGCACGGGAGGGCCATTATTGAAGGGTAGCCATTTTGCGATAATATTCATTTGGGTGGGAAAATGGAACGATGTGCGGATATGGTACCAGGATATATTTTACGGGGAGCAGATTCTATTTTTGCCGTTTATAACTGTGCAAAATTATCACATGTTCACATATTTCCAATATGGCTTTCAAGTCGGGCGAGAAAATGGGACGATGTGCTGATTTTAATTACGTAGTCACGTTATTTGTGTCACTATTTGTTTTTATGTCAATATTTGGTATAGAACACCTTTATGGCATAGGTCATATTATTATCTGCCACTAAGATGCGCGTGGAATGAATCATTCAGAGGATTGCTGTTGCGTTTGAAAAACAAACTTAAACGACGCCGTGGCCCATCATTTACGACATCTCTCTGCAAGTAGCCAGCCACGTCGTTGTTTAAGTGGTGACATACTTTATGTTTCCAACTCTACATTCCACAATCCACATGCTCGTTTTGCATTCATCCTGGAAGTCAGTTGATAACATAAGCTATGCTATGAGGGATTCTTAGCAAGTATTTCATTTACAGCCACGTCCCCACCACTATCATCCACGTTGCTGCCAGGCTGGAACGAAGCTCCTTGCCACATGCTTGCTTTCGGCAAGATACTTAGCCTCGTTTATCAGCTCATAGAATGTATTTATTTTGTTCTATGCTGAGCTCAAGTCTAGCACCGAAACGCCAAGAAAACTATAAAATGTTCTTGACTTTTGCTTGTTCTCTGATTTGAAGGGCATGAGTACGGGTGAGCATGGCGCAGTCTTTATTGGCGTGGCGAGAGATCACCTTACGTTTGGTAGTCCCGTCAATGTAGTGCGGTGAGAAAGTATTCCGCTCTGACTGGTAACCGCGAGATCATGGTGGGAATACTTTTCGCGCAGCCAGAGCTTGGCCATGAACGTAGTAATTTCTTGTAGTAAGCGCTTGGTGTGGTCATGGCAGGCGCATGATGGGCACTAGTTGTTAATATTGGTACAGTCTAAGACCCTTTACGCAAGTTCAAATAGGCTAATACGCACAATTGTCAACACATACCATTACAGTTTGGTAATGACAAATAGTGAAGACTGGACCACTAAAATAGTCACGGAACAGTTTTTCTTTGTGGTAATGCGTTCTACATATGCATAGCGATGAATTCTGTATGACGTATTACACAAGCGGCCATGAGTCGCAATGACACTTCCCGAGATAAGCACGTGGCATAAGCACCACGCTGCTGCTATGCTCTTTTTGCCTTCATGCCAGGAATAGGCTTTGCTCTTCCAGGAAATTGATTCTGCACCCCCGTAAACATATATATTGACACCAAACACTACCACTTAATCAAACTCTGCACAGCGTCTCATTTTCCCGCCCAAAATACCCACCGTCTTGGTAATATGCTAAGTATATGAACATGTGATAATTGTATAAGGTTGTAAATCCCGGGAATGAATGGAATCTGTGACCCCGAAAACATATATATTGACACCAAACACTACCACTTAATCGAAATCAGCTCATTGACCGATTTTCCCGCTAAAAATGGGCGCCATCTTGAAAATATCATAATGAAATGATGGAAAACAATTTGAAATATAGCCATGAATGTCGCCAATATTAATACATTGCCAAATCACAGCTAATATGTCGATAACATTATAAATAAGGTGAAAATAAAAAAAAATAATTTGGAATATTATCGTAAAATGGTTACCCTCCCATACTAGGAAGACCTACTCAAAAATAATGTCAACATTGTTTTCTTGTCATCAAACTCCAAAACCTACAAAATAAAGCTTATTCTACGATTTCTACCCGAAAAGCCAACGGATTTACATTAAATCATCCAACTAGTAAGAGGGGGGGGGGGGCGGATGGCCTAGTGGTCTAGATTGCCGCGCTTCGACCTCTAGCTGGCCGGCCACCTCTGGCTTGCGGCTGTGGTTTCGAGCCCTGGTGTGAGCGTGTCTGGTATGGAGATAGGGGCGCCTTCTCAACCTCGTGGGTTTCCTCCCACTGCTAAAGCCCCCTACGCGCACGCGAATTTTTGAAATAATATTGAACCATAATGTTAGTCCCGAAATGACCTAGTTGTGTTGAGTGGACGTTTAAACCTCATTTCTCTCTCTCTCTCTATTTACTTCCAAACTTACAAAACAAAAACAGACAGAGATATATTTTGTTGATATGATTTGTCAGTTTATTACAAGTTTTTATGATATAAATTTTTCCTATGTAAATATAAAACATACAATTAAACAAAGTCTACAAAAATAAACAAAATGTATTGATTTAATTACATACTATTTCACATTACACAATATTTAACATTACACAATATGTGACATTACACAATATTTCACATTACAATAACACAATATGTAATGATTTCATTATATAATACGTATTTCACATTCGCTTATCACATTCAACAAAATCATTGACACACAAATTATCTACAAGACCAAATAGTGAGGCGTATGTATACGTGGGGAGTAGTTAGGCTATACAGTACAATATACGATTATTACATCTAATATACATTATTCTACATAAATTACATAAATATATTACATTACGTGTGTATGTCTTATTGTAATAATGTCGTTTCAAAAAGCTAAAAAATATTTAAATGACCTCGTTTTTTTTTTTACAAACGCAAATATTGCAGTTTAAACGCCCATCTTGGCATGCCCATGTGTCCTTAATATTATATAAGTTATTGTGAACATGGATAGGCCAAGACGCTTAGCGCTAAATTATTAGGTTAACGGGTTCATATGTCATGCGTACAATGATTATCTGTATTATAATTATATACATGTATACATATTTACTATTATACAAAACAAATAAATACAAAAAATACACGGATATAAATCGTTGTTATTTTTGATAAATCTACCAGACTCGGGGTCAAATCGACTGATAATCACGTGCATATCAGACTCGTTGTTACGTCACTCCTTTACGGGTATCCAGTCTAATAGCCAAAATACCTTTTCTCGGAATATCAAAATAGTAGCAATCATCAAATTTTTATACCCGAGATGTTTAAAAAAAGCAAAAAAAGCCTATTTTATTCACTCTATGCGTTTGTTCACAACAAAATTACAATTTGTTTTTCTTTTTTATATTCTTTGGCACTTGTGGAAAATTAAATATTTTCATAATATTGCAAGTATATATACATTTTCACAATCTGATTAAAATACAGATCTATATTAAAATTTCGTTTCGTTTTTTTTTATACCTTCGATGGCTTACACTACATGAAGATCTGACCAGTTGTTCTGGGATGCGCCAAGGGTCATATGAGCTACTTTTGAGCCTATGACATCAAACATTGATTAATCAATCAGCGTTTACGTTTCTAGTGGTTTACCAACAGTTCTATGCATCAAACGCCAAGAACTCGCCGTAACAGACCGTTTCATTGGCTAATCCCTCAGCTCAACAAAAACGCCGGTAATATAACAACTCTTCCTGATCCTCGTGTAGTAAAGACAAGTAAAACGAAATTTTGAACAATAAAAAAACGAAACGAAATAGGCTATGTGTTTTAATCAAATTGACATTTCATTGCAGTCTTGAATAGCCTACAAATTAATTTCATTAAACAATATAGGGGCTTGATGTAATCATATCTACGAAAGTATAGCTACATAAATGATGTAATAAAATTATTAATGTCAAGAAACCTCACTTACATGTCAGCCGTGAGAACTTGTGAACACCCAGCCTTTCTATTGCAAAGTTTGACACACTTTGATCCAGACACAATTTGAGTATAATCAGGTTTCATTACCTTTTTTGTTTTTCGATTTTCTACTACCCTGTCATCTAACATATTTTCTTTGAAGATGGTAATCAGAATAAGTGAATATTTTGTACCAATAAAATTACTCGTTTCCATATGCATGAGGATTGCGTTTTGTTGCGAATTGTAATACTTTTAAAACTGGTCTGAGTTATCCCTAACTATCGCTTTTCGAGCGGTAAAAGGTAAATTGGAACCAAGTTCAGTCTTCTAAAACGGGTTCGGGTAAGTATTACCAGAGGCGTAACTACCGGGGGGGTAGTCGTATTCAGTCGGTAAATTCTCGTGTTTGTCGGTAAATTGAAAATGTCAGTCGGTAAATTTAAAAAGTTATATAGCAAATGTTTTTATCATGATTTACCGACCAGATTCTTCGGTATTACACTGTTTCGTTACAGAAATTTCGAAACCGTCAGTCGGTAAATTTCAAGAGTTATATAGAAAATATTTGTATCATGATTTTCCGACCAGATTCTTCGGTATTACACTGTTTCGTTACAGAAATTTCGAAACCATCAGTCGGTAAATTTCAAGAGTTATAATAATATAGCAAATATTTGAATCATGATTTACCGACCAGATTCTTCGGTATTACACTGTTTCTTTCATTACCGAACTTTCGAATGTCTAAATTCACCAAAACACCCCTGTATGGAACGGCTCTGAATTCTAAATAAATCTTATATGAACTAGAATCCTTGAAAGCAGGCGCGGATCCACGGGGGGGGGGGGGGCAAGCTGTAAAATGTAAAAACACTGAAAATAGGGTGGGAGTTGTGTATAATATTTGAAGGTCAGATGCCAGGAAATCGCATATATGGAGTCTTATCTTAAAAAAAAATTCTGGGGGAGGTCCCCCAGACCTCCCTCAGCTGCTTCGCACCTGCGGCGCTCAGAATTAGAGCTTCGCCCTCAAACTACGCCCCCATTTCGTAATATCCTGGATTCGCCCCTGGAAAGTGTAGTCATTATATATATCTAACCCGCTTTTAAAATAGCACATTTTTCTATTAATCGACCCGTCGGTAAAATCGGCATTTGGATACCCCCCCCCCCCCAGAAATTTACCCCTAGTTACGGCACTGAGTATTACCCAAAATACTCATTCATATAAAGCGGCCATTGTGGACTCCGGGAATTCCCGAACCTCCCCAACCAACCTACAATTAGCATCCGCTAATAAAATACACGACTTATCATGTCAGATATACAACACAAAGTTGCATAATATCCACAGTTTCGCATTTAAGCATTAATTTAATTTTAAAATGGACATTGAAAACTTGTCAAAATATAATAAAAACCCACCAAAAACTAAACTATTTAACAGATTTCTTTTGATTTACTTTTCAAATTTTGAAATAGCATTCGTGACAGTTAATTTTTCACACTTTCTGTAATTAAGATTACATAAGAAATTATTTGAAATTTCCACTCGAAGATAAGAATTCTTACATCCGTTAGACATGTGTCATTGATAAATATCATTAATTGGTCTATAAGTGTATAAGGGAACACGAGTAACCCAGAACGGGGTATAAATAAGGCCAGACAAAATAATGCCTGGGTTTACAGTTACTTGACTCCCCAAAATAAGGTAGGTCGGTCTGAAACCACCCCCTCCCCTTTGATGAAGGTAAGATTAGATAGAATTAAACAGGCTCATAAATTAAACATACAAGAGCTAAATCTGCCTAGTATATCTCTAATATACGAATATCCGAGTCCATGTTGGTAATATCATTCGCTTACTTCAATATATGTGCCCTTCAGCAATCTTAGTCTAAGCGCGAAAATATGGCCATGTTGGACCCTTGGGATCCCCGGATCTACAATCCAAAGGTCAAAATCTTTTGTACCAATTAAAAGACCTGTAAACGGAATTTGTGCCTATTATTATTTTTCTATTATTATTATTTTTATTCTATTATTATTATTATTCTGTTATTTCTATTATTCTATTATTATTACTATTATTATTCTATTATTATCATTTTTATTATCATTCTATTATTATTATTATTATTATTATTATTTCTATTATTATTATTATTATTATTCTATTATTATTATTATTATTATTATTCTATTATTATTATTATTATATTATTATTATTATATTATTATTATTATTATTCTGTTATTTCTATTATTATTATTATTCTATTATTATCATTTTTAATTATCATTCTATTATTATTATTATATTATTATTATTATTATGTGAACATTTGACCAGATTACGTTTACTAGGATTATGACAATCTAATTAAAATATAGATCTATATTTCGTTTCGTTTTTTAATACTTAGATGACCTACACGTAGTAAATACAAGTAAAAAAAGAAAATTTTGAACTATAAAAAACGAAACGAAATGGGATCTGAGTTTTAATCCGATTGGGATTACGACAAATATGTATACCAAATACCATAAGATTACTGTACTGTATACGTTTATATAAGAATATATAGATGTTATATATTATATAGGATCACAGCATGGGGCTTTTATTATGCTGGAAAAATACTAGTAATATTCCTATGACCTCATTATAATAGATCACCACCAAATCCATCATCGGTGTTTCCAAGATTTAAACGAAACTTAAAGAGGCATTATCGCTTTGAAGATTTCCCATCGTTTGGTAAAAAAAGGATCCGACTAAAGAATTGCATAGGAGATATTTAAATTGCATCGTGGGGGAAAATTGAGACGAAGCTGTGGATTCTGCAGTAGAGTATTTGAGTTTTAAGATTCGTACATATTTAAATCCCTTTTAAAGTTTTCGTGGAGTGCAGTGATAATGCCCTTTTAGTTTTTCACTTGTAAGATTATGGCGAAAGGACAGAAATATGCAAGTTGTATGTTTCCTCTTATAAATAACAGTTCCAATTACAAATAAACAGTCGTTATTTCGACAAATAAGCAGTCGTTATTTCGACAAATAAACAGTCGTTATTTCGACAAATAAGCAGTCGTTATTTCGACAAATAAGCAGTCGTTATTTCGACAAATAAGCAGTCGTTATTTTGACAAATAAACAGTCGTTATTTCGACAAATATATACTCGTTATTTCGAAACAATGAACTTCTCGACATTTAAAATAACGACGCTGAACTTTTTAAAATCTAGGCTAAAGTTATAAATTGTACAAGTCCTATTGGCTAATGTTACACTAATTAATTAATAAATAAATAAATTATCAAGAGGCTAGTCTAATTAATTAAACAACTACATAATTATAAAAAACGTGAACATAGGATTAACATAAACAAACAATTTACACAATATAAAGCACTATGATAATCCATTTTAAGTAAACTGTCAACCGGTTTGGGTAGGTTGGTCGGTCGGGGTGGGTGGAAGTAGGCCTTCCCCCCATAACCCCCCATGGGAGCCTTATAATATTTGAGGCTCTAATACGTCAGTATCGCCACTACGTCGCCCCTTTTCTGACTTGTATTATTGGAGTCAGAATAGCGTCGCGATGTAGGAACAAGCTTGACGTCATTATGAGCAGATTATCTAGTCTAGAATGGCGGTCAGAAGGATTTCGGAGTCAAGGTAGATAACTGTAGCCCTCATCCAGAATTCCCAAGAGATGAATTTTCATTTTTCATAACCCCCTCTAGCCGACCTGATCTCCCAAACCAGTCTGGATATAGAAACACCATACAGAATGTGACAAATGGATTTCAAAATACAAAATGGAGAATTGTACACTATTATTAGTATTAATGACACCATCATATAATTACGTCATGACACACATTCGTCGATGAAATAAACTGCTACAGTAACAAGTTCGATAAGTTAATTCGTAAACGCAAATTAAAGCAAATTGTATCACAATGTAGGCCTACACCAAGTTTCGGAATATTTTTGTTAACATTTAAAAAAATACCGATAAATAGATAGCGAGCATGTTCTAAATTTGTATGTAATCAAAAAAAAAAAAAAAAAAAAAAAAAATTCTAATATTATATCTTATAATTTGAATTTCCTTAATCTCTTATTTTCGGTAGTGAGAAAAATCCACACTAGAAATCATTATACATGTATTATGATTGGAAATTGCGTAGTTTATTTTTATGGCCAATGTTTAGATATTGCCATATTAAAAATATCCACTTGGTTACATTTTATATGAGTATTTTGTTAAAGGTACTTTTATTTCAATGTTCCTGGTTAAAGGTACTTTTATTTCAATTTTCCTATTATTCTAGGTTTTGTTGATTATTTGACATCATTTTCCGTTACAGTTTAATTCTGTTCGGATATAACAGTTACAGAAGGTCAATTTCTTGTCTACTTATATGGCCTTGGGACAAATATTTGCCTACTGACTGTTATGACTGACAAATTTGTATAAACTACTCAAGACGTCAGGAAATGCCATTTGTAGTCGCTAAATATCAAAGTAATGTGATGAGATAACTTTTAGGTTGTGTCGTAGTTGTTAATTAGGCCATTTGAACCTAAACGTCAAATGGCGCCATTTTGTAATGTGAAATAATCAAATTATTCTATATTAGATGGGACAAGAGGACACATAAAACATAATGACGTTATTTTTCGTGTGGCATGACGTTATTTCGTTTGACATGACGTTATGTCGTTCTGCACATGCCGTTAATTTGTTCTGCACGTGGCGTTATTTCGTTCTTCATATTATGACGTTATTTCTCGTTTGACATGACGTTATTTTCGCTTGACACGCCGTTAATTCGTTCTGCGCATCATGTTATTTTTCGCTTGACATGGCGTCATTACATAATATTATTATTTCTAATTTTAGTCCATTTGCATTACAGTGTATTCCTTAGTTTTCGCTTAGGAAAAGCTGAACAAAACCGCCATTTTTCGATAAGTAAATATGGTAATGGCTTAAACAATCTGTAATTATCATGCAATCAAAAATGATATTCAAAACATATAATATAACATACGTGCGTGAATAATGGATTTCTAACGAAAGACCATAGATCAAGAACTACAGTGAAACCTGGGCAATCCGACCTCATAAATTGGTTAGTTACGGCCAGTTTCTGTGGTTTGATATAACCGTTATTTGATTTCTCTTCTTCTTTTTTCGTTCGGCCAGGTTTCACCACAAAAGTACTTTTTAATTTAAAAAAAAACCCCAACCCAACAAGCCATGATTATGACACTAAGGAACTATGGGTAATAAGGATGGGAGGTAGCACGTTTTTAAACATTCTGCTAAATTTTCATAGTTATTTTCGTTTCCATCACAACCACTGTAAACAAATGGTTCACATTCCTTTGATTCCATATTAAAATAGTATCTGTTCAAGAAGCTCCCACACACCCCTTTTCGAACTGGAAGGCTGCACTCTTCTGGTATATGTTCCGAACTTTTATCCGCTGAAATATAAGAGAAAAGAAATACTAAAAGTGCTCAAAAACCTCGTTATATTACAAGTGAAATTGTGTTAAATGGTTTACAACAAATGAAATGGGGTTTAACGTCCATTGGACACAAACTAGGTCATTTCGGGACTCACATTTGGTTCAATTGTATTTCAATAATCGCTTGGGGTCTTTAGCAGTGGGAGTAAATCGGGATTAAAACGAACGAGGTTGGACAGGCAACCCTACCCCTTGTCAAGTACAACCGGGAATTCGAAACCACGCCAGTTGACATAATGACAGTCCGTATGATACAGCACGCACGTGCTAACAATCCACCGCCCTCCACCCCAGCCGCATTACAAAACTGTACCAATTTTTGGATATGCCGGCCATTCAGGGCAGAGATCTATTCTCGAAGTATGAAGTAGATGGGTCTCTTGTGTGCAGAATACAACTCTTCGTAGAATTCGAAATGTCAAGGTTTCGTCCCATCCTAACTACTGAACACAGTTACTTGCCAGGCAATCCATCCAGCACTATCGACTGGATGTGTATGTGTGTGGGTGTTGTTTTTTTTTTGGGGGGGGGGGGGATGGGTACGCTAGAAAATCATCAACCATCATTAAATGAAGTAAAACGTTCAAGTAAAACTTGTGTAAAAGAGAATCAAAATAAAAACCTAATTTTATAAATTAACCTCTAGATATAACACACGAAAGATCAATCTAATTCAAAATCATTTTTTTTTAAATAAAAAAACTAAATCAAGGATGGTTTTCAATTTAATAGTTGTTAATGGATTTCAATAATCCGGGTATTTATAATTTCTATAAGGGAGTGGGTTGTACCGATTGTTTCAAACACTGTGGTCATCAAAAACAAATCATAGGTACAAGACACCAACCACTTATTACAGCTTTTAACACTTTTAATTCATGGACTGTTCGCGCCTGATACCGTCAAATACAGCCATCTATAGATCAATTAGGACCAATATATCGCCGCTGTTTCGTTATTGATATGACAAATCCGTGCCAATTAAACACAGGCATACCTCGACACCTTCCCATACATTAATACAAATGAAATGAAATGAATTGGGGTTCAACGTCCCACTGTTGACCTACGAGTAACACAGACATACCTTGACACCTTCCCATACATTAATAGAAATGAAATGGGGTTTAACGTCCTACTGTTCAGATCCGACTGGGATAATTAAATTAATAGAAAATATAATAATAATTCATAATCGAATCTAGAAAGTAGGTAGGTGGGAAGGTATGCCTAATGATTGTTTTCTCAAGATTCATATGGAAATAATTTAATTTATTTCATTTTATTTATTGATCAAATAATTTAATTTAATTTAATTCATTTACATTTTTAATTTTAACTTATTTTAATTTTCAGCTCAATTTTCAATCCAATTAGATTTTATATTTTTTAAAATTTAATGTATTTATTTCATATTTTTAATTTAATTTAATTTAATTCATTTGGCATCACTACTAAAATAATAGGCACAAGTAAGCAACCTTGCATTATCATTACGCTTAAATATTTATATATTTATCGAATCGTTAAACTGAAAGTAACTATGCGTGATTTGGATATGTTGGAAAATATCAACGCTAATATGTCCTCGGATTATTATTTAACATTAATTGACAATCACAATATCGATAGCGCGTGAATCACACTCCCATAGTTTTTAAACCTGCATACAATGTTGTCCGCATCATTTCATCATAAATATACTAATTGAGATTCGAGTAAACAAAAATAACCTTTGTTGTTGGTGCGTTTCCCGATAGCAATTCTATTTTGATAACAATAGTTTTATTTAGGCGAACATATTCAGAAAAAAAATTTACTTATTACAAAATTGCAAGTTCATAAACAGAGGGTTGTTTTTATAGATTTAACCCGTGTAGTAAACTGACTCAATAAATTTATATACATGTACGTACTCTATTTACACAGAAAAATGTTGAATGAACGAATTTTGTACACAGTATTACGGAAACTCAGATATATTGTCGGGTTTTAAAGGAAGTTGGCAATTAAAACTTGATGTAGGTGTGTGTTTCAAGAAATGATTCACATCCCTGTTTTTGGTCGAGAGAGAGAGATAGAGAGAGAGAGAGAGAGGGAGAGAGGGGAGAAGAGAGAGAGAGAGTGGAACCCCAAATCGGTTATATCTGAACAATAAACAGCCCTTTCATTTTAGCGGGTGGAAGGGGGAGTTGGGGTTATTCTAGATGTGTCGTGTGTCGTAGTTTCCCCTTTTTTTCCGTGGTGCAGGACTAAGTGTGTGTGTGTGTGGGGGGGGGGCAGCAAGGGCAGCTTTCTAGTCGTTCGGGTTGGACATAAAACCGAGGTCCATTGTACACATTCCCCTCATAGCACGCTATATGGCGTATGTCCGTCTTCATTGGCAAAGTTCGGGCCAAAACCATAGGGCCTTAAACCCCATTTTATTTCATTTCAAATCACTAGGCTTCCCTTTATAATAGGGTTCAAGTAAGTACTACTATGGAGATAAATATAAATAAGAAGGTACCCGTACAACCTGGTATAATTCTGATAAAACATATAGTCAGATAACTAGGTGATGATAACTGTGCCAAAGTCTACGCCTCTATCTCATATTATAGATATCTTCATATCAATTTTATTCCAAATATTTCTATATATTTTGTCAACTCATGAAACACGCCCCTTTCATGTTCTATTACTAATAGTAAAAGCAGTACGGCTGCACTGCACGTAAACAAAGCAGACAAGACAAAGAGAAAGAGAGAAATGGGGTTTAACGTCCACTCACAGACAAGACAAATACGTGGACCAATCTGAATAAAATACAGATCTATATTTCGGTTCGTTTTTTATACGTTCGATGGCCAACACTATATTCTTTGGCACTTGTGGAAAATTAAATATTTTCATAATATTGCAAGTATATATACATTTTCACAATCTGATTAAAATACAGATCTATATTAAAATTTCGTTTCGTTTTTTCTTATACTTTCGATGGCTCACACTACATGAAGATCTGACTAGTTGTACTGGGAGGTCGCGTCAGGGGTCATACGAGCGGCTTTTGACCCTATGACTTTAGACATTGATTATTTAATCAGCGTTGGCGTTTCTAGTGGTTTACCCAGAGTTCTGTGCAGACCACGCCAAGAACTCGCCGTAACTAACCGTTTTATTGGCTAATCCCTTACATTATCCAGAAAACGCCAATGATAACAACTCTTCCCGATCCTAGTGTAGTCGAGGGATCATTCACGCGCACGGACAACTTGTAAACGGGATTGCCCTGTTATCCCAGCTGATTGGAAACAATCATTCTCCCGCTGAAATGAAGTAGCCTAATTGTGCAAATTTCTGAACTGGGACATATGGCATACTGCTGTTGAGCACTGGGGTTATCAAAAATACCTCAATTAGACCCAGTCCCCAACACCCAGGGCCCCTGTTTAACACAAACTATGTCCGATTTGTTTCCATGGAAACATAAATGATTAAATACGAGATATTCTATTTAGAAACAGACACCCTACAGAGTCTCATTAAGATAAACGCTCCGAAAGGACGGGTAGGGACAATTTCAACAATAATCGACGACGGGTTAATATTACATTATTTGAATTAAGAACAGTGATATTATGTAGCTAATGACTGCCACAATGGAGGGTTAAATTATGACGTAGCTAATGACTGCCACAATGGAGGGTTAAATTTCAAACAGGGGTATGACGTAGCTAATGACGTAGCTAATATCACAATGGGGAGTTAAATTTCAAAGCTAAACTTGCGTCATGGGTTTATGAAGTTTTTGTTTCAGTATCCTTATACAACATAAATTTATTAATTCCAAATTGGTATTTGCCGCCAAATAATAGTGCCCGCGCGTGTCTAAACTTAGAAGCACGTCCAGATTCAATCCAGCACGTTTGGGTAACGTCAGAAATCTATTGGCTGGACGGAAGTCGCATCAAAGGGTTTCTTTTTTTCCCTAGCAGTCAGTCAGCTCAAAGGAGCTAGACGTCTGCGGCCAAGAAGAGTCATTTTTACTGTCCAATATTAATTCAAAAGGTCAAAACCCAATGACCGTTCAAAATAGTGGCACAATTGTTTTCCGACATCAAACATATTAAATTCTATTTTTGGAGATTCGTACTATTATGTACGTCTACATTGTTTTGGACACGTACGGGAGTGATCTCCCGTGGTACCGTTATATCAGAATCGGGTCAAGTTTGACGTCACGCCTACAAGGAAACAGAAAAGCGGTCAAGGCTGTGTCTATAGACAATGGCAAATTGCTGTTTCACAAGAGTTTATTTCACGACAATTTGATTAAACGTGATTTTCTAAGTTTTTTATTTTTATTTTAGTCTCTCGATTGGATCATATTTATTCAGGTCACAGTTTTCATTCATATATTTTTGTTTCAAGATTTTCGATTGCTTCCTGTAAATGTCGAATTGAAATGTTTTTAAAGGAATCGGGCAGCGATTCGTTATTGAAATGAATGGGAGCGCTTACGCATAAACGCATTTTTTCTGAATACATCGTTGACTTCAATAGCCTACAACTAAGGTTTGGGTTTTTTTGACGTAAAAAGGGAATATTTCACATGATAGTGTAAGGCCCTTTTTACACGTGCCGCAGTAGGCCCACAGAAAGAAAAATTCAAAGAGTATTATCTTTTTTTGCAAAAGGTACAAGTGATTTGTTCCTTTATCTTATGGTGTCTCCATCTCTTTGACTTTAGAAGCCACAGGTGTAATTTGGATAAGTATGACGTAAAGCCGTCTCTTATTCTTCTTTGGGGGTCACAGTGGCTAAGACGCTGGTTCGCTAGTCGGGTATTCGATGCGTTGGCCGAGAAAATTCTTCCAGATATTCCGGAGGGGTTCCCCCTTATCAGTGAAAAAAGCCCTTGACAGTTAGAATTCGATATAAGAGTAGGTCGTAGTGTTGCTGTCCGGGCAAAATTTCCCTCATACCTCATAGCACCCTGTATGGTATATGCCCGCCTTCATTAGCACATCCGAATTATTGAAATAAAATTGAACCATGTGTTAGTCCGGAAATGACCTTGTTTGTGTCGAGTGGACGTTAAACCCCATTTTCTCTTCCCCCCCCCCCATAAGAATTCGTTGATAAATGTACAGAAATAGAAACTTACGAACTGTGTCACGTTTCTGATAATATTTCAGTCCCATCACGCCATATTTGGGTATATCGTCTGCTGTAGATGGTTCACCAGCATAATTATAGGCGGGAAGATCTCGTACATCAAACATCTTTTCATTGTGTCTCTCTGAAATACAAGATGGATTCATTGAAATAATGAAAAAAAACAAGGGGATGTCGCAAATGAGAGAGCCACGGTGGCTCAGTCAGTAAGAGAGGGGTTGGGATGGCCTAGTGGTCTAGAGTGCCGCGCTTCGACCTCTAGCTGGCCGGCCACCTCTGGCTTGCGGTTGTGGTTTCGAGCCCTGGTGTGAGCGTATGTGGCATGGAGATAGGGGCGCCTTCTCGACCTCGTGGGTTTCCTCCGGGCACTCCGGTTTCATCCCACTGCTAAAGACCCCTACGCGCAAGCGAATTATTGAAATAAAATTAAACCATATTTTAGTCCCAAAATGACCTAGTTGTGTTAAGTGGACGTTAAATCCCATTTCTCTCTCTCTCTAGATCTCTCTCTCAGTCAGTAAGACGTTGACTCGCTAACCCGGAGGTCCCATGTTAGATTCCGGTATTGGCCGACAATGTTTGAAATTCGGTGCAAGATTACGCTGTAGCAGCGCTGTACGGTCAAAATTTCTTACGTAGCACACCCCATTGCGTATGCCCCTCTTCATTAACCTTAGATATAATGAATCCAAAAGAATCAGTCAATGAAATGGGGTTAAACGTCCTACTGTTCTGCTCCGACTGGGCTAATCAAACGTGTAGGAGAACGTTGCCATGGTTGTTTGCAGGATTATTGAACGTAAAATGGAATGGGGAACATTAAACTGGGTTATGAAATGAAATGGGGCTTGACGTCCTACGGTTCTGTCCCGATCCGGTAATGAAGACGGGCATACGCCATACCAGGTGCAATGGGGGGATTTGTTTTCTGGGGTAGCGGCACTATATCGAATTTCAATTGACAAGGGACCATTTACGTGCACGCCAACGTATAAATGAGACCTCGGTTTTTCGTCCCAACTGAGGTTGCGTGTACAAATTGGCGCGCACGTACAAGATCCCTTAAAAGTTTGAATTCGATATAAGAGTATGCTGTAGTGCCTTTGGCCGGTCAAAATTTCTCTCATAGCACACCTATGATGTATATTCGTCTTCATTAGCCAAGATCGGAGCAGAACAGTAGACGATAACCTCCATTTTATTTCATTTCACCAACCATGTTAAAATTCAATTAACATATGTTTAAAAGTGTGTATTCAAATTTGTTTTATTTTTTCATAGTAAATAAAGGCTTAGTCGATAATTGGAAGAATTGAAAAACAAAAATGTAAAGAATAAAAAAAAAAACGAAAGTACAAATGTTGAAGTTGTACAACATCATGTAACACATCCGACTATCACGTCACACCTTGGGCTGACATTTTGACGAACATGGCTGTGTTTGACATGAACTGCGTCGTCAAGACACCAATAAAAATATACAATGTTTACACCGTGTCTCTGAGTTTCAAAACATCTCGACTAGGGACAAAAATAGTTCCCCTAAAATAGTGACGACATGTCGTTTCAGCCGGCCACAAATGACACGGTGCCGATAATAGTCAGCTTTTTCAAACATCAAGTGGACTCCCGCACACGATTTGTCGCCTAGCAACAAATATCAAATCCTCCAATCAATATTTACTTTAGCTACACATTCCCTAGCAACGCACGATCAGATGTCAATCAGGTGTAATGTACATTCTGATTGGGTAATATGTTTTTTTCTTCTCGATACACTGACCGAAGCCAGGCCCCGAGTTCACAAAGTATTCTCAAAATTGTTCCGACTTATATTAACAAAACTATAGCCCTTTATTAAACGTTTTTTGTTTTAATATTTTTCAAATACACAAATAAGATGCTAAGTGCATTTTTTTGTGTGTTTCTGGATCAAAGATATTTCTCATAAAGAGTGATTGAAAGTTGAGTAAATTCTTTGTGAAGTTGGGGCCAGGTTACACAACCTGATAACAATCTGAATACAAATTGTGAATATATGTAAATACAACAAATTATGTTATTATTAAAGTTTGAATATTTGCAAACGAAATGGGGTTTATTGACTGAGTTGACGTTCTACTTTCTGCAAAATGGGGTTTAAAGTCCCGTTATTTTGCACGAATCGAGGGAAATGAAGACGGCCCATTATCAGCTAGAGCATGCTGAATAGGTAAGCGTGGGTCTGCCTACCTATACAGCATCTATCTGGACCCGAGATTTCGACTTCCAAAGCCAAATATTTTATTACCATCGGACTACCCTGACTTCCTTTAAACGAGGTTCCAAAAATGTCATAATCCGGAAGTAATCTAAAGCTTAAAAAACTCGTAACACTCGATGTCGCATCCCATACTATTACGTTCTTGTTGTTGTACCTGTTTATCGGAAGTAACGTTTTCCGGACTACCGGAAATGACGTATTCCGGGCTATTGGAGAAGTGGAGCCAATACGAGCTACAAACAAAGTAAATACAGCACGTATAGTCTATTTAAACCATTAGCAAAAATAATTGCACTAAACTAAAACTATCGCTACTCGGAGCAAATTTAACCCAACCCAGGTTTGGTCTGTGGCGCATTTGACAAATTTCTCCAAATTGGGCCCCGCACTAGAAAGGGACCGACCCTACAGCTCACCAACTTGAATTTTGTTTGCAGGCAATCTGGCAGCAGTAAAATTCCCATTTATACTGAAACCGGATACATACATGTATATATTAATCGATTACTAATTGTAAAGTAAAGCATAGTTGGCCTTAAATATGAATGAAAATAGGCCTTGTTAAAGTAGTTAATGTTATTCATATCCTGCTATGAATTCATATCCTGTAACTCCGGGGCTCACAAATTGGATCAAGCATTTTCTGCAACCGACCTTGAACTCTTGTTGGCTTATTAAATGCATGGTACATGTACCACTTCTATAGATGGCAAGCCGTCCAATCTAATCAATGGGAGAGAAAGAGAATGGGGTTTAACGTCCTGTCAACACAACTAGGTCATTTCGGGACTAACATATGGTTTTAATTTTATTTCAATAATTCGTTTGCACGTAGGAGTCTTTAGCAGTGGGATGAAACCGGAGTACCCGGAGGAAACCCACGAGGTTGAGAAGGCGCCCCTATCTATATGCCACATACGCTCACACCAGGGCTCGAAATCACAGCCGCAAGCCAGAGGTGGTCGGTCAGCTAGAGGTCGAAGCGCGGCACTTCAATAATTCGCTTGCGCTTAGGGGTCTATAGCGGTCGAAGGAAACCGGAGGACCCGGAAAAAATCCACGAGGTTGGACAGGCGGCGATTCTGAACCACGCCAGTTCAATCAATGACAGGCTTTATGATACAGCGCGCACTCTTTAACCATTCGCCCCCCCCCCCCATATTGTCAATGAGAGGGGTAAATGGCATTTTATGTTGACGTTTTAAAGTGACGGTTGGGGGTACATTTTAACATCGCCCTATTCGGCTTCAACCAGTGGTGTTCATACTGAGTGCACCCAACAATACCCACCAGCCAGCCAACGAATCCCCACGACAAGATATAAATTGAAACCAACCTCTACAAAACCGATGACCAGATGGATCCCAGATTCCCATTTTATGAAAAGGATTTGGTACAGCCTGACACGTCATAATGGATGGTCCAACTAAATAGTAACCAGGGTTACATCGCACGTGCACAGTCGAACCTAAACTATAATCTGTTCCATCTATAAACCCATTTAGTGGTATCACTGGAACTATACATTTGATGTCTGAAAAGAGAAAAATATAAATATACGTCACACACAACACCAGTACAATGTAACGTTGTCCAAAATACGACCAACGCATACAAGAATCGCCAATTTGGAAACCAATGTGCATTGTGGGAGAGAGGTGGGAAAACTTACGAGGAGCGACCATTGCTATGCATGGGATTTCTCCGACCGAATTTCGAAAAAGCCGATTTTACGTTAATTAAACACCAATGTTATTTATTCATTCATAATAATTTTCCTTGGAATTCATACTTTTTCCTTGCAGAAATTTTTAATGTAACACTCGTCTTGGCGAAATTGTGAACACTCTTCTTGGTGAAATTGTTAACAATTTTTCGTGAAAAATTTGTTAACACTTTTTCGTGAGGAATTTGTTAACATGTTAACACTTGTTCTTGACGAAATTGTTAAGACTTTTTCGTGAAAAATTTGTTAACACTTTTTCGTGAAAAATTTGTTAACACTTTTTCATGAAGACATGGTTAACACTGTTCTGAAAGAAATTGTTAATACTTTTTCTTGAAGGCATGGTTAACACTTTTCATTTAATAAATTGTTAACACGTTTTCTCGAAGAAATTGTGAACACTCTTCTTGACTAAATTGTTAACACTATTTCTTCAAGAAATTGTTAACACGTTTTCTTCAAGAAATTGTTAACACGTTTTCTTCAAGAAATTGTTAACACTATTTCTCGACGAAATTGTTATCACTTTTTCTCGAAGAAATTGTCAACACCTTTTCTTGAAGACATGGTTAAAACTTTTCTTAAAGCAATTGTTAACACGTTTTCTTAAAGAAATTGTTAACACGTTTTCTTGAAGAAATGGTTAACACTTTTTCTTGAAGAAATGGTTAACACTTTTTCTCGAAAAAATGGTTAACACTTTTTCTCGAAAAATGGTTAACACTTTTTCTTGAAGAAATTGTTAACACTTTTCCTTGAAATCTTTTATCCATTTATTTAGTTAGACTAAGACGTCAAGCCCTATTTTATTCATTTAATCATTGTTAAAATTCCCAAAAAATAGTTAATGTCTTTCCCTGAAAGAATATTCAGTAATGTAGAACTAATGTAAATGGAGATTTATGTATAAATATCCTGCCATGTATCGACATAAGATCTGAATGATAGCCTAATAATTCGTGACGACATTACACTTGTAGTTCTAAAGGGCTGTGATATTTATTAAAGGGCGCAGTTCAATGTGTACCTATGTATTATAGATACTGGCAGTGTATTGCGTCGGCTTGTATAGTAATATAAACTCATGCTAGATTAATAGGTAGGTATACATCTGGTATTTAAGGTGGGGTCAAAAAAAACAAACTAGAATTTCACATATAACCACAAAGATGACGCTAGCCCAGAACATCCTGTCTTTAATTTGAAATGAAATGGGGTTTAACGTCCACTCGACATGGACTACGTCATTTCGGGACTAACATATGGTTTAATTTTCTTTCAATAATTCGCTTGCGCATAGGAATCTTTAGCAGTGGGCGGAAACGGGAGGACCCGGAGAAAACCCATGAGGTTGGACAGGCGACCATACTCCTTGTCAGGTACAACCGGGGAATCGAAACCACAAAAGTCGACTCAATGACAGACCTAATGATACAAAACAGTGTACCACTGTGGGAGGAAACCGGAGGACTCAGAGAAAACCCACGAGGCTGGACAGGCGACACTACTCTTTGTCACGTACAACCGGTGATTCGAAACCAGATTTCATGATGGTACTTACAGCTAAATAACCCTATAGATGATGGTAATCCAGAACACCTTGCCTTTAATTTGATTTTGTGACGTCCCAATTAACGTCTGTACACACGATTTGATGACAGTACTATGCGTCGGTACACACAATTTGGTGACGGTACTAGGTGTCGGTACACACGATTAAGTGACGGTACGGTACGAAGTCATGCCCATTAGCTCGGCTGACGCTTGAAAACGGAGACATTAAAAGTTTATTACATTAAACCTCATTTCATATTGGTTGTTTATGAGGTGCAATGTCGGGTCCGTTGGTTTGTCTTATGGATGGCGCCCCTACCCCCTCACTTACTATATATATATAATGAGAAAAAGGTGTATGGGAACTATACACATATAGCTCAGTAGCATGTTATGGGCGCTAAAGTACCGTGCAACTACGAGCGAGGATAACGTCACCAGCGCCATCTTTGAATTGTTACGTCATATCGAAAAAACCCTCATTCGATGCTCAATTGTCCAAGGAAGAAACCTGCCAATTAATGTCATGTCGATCGTACAACAAGTGTTTGGGCCACGTTTCCTGCTTAAAAATACACTGAGGGCAAAAAAAATCAAAACACTGAAACTTTTGGGGGTGATTTTTTTTCTTGAAAATGTTTTCTTGCACAGTAGGCCTATTTACTGACAAAACTTCGACACCGTAAACCCAGCATTAGAGATGGACTTTGTACTAAACTAACACGGGGGGGGGGGCTGAATGGTTAGCGTGTGCGCGCTGTATCGTAAAGTCTGTCATTGAGTCAACGATCTGTGCCAAGGGCCGAATTGGAAAAAGGCCTCAGGCCTAATTCGCTACCCTTGTAAAATGACGTGATTATTATTATTATTATTATTAACTAGCGTGGTTTTGAATCCCCGGTTGTACGTGGCAAGGAGTAGGGTCGCCTGCCCAACGTCGTGGGTTTTCTCCCGGTCCTCTGGTTTCTTCCCACTGCTAAAGACCCCTACGCGGAAGCGAATTGTTGAAATAAAATTAAACCATATTTTAGTCCCGAAATGACCTATTTTGTGTCGAGTGGACGTTAAACCCCATTTCCCCCTCTGTCTCTATCTGGCTCTCTCTCTCTCTCTCTCTCTCACCCATTATTAGAGATGGACTTTGTACTAAACTAACACAGATGTGTTAAACACTGTCAAACTTTATAAAACGGGGTGAAGATGTCAACAAACGGCCCGGATAATCGCGACAAAGGCGTTGCACGAGGTAGGGCAGGCCGCGCCAATCGTCGTTGGTTACGGATTCATGAATGAAATTGGGTTTTTATTTGTGTAAATCCTGTGTACACACGTGGGGCGACTAATACAATAAGACAGAGTGGTTAAAACACAACTGTAGCCAGTCACCGTTCCTTTGTGAATTCAATACAGCTAACTAACGTGTATTTGTCGTATAAACACGATATATGAAACACTCTTGTCCGAATACTGCGAGTTTAAATCGACAGTGACAGTGCGAGCCAAGGATTAGATTTGTGATCGGTGGACCCCGATGAAATAAAATCAGGGAATGTTGCGTTTTCTGTCTCCTCTTCGTCGATTTTCAACCTAACGCCTTGGTTTTTCTACCCACCCTTACTCAATGAATGAATGAATGAAATGGGGGTTTAACGTCCTACTGTTGTCTGTTATGCACTTAACCTGAGGTAATTGAAGACGGGCATACGCCATACAGTGTGCTATGAGGGAAATTTTGCCCGGGCAGCGGCGCTACGGCCCCTACTATTATATTGAATTCCAACTGCCAAGGGATCTTTTACATGCACTCCAATGTGTACACGGGGCCTCGGTTTTTCGTCCAATCCGAACGACTGGGCAGCTGTCCTTGTCAGGCCCTCCTTCTGCGTCACTGACAAGGGGAAATCACGTTGGAAAATCGAGATGAACTTTCTCGGCCAATGCAGGGATCGAACACCCGAGCTCCAGGCTAGCGAACCAGCGCCTTATCAACTTAGCCACCGTGATCCCCAAACTCCTACTAGCCCTTCTGTTCGACCAGATGCTATTTCTCGACAGTTGGAATTCGACATAAGAACAGACCACAAGGCCGCTATCCAGGCCAATTTTCTCTCATTTCCTCCAATTTGATAACGACCGACTCTTGAATACTCGTTCTTTGGACAATTACCCAACTATATGACGATCAGGCACTGTCTGATTAGTCAGTGCTGGCCGACAAAGGAACCGCATCTAATTGTTAGGATGGACGAACAACCAATCTTCCGCGTACACGTTGGCCTGCATGTAAAAGAACCTTTGCTAGTTGGAATTCGAAATACTACTAAGACGCAGGACAAAATTGCCCGTAGGACATTAAACCCCAATTTATTTCATTTTGACACAGATCACCAATGACTTCCCCATTGAATTTAATGTTAATTCTCGTCTCTTAGATCGGCTCTAACTTTTCCCAAAAATTTCGTTTGGTAGAATGCTTTCTCCCACAGATGTAGTAACATGTGGCAACCTTTGTCAAACGAGCGTATGCGGTACATCGTTGGAAAGTTGAGATACACAAATTGGAAGTTGAGACAATATGAAATTTTCCGCCCTACATTCCAAACTAACCAAAACTTGACAGGAAAAGTATATTCGAGCCGCTTTCTTCTATGCTACAACCAAAAAATCATCAGATCGCCATACCAAAGGGGGAAAGGGAGAGGTAGGGAAAGACTAAAAAATAGCTTTGGCCCTTGTTTCGTTGGATGAAGGCGTAGGAAAACTGGTGAGCTGTGTCCATTTCGTCTTTATCCATCCACTTCGTTCTTTCACGGAGGTTGGGTGGCCGAATGGTTGGCACATGCGTGCTGTAGCATAAAACCTGTCATTGAGTCAACTGGCGTGGTTTCGAATCCCCGGTTGTACGTGACAAGAAGTAGGGTCGCCTGTCCAGCCTCGTGGGTTTTCTCCGGGTCCTCCGGTTTCCCCCCAACTGCTTAAGACACCTATACGCGCAAGCGAATTATTTTAAATAAAATTACACCGGCTGTGGGTGACGGCGTAGGAATATTGGTGAGCTGTTTCCATTTCGTGTTTATCCACCCGATTCGTTCTTTCACGTTAATACTGGACATATTTCACGTGAAGACGATAAGACCCTTTATATAAGCTGGCCTTTTAAACCCCACATAGATAAACGTCTACACCTAATCCTACTAGAGATAATTTGTACGTTAGGCCTCCACTCACTGCTAGTAGGTACGAGCCTCGAATATCCTTAATGCAAAGAAAACCACCCCAGTTATAATATTATATACGACGTCTAAAAGTAAGTGCAGAAGGGCAGCACTACACGCAAAACAAAAATCTACAAGATAAGCCTGCGGACAAGACAGAAAATAGACATTGCAAAAAAATAAACAATTATCAAATGGATCCGGGGGCCAGCCGTAAGCGTCCACTGCGCTGTACAGTCCTGGGCCTGTTGTAGTACAAGTTTCATCTTAAAGGGACAATCCCGATAAGAACAGAGTCTCAAAAGTTAAAGTCCAAGTATTTGTGAAATTTATGGACCAAAATATAAAAGCATGGTGTATTTACATTGTCTGGAAAATATTGAGTCGTTTGGACGTGAACGTCAACACTGCTTATCCGGACACGTAACACTTTTAAGATATCGGGTCATTTTTTTCATTTGTTGACCTGATAATCGATTTACGTTCTTGAGAGGTCTATACAGTGAATGACCCATGTACTGTACTTGATAACAAAAGGTAAATTTCACCTACATATTATTTCTATATAAAAAAAGTCTGGTTTTATCCAGATACTGTATGATACAAAGGTCTTCATTTCCAGATGCAGACTATCAGGTTTAAGTTATTTACAAGCGTATCACAAAAATCGGGTTGGTTGATCGGCCTTAGATAATTGGTTTTAAATGATTTTAACACAAAATTTAGCAGTTTTATTCCCAAAAAAGTTATCGGGATTGGCCCTTTAACACACCGAATTTGAATAATTAGAAAAATTCAACTACATGGTTTGAAAAGCTTTACGTAAACACTTCCAAATGCAACTTGGATTGAAACATATTTTCGAATCCTCTGGACAAGTAAAATAGTTAATTGACACAACAAGTAGGACACTTAAACATCTTATTTAAACATTTTTTCTGGGCCTGCCAAGCCAGCAAGAGTGTTATTGTCCCTTTAATGTCTTTCGTTTCTAGTCTTAGCAAGGAAATGAAATTGGGTTCAATGTTCTACTTTTGATGTCGGTGCAAGAAGTTCGTCATCCTATTATATCAAATATATAATTTCACCAGACGTGTTTACAGGGTAGAATTCCTGTATGTTTGTATGTAATCTATATTATAATTTACATGTCATTATCATCATTAAAGATACCTTCCCTCGACAGTATTTATCGGGTAGTTATTTCTAAATTATAGTATGACAGTTTGGTTGAAAGTAGAGAAACTCATTCTTACTAGAAAAATACTGGTTTCCCTGAAAACTCCGATACGGTGTCTACGGGACGTAAGGGTGTCCAGTAAACTTTAAGATGAAACGGCGGAAAAAGAAATTGATAGAGGATGATCCAAGAATTTATTTATGGAGAATTGGCATGGACGAACGAACAAGTACCAGCTAGATTTGGATTCACCCTCCAACAAGTCACGTGACAAACAAAGCTAATTAAAATCGATTAGTGTGTAATGGGGTAGTTGTCTTGCAAAAAAAATGTTTGAGAGATTTAAAGCTGACACAGTTGATACGAGGGAGGGACTGAATGAATGAATGAAATGGGGTTTAACGTCCTACTGCACTTAACCTGAGCTAATTGAAGACGGGCATACGTCATACAATGAGGGAGGGCATCTTTAATATCCCCAAAAAATGTATATAGGCTACATGTATTTATGAATGGATAAATTGTTGGGAATCGTTGGAAATAGATAGCCCAAATGTTGTATCCGAAACCCAAAAAATGCCATGAATACATTTCATCAAAATTAGAAACGTTTGAGAACCTGGTCCGGGCCCGTAGCCATCTTATAATTGTCGGGGGGGGGGCTATGGAATTTTTTGGAGGGGCTGAGGTTAAACATTATAAAATTAGGGCATTCCATTGGGGTAAGCAGCAGGGATGGGGTTCTTTGGTGCACAGTTTTGCTTTTAAAAAGCAAGGAGGTGACAGGACTGGTGTACGTTGTTGACGATAGGGGAGTGTAGGTCACGGCAAATATATCTGATTGACAACGATGAAGGAGGGCTTGAAACAAGTAGTAGGGAAGCCTTTAAAATATACCCTGTAAACTGATAATGATAATATTTACCCAAGTTTATTATCGGTATCATATTTCAATTTTAATATCCAGTTCAATGCATAGATTGCATCATAAACAACGTATCCTTGATTAAACGTCTAATTCAAGTGTTTTCATACAATCAGTGAAGTATGCTGTACACAATATTTAAATGAAACGAAATGGGGTTTAACGTCCTACTTTTCTGCTCCGACTGGGCTAATAAAAATGGACATACGACATACAGTGTGCTATGAGGGAAATTGTGCCCCCCCCCCCACCCCCGTCCATGTTCAGTAGCCAGGCCGGGCCACCCCGGTAGTACACTTAACTACCAGTTTATTTCACGTGTATTGTAAAATTGTTAGAACCACAATTAGTCATGGATGAACTTAAAAAAGTTGAAATATTTTTACCAAAAAGAGGGAACAACGTGTGTCAATATAAAATAGTTTGCTAATAATACATTCTATAACAGTTAATCACGACATTCTGGGACCTGTTTCACGAAACTTTAACTAAGATAAAATACAAATTTTAGTAATTTGATTGGATAGAATTAGATTGATTTTGCTTAGCTAAACAAACTTGAAATATCTACTTAAATTTGGATTTTATCTTTAGTTAAGATTTCGAGAAACAGGGGCCCGGTCTAGATCTATTGAAAAAATGTGCCTGAAAAAAGGGTCATATCTTCACGGGGTTGAGTCTGGACCTTTCAGAGTTGCATATTATATATAATTACAACAAATAGTTACGTGACAAAAAACAAGAAAAGAAACTTCACCGCAACTAACCGAAAAAAAGCCCTCAACATAATTTCCTATGGCAGATATCCTTCGATAACATCTGTCATTAAATAATTCAAATTCCGTAATTGAATTAATAATATACAATTTTTAAAAAAAAATTCTTTCATATAGTCCGCCACGTGTAACTTTGGATTTTACATACGACTGGGTTTTTGAAATCAGCTGTCACTAGACAAGATGAAGGGTTAAGATTAGGCAGTAAAATTACCTTTGTAATTATGATGCTCTTATGGGGAAATTATCTCTAAATGGGTTTCAACCCGCTAATTTATGGAAAATGTTCAACTCAAGTTTAAACTAATATGATTTGAAAATCTCAATTATGGAAAAATTCTATTGTGGTATTGCCTCTCTTTTGACAAAGCGTCATATCTGATTTTTCACGGATGACGGATATTAGACTATTGCAGGCTTTAATTTATAACCCAATAAAATAATTTCATGTTGAGTGGTCCGATTTTAAAGTCAGATAACCGTGTCTTCTCTGTTTGATGGTAATAACATAATCTCCCCGGGGTCGAAACCGAGACCCCCTGGTTAATGAACCAGCGTCTTGTTAATAAGAACGATGAAGAAGTTTATCTATATGACTGTGTTCTTAACGTCTTGACAAGGAGTATGGTCACCTGTTCAACCTCGTGGGTGTTCTCCGGATCCTCCGGTTACCTCACAATGCTGAAGACCCCAACGAGCAGGAGAATTATTGAAATAAAAATTAAACCATATGTTAGTTCCGAAATTACATAGTTTGTGTCGAGTGGACGTTAACCCCCCCTCTCTCTCTCTCTCTCTCTCTCTCTCTCTCTCTATCTCTATCTCTCTCTCTCTCTGTACACATATATTGTGCATCTTATGGGATTTTATCAAAGCATTGATGATTTTCTCGGGTTTTTTCTTTATATTTTTCAAATATTTTAACCTGTTTTATTTTTCTTCCTCTTTAGTGCTAAATTCTATTATATTTACTACTAAACATGGTCGTATTAAAAAAATACCTTCTTGCGTATATAATAAAAGTGAAAGGTTGGACGCATTTTTGTTGACATTTTGTTACTCCGCGAGGTACCCCTGTCGCTCTTTAATTCAAAATCGTGAATAAAATTGTCTTGTCTTACACATCAGTCTCTCAGTTATTTCGATATATTTTCTTTTCGAAAAAAACCAAACTTTTCATTTTTAAAAAAAATGCTAAGTTATCTGTGATTCTTTATACATAACTAGGAATAAAGATAAAACTTCTCCGGGTCTTCCGATTTCTTCCCACTGCTAAAGACCCCTACGCACAAGCGAATTATTGAAATAAAATTAAACCATATGTTAGTCCCGAAATGACCTAGTTTGTGTCGAGTGGACGTTACCCCCCCCCCCTCTCTCTCTTTGAAGGTAGTAACATAATGTTTTGTAGAAGGGTCCGATTTTAAAGACCTCGCGTTAAAGAAACAACATGCGCGATGCTATTTTCAGAGTTAAAAATTCATTATGAACAGTTAAAATGTCAACACCGATCCCTGTAACAATAATTGGGGTTTAACGTCCCACTGTTCGGCTCAACCTGGGCTAATGAAGACAGTCATACATCACACAGTGAGGAAACCGGAGGACCCGGAGAAAACCCACAACCGAGGAATCGAAACCACGCCAGTTGACTCAATGACAGACCTTGTGATACAACACGTACACACTAACCATCCGGCCATCCAACCCTGCACCCCCTCAATGTAAAATAGGTAACCGTCCTCTTGTATTAGACCACACCAAGGAATAATGTCGTCATATAGCTCTCACACCAGTCTGTTAAAAAATGGGCCTGACAAGGACAGCTTTCTAGTCGTTCGGATGGTACCAAAAACCGAGGTCCCGAGTAAAAAAATCCCTTGGCAGTTGAAATTCGACATAAGAGTAGGCTGTAGCGCAGCGGCACACTATATTGCGTATGCCCGTCTTCATTAGCCCAGTTTAGGAGCAGAGCAGTAGGACGTTAAACCCCATTTCATTTCATTTCTGTTAAAATATATTTCTGTAAATATGTGCTATGTGACATGATCGCTTGGAAAGTATTTAAAGACTCTTCACAACATTCAAAACATGTGGTAGAAAATATTGGCTCGGTAAACAACAGTCGATCATACAAAACATTCTTGACACACGTCACATGGTAGGCGGGAGGGATTTTAACACAACTTCACAATGCATAGGTCTGATATATATCTTATGAGAGAGAGAGAGAGGGGGAAACAGAGAGAGGGAGAGAGAGAATGGGGAGACGAAACGATTGAGACGAAGAGAGAGGGGTGGCCAGGAGAGAGAGAGGGGGAGACGAGACGAGAGAGAGTGTGAGAGAGAGAGAGAGAGAGAGAGATGAGGGAACTTATGCTACAAAGGAAATCATTAATTCTGACAGATCAAATTGTGATCACGCTTCACAAACGCATTTCAATTATGAAAAATATGCATTCCCACCACACCTTCCATTTACTTACCTTGTCGGTAACATCAAAGATACCCTAGCCTCGATATCAGGTCGGTATTTGATTGATTGACACAAGTTGACAACATTGTTTAATAGATATATTGACGTCATTGAATGTTATTTTATTGTGGATGCCTTGATATGGACAGAGCAATTACACCAATGTTTTTAGGGTGTGGGGCAAACTTCCCTATTAACCTTCACATATCGCCCTTTTCAATTAAATAATTTCCTTGTGCGCCATTGCCTCGAAGATGGTTTAGGGACTATTCATTAATGTATTTGAGATAAAATAAAAGCTGTTTTGGGGCATATAAATATATTTCTAATATACAGAAAATGATATACAATAAGCATAATAATGTCTTGTCGATCATAGCATGTCATGAATCATAATGGAATCGTTTTATGTCACGAATCATGACGAAATCGTGTCATGTCACCAATCATAACGGAATCGTATCATGTCATGAATCATAATGTAATCATGTCATGTCACGAATCATAACGGAATCGTGTCATGTCACTAATCATAACGGAATCGTGTCATGTTATGTCATGAATCATAATAGAATCGTTTCATGTCACGAATCATAACGGAATCGTGTCATGTCACGAACCATAATGGAATCATTTCATGTCACGAATCATAACGGAATCGTGTCATGTCACTAATCATAACCGGAATCGTGTCATGTTATGTCATGAATCATAATAGAATCGTTTCATGTCACGAATCATAACGGAATCGTGTCATGTCACGAACCATAATGGAATCATGTCATGTCACGAATCATAACGGAATCGTATCATGTCACGAATCATAACGGAATCGTGGCATGTCACTAATCATAACGGAATCGTGTCATGTCACGAACCATAATGTAACCATGTCATGTCACGAATCATAACGGAATCGTATCATGTCATGAATCATAATGTAATCATGTCATGTCACGAATCATAACGGAATCGTGGCATGTCACTAATCATAACGGAATCGTGTTATGTCACGAATCATAACGGAATCGTGTCATGTCATAAATCATATTGGATCGTGTCATGTCACAATTTAATCATAACGGAATCGTGTCATGTCACGAATTATAACGGAATCGTGTCATGTCACAATTCATCGTGGCATGTCATGAATCAGAATGGAATCAGGTCATAAATCTTGTTATTTAATGAATAATTTTATTGAAGTATTTTCTATGGCTCAAATGAATTTAAAAGTAGCCAAAGACAGAGGCTTGAGATATTCCACAAGTCATGTCAAACGGTGAGGTTATATTTGTATCTGGATAGCACAAACTGGAATAGCCAGACGCTAGACATTGCTATTCGATTGAGACCTCTGATTTGAAATTAAGAGTCAAAACGGAAACAATTGGATGCAAATCAGTTCATACAAATTCAGCTTACATCACTATTTCCGTTGCGACCCATTTATGTTAATTCCAAATATTAGCGATTTAGCTCCTTTAAGTAAAATCATCATATGTCGTTCATTTGGATTCTGGTTTCGAATCCCCGGTTGTACGTGGCAAGGAGTAGGGTCGCCGGACCAACCTCGTGGGTTTTCTCCGCGTCCTCCGGTTTCCTCCCATTGATAAAGACCGCTACGCGCAAGCGAAATATTTAAAAATAGAATTAAACCAAATTGTTAGTCCCGAAATGACTTAATTTGTGTCGAGTGGACATTAACCCCATTTCTCTTTCTCTCTCTCTCTCTCTCTCTCCCTCTCTCTCATTTGGATTTTCTGATGTAAACAGTGTGGACGCGACGCTATTTACAAGTGTCAACAGAATGCAAACACGAGACGTATATTAAAATTAAACGGCAATAAAGTCGACATGTAAGTATGATTTATTGACGGGAAAAATTTTAAAAAAAAGTGTTGAATGTGAAAATGGTGCGCGTACGCAGATCAAAACACCGGGTTTGAAATCTCCCAGGTCGATTAAATCTGTATGTACCATTATAATAATTTAATACATGCATGGAGGATTTAAAATACATTTACAAGGATCGTCTCTGATAATAAAACTTCACTAATGTTGTAAATATCGGTGCCCGAGGCAATATTGACAATGATTTGAATGATTTGTATTCAAGCAGTTTCATTAAAGTTGAGCCCCGTGATGTTTAATGGTTGTGAGAAGGGTTAGGGTTAGGGGTGTCGAAATGTTTAACGCGTGTGTTGTAGATCATAAGCGTGAGGGGGGTTGGGGTGGCCTAGCGGTCTAGAGTGCCGCGCTTCGACCTCTTGCTGGCCGGTCACCTCTGGCTTGCGGCTGTGGTTAGGGGGTGTCGAAATCTTTAACGCGTCTGCTTTAGATCATAAGCGTGAGGGGGGTTTGGGTGGTCTAGCTAGAGTGCCGCGCTTCGACCTCTTGCTGGCCGGTCTCCTCTGGCTTCTGGCTGTGGTTTCGAGCCCTTGAGTGAGCGTAAGTGGCATTGAGATAGGGGCGCCTTCTCAACCTCGTTTGTTTCCTCAGGGCACTCTGGTTTCCTCCCAATGCTAAAGACCCCTACGTGCAAGCGAATTATTGGTATAAAAATTGAAAAAAAAATTCGTTAGTCCCAAAGAGACCTAGTTTGAGTCGAGTGGACGTTAAACCTTATTTCTCTCTATATATATATATTATGATTGTGGGATCTGAAAAGAAGTCGGGGCTTATATAAATTCATCTCCTGAGGACATTATTTACAATAAAATATAAATACATTGTATAAGTTTGTAATCATAAATAACAAACTGGTATAAAATTACAAGATAAATGGGTTTACTCTCATTTAATTAATTAAAACGTTATATTGGATACAGTATAAATCAGTTAACGTAGTAAAAATGTAGTGTGGTTAGCGAAATGATTATCCGATGTTCAGAGCACGGAAAGGGTATGCGAAACTCCGGTTGTGGTAGTGTATGTGTGTGTAAGAGAGAGAGAGAGAGAGAGAGAGAGAGGGGGGGTTAACGTCCACTCGACACAAACTAGGTCATCTCGGGACAAACATATGGTTTGACCTTATTTCAATAATTCGCTTGCGCGTAGGGGTCTTGAGCAGTGGGAGGAAACCGGAGGACCTGGAGAAAACCCGCGAGATTGGACAGGCGACCCTACTCCTCGCCACGTACAACCGGTAATTCGAAACCAAGCCAGTTGACTCAATGACAGGCTTTCTGATATTGTGGCAGTAGGTGTAAAAAGGGCCTAGTTAATCAAAATAGTTCGAGTACACAATAAGTTTACTTAGGTTAGTAATTTATGATTAATTGCAGTAATTACCTTAAAAGTCGGTTATACCAAATAATCGTTCTATATTATCGCGTGGTAAAATTCCACAATACAATACGACATTAAAGGCGTGACAGTAATCCTCTATGCGCCTAGCAATTAACCGGCCGGCATTACACAAAGATCAAAGGAATATTTCCTAGCATCTTTTTTTACCTGTTGTACAGGTGTGAAAATGGTATAGTATAGATCATACTGTGATATACCCGAATTACGTACATGGTAAATAAACAAGGTTAATTTAACAAAAAAATGTTGACAGGCTGTGTCCGATATTTGTGTAATGAAGTGGAGCTTAATTTTTCATTTTTACATATCAACCTCCATGTAATGTGCTATAAGGGGATTTTGCCCGGGCATTGACGTTTCCGCTTACTATTCAACTGTCGAGGTTTCCTTTACGGAGAACTCTAAATTGGAGACGGTTCTGCACATTTTAGCAATTATGACGTCATATGTGAATTGTGGGTTTGGGTTAGGGTAAGGGCTAGGACCTGCAGATTTCGTAAAAGTCTCCAGATGTAAAAAGGGTATGGACCAGACCTAACCCTAACCCATATGTGACGTCATAATCAGGACCGTCTCCGTTCTTGTCTCTCCTTCTTTTACGAGCACGCAAACATGTACGCGGGTGGGCCTTAGTGTTTGTTTCCAGTTGAAATATCTGTTTGAAAAACTATTTTATCTTTAAAATTTTGTACATAAATATTTTAACTTTAAAATTTTGTACATTAACATTTTTTCTTTTTCTAAATTTATGCATAAATATTTTTAAATTTTTTTTTACATAATATATTTCATTTTTAACTTTTGTACATAAATATTTTGCTTTTTAAATCTGTATATGTAATATATTTGATTTATTTTTAAAATGTGTACATACATACTTTATATTCTAAATTCGGTGCACAAATCATTTATTTTGGTTTTTCGACATTTGTAAACAATTTTTTTTACATCTTTTAAGAAAATAAAGTATTTGTGTAGAGATTTTAAAAAAGCTCTACACAAATACTTGTATGAACACAAGTAAGTATTTTATATTTTTAAATGTTGTACACAAATATTTTATATTTTTAAATTTTGAACATAAATATTTTTGTCGTTGATATTTTGTTTTCGCAGTGTATGTATATATGAACATAAATATTTATACGTAATGTTTTTAGCAGTGTATGGACATAGATATTTTAGCAGTGTATGAACATTAATATTTTATACGTTCTGTTTTTCGCAGTGTATGGACATAAATATTTTATACGTTCTGTTTTTAGCGGTGTATGAACATGAATATTTTATACGTTCTGTTTTTAGCGGTGTATGAACATGAATATTTTATACGTTCTGTTTTTCGCAGTGTATGAACATAAACATTTTATACGTTCTGTTTTTAGCAGTGTATGATTAACATATTTGTGGTTTAACCTCCGACCTTGTAGGTGTAATATATGAATGTTATGCGGTGATTGTTAGAGTCTGATACGTTACTTGTGGGAGGTTTAAATCTACTCCTCGACATATGAGACAAATTCCAACACGGCGTACCGTATTATAACACTCCTAACCTATAACTAACGATAAATGCGGTCTTCCTGTCATCATTCAATCTGACGTCAAGTCCGCTTCTCATTTGACAGGGGCGACGCCTGTGGCGTTCATATGTAAATGGTGCGGTTTGGTCGAAGTTTGAATTCGAAAATATCTGACGTCATTTCCGCTTCCCACTTGACAGTGCCAATGCCGAACGAATCTTACGAAAGTTCTCTTTGTACAGAACGTGTCGATGTCCGAGAAACTGATATGTAAGTCATGTTGTTCCGTTTCTCAGGACATTAAATTCGAAAATATCTGACGTCAGTTCCGGTTCCGGGTAATATGTGGCGGACTTACGTTGAAATAAAGCTGTTCAGAAAGGGGTTCTACATATCCTACAGGATAAGCCTGCTCATTGGCGGGTGAAGCTCCACCAAGGCCTGTGGCGGCAGTTGCTGAAGGGCCTTTTTTTAGTTTTGAAAGTTAGAGCTAATATCGGATCAGGGCCTATGGTAATACCGATTGGGCCTAAACCCCACCCCTAACATTCATTGTCTATGCGTTTTTAATCGTATCAGACAATTTAAAAAAGAAATTTCAAAATCTTTAGGCCGGAGGCTGCAGCCTTATCAGCTTCACTGAAAAGTGAAAAGCCTGTTCCACAACCCCAATCAGATATCCTGAATAAAGATATTGTTTAAAAAAATATATTGCTGGATCAAACATCGAAATATAATTAAACATAGTATAGGCCTATTCAGCTTGTCTATTTAGCCTATATCTATGGCGGTAAAAAAAGGTTAAATTCATAAAATATCGATCTATATGCCCACGTGATTTTTTTTTAACTCGGTTATCATGATGGTTTATCAAGTATATTATGACATTGTAAACTGTACCCGTGACCAGATATTTTAATTATCCTATCTTCAATCCGATATATAACCCAATCAGATATATAACCCATCTTGCCCAATACTTGTTATCGAATGATCAACGCCACGCCCATTGTTTTGAGTAATGTTAAATAGTCATCATTTTTTATTATTTGATATTTATTTTAAATTTTTATTTTTTTTTGGAAAAAAACCCAACAACGATTCAATGATCAATCAAAGCTATGTCAGTCTTTCACAAAAAAAAAAGCTCGCTTATCAAAAACATACAAAACAATAGAAAAGGGAGGAAGGGAGAGAGAGAGAGAGGGAGGAAGGGAGAGATAGGGGGAGAGATAGAGTGAGAGATCATGTTTAACGTCATTTCAGGACTAACAAATGGTTCAATTTTATTTCAATAATTCGCTTTCCCGTAGGGGTCTTTAGCAGTGTGAGGAAACAGGACGGCCTGGAAAAAACCCTTCGAGATTGGACAGGCGATCCCACTCCTTGTCACGTACAACCGAGGAATCGAAACCATGTCAGTTGACTCAATGGCAGAACTTGTGATACAGCGCATACCCGCTGACTATTCTGCCATCCAATCCCCCAAATCGAAACCCCTCCCAGTAAATAAAACGAGCGCTCATTAACGGTGGAAAAGTATGAGGAAACGCCATTGTCCAGGCAAGGGTTCCCTCATCATAGCACACTGCATGGCGTATATGTATTGGGTCGGTTGCTCAAAACTAAGTTATTTTAACGACCCGTAACGTGTTGTTTGTGTTAAATTTACTACAGAAAACACTATAGAATACTTTTTTTTTCCTTTACAAATATTAGAAAAATATGTAGAAAAAAATTGCACCACAGAATGTTCGGGGCCTTATTTCCAGCACCAATCTTTCTCTCCTGTTATCTTTTAACGTATCGTTAAAAGATAACGGAGCTTTGAGCAACCGGCCCCAGATCTTTTTTTTTACCACGGTTGGTGCAGAAAAGGAAGGCGTTAACGGCGCCCATTTCATTTCTTTTGTATATTAGACCTAGACCATGGCCTACCTCTTGGTTTTACAAATAACTGAAGAATTCGTGTAAATTATGAAACGATCGAGTTGTCTAATTTCAAAACTGTCGACCAAGGCCACATCTAGCTCTCTCCAAGTTTACCTACTCAGGGGCAGACAATACATGAACGTGTTATTACCCTAGTCTGGTTCATTTTTTATACATTACGTACGTGCTTGATTGGCGTAAACGGGTGGCCATTTTTGGTTTAGACTCCCACAGTTTAAAAATAGCGGCTAAATATCATTGCAATTACGGTATAAGGTGATCGTTAATTAGGTCCACGCTGACCCGGAAATGAAATGGAGATTAATTTTTGATATTTATGCACCAACCGGGTAAAGGAAGAGGGGCGCTCAATGGGTTTTCGTCTCACCCGAGGTCCCGAATGTCAAAATTTCCTAGATAGCACACTGCATTACCCTGCCTTTAAAGATATTAAAGATTCCATTCAAAATTTCCTAGATAGTACACTGCATTACCCTGCCATTAAAGATATTTAAGATTCCATTCAAAATTTCCTAGATAGCACACTGCATTACCCTGCCTTTGAAGAAAGATACGATTCCATTCAAAAGGATATGCAATGATCTTTTCGTCGCGTTAGCCCCCCCCCCCGCGATTCTAGTCAGGCCCAGGGTCCCACTCCGGTTAAGCTGGGCCAGTCTTATTATTAGATATAAATAAAATATTAATACTATACACGAAGTATGAATGGAAATACAACTTATATCAAAGAAAATTGATGTACTATTTAAAATATAACAACTCATCCGCACACACAGAGGCACACAGAGAGACAACACACACATACACAATCAAAATAAACATATAGTAATCACGGGTACAATAGAGAGAAGAGTCGTGAACCCTTTCAATATCCGTTGACAAAATCTGTGACGATTCCCCCCTCGTCTTGATAAATAGACTAGACTAATGTCAATATTAAATACATCCAATGCACGATTGGTACAGGTCCCCTTGGTGTAGGTATCAAACACTGTGTCAGACCCCGACAGGTACGATTTCACGACACACAACTCTCTTCCAACCTTTCCTATAAATAAAAAGAAAGATCCCCACCAATACGTACACAACACGCGCAGTACTCACACACACCGATAGAATTAATTTGGTTTTTGTATATACATGTAAATTGAATTTGAGAGGATTTCTAAGGTTTTTTACAACAGTCTATACCGTTTTTTTTTTAGGACTTCGAATTTCGTGTAATGGTTTGGTTGGATTGTTCGTACTTGGTTTTATTTTATATCTATACCAGAGGGAACGAAGAGAGAAAGGGGGGGGGGGGGTGCATGCAATCGTATTTGGACCCTGCATGACCTGTCTTGTAAATTTGAATCATTTTAAAAGAACATTTTAAAATATTTCACCGTAAAATACATTGTACTTTAAACATAAAATCGTACTTTGAATATAGGCGCCCAAGCGAATTAACATAGTTTCAAATCATGTGGACCCGACAGTTAGTAATCGCAGTAATTATCAAGCCCCCCCCCCCCCTCTTACTTAAATCGAATGTCAACCATCAAGGGCTCTTTAGTGTGCACAGCAACGTGTACGGGAAGTCTGTTTCTCGTCCTATTCTATAATGGGAAACCAAACTAAGAACGATTTTCGGGATGGAACATGATACCTCCTAGTTGGTGAGCTCCCACGATACTCATAGTGTCGCGTAGTTGTTCGGATGGGATAAAAACCGAGACCGATCAACGTACACGTTATCGTACACGTAAAATAACCCTTGACAGTTGGAATTTAATTAACACTAGACGGAAACGCTACTGTGCCAACGAAATTCTAGCTAAACCTTTTTGGGATTACGCCGACCCTAACCCTAACCCCTACTGCGGTTACGTACAACCTCTTTTTTTTTTAAATAAACGAAAGTTATAGAAGGTTTCATTTGTGGGGTTTCTATAATGTAAATAACATCTCCACTGCTCCATGTTTCAACTCTAAATTAAACTCGATACATCTTATTCAAATTCTGTAAACAATGTTTATTTGGGATTATTTTCACCAACATCAAGATGTGTCATCATGCAACATCTCTATAGAATAAATAAATATAATCTAATATGTTGTCATATTACTCTTTATTGGTGGTCTTAAATGTGCGTTAGCTGACAAGAAAGATGTCTAGTTCTTCGGATGTGACGAAAAAACGAGACAAATATGCAACTGAGTTGTTCCTGAAGGGTCAAGGGTACTCAACGAAGAGTACATGCTTCTTCCAACAAAGGCTATATTACAAATAATCATTTTCAGTGTTTATGGTACATGTACATGTAATTACACCGAATTGGTCATCAGAGTTTATGGTAATACCGCAGAATAATCATTAGAGTTATGGTAATAACACAAAATGATCTCCAAAGTTTATAATAATTATACAGAATGGTCAACAGAGTTTATGGTAAGATGACAGAATGGCCTTCAGAGTTTATGGTAATTACAAAGAATGGTCTTCAGAGTTTATGGTAATTACAAATTGGTCATCAGAGTTTATGGTAATTACAAAGAATGGTCTTCAGAGTTTATGGTAATTACAAAATGCTCTTCAGAGATTATAGTAATTACACAAATTGGTCATCAGAGTTTATGGTAATTACAAAGAATGGTCTTCAGAGTTTATGGTAATTACAAAATGGTCTTCAGAGTTTATGGTAATACCACAGAATGGTCACCAGAGTTTATGGTAATTACAAAGAATGGTCTTCAGAGTTTATGGTAATTACAAATTGGTCATCAGAGTTTATGGTAATTACAAAGAATGGTCTTCAGAGTTTATGGTAATTACAAAATGGTCTTAAGAGATTATGGTAATTACACAAATTTGAAATCAGAGTTTATGGTATTTACACAAAATGGTCACCAGAGTTTATGTTAAGCACACAAATGGGTTTAAAGAGTTTATGGTAAGCACGCCAATGTTTTTTCAAAGTTTATTGTAAGCACACCAATTGGTTTGCAGAGTTTATGATAATTACAAAAAATGGTCATCAGAGTTTATGGTAATTGGACAGAAAGGTTTTCCAAGGACGGGCGTACGGGGTTCAGATTACAGAAGATAGTGATTTTATTCGATGTGAAGAAACTCTGGTGATAGCTTATATATAACGGTTATTGGCGTCATTTGACGAACGTGTAGCTCGTGGACATGCGCTTATTGTGATGGACTAGTACCAAGGGGGCAAGGGTGGGGTTATGGACAAGTACCACGGAGGGATATTTCCAACTAACACTGACAGGTGGCTGTGTGATAAACTTGGGGTGATGGACGATTACCGCGGAGGGATATTTTAATCCAACACTGACAGGTGGCTGTGTGATATACTTGATATGGGGTGATGTACGAGTACCGCGGAGGGATATGTTCAACGATCACTGACAGGTGAAACATAAGTATTTAAAGTGTTTTTATTGTGTTGAGGATTAGTGTTTAATATATAGATAATATAGATGGATACATATCTAAACAATGGTCTCAATAACACTGTAATCTATCCGAGTGTCATAGGTGGCCTTTAAAATACTAGTGGTTATTGTGCCCATTGTCACACGACGACAGTAGCGAACCTGGTCCCGATATCGCCAACAGAAACATATTATAGACTATAATCTTTACGACATGATCCCCACAAACTGACAGTATGCCTTCAACTTTGTTTACTCTTAAACTGTATTTAAACCATTATTTGCCCATTCGATGTAAAGAGGTGAATTGAATGACGTTTTAAAACCGTCCTGCTTCTTCTGTATACAACTGGGTTAATGAAGACGGCCATACACCATAGGCCTCACGCGAGGGGGAGGGGGATGCAGTCTATGGGGCCCAGAAATATCAAAATTGAAATGGGTAAAAAAAAGCATGAATTGCTTATTGTTTATTTTTTTAAAAACAAGGATATTTGATTCCCCAGAACGTACGTGTACAGGGTGCAACTAAATCATCTCGATTTGACTACTGTTGAAAAGGGGTGGGTGGGGTGGGGCAAAAAAGGCCTCGGCCCAACACATGTTTTATCCTCACATAGGCCCTGATATACCATGCAGTATACCCTCAACCCTTTTTTATCAATTAAATGTAATGATACATAAATTTTTTTTAAATTGAATGGGGTTTAACGTCCGACTTTTCTGCACCAACCGGGATAATGGAGACAACCATACGTCGTGCAGTGTGCTATAAGGAGAAACTTGTCCGGGAATGTAGTTTCCAACTGCTGAGGATGAACTTTCTAATTGGATCGAACCCCTGAACCTCGTCATACCGACTGAGCCACTGTGGCTTCATGATATTAAGACCTAGTGATCTTAGGTCAGCTATTTGCCTAATCCCCTAATCGTGTGCATCGGTATGGTGATACCAGGAGAGGTGGGTGGTGGTGGTGGCGTTACCTATTAATATCGGTAAAATATTTGCACAATCTCTCTAACATTCTACGTCTTCAGACAAAAAGATCGGGGATTATCGTCACAATTCTCTTTCAGAAAATAACAGAAAATATTTGCCTAGTCTTGCCTAATCTCTCCCGGTGAAAAGAACATTATTGACATATGAGTTTATTTGTTGTAAAAATGTATGTTAATCTGTTAACAAATAGTCATAAATAAATGTATCCACGTCAAGTAAAATGGAAGTTGTTATTTCATATTTGGTATGTTCGCATACCTTATTCGTGACAAGGAGTAGGGTTGCCTGTCCAACCTCTTGGAGTTCGGGTCTTCCGGTTCCCTCCCATTGCTAAAGACCCCTACGCGTTTTAGTCTCGAAATTACCTAATTTGTGTCATAAATAAATGTATCCACGTCAAGTAAAATGGAAGTTGTTATTAAATATTTGGTATGTTCACCATTACCTCGTGCGTTTTCTCCGGGTCTTCCGGTCTCCTCCCACTGCTAAAGACCCATACGCGTAAGCAAATTGTTAAAAGAAATTTGGACCATGTGCTAGTCTCAAAATTACCATGAAGTTTCTGTCGAGTGGACGATAAACTCAATTTCTCTCTCTCTCTCTTCTCTCTCTCTCCCTCTCTCTCTCGTTGGCTGTACCCCCAGTTCAGAGGTTCACGCTACTTTATTTGAGACACACCATTCGGATAAACCATTCTGTCAAAGTTTAATGAAATGAAATAGAGTTTTGTCGCCTTACTGTTCTACACCAGCGGCAATATATTTACCAAAACAAAAACGACAACTGCAATACGTCCTGATATGAATGACCACAAATCACACACTAATGTTCACAAATGTTTTGAAAGGAAAAAAAAATACTGTATGAAGATTTATTTTTACATGGGTTTTTTTTCATTAAAAATATCCAAAATGTCCAAATGATTAGCAACTGAAGAAAGAGAAAAGGCACCTTGTGTAAAAAAAAACTGGAAATAGTTTGCAAAAAGTGAATAAAATGTTGTATGGATTAAGAAAATAAGAGTATAGTATTGATAATGTTCTTAAAATAAATATCGATTGAAAAGAGGGTTGTCATGTACATGTTTTACTTTATATTTATTGTATGGGCGGGCAGCTGCAATCTCCCTCATAGGCGCTAAGAATACGAGACACCGAGAGAGAGAGAGAGAGAGAGAGAGAGAGAGAGAGTCTACCCGACACAAACTATAAGTAATTTCAGGACTAACAATTTTACTTCTTTAGCCGGAGAACAAGGAGAAAACCCACGCAGTAAGACAGGGGGGCCCTCCTTCTTGTCACGTACAAATGGGGAATCGAAACCACGCCAGTTGACCAAATGTGACAGACCTTATGATCAAACGCGCATTCAGACACACCCACCCCCTTGATAGATGGGATAGGAAGAGTGGACGAAAATGCAACTATCTGGGTACAAAACGTCTCTTCCTAATACGTAACATTAAATAAAACTACAGCTGGTATATATGTTAATCACAGGCTTAAAATAGTGGCTAGACGATAAAGCCTGATATCGTCCTTTCCTTTAAAAACTGAAATATATATTTTGAAGGCCATTCACCGTACAAACAGGTTATATTATGTCAATATTGTCTTTCTATAAGAGCTTCTCTCCTCGACCACTTAAACAAAGCTAGGTCTAACGGCAACCTTAACTCTATCATATTTCTCAGCTTTTATTAAATGACTTACTTATAAAACTTATTGGAATGTCGTTTCGGCGAAAATGCATGTATAAAACTTTTATCCTTGGCAAAATTACAATATTGTGTGTGTGTGTGTGAGAGAGAGAGAGAGATGGGGTTTAACGTCCACTCAACACAACTAGGTTTAATTTTATTTCAATAATTCGCTTGCGCGTAGGGGTCTTTTAGCAGTGGGAGGTAACCGGAGTGACCGGAGGAAACCGACGAGGTGGAACAATATTGTGAAAGTTGAATCTATAATGAAATGAAATGAAATGAAAACGGGGTTAACGTCCTACTGTTCTGCGCTTATGGGCTAATAAAGACGGGCATATACGCCATACAGTGTGTGCTATGAGAGATATTTTGTCCGGGCAGCGGTGTCAAGGCCTACTACTCTCATATCGAATTACAACTGCCAAGGCTTTACTTGCATGCCAGTGTGTACACGGGACATCAGTTTTCGTACCACCTGAATGACTTGACAGCTGCCCTAGCAGGCCCTTCGTCTTACACCACAGACAAGGGGAAACAGCATTGCAGGCCCCAGGGCAGGAAAAGCACTGCACTGCCACTGTGGGCCCTAAATACACAATAAATTTAAACATATACAAATATTACACAAACACATGTAAACTATATACTCATTACAGGAGAACTTGATGGAGGGAAAACAAATCCTACTGACTTTGCCATATAGAAATATTTATTGATATAGTAAAGTATTTATTTATTGACAGCTAGTCACAGCATACATAGATAGATTAGTAAGAGGTCTATGTCCTCGTAAGGCCCTCAATCCCTTGTCTCGCATCGTAGATTAGCATTTGGTCTATATCCTCGTATAAAGCACTCAATCTCATGTCCAGCGTACTGACGCGAGAGATGGAGAGAGGGAGCGAGAGAGAGAGAGAGAGAGAGATGGGGTTTAACGTCCACTCAACACAAACTAGGTCATTTCGGGACTAACATATGGTTTACTTTTATTTCGATAATTCGCTTGCACATAGGGGTCTTTAGCAGTGAGAGGGAACCGGAGGACCCGGGTAAAACCCACGAGGCTGGACAGGCGACCCTACTCCTTGCCACTTACAACCGGGGATTCGAAACTACGGCAGTTGACTTAATAACAGGTTGTATAATACAGCACGCGCGTGCTAACAAATCGGGCATCCAACCCCCCTGCGTGCCGATGCGATCAAGTCGACCCTGCGTTTCATTTAGATTTCACTGTATATACTCAAAAATTAACTGTTGCACCAGTTGGCGATAATAAACGACATCGCTGATACAGCGATGTACTCGTTCAACCATAATTTAAATAGAAAAAAATTAATTCCTTTATTAATTTATGATAAAAACTGAACGTTTTTTTCAGTGTCGTGAAATTCAATGATGATACAAGACGAAGTACATTAATATATCCCGACTGTATTGAATCACGTCTGTATTATCAATAGACTACAGATGGTGACTAGCACAGTCTTAAAGCAGTTAAAGGTTTGCTTTCTTCAGTCGTGTCTTGTAATGGGTCCTATTGTTGAAAGTGCAGGAGAACCGTCATATTAATAAAGCGAGAATTTTATATTTTCTAAGAAAGTCTATGTATTTTGCTCAATAGGTTATCAATTCACTATTATACGATCATGGGCATTATTTCCCATACCCTTGAAAATCATTGACACAGGATATACCCCCCTTTTTCCTATTCCCTCCCTGGAATAGCTATTTTCAAACGTTTGAATTTGAAGATGAAAATGATATGTTTGCCGATTTTTTTAGCTGGCGATAGTGGATTATAGGATTAATAGGATTATTCTTTAACAAAGTAGGACTGTTTATGGATACTATCTATTTTAAGGCTTTATTTTAATCAGTCTTAAACATATAACTTAAAAATATGAAATTGTAACTTTAAAGGCTGGCTTTCTTTCGAAGAGGGGCAACGATATTCATTCGGATGAGACGAAAATCCGAGGTCCCGTATACACATTGACGTGAACGTTAAAGGTCCATCGACAGTTGGGATTTCGGGTAAAATTTCTCTCATAACAGATGTATGAGGTAAGTCTGTCTTCATTAGCCCTTTGGGGATCAAGGTGGCTAAGGAAGTAAGAAGCTGGCTCGCCAGCCTGGAGGTCGGGCGTTCTATCCCTGCATCGGCCGAGAAAATTCATCCCGATTTTCCGGCGTGGTTTCCCCTTGTCAGTGATGGAAGACGGATGGCCTGACAAGGACAGCTGTCTAGTCGTTCGGATAAGACAAGCACGTAAAAGATCCCTTGGCAGTTGTCAGGGAAAAATTTCCCTCATAACACACTATATGGCGTATGCCCGTCTTCATTAGCCCAGGTTAGGAGCAGGACAGTAGAAGGCTAAACTCCATTTCATTTCATTTCTGAATTCTGATATAGTGCAGGGGAACAGACACTGTAACTAGATACACACGATCAACGACATGTCACCCGATTCATCCTTGGATAAAATTTATGATGCAATATTGTTTCTAACAGTCTAAATGGCTTTAAGCGAATTAATTTTGCATCCATTGTTTTAAACACGACTTCAAAATTTAAACCTCACTTAAAATTCATCGTTCATTGTACTGTTAGAAAATTATAGCAGCAACCTCTTAATACGGTCACCTTTTTTTAAAATTCCTCATCTTTTCGTAAATAAATGTTAGTCAATATGGAATTTTGAATAACTTTTTATTCATAAAATAAAACCAAGTACGAACAATGCAAACCATTAGACAAAATACGAAGTCCTCAACAAACGGTATAGGCAAAATAGTGTAATCCTGTTCACCGTGAACAAAATACACGACAAACAGTGGTAACAGGTGTCCGGAAGAGTAAGCTTACCCTGCTGGCGCGCCACACCCGCCATATCTGCATCCAAACTAAACAACGGACTCTGCAATATTTACTGGATTGGGGTCTGATTTGCTGCTCAACTTTCATACATGATTTAATCATGGATTGGATAATCGAGACTATTTTTTATCGTACCGACTTTAGTAATGATGATCGAGACTGGACCCCTACTATAGAGCAGACCAGATCAGGCCCCGAGTTCAGAAAGATTTCTTAGACTTTAGTTAAAGGGCTAATCCCGATATTTGTTTAAAAATAAAACTGCTTAGTTTTGTGTTAAAATCCCTTAAAATATTCGAGTCAAGGGCCGAGCAACTACTTCAGTATTTATGATACGTTCTCAAACGACTTAAAACCGCCAGTCGTCATCTGGAATTTGAGACCGGTGCCCCAAGGTGTATTTTGTGGTACTGGATAAAACCAAACATTTTTTTTTATAAAAATAATGTGTAGTTGAAATTAGCCTTTCTTTATCAAGTACGGCACATGGGTTCGTCACTACATAACCCTCTCAAGTAACCGTAATCGGTTATAGGGCCTCCCAACGAAACAATTGACCCGAAATCTTAAAAGGGTTACGTGTCCGGATAAGCAGTTTTGGCGTTCACGTCCAAAAGACTCAATATTTTGAGTTACAATTTTGAGACAAGGTAAATACATCATTCCCCTATATTTTGGCGTTTTATTTTCATACATTCTCAGACTTTTATTTTTGAGCCTCTGTTTAATTCGGGATTGTCCCTTTAAGAATTTACTCAACTTTCAATCACTGTTTATGAGAAATGTCTTTGATCAAGAAACACAAAACTTTGCAGATACTATAGTTTCTTATTGATGTATTTGATACGCTAAAACAATAAAAGTTTCATAAAGGACAATACTAAAGTTAAAATAAGGTGAACAATTTTGAGTAAATTGTTAATTTAAGTCTAAACATGCTTTGTGAACTCCGGGTCGGATCTTAGCGACACAGGTGAATCTCTAAAAAAAAAAAAATCCATTTACTTGATTTGATATTTTTTTTTTTTTTTTGCTTACACTGTCTGCGGAGTTTATGTCTTGTCCGCAGGTTGGCATAATTGGTGTGTGTCTGGGTGTGAGAGAGAGAAATGGGGTTTAACGTCCACTCAACAAAACTAGGTCATTTCGGGACTAACATATGGTTTAATTTTTTTTCAATAATTCGCTTGCGCGTAGGGGTCTTTAACAGTGTGAGGAGACCGGAGTGCCCAGAGGAAACCCACGCGGTTGAGAAGGCCCCCCTATCTTCATGCCACATACACTCACACCAGGGCTCGAAACCAAAGCCGCAAGCCACAGATGGCCGGTTAGCTAGAGGTCGAAGCGCGGCACTCTAGACCACTAGGCCAACCCAACCCCCTGTGTCTGGGTGTACTGTGGTACCCCTGCACTTACTATTAAATACAGTCTTATCAAATATACAAATATATTGCTGGATTATTATTTACTGTGCAATATCATTATAATACAATACGTGCAGTTCAGTGATTTAAGACAATTCAACCTTGAAATTCAAGTCTCATCGAGTTTAAATGAACATGACCTGTCTAGATCCCACTAACCGAAGTCGATGAATTAATTTTTGTTTAACCACTTCAAGCTTATAAACACAGACACATAAAATAAAACACTTGAAGGTTAACAAAGTCTTCACATCACTTTAATATTATATCATATTACTAAATGCCGAGTTTACAACAAAAACAAATCATCTACATGTGACTGTTGCATTGATTTACAGACGCTAAATATGTAATGTCGCATATTAACTACTATAGTACACTTACTACTATTACAAAACGAAGTAATGAATCAAATTTGATCAAATCGATATTTGTATTTATCGATCTAACGTCTCGTTAACAATGTATATATACTTTGGTCATTTTTTAAAGATTAAACTATAGTCAAAAGCAGAGGTGCACCGAGAAGGAGTCCCGTGAGTATGGTATGCTCGGGGGGTTCCTGTGTCCTCGCGTAGTTACCCCCCCCCCCCATCGCTTTTTTTTATAGTTTAGTGTTAAACTTACGTTGTTTTTGATAAATTAAGATTGCCACATGCAAAACTTGTGCATACACTAGAGAAATCGAGATAGACGCCCTACCCCACCGTAATCCCCGACTGGGGGGGGGGGCGTCGGCCCTCACGGAGCCAGGCTTAGAGGCCTCCGACGCATAGTATGTCTCTGGTAAAACAACATGTATGCAAATAACAAATTATGTAACACATGTATATGCAAATAACAGATGTGTGTAATACATGTATATGCAAATAACTAATGTATGTATACATATGTATGCGTGTGTGGTCCCAGTCGAATATGAACTGTTCATTATTTGTCCATAAAGTAGCAAATATATCATTTTTACTAAGTTCCCCAAATACGTCCCGGTTTAATTGTAGCTAACGGACTGTTACAAGCTGGTAAATAAACTCTAATTCATTTCATTTCATTTGATCTAAGGACAATATTTTGTTCTAACGGGTTAACTAAGTTCCTTTAACTTAAATATTGACTGATCGGGGCCGCGGGCTGGCGATCGTAAAGCTTGTCGCTTACCGTTAACTCTAACGGTAATGCATTGATAAGCTACCTGCCACGACCACGTAGCGACGCGCTCGACGATTTCTAGTTCGTACTTCAACTGTTCAACACCTATGAGTGGCGATGTGCGCCGAGTGTTGTACCTACTGACTGTTATCACTGGATACAGATAGTACCTCAGAGTGTCAAGCGCCGGATTGATAACAATTGTATGAATAAATTAAACGCACGAAGACACTGTCGCTTCTTGGTCGCTATATACACGCTTCAAAGTATTTAATTAAATGAAGTCTAAACACTTCACACGACTGATTGAGATTATCATTAAACCCAGAATCTCATGTCATCCCCCGTACCCGTACCCGATCATCCTGTTACTGTCTACTAGTTAGTATCTAGTACGATATTTATTTGTCATTACATTTTCAGCCGAGAAATAATACATTTAATATATAATATATCCTTTATTTCATTTAAAGTCGAGTATCTAAGAGAGAGAGAGAGAGACAGAGAGATAATGGGGTTTAATGTTCACTCGACACAAACTATAGGTCATTTCGAGACTAACATATGGTTTAATTTTATTTTAATAATTCGCTTGCGCGTAGGGGTCTTTAGCAGTGGGAGGAGACCGGACCCGGAGAAAACCCACGAGGTTGGACAGGCACCCCTACTCCATATCAATGACAGGCTTTTATGATACAGCAAGCACGTGCAAACCCATTTAAAGTCGAGTGTCTAAAGGAAATGATCACATGTTTGAATTATTTCTTTAATTAATCACTCCCTCACCCCGACAAAATCATAAGAAAATAATCGAACAAATACACCGCCCACCGCCTACAAAAAAATTATTAAAAAACAAAAAGAAAACAAATGGTATAAACAATAATTATATTAAACACCAAAAATCAATAAATAAATAGAGCCCAAGGAACGGAAAATGTGTTCCTCTTAAACCGGAAAAATACGCGTCAACTCGCATTTAATGAAATTTCGAATAAAAATAGACGAACTGTGTTGTTATTACATAGTAAACACGTCTATAGTTTGTTTGTTATTGTTTTATGCGGCGGGTTTTTTCATTTTTACGGTTCTCTCTTATTTTATTTTTCTGACATGCATATTTTTATTCTCACACTGTTTGGAATTCATTAAAAAGAAAAAGAAAAAAAAAACAATCGATATAAAAAAAACAGCGCCTTTTGTTTTAATTTTGACATCAACAACAAAGTAAAAAATACCTCATCGTCACTGAAAATAAACTTTAAACTGAAAGAGAAAAATGTTTTTTACCAGTCAACTGGTTTAAAATTCATATTTATGAGATTTTACTTTTCATGAATAAAATTTGATATAGATAATATCGGAGATGATATATCTATAAGTATAAATATAAACACGCCTCTCTTACCTGTTAATTGACTTATATCCTTTTTATAAAGTGATTCTTCCGCATCTTGCGATTTTATAATGTCTTCGCTATGTTCAAGTAAATTTCCATCGTATTTTTCCTCCGATAAAATCACAACCGGAATAAATATTGCTAATAGTAATATAATGATATGTCCACCACTCCACCAGGCCATTTTTGACATGACCAGAGGCAATGAAATCACATGACCAAATAATAACCGAACAGGTGCTCGTTTCGCTTTTTACCGTTCGGAGGCGCTGTGGTCAGGGTTTACTGAACTTTGACCTCTTACACTTCAAGAAGAGAAAAATCGTTAAAATAAATTGATAAAAAAAAATTTAACGAAAAATTGGATATATTACGTAAAATAAAAGAAGGAAAACCTCTGTGAATTGCAAATATATTTTTTTATAAAATAATCTTGATTTTTCTACTTCAGCAACAAATTTACTGCGCAGCCATACTTCCGCTTCCTCGTGTCGGAGTGAAACGTGAAAATGTAAGCAGGATTTGTCAGTTGTGTATTGTAAATATTTAATATTTTTATGGAATTGTCGGTGAATATTTTAAGAAATAATTGTTTAATATCTTGTTTCAGGTCTAAAGTAACATTTAAGATAACCCTGACGTCGGATCCAAAGCTACCGTACAAAGTGTAAGTTACCATATGTCGTCACTCAAAATATGCTTGATTGATGTTGATGCAGACGATTTTTTATTTTTACATTATACATTTTCTTCAGATATAAATAATCAAAAATGCTTCTTCAAGTTTTAATGTGATAAAATTTTAAAAGATTTCATCTCCTTTCTTTTAAAAGTTCGCTGGTTTTTAGTTTATTTCAAAATGTGGGATCAAATTGAATACCGTAATCCTTTTTGTTGGGGACTCTGGCTTCCTAACGGCAGTGGCTAAATACCACGGCCCAAAATACCACGCTCGTCCCTATTGCTTCTATAGTAATGTAACGTGGTACGAGATTTTGTACCACGTTCTTTTTTATTATGGTGATTTTACCTGAATAAAAGCTATTTTTAAAATGAAAATAATTATTTAATCAGTTTGGATGTGTTTAGACTATTTATAGACCATATTCACTCTCAATATTTAATATATAACACAATTCAGACAGTCGATTAGTCGGTTATTATGATCGCCATTTACATACGGTGTAATAGTTATTATAGCCCATTTAAAAAGACCCTACGTGGTATATTTAAACAATGGATAGAAATGGAATGAAATGAAATGGTGTTTAACGTCCTACTGTTATGCTCCTAAACTGGGCTAACGAAGACGGCCATACGCCATACAGTATGCTAGGAGGAAATTTTGCCCGGGCAGCGGCGCTACGGCCTACTTCTATATCGAATTCCAACTGCCAAAATACCTTAATAGAATCAGAGACTGAGATAATCGTACCACGTTCGTCTTACTGGTTCTATACAAACGGAACGTGATACGCGACTTCGGTTCAAAAGCGTGGTATAATAGATTCAGAGACTGAGATAATCGTACCACGCTCGGAACGTGGTATAATAGAATCAGAGACTTAGATAATTGTACCACGCTTGTCCTCCTGGTTCTATACAAACGGAACGTGATACGCGACTTCGGTTCAAGATTGTGGCATAATAGAATCCGAGACTAAGATAATCGTGCCACGCTCGAAACATGGTATAATATAATCCGAGACTGAGATAATCGTGCCACGCTCGCCTCACTGGTTCTATACAAACGGAAAGGCGAGTGTGGTACGATTATCTCAGTCTCTAGTTCTATTCTATTGAACCGGAGTCGCGTACAACGTTCCGTTTGTATAGAACCAGTAAGAAGAACGTGGCACGATCATCTCAGTCACTGGTTCTATTATACCACGTGTTTGAACCGAAATCGCGTACCACGTTCCGTTTGTATAGAACCAGTAAGGCGAGCGTGGTACGATTATCTCAGTCTCTGAATCTATCATACCACGTTTTTTAACCGCAGTCGAGTACCACGTTCCGTTTGTATAGAACCAGTAAGGCGAATGGGGTACGATTATCCCAGTCTCTGTTTCTATTTTACCACGTTCCGAAGGTGGTACGATTATCTCAGTCTCTATTCTATTATACCACGTTTTTGAACCGAAGTCGCGTACCACGTTCGCCTTACTGGTTCTATAGAAACAGAACGTGTTACGCGACTTCGGTTCCGAGATAATCGTGCCACGCTCGGAACGAGGTATGCGACTTCGATTCAAAAATGTGACTTGAATTCGGTTCAAAACGTGGCGCGATTTCGGTTCCGAAACGTGGTATAATATAACCAGAGACTGGGATAATCGTACCACGCTCGGAACGTGGTACGCGACTCCGGTTCAAAAACGTGGTATAATATAACCAGAGATAAACGTACCCCCCTCGGAACGTGGTACGCGACTCCGTTTCAAAAAACGTGGTATAATAGAATCAGAGACTGAGAAAATCGTACCACATTCGCCTTACTGGTTCTATACAAACGGAACGTGGTACACGACTTCGGTTCGAAAAACGTGGTATAATAGATTCAGAGACTGAGATAATCGTACCACGCTCGCCTTACTGGTTCTACACAAACGACAACTTCGGTTCAAAAACGGGGTATAATAGAACCAGAGACTGGGATAATCGTACCACGCTCAGAACGTGGTATGCGACTTCGGTTTAAAAACGTGGTATGATAGATTTAGAGACTGAGTTAATCGTACCACGTTCGCCTTACTGGGTCTATACAAACGGAACGTGGTACGCGACTTCGGTTTTAAAAAAAACGGGGTATAATAGAGCTAGAGATTGAGATAATCGTACCACTTTCGCCTTAGTTGTCCTATCAAAACGCAACGTGGTGCGCGATTTCGGTTCAGAAACGTGGTAGAATATAACCAGAGACTGAGAAAATCGTACCCCGCTCGGAACGTGGTACGCGACTCCGGTTCAAATGTTTTATAATAAAACTCGAGACTGAGATAATCGTACCACACACCTTCAGTTCAAAAACGTGGTATAATAGAACCAGAGACTAAGAAAATCGTACCACGTTCGCCTTACTGGTTCTATACAAACTGGACGTGGTACGCGAATTTGGTTCAAAAACGTGGTATAATAGAACCAGAGACTGAGATAATCGCACCACTCTCGGAACGTGGTACGCGACTCCGGTTAAAAAATGTGGTATAATAGAATCAGAGACTGAGATAATCGTACCACGCTCGAACCGTGGTACGCGACGTCTGTTGAAAAACGTGGTATAATAGATTCAGAGACTGAGATAATCGTGCCACGCTCGTCTTATTGGTTTTATACAAAGGGGACGTGGTACGCGACCTCGGTTCAAAAAATAGGACCCGAGAGTGAGATAATCGCACGACGCTCGGAACGTGGTACGCGACTTCGGTTCAAAAACGTGGTCTAATATAACCAGAGATAATCGTTCCACGCTCGGAACGTGGTACGCGACTCCGGCTCAAATGTTTTATAATAGAACTCGAGACTGAGATAATCGTACCACACACCTTCAGTTCAAAAACGTGGTATAATAGAATCAGAGACTAAGAAAATCGTACCACGTTCGCCTTACTCGTTATATACAAATAGAACGTGTTACGTGACTTCGGTTCCGAGATAATCGTGCCACGCTCGGAACGAGGTATGCGACTTCGACTCAAAAACGTGGTATAATCGTACCACGTTCGCCTTACTGGTTCTATACAAACTGGACGTGGTACGCGAGTTTGGTTCAAAAACGTGGTATAGAACCGTTTGTACCGTTTGTATAGAACCAGAGACTGAGATAATCGTATCACACTCGGAACGTGGTACGCGACTCCGGTTAAAAAAGTGGTATAATAGAATCAGAGACTGAGAAAATCGTACCACGTTCGCCTTACTGGTTCTATACAAACGGAACGTGGTACACGACCTCGGTTAAAAAACCGTGGTATAATAGATTCAGAGACTGAGATAATCGTACCACACTCGCCTTACTGGTTCTATACAAACGACACCTGGTACGAAACTTCGTTTCAAAAACATGGTATAATAGAACCAATGACTAAGATAATCGTACCACGAGCGGAACGTGGTACGCGACTCCGGTTAAAAATGTGGTATAATAGAATTAGAGACTGCGATAATTGTACCACGCTCGAAACGTGGTACGCAACGTCTGTTCGAAAACGTGGTATAATAGATTCAGAGACTGGGGTAATCGTACCACGCTCGTCTTACTGGTTCTATACAAACGGGTAGTGGTACGCGACTTCGGTTCAAAAAATGTTGTAAAAATAGGACCCGAGAGTGAGATAATCGCACCACGCTCGCAACGTGGTACGCGACTTCGGTTCAAAAACTTGGTATAATATAACCAGAGATAATCGTACCACGCTCGGAACGAGGTACGCGACTCCGGTTCAAAAACGTGGTATAATATAATCAGAGACTAAAATAATCGTACCACGCTCATCTTACTGGTTCTATACAAACGACACGTGGTACGCAACTTCGGTTCAAAAACGTGGTATAATAGAACCAGAGACTGGGATAATCGTGCCACGTGGTATGCGACTTCGGTTTAAAAACGTGGTATAATAGATTTAGAGGCTGAGTTAATCGTACCACGTTCGCCTTACTTGGTCTATACAAACGGAATGTGGTACGCGACTTCGGTTAAAAAAACACGGTATTATAGATTCAGAGACTGAGATAATCGTACCACGTTCGCCTTAATTGTCCTATCAAAACGCAACGTGGTGCGCGATTTCGGTTCAGAAACGTGGTAGAATATAACCAAAGACTGAGATAATCGTACCACTCCGGTTCAAATGTTTTATAATAGAACTCGAGACTGAGATAATCGTACCACACACCTTCAGTTCAAAAACGTGGTATAATATAATCAGAGACTAAGAAAATCGTACCACGTTCGGTTACTGGTTATATACAAATAGAACGTGTTACGCGACTTCGGTTCCGAGATAATCGTGCCATGCTCGGAACGAGGTATGCGACTTCGATTCAAAAACGTGGTATAATCGTACCACGTTCGCCTTAATGGTTCTATACAAACTGGACGTGGTACGCGACTTTGGTTCAAAAACGTGGTATAATAGAACCAGAGACTGAGATAATCGTATCACGATCGGAACGTGGTATGCGACTCCGGTTAAAATGTGGTATAATAGAATTAGAAACTGAGATAATTGTACCACGCTCGAAACGTGGTACGCGACGTCTGTTCGAAAACGTGGTATAATAGATTCAGAGACTGGGGTAATCGTGCCACGCTCGTATTTCTGGTTCTATACATAAGGCGAGCGTGGTCCGATTATCTCAGTCTCTGAATCTATTATACCACGTTTTTTAAACCGAAGGCGCGTACCACGTTCCGTTTGTATAGAACCAGTAAGGCGGGCGTGGTACGATTAACTCAATTTTTGAATCTATTATAAAACATTTTTTGTATCAAGGTCGCGTACCACGGTCTGTTTGTACAGAACCAGTAAGGCGAACGTGGTACGATTATCTCAGTATTTGATTCTATTATACCACCTTTTTGAATCTTATGTCGCGTACCACGTTCCGAGCGTGGCACGATTATCTCTGTCTCTGTTTCTATTATACCAAGCTTTTGAACCGAAGTCACGTATCACGTTCCGTTTGTATAGAACCCGTAAGGCGAACGTGGTACGATTTTCTAGGTCTCTGATTCTATTATACCACGTTTTTGAAACGGAGTCGCTTTCCACGTTATGAACGTGGTACGATAATCTCTGGTTATATGATACCACGTTTTTGAACCGAAATCGCGCACCACAATCCGTTTGTATAGAACCAGTAAGACACTTTGCCTCTCGAATACAGAAATAGCAACCATCTATTATTTGGATCAAATAAACTTTCCGTTGATAAAAATATTAACATTTTTAAGACCTTACATGAGTTTTTTAACCTTTCTCAACGATTCTGAAAATTATTATTTTCAATTTTTATTAAAATTCCCTAATTTGATATATCATATAAGTTTTTCATTTTTTATCTAATATAATTACATGTACTGTAAATATCTTGTATATATGTAAATACTTTATTATTGTAAATTATATTGTATACAGGGAGAGGGTTTTCACATAGGCTATGCCTGTTACCCAATCCTATTCATGTTGTTTGAATAAAATATGTTTATAAAAAAAAAAGAGTGTGGCACGGTTATCTCAGTCGCGCACCACCGTTTGTATAGAACCAGAAAGGCGAACGTGGTACGATTATCTTAGTCTCTGATTCTATTAGACCACATTTTTGAACGAAAGCCGTGTACCACGTTCCGAGCGCGACACGATTATCTCAGTCTCTGATTCTATTATACCACATTGTATAACTGGAGTCGCGTACCACGTTCCGGGTGTGGTACGATTATATCAGTCTCTGGTTCTATTATACCACGTTTTTGAACCAAAGTCGCGTACCACTTCCCGTTTGTATAGAACCAGTAAGGCGAACGTGGTACGATTATCCCAGTCTCTGGTTCTGTTATACCACGTTTTGAAACGGAGTCGCGTATCCCGTTCCGATCGTGGTACAATTATCTCAGTCTCTGGTTCTATTAACCACGTTTTTGAACCGAGGTTGCGTACCACGCTCGCAAAATTTACTACAAATAATGAATGTAAAGTCCCTATAAATAAAAAGGAAGTGGTACCGAAGTCGCGTACCACGTCTCGTCTGTATAGAACAAGCAAGGTGAGCGTGGTGCGGTTATCTGATCTCAACCCCAGAATAACACTTTTTTTAACTTTCAACTTATCGTCCTTTTTATCGCCCTTGTGTAGGATTATACCACGTTAGTTTTTACTTTCAGTGTTTTGTTTCATATCTACGCAGTACACATAGTCGCATACAAAATATTCCAATATACCACGTAGGGTCTTTTTGAATGGGGTGTAATAATGGTTACACCGTTATATAAACCGTATAGTATAGGTACAGCTCGATGCATTAACCGACCGATCGGCTATCTGTATTGTAATTCATTTTAAGATATAAATTGTAAATATGACCTATAAAATAATTAAAATTGATAAAAAGATCGACATAATTTGCAAAATTAGCTTTATATTATGTAAAATCCCTATAATTAAATAGAAAGTGGTACGGAAAAACGTACCACGTTTCGTGTGTATAGAAGCAGTAAGTCGAGCGTGGTATTTTGAAGCGTGGTATTTAGCCGCTGCCCTTCCTAACCTGCCACCCTTAGATCCTATGCTATAATAAATAGCCTATATCATAATTCATATCATATTATTAATTATTATAAATAATTAATAGGTCCATTGGCATTGGCCTAACCTGATTAATTTTAATTGTGAAAATGAAGGTAATGATGTTTGTTTATACTGGCCTTTCATGATGGTCATGATGATTTTAAATAGTATTATTGGGCAGAACATGAACTTTAAAAAAAGCTTCTGGGGTCTGTTTCATGAAATTGTAAAGAAGATAAAATCCAAATTTTAGTAATTTGATTGAATAATATTAAGTTGATTTTATTGCTTAGCCAATCAAACTAATTTTGATTTTATCTTTAGTTAAGATTTCGAGAAACAGGGCCCTGGACATATTGTACCACTAAACTGTGAACAACTCAAAAAACAAATAGTAAAACAACTGTACCACTAAACTGTGAACAACTCAAAAAACAAATAGTAAAACAACTCATTGTAGATATAAATCACAGTGGTCAAATACAGAACATTGTGTACCTGTCCACTGTGAAACCAAACTGGAAGGAAACATGATGAACATCTGTAGAAAACATTTAACATACAACTCTATCTGGGAGTTGGTTGGCCTAATGTTAGTCCCAAAATGAACTAGTTTGTGTCCAGTAGTAGTTAAAACCCAACTCTCTCTCTCTCTCACAACTCTTGTGTAGATATCAACCACAATCAATTGAATGGTCAAATACAGATTCCAGAGAGATGATGATATTCAGCTAAAATATTACCATGACTTTATCAATCCAATACTCTTTTTTATTTTGATTCTTGAGACTAAGTTGCTATTGTCACATGTGCAATGCTAGAGGGGAGAATTTTGCAAGGACAGTAGCATTTCTGTGCTCACTTTAATCTAATAAACTCAAACACATATTTCTTTTCTAGTTTGTTTTTGAGGAGTTCAAATTTACATTTTAATTGATAGTTTAAAGTGAGAATTTCATATTTTCTAAGAAAGTCAAAACATAATTATTTCTATGTCTTTTGCTCAATAGCTTATCAACTCACTATTATAAAATAATTGACACAGGAAATAATAACACCTCCCCTGTTTTTCTATTCCCTCCATGGAATAGCTATGTTCAAACTTTGAATTTGAAGTTGAAAATGATATTTTTTTTGCCAATTTCTCAGCTGGCAATAGTGAATTATAAGATTAATTGGATTATTCTTTAACAAGGTAGGACTGTTTATGGATACCCTCTATTTTATGGCTTTATTTTAATAAATTTTAAAAATATAACCGGAGCTTAAAAATATGTAATTGTAGCTTTAAAGTAGTCATACCAATAATATATTATTTGTACGATTACACACTCTATCCACTATTTATATTTAACATTTAAAATAGGGGTTTAATGGCCACTCGACTTATGATACAACAAGAGTAATCTGACTTTTGTTAGGGTACCTGGAATTATTCTTTCCTTATCGATTTTTTTCAGGCTTAGTGTTCCAGAACAGACACCATTTACAGCTGTTTTAAAGTTTGCTGCTGAAGAGGTAATGGACTACTTTACATGCTCTATAAATAAAGATTTAGACAATACATTTTACAGATATCTGTCGGTACATGTTGTTCTTGTTTGTTTATTATCATGGTCTCGTATAAGAATGGATTCACATTCATCTTGGGGTGTGTGGAGAATATTGAAAAGATGTCATTTTCTAATTGGGGAAAAAAATGATTCACTGGAGATGACAAATAAAGTTTCTTCTGAATAACCAGCCAGGCTTTCTCTTGTCAGTGGTGCAGATAGTAGGTCTTGACATAAGAAACAGGGGTCTTGTCATTCAGATTGTCCGAAAGATCCCTAGACGGCTAGGATAAGATGAAGACTAGTTGGCAAACTTTCCAGCCTGGTTCCTCCGGGTCAGTGGTGCAGGACCGAGGTCCTGGCAAGAGACAATGTATAGTCTTTCAGATGGGAGAAAAACTGAGGTTCTCGTGCACATAGGAGATCCCTTGGCAGTTGGAATTTGATATAAAAGTATTCCATATTCTGCTTTCTGGGCATAATTTTTTGCATGGCAAACTGTAATGCCCTTCTTCAATAGTCTAGTTGATGCAGAAAAGTAAGCTGTTAAATCTCTGTTTGATTTCATTTCATTATATCTCGATACATGTTTTAAAGTTAGGATGACTTGTCTTTAATTTAGGGATGAGTTGTCTTATATTGAGATGAATTGTCTTTGGATGACTTGTCTTTCGGATGAGTTGTCTAGTCTGTATTAGTATACTGCTGTTACAACAAATAAATGACTGTATTTATATGGATTTGAATTTATTTTATAGTTTAAAGTACCAGCAGCAACTAGTGCTATTATAACTAATGATGGTATAGGAATTAACCCAGCTCAAAGTGCAGGTATGTATTGCTTTATATTCCGACTAAACGTTAGGATGTTAAATCCCATTCCATTTCTTTATTTAGTGTGGGTTCCCACTAAACGTTAGTACGTTAAATCCCATTCCATTTCTTTATATAGTGTGGGTTCCGACTAAACGTTAGGATGTTAAATCCCATTCCATTTCTTTATATAGTGTGGGGTCTAACTAAACGTTAGGACATTAAATCCCATTCCATTTCTTTATATAGTGTGGGTTCCCACTAAACGTTAGGACGTTAAATCCCATTCCATTTCTTTATATAGTGTGGGTTCCCACTAAACGTTAGGACATTAAATCCCATTCCATTTCTTTATATAGTGTGGGTTCACACTAAACGTTAGGACATTAAATCCCATTCCATTTCTTTATATAGTGTGGGTTCCCACTAAACGTTAGGATGTTAAATCCCATTCCATTTCTTTATATAGTGTGGGTTCCCACTAAACGTTAGGACGTTAAATCCCATTCCATTTTTTTATATAGTGTGGGTTCCCACTAAACGTTAGGACGTTAAATCCCATTCCATTTCTTTATATAGTGTAGGGTCTGACTAAACGTTAGGATGTTAAATCCCATTCCATTTCTTTATATAGTGTGGGTTCCAACTAAACGTTAGGACATTAAATCCCATTCCATTTCTTTATATAGTGTGGGTTCTGACTAAACATTAGGACGTTAAATCCCATTCCATTTCTTTATATAGTGAGGGTTCCAACAAAAAGGAGGACACTAAATCCCATTCCATTTCTTTATAAAATTATCAAAGTAAACGTATCGGATACCTTATCATTCTCCTGTGGGATATGGGTGGCGTAATGTAAGAAGAACCACAGTATTCTTCCAAGCCAGGTAGTGAATGAGGTCGTTAACAAGGAAAGTGTGCCTATGATGGGTGAGCGGTGTTAGTCAATTTCTGGGCTTTGAATCCTGGTGTAATTCAGGAAGAACCACAGAATTCTTCCAAGCCAGGTAGTGAATGAGGAAGTTAACAAGGAAAGTGCGCCTAGTTGTTAATCTGGGAATGAGAAGTCAAGGTCCACCCAATACTCTTTGGGTGCACACACCCCCTCCCCGCCCCTTTTCACACTTATCATAGAAATAAAGAGTACTACATGTAAATGTAAAGACAAAACAACATATTTTTGTGTTTCCTGTATCCCGGGTAAGGATTAATAGAATTTGTGACGACATGTATGTATTATCATACAATTAGGGCTTGATTGGTAATGCGCTTACATTAATGCACCTTTAACGAGGAAGTTCCAGGATATATCACAATGTTTGTCGAGGAGGTGGGGATCACGGTGGCTAAGTGGATAAGGCGCTGGTTCGCTAGCCTGGAGGTTGAGTGTTCGATCCCTGCATTGGCCGAGAAAGTTCATCTCGATTTCCGGCGTGATTTCCCCTTGTCAGTGATGCAGAAGGAGGGCCTGACAAGGACAGCTGCCTAGTCGTTCGGATGGTACGAAAAACCGAGGTCCCGTGTACAAATTGGAGTGCACGTAAAAGATCCCTTGGCAGTTGGAATTCGATATAAGAGTAGGCCGTAGCGCCGCTGCCCGGGCAAAATTTCCCTCATAGCACACTGTTGGCGTATGCCCGTCTTCAATTGGCCCAGGTTAGGTGCTTAAGCGTAGGACGTTAAACCCCATTTCATTCATTCATTCATTTGTCGAGGAGGTATATGTACCTCAGGATTTTCCATTGTGGTCTTCCCTTGTAAGTGATGCAGGACAGAGAAAGGACTGGCAAGAAATGATGTCGACTTGTTGGCGTGCCTGTAAAAGAACCCTTGACAGTTGCAATTCGAAATGTGTGGCGTCTGCCCGTCACCGTAAGCCAATGCAGAAAAACATGACATTAAACCATTTCATCAGTCCAGTAGTTGGTGCGGAAAAGTATGACGTTAAACCCTATTTCATTTCATTAGTCCAGTCAGTGCAGAAAAATATGATAGGGCTTGATTGGTAATGCGCTTCATTAATGCACCTTTACTGAAGTTCCAGGATATATCACAATGTTTGTCGAGGGGGTACCTCAAGATTTTCAATCGTGGTCTTTCTTTGTTAGTAAAGCAGGACAGAGAAAGGACTGGCAACAAATGATGTCTAGTCCTTCAGATGGGATAAAAAACATGAGTCCCATGTACATGTTGGCGTGCCCGTAAAAGAATCCTTAACAGTTGCAATTCGAAATAAGGGTAATCTTTCCAACATAGCGCAATGCTAGGCGTCTACCCATTAGTCAGTGCAGAAAAGTATGACATTAAACCATTTCATAAGCCCAGTTGGTGAAGAAAAGTGTGATGTTAAACTACTTTCATTTTATTGTAGCATTTGTTAAACTTAATGCCCCAACACATAATACAAAGACAGCTGTCTAGTCGTTCGGATGGCACATTAGAGTGCACATAAAAGATCCCTTGGCAGTTGAAATTCGATATAAGAGTGGGCCATAGTGTCGATGCCTGTCTTCATTATCCCAGTTTAGGAGCAGAACAGTAGGCCGTTAAACCCCATTTCATTTACTTTCCAACACCTAATTCATATATATTTCATTTCCAACACCTAATTTATATATATTTTATGATTACAGGGAATGTGTTTTTAAAACATGGTTCAGAATTACGTCTAATACCCAGAGATAGAGTAGGACATATTCACTGATTTTATATTCTAAAACAATAGATTCTTAATTTATAATCAAAGACACTAAAACATCATTTTATTGTGGAAAAAAAACCTTGACGTGTGATGTAACAGATCAGATAGCGTCAAAGATTATCAGCTGTTACAGAAAGAAAGCAGCCAACCAGACAATAACCATTTCTTCAGGATAATTCTAAATTTGATATACTTCATCAAGATTGTATAATAATTGTGTCTTACAGTAACTTCTCTATAACAAATCTATTTTAGACCAGGACCTGATTCCCAAGTCTACATATCTTCTTTTTGGGGGTGAGGGTTGAGGTGGGTGGAACACACTTTGAAAAAAGACTTTGGCTCTGCCAATTCATGATTGTTCCTGGGACAATTGTGCATCGATTGACAGACCTTGATTTTTGATGTAACATCACAATTTTAAGATGGCTGTCCTGATGTCATACTCAGTTCCTGGTACATACTATGGTCAAAAAATTACTCAATAATAAGCATTAATTGTATTCCATAGAATTGTGGCCTGTATACTCCAGTTCAATTACTACATTTAAATAAATGCCATTGAAACAATTTAACACCGGCGGCGGCAGTATGTTCAGTTTCTAGTGAATTATTTTCATGATGAGGAATATAAATCCTAATTGTTACAGAGATAATCTATTCATTTCGTAAAGATGTTTTATTTCTATTCTTTTTCATGTTTTACTGTACATGTTTTTTGTTTGTGAAGGGGTAGGGGGTTATGGAATTATGGTATGATGTATATTTGTTTGTAACACTATAAATTTTTTTAATAATGTAAATTTGACATATTTTATGTAGATAATTATTTAAGACCGATATTAAAAAATGATTTCTATATATGGTTTATTATCACCCGATAGTCAAATATTAAAAAATGATTTCTATATATGGTTTATTATCACCCGATAGTCAAATATTAAAAAATGATTTCTATATATGGTTTATTGTCACCCGATACTACATTCTACAGTAGATATCGATTGTGTGATAAATTTGATAATCTACTGCGATATCTCCTTCTCCTTAGGAGCATGATATCAACATGATTTAAACACTCATTAAAAAAGTAAACCTCTTTTTTTTTTTTACATTATCAACTTGTGTTGATATTTTTTGATATCAAAAAAGACTTGTAGGACATTCTCTTTTTACAAAGGGGGTTGGGATGGCCTAGTGGTCTAGAGTGCCACGCTTCGACCTCTAGCTGGCCAGCTACCTCTGGCTTGTGGCTGTGGTTTCGAGCCCTGGTGTGATTGTATATGGGTTTTCTCACACTGGTAATGACCCCTACGCGCAAGCGAATTATTGAAATAAAATGACCTAGTTGTGTTACGTGGACTTTAGACCCCACTTATCTCTCTCTATTTACAAATACTGTATAGTCATTGGAGTCGATCTCGCTTTAAACTGACATATTGTTCCTTCTGTTTCAGTCGTTACTCAGTTACTGATAGTCTCTCACAATAACATATATAGAAATTTTATATTCAAAATGTCTTATGGTGTGAAACAAGTAGGGGCTGCCGTACTTGAGTGGTCAGGGGAATGATCTCTCAATTAGAACGCCCTGGATTCAAATTCTGGTTAGGGCTGGTGTCTGGGAGACAAACGCGAAAAATGTGCCCAGTCTTTCGGAAGGAACTATAAACCAAGGTTTATATGTGTACACATTGGGATGCATGTAAACAGTAGGAAATCAAAGAATTGTGGCGTAATCCAAGATTTCAGCTGGGGATTGATCAACATTGCGGGGGGGGGGGTGGGTGGGGGGGAATGGTCTAGTGGTCTAGAGTGCCACGCTGTGACCTCTAGCTGACCGGCCACCTCTGGCTTGCGGCTGTGGTGTGAGCGTATGTGGCATGGAGATAGGGGCGCCTTTTCAACCTCGTGGGTTTCCTCCGGGTACTCTCTCTCTTGATCAACATTGCATCATATTCCATTTGTGTATTAAAGTCTCTTCAGCCTCGATATTCAGAGAATCTAATTAGTCTTGTCCTGTTCATGTTTCACTAGTCTCATGTAAATAATTAAAAATGGAAACAGAAAAAGTTAAGAGAATATTTTATTTACTGTCTAATTTAATACACTACAAATTCTTTTGTATGAACCAAAACAACAATTGTTAACAAATTTGTTTGTGTAAATATTACAAAGTCTAGGTTAATCATTTAATGTAAACAAATTCATTCATTGCAATAAATAATACTTGTCAACATTTTATCTTCCTTGTTGGTATTAATATTTATCAATCAGTCCAATCTGATTAAAACACAGATCCAATTTCGTTTCGTCTTTTTTTTATAGTTCAAAAATTTGTTTTTACCTGTCTTTACTACATTTGGATCTTGAAGACTTGTTATTTAACTCTTGTTTTGCTTGAAATGAGGGGTCAGTCATTGAAATGGTCTGTCGAATAGAGCATTTGACCTTTTTAGCGCAGAACTGTGGGTAGACATAACCAGCGATAGAAATCAAAACAAAACAAAAGTAGATTTAAAACGTGAGTCCTACTATAACTTGTTAGATCTACATGTATTGTAGGCCATCGAAAGTATAAATAACGAAACGAAATATAGATCTATATTTTAGGTAGATTGAAATCAGTCCCAACGCCTTGTGAAATGAAATTGGTCAAACAATTATTACTTGATATGTGAGAAACATATAGCAACTGACTCAAAGAGAGGCAGTGAAATGGGGTTTAAGGTCCACACGACACAAAGTAGGTCATTCGGGACTAACACATGGTTCAATTTTCTTTCAATAATTTGATTGTGCACATGGGTCTTTAGCAGTGGAAGGAAACCGGGTGAACCCAAGGAAATTCACAAGGTTGGACAGGTGCTCCTACTCCTTATCACGTACAAGTCAGGAATCGATACCATATTATCAATATGGCATACTCCAACTGGGCTAATAAAGACGGGCATATGCCACACAGTGTGCTATGAGTGAAAGGGGGGTTGGGATGGCCTAGTGGTCTAGAGTGCCACGCTTAGACCTCTGGCTTGCGGCTGTGGTATCGAGCCCTAGTGTGAGCGTATGTGACATGGAGATAAGGGCGCCTTCTCAACCTCGTGGGTTTCCTCCGGGCACTCCGGTTTCCTCCCACTGCTAAAGACCCCTATGCGCAAGCAAATTATTCAAATAAAAATTGAAAACAATACATTAGTCCCAAAATGACCTAATTTGTGTCGAGTGGACATTAAACCCCATTTCTCTCTCTCTCGCTATGAGTGAAATTTTGCCTGGACAAAAGCGCTATAGCCCACTCTTATATTGAATTTCAGGGGACGAACAAGTATACATTGTTTTATACAAGAAGTTCTCTTGCTATAGCATAATACTGTTTTTACCTTGATAGAGACAGACCTTACAGTAATTCACGAAAATTTGGAGCTGGAAAAAAAATGAAAATATAATGCATTGGATATATTAAAGCCTCAGGACATCTTTTCTAATTTAAACAGTGAGAGAAACAGAAAACTAGGTCATTTTGAGACTAACACATAATTCAATTTTATTTCAATAATTCACTTGCACGTAAGAGTCTTAAGCAGTGGGAGGAAATCATGAGAGGTCCCGGAGAAAACCCCCAGAGTATAATCCTTAAGTGGCATTTCATGATTGAGCACACTAAAAATCACAACACAATTTATATGGAAAACAATCACTGGTTTATACACATATAGCATGACGTTTCGACAAGTATTCTTTTATCGCTACCAAGTACAAATGATAAATTAGTAAACTTGTCGAAATATCGTAGTATATGCTTACAAACCAGTGATTGTTTTCCATATAAATTGTGTTGTGTTTTTTTAATAATCCAGCAGGTTAGACACGTGACATACAACCAAGGAATCGAAACTACGCCACTCAACACAACTAGGTCATTTCAGGACTAACATATGGTTTTTGAATTTTATTTCAATACTTTGCTTGCGGTAGGGGTCTTTAGCAGTGGGAGGAAACCGGAGTTTGGTTGAGAAGGCGCCCCTATCGCCATGCCACATAAACTCACACCAGGGCTCAAAACCACAGCCTCAAGCCAGAGGTAGCCGGCCAGCTAGAGGTTGTAGCGCTGCACTCTAGACCATCCGAACCCCCCTGACATACAACCAAGGAATCGAAACTACGCCAGTTAACTCATTGGGTCCGTTTGCTTAAATATAAGGGCCAATTAAACCCCTCTCTAATACCGATTGCTTAAATATACGGTCCACTGCTTTTTAGTGTCATACCCGAGAGACTTAAATTCGCGGTCCCGTTGATGCATTGTTTCCTCGAACCACAATTGTTAAATAAAAGCCAATTGGCTAACTAAAAGTAATTAATCAAATCAAATATAGTTTTGGCTAACGAATGACCACAAAAAATGCGTACGTCACAACAAAAGTTTAGGGGTTATAAGGTCATGAACTTTGTGGTACAAATTTTTTTCACTGGTCGCCATATTGTTTTTAGTTACGTATTATTATCGATTATTACTGCGTTCCGTTTTCTTACAATATCTTCATTATGGAAAGTGATACGGACTCGGAATTCGAAGGGTTTTTACCCGAAGATATTTTGGATGGTGATATCGATATTATTAATGCCGTGGGAAGTGATTTTTCCGATATTTCGAGCGAAGAAGACGAGAATCTTGATATAAACAACGGCCAGCAAAAAACCAGCATGGCGCGTCTTACAGTATAACGAGTTTGGCAAACAACATTAAATCCAGTGAACAGTCGGTCATTTTTAGGGCCTGAGCATGGGCCAACAATATATTAGAAGAGGGGAAGAACGAGTTTGATTTATTTAGTTTGTTTGTCGGATTAAATTTATACACGTTAATCGCTGATGAAATGAATCGGTACCACGTGTGACGATTCTAAAAATATGAAAATGGAGAGAAGAATAGGAGAAACATGACCCCGGAAGAAATTCGAGAATTTTTGGCTTTACGTGTGTTTATGAGTATATCAACGCAGCCAAGAAGTAATATGTATTGGTCGCGAGACTATTATTTAGGTACGGTAATTACAAAATTGCTGGTATAATGACCAGAGACCGGTACGTTTAATAAAACAACAGTTGTAATTTGTAAACAGACATCTTGATTGATAAACTTTACTCAGTGCTAATCATTTATAATCTGTTGTGAACTAAAATCCCAAATGGCTAAATCCACACTGATATTCTTGTAAACCTATAATAATATTATATATATTTGGACGAACTATTTTTTTCAAATTGTTGACTTAAAAAGACATTTTAGGAAGAATTATTGACTTGCCAAAATGTATAATCTTGTAATGTGAATGTTTTTTTACTTATGTTTTTTTTTATTAAATAATAACTCTGTTGTTATTTTGTATTATTGATTAAATTTTATACCATTGCAATGCCTGATTTTTTATCTGCATTTGATAATATAAACATTTTTTGATTGGAGTGATAGTTTTCGTGTTATTTTGTTTAATCTACAGTATATGAGATTAATGGATAATCCTTTAATTAGCTCCAGGGAGATAAGCTATTGTCTAGTTAATTGGCTCAGGGAGATTAAGGGGTAGTTACTTAATTAGGTCTAGGGTTCAATGAGTTAACTCAATGACAGATCATTATGATACAACGCGCGCACACACTAACTAGTTGGCCACCCAACCCCCCTAATCGAAACTGACCCTGATGCTTCCGGTATATAATAATAGGTTGATTAGAATCTGTATATTATAGTAACTGATTGGTACTGATTGACTTTATTGTTCTGAGGTAAAACATTTTATACTGGCATCTTAATACAACTACAATAAACTTGGTCTCATTTCAATAAAAACATTGTAGTACAGTATAGAGAGGATTTGGCCCACAAATTGTATGTTTATAATGGAACGGAATGCAAGGGTTCTTTGACGCAATGTGAAGATCTGAAAGATTCTTCTCTCCCAAGAGGTTAGGGCCCTATTTCTCGAAATCTTAACCAAAGATAAAATCCAAATTTTAGTAGATACCTCAATTTTGATAGGCTAAGCACTAAAATCAATCTAATATTATCCAATTAAATTACTAAAATTTGGATTTGTTCTTAGTTAAAATTTCGTGAAACAGGCCCCATTTCACTACTACTCCCCCCTCCTCAACCATGTATTATAGGCAATACTTTTCTACCACCCCTGACCCAACCCCTCTTCAACCTGTAAAAGAATGTAATATTTAAAGGGAATGTACGACCTAATATAAACAAAGTCTAGTCAAAATAAACACAAATCTACAAATAAAATTTGTAAATATAAATTCACAAAAAATATTTTTCGGAGTTAGTAAAAAAACACAATACAAAAATATCTTCAACAATAAGAATTAGGTCATATATTTTGTGAATGTGACTAATTAGTGAACACATTTAATTCATGATATCATTAACAAAACACTCACAATGAGTCACATACAACAACTAAAATTGTCAATAATCTTTTAGTGGCATTTAGCGATTGGAAAACCCATTAACAGAACACAGTTGTGCTTGATATCAAAAAGAGGATACTTGTCGAAACGTCGTGCTTTGTGAATAAACCAGTGATTGATTCCCATAAAAACTGTGTTCTGTTAAATTGTCAAGATTTTTTTGACAAGAAACTCAACTGTTACTCCTCTAGTCGTTCTCAATCTGATTCGTTTTTATAGTTCAAAATTTCGTTTTTACTTGTCTTTACTACACTAGGATCTGGAAGAGTAGTTATTGACAATTTCTGGCTGATGTGAGAGATTAGCCAATGAAATGGTCTGTCCCGCGAGCTTTTGGTCCACGCAATGTCAACGCTGATTGATTAATCAATGTCTGATGTCATTAAGTCAAAAGCTGCACGTTTGACCCCTGATGTGAACTCCCACTATAACTTGTCAGATCTTCATGTAGTGTAGGCCATCAAAAGTATAAAAAAATGAAACGAAATATAGATCTGTATTTTAATCAGATTGAGATGTTCTTTGGGTTTTTGGGAAGAGCGACGCTCTTTGAAAAAATCCTAATACTCTGCTATTTCATGTACGATCGACATGAAACTTGGCAGGCGTGTTCCTTGGATAATTATGCATTGACTGACAGACTTAGATTTTAAAAAATGATGTCACAAATGCTAGACAGTTCTGGGGATGCCATACTCAGTTTTTGGTCCATATAGTACAATACATGGTACTTATCTGCTCTGAAATGAACAACATGTTAATTTTCATAATATATTTATAGCACCGCTTTCATAAGTTAACGGCTTTAAACGTCAAGAACGCAGGTCGGTATGTTAAACCTGTAAACGAATGAAGCGTGCTATAAATGACTTGTAACATTGACATCTACTCAACATGCTTGTTGTTATTTCACAGAAAACGCATCCCACTTCTCTATATGATTTCTACTTAAAGAGTGCAATAACAAAAAAAGAACAAAGGAAGATTAAGCGTCCATGTTACAATATTTTCATAGAAAATGGAATTAAATACTTTTTAAATTTCTAAAATATATTCATAGAAAATTGAATTAATTACTTTTTAAATTTCTAAAATATATTCATAGAAAATTGAATTAATAGTACTACATCTAATAAATACTTAACATTAGTAAAATATCTATTGACGATATAAACAAATAAGACATTGCTTATGGAATATGCACATCCATAGGACATTCAAATGTTTTCTGTATAACAAAAATATTTATTAACAATAGTTAGCTGCTATATATGATATATTCATAAACAATATAAATGTACAAAAACTTCTATAAAATCATTTAACTGGCTGCACATATGAATATATGTTATACTGGTATATAAATATAAAAGCGCCCCTTAATAAGTCTCAATTTGTATAGCGCAAAAATACTTTATGGCTGTTTCTATTGCGCTTTTTCAAGTTTGAACAAAGTCATTCACTACTGACAAGAATTAGCCTGGTTGAAAAGATGAGTTTTAAGCTGAGATTTAAAGCTTTCTACAGACTTGGCCAGCCTAACTGACAAGGGTAATGAATCCCATAGAAAAGGGGCCAAGTACAAATACGATCATTAACAAAGGACTGAATACAAAATATCTTATATACATTGACTGTCAGAAAAAACAAAATGCTGAAACTAATTGCACGTCAGATTTTTAATTTACATCAATTTTCTTATGTAATAGACATGAGAAAGAACAACTGATATAAGAATTAATGACAGAGAGAGAGAAATGGGGTTTAATGTCCACTCGACAAAAAACAGGTCATTTCAGGAATAATTTTGTTCAATTTTATTTCAATTATTCGCTTGCATGTAAGGTACTTTAATTAGAAGTGGGAGGAAACCAGAGGACCCGGATAAAACAAACGAGGTTTGACACACAACCCTACTCAGCGTCACATACAAGAGGTGAAGCGACAAAGGATCTTATGATCTCATGTGCATGCGTTCTATCACTACACCTCCCAACCCAGCTTAACGTAAATGCAACACCAACTGGGTCATTTTGAGAATAACATATGGTTTCATTTTATTCCAATAATTTGCTTGTGCGTAGGGGTGTTTAGCAGTGGGAGGAAACAGGGGGGCCTGGAGAAAACCCACAAGGTTTGCCAACTGTTATAGAATATACAGGTGATGTATCTATATTATTAACAATGTATTTACACAAACCATCATTCATTCATTATATCTAATCAGTAGAATTAATATTGCATAATTATCTATCACATAATCTCATCATTATTGTCTATCACATAATATAGTAAATTATAATAAATCAACAGTACATCTAAAATGGACTGACAGACAAGATATTTATGTGAAAGCCCTGGTACACACTTTTTACATGGCAAAATTTTGATGAAATTTTATTTAAAAAAGCCTTTTAATTACAAATCTTTTTAATTTGCGGACACTTATTATGAATTAAGAAGGCAACAGACTAGAAAATAGTTATGCTTGGTTCCCACTATCACGATTTGTGCTGCGTTTGAAATTGTGGAGTTATCATGACGATCCTATCGGGTCTTATCATATATTGAGGTCATTCGTAGCAATCGCGTTTGATCGTATCGAAATGTACCAGATCGTGGACTCAATAATAGGGACAATCCTATATTCCTATCGCATCATACGATAGTGGGAATCTGGCATTATAATAGAATATAGACAATAGAAATGAGGGGAATAAAACTTGGCCTGAAATTACAGATGAGACTACTACTTTTCACGAAATATATATCAGATAACTGCCTTAAAAATATGTTATTTTTGTCCCACAATATTATCTCCAAAGTCCCCATAATACTGCTGCCTAATATTAAACATTATTGCACCATGAACTTTTTGCAATGATTTTTAAGTTTAATACTAATTGGTCTTAAACTGACTTGCTTCACTTTAATAATCATCCTGAAAATAAATGAATAGCAGAATTTAATTTATTTTATGATCAGTAGTGGAATACCGCGTTATATCAGTGAAATAAAAGTGTTATTCCACTGGCTAGCAGTAGTCCATGTTGTTTTTACCTAAAATGATTGTAAAATCATAAAAATAACTAGAACATTAGTCGTTTTGTCATTAAGAACATATTTTATTTTATCTCTTCGCATTCGTGAAAATATAAGTTTTCTTGTTTCTCGATGAAATAAAATATGTTATTCACTCTAAAACGACAATATCCTCTATATATTCTACTAAAACAACCCTTATGATTTATACATTATGATTCAGGAAAAATTTTTTTTTTTGACTGGTCGGATTATCCAACAAATCTCCACAACTGCCAGATGTCAAGATATGTTAAGTTGCCTTTACATAAAATAAAACCATTAGACATAATTTGAAGTCCTAAAAAAACTATATAGGCAAAATAGTGTAATCAGGCAAAACAGTGTAATCAGCATATGGACTGTTTACTGTGTACAAAATATACGACAAACTGTGGTAACAGGTGTCCTGAAGAGTAAGCTTACCCTGCCTGGTGCACCACATGTCATATAAGGTTTTGTTAGTGCCACAACTGCACAGTAATCGAGTAGATGGGGTGGGTGTGTCTCTAATGTAATAAATTTAGTTGATCATGTCTTCAACTCTCAACGAATTCCATCCTACACCACATGGTCCAGAAAACATTTTTCTTGGCTGAGACTGGGATTGTATTCATACCCTAGACCTACTGGTTAGCGAGTCGACGCCATAGTAACTGAGACACAGCGGTTTCAGTAGCACTACATATAGACTATTGTCTGGCACAGGACAGACCACCTCATACCACTTCCTATTTAATTGTTTTTAAACTGAAGTCATGGTTTCTTAGTTATACACTCAGTACACTATATTAATTTTGGAATTTTGAATGTTATTCCCTATGTCTTGATGTCCAATTGGGCATAATCCAGGTTGGACAATTTTGGGCTTTTGGAAAAAAGATACGGACAAGTCCAGAATATATTGGCAAAATCCCATCACTGTTACTTACCCACTCCTCTTCCTCAACACCTTCAAATAAATCTTGTGGTAGAGGACCATCAGCTAATGATAGTTTGTTTGTCATGGCATCTAATAACTATAATATACACAACAAAATATATAAATATATAATGGCATCTAAAAACTTCCGACATCAACCCAAGCATTTCGAGGCATATATCTATAATTTCACAAGAAGAAAAGCTTATGACGCTATACTAAGCTAAAGAAGTCTTTAACATGAAACAAAATGGGGTTTAACTTTCTACTTTTCTGCGCTCCGACTGGGCTAATGAAGAAGGACACAGTGTGCTATATATGTTAAATGACCATACAATATTCTATTTAATCATCTTTATTCTAAGTCTCTTCCATGAGACCATTATAATGAATTACATGTTCTCGCTTCGGTGTGTCCTCACTGTGCCCACTTTTGATTAATCCAATTAAGGTCTAATTAGGATTAGTGTATTAAGCGGATTAGGATTAGGTGTTATAGGTAATTAGATGGAAATGTAATTTTTTTTAATTATTCGATGTTTTACATATATTTAATAAAAATATAACATACATGGATATATCATACATCACATTAGCACTTTATAATTTAATGAAAATATAACAATTTTCGATGTTTTATATATAAAATATGTAATAAAAGTATAACATACATGGATATATCATACATCACACAAAAACAAGATAAACAATGAAAATTTACAATGTAGTTAAACGGGCTACGCCATCGGCATACTCAAATACACTGACCAAAGTTAAAAAAAAACAACCTTTTAGTTCTGACCTCGGCAACACAGTTCTCACCAATTATAAGACTGAATATTTAGTCACTTTCAATATTTGTTTTTTTCCATCTAATTACCTATAACACCTAATCCTAATCCGCTAAATACACTAATCCTAACTAGACCTTAATTGGATTAATCAAAAGTGGGCACAGTGAGATGTAACACTCGCTTCAATGTACAGTAAACTAGTGCACGCTTTACCATGACAACTAGATCTACGACTGCGCGCACACACACATCTCATTACTATTCATATAAACAAAGGTCATGATTATTCATGTTAACATGCTATGATGTAAATGTGCCCCATACACTGTGACACTACAGCCTACTCTTGATTCGAATTCCAGCTGTCAAGGTTTGGGTTTTTTTTTTATCTGCACGTCAATGTGTACACAGGACTATATATTGTTCATCCATGGCCAGACCCTCTGTTCTACACCACTGCAAAGGGCCAATCAATCTTAGCAGAAGAACACTGTCAAGACATCAATTAAAGAATGTACGAATATTAATTTTTACCTCTTCCTTCTTCTGGTCATCTGATTTATAAGTTTCAACGTTAAAACTTTCATATTTTTTAGCTCTCGGACCTTCGACTGGTGCTTCACTTACTGTATAAATAGAGTTTAAAATAGCTTTAGGTAATGACACAAAGGGAATTATCACCATCAGGTTTGAATGGTCATATTGCACTCTAACTTAACTTGTCTATGATTTAATCTAGCACTAATTTCTTTCACATTCATTAAATATCAAATACTAAGATATAATAATTAATTGATAATTAAGTTGTTTTGAAAAGTGTTTGGGAAATTGAATGCTTGTAAATTGGACACTCAGTAATAAAATTTAAACTTGACACAAGAAGGACTGCATATTATATGATTCAGGGTGATTTTAGACAATGGTTTTGACGAATTTGAAACAAACATTTGGAATTGAATGATAGTGAAAGAATTTAGGGTTAAATACTCAAGGTTAAACAATGGCCAGGTTACAGTTTTGGCGCACAATATTATTATAAACCGTTATCTTACATGGTTTCATGTCTTCCGGTCGTAAACTTATAGTTTTCTGTACTCCATCTTGTCCTGATATCCACTCAGAACATGTCAACACAGACTCCCATATAATTTTAGTATCAGGAAATAAATCATCTTGAAAATATTCTTTCTGAAAAATTAACAACACAACCATAGAGAGAGAAGGCAGAGGGAGGAAGATATAGGGGTTTAATTTTTAAACTATTAAGAGCGGGTCCGCGAGAGCACCGGGCAAAATCGGGAAAAAATGATAAGGTGGCAGGAAGGAATTTCCCAACCATACTTTGGTTATGGTCCCCCATTGGGGTCAGGACTCACATGGCAAAACGATTTCCCCTGAATCACTCCCTGAATAGGAGAACTAAAAGTGTCATTTTTCACGTCAAAATGGCATGATTTTCACCTCAATTTTGTGAAAGCTTCTCTGAGCGTAGGGAAGTCGAGTGATAATGACTTCTTTGGTGAAAGGTAAGTGGACCGTGGTCTCTCGAATGAGCATGCATGATCCTCCAAATACCTTAAATATTGTGAGATATAACAGATTTTCGACGACACCCAACGGCACACTGAAATACAGACACATGTAACCAGCTCGATAGCTCCTTCTTTCCGTATAATTGGTCGGTTTGGGTCATGTGGTTTTTAAGGTTGGTAATGGTTGCTTGAAATGCAAAAATAAAAATGACTGGAATCCAAGCCTAAGTTGCGCTGTGAGATGGTCAAAAATGTGTATTTTTATCAATATTTTTCAGCATTTTTGCGGTAAAGGGACTTATAACGCACATAACTTGGTTAGGTGACCCCGGTGAATCGTGAAACTGGTCGGTATCATCATCGTTCGCAAGACCGCCCGCAAGACTCGATTTTTACCTGGTATCCAGTCGCGCATCGAGGGCGAGATTCTCGTCATCGTAGAAAAAAGAAAATTTTGAAAAATGGCAACAAAATGCTCGTTTTACGCGTTCTTTGGGACAATCGAGTGTGGTACGCACCCGTCATATAAGAACGAAGTGTCTGTGGTACCGCTGACATCTTGTTCGAAGGATATTTCTAGTCACTTACGCCGTTAAACCTTCCAAAGTCAAGTGTCACATCCGAGTGCGAACTGATCCTGTTGAGGGCAGGAACATTTTCCAGCTCAGAAGTACCCATGGACTCGATGACTGTCTGCCCCTCTCACCGGTTTCAAATGATGCAAATTTCGAAACCGACTACACGGTTTCCACCTACAGCACTCCACGTGTTGAAACTGGACTTGTCCGAAGCAGCTGTTCGAATGAATCGGCAACACAGTTTTTGTGTACGCAGGAAGGATGCATCAAGGTTTCAAGACCGAAAAAGCACTCGATCGCCATCTCTCAGTTGGACGACATGAAAGAGTTCCTGTAATGGATAGCAAGGACGACTCAATTATGCGTAAATGGGGACGTCAGGTTGCCAGTCGGACAGCGTTCAATGAGTCGGCTGTCCGAAGCACGTCTCATGGTGGTGGGTCATCTTCATCTTCGGCTCCCATCGAGGGCGTAAATTCTGGATGGGCTGCGAGAACAACAGCCAAGCGGAGACAATTTTCCAATGAAATTAAAAAATATCTATTGGAACAGTTTATGATCGGTGTGGAAACCGGACGAAAGGAAGATCCTCGGGGCGTCACAAAGAGGATAAAATCTCTATTTACGAAGGAAGACTGGCTAAGTGTTCTACAAGTAGCTTCATACTTCTCCAGATTGTCCGCTCTGCAAAAATGTGGTCGTCTGTCTTCCAATACGCTTGCTGCGGCCGAGGCTGAAAATCAGGAACACTGCGAAATGGTTGCGAACGTTTTGCAAAGGCGTGGTCTGAGAAATAAAATCATTTCGTCTCTTGATGAGTGAAAATCCAATAACTAACATTGATGGCTTTCGTCGTGAGTCGTAGTTCTTGAGAGTTCGTAGTTTCTAGAGTCGTATGATTTGAAAAAACAATTGAAGTACCTATCCGTAACGGCAAATCGTTATTTGAAGTTTGTAGTGATTGCGTATAATATGTGAATGTAGCGCATGCACAATCTTGGCGTTATTGGCGCGTATGTACAGAGCGTCATCACCGTCCTTATTGTCTGCAATCTTCTCCCACCGTATATTTATAATCCAGGGCAAGTCATGGAGCTATAAACTTTCATTTTTTTTCCAGATTCTTGAACATTGACGAGTGGTGGTGTAAGCTCGTTTCTTGATCTGTCTGCTTGAATCTGGTATTCTTTATTAAATTATGTGGCCATATGGGCGAGTCCTTCGCCCTATATCCAGACAACGAAATAATATGATGTTGCAATAAAGGAAGTGATTTAATTCAATTCAATTCAATGTTAATCAATTTTAAATTAAAAAATTTATCCTGCCTGGTGATAATACAGCGAACTCGTACTCGTACTGTTGTAAACTCAGAGAAATCGAGATTTTTGAGTTTGGCATGCAACTCAAATTTTATACCAAAGTCAGCCTGCCTGGAATACTTGATTTGATGTGATCTGACAATATTTGATGTATAATGATAAATTTAAATGTCCATATTGTATAAATAACCGAAAATCTCGAATTTGGTAATTTTTCATTTGATCAGAATGGAAAATTGCGATTTTTTTGAGTGCTATGCAACTGAAATCTTAAACTAGAGTAAACCTGCCTAAAATATTTGATTTGATGCCCTGTGCAACAATATTATGAAGCATGATAATACATTTCAAAATTATATAAAAAAACGAAAATCTCGAAATTTGGTAATTTTTCATTTGATCAGTAGGGACACTTCCAGTTGGATTCCAGTCATTTTTATTTTTCTGTTGTGTGGTGGAGGGTATGTGCTTCCAATGTAGTATGAACCGGTTTCCCTGATCCATGGAAAGAACTTGCTAAGCGTCTACGAATGAACCTCGTCCCTGAAACGAGTTTCGCTAGTGCTATTTCAATGATGTCGGTTTATAGAGTTACCGAGGTCCGATCGACATGAAACTCGTCATGGCACGGAAGCATGGTCCCCTCTAATATACTGCCAAGTTTGGTGGCTGGCTGCCGTCTAGTATCTCCGTTAGCGTATTACAAACTTTACGTTGAAAAATCGGTGAAAATCGACCATTTCTATGTCGAAAACACGTTTTTCCCATTTTCTCAGTCAAGGGTGCAAGGATGTCCGGGATATGGCGCATGCCTGCTTAGGGCACCACCCTCCACCAACATATAAATTTTGGTCGAAATCCCTGACTAGCACCTTATCACCCCCTGCCTGGTGCTATCGCGAACTCGCTCTTAAACTCATATTTAAAAATGAGAGAGAGAGAAATGGGGTTTAACGCCCACTCAACACAAACTAGGTCATTTCGGGACTAACATATGGTTAAATTTTTATTTCAATAATTTGCTTGTGCATAGGGGTCTTTATAGCAGTGGGAAAAAACACACGAGGTTGGACAGGGGACCCTACTCCTTGTCAAGTACAACCGGGGAATCGAAATCATGCCAGGTGACTCATCAGAAGCCACACCTTACGCTACAACGTGCACGGGCTAACCATTCGGTCACCCAACCTCCCAGTCTACTCGAAAGAATATCCATACCTTAACTCTAGGGACTGTGAATGTTACTGGTTCTACTGTTGTTTTCGTTAATCTCCACGCTCGTGCAAACTCTACATCTTTTATTACACATTTATTTTTAGTCTGGAAGGAGAAGGCTTGATGTAAACCACCCAGTTTCGTTGTCGATAACTCAAATAAATTTGGTCTATCTTCTGCTATCTCTAGTGCATAGACCAGACCATCTCCCTGGAATAAAAACATTTCAAAATATATTTCATTCAAGGGTCCATAAAATCAAATGTTTTGTTTCTCAGGCTTGTTGAACTTTTATATTTAAAAAAAAAATAGACTTACTTAACCAGTGGTAGAGGGACTATACAAATAGACTTACTAGATCAGATGACGAGGGACTACACACATAGACTTGCCCAACCAGTTTTAGAGGGACTATGCAACTAGACTTCCTTGGCCAGTCTTAGAGGGACTATATAGACTTCCTCGACCAGACATAGAGGGAATATACAAAAAGACTTACCTACCCAACAAGACTATACAAATAGACTTCCTTGACCAGACATAGAGGGATTATACAAATAGACTTACCCGACCAGTAAGAAAGAGTGTACTGCTATCTTCATCATAATATGGTACGAGTATAGAGGGAGCTGTACCAAGAGCAATACGATTTAAAGGCGTTGATAAATCTTCTACATCAAATAAACCTATTTCTCTTGAACCGGTTCTGTCAATAAATATTGTTATTTACAATTAATTCTTTAAAAAAAATCAATAGTATGATGCAGTGTTGGGATTTTAATACTTTTCTTGTAGGACATTTCTACCGAAAATAAAGGGGAATTACTCTTATTGTTATTTAAGCAGGCAGTTTCAGACTACAATTAAAAATCATGTGTCAAGAAAATATTCCATTTTGTATGTAATAAAAGACTTGATGTGCCTCATTGTTTTTCATATTTAATTTTCATACAGTATTCAAATATGTTGGTAATATTTCTACAAAATTATGTGTTGTCGTAATACGATAGAATGACAGCTAATTTAGTTATACAATTTGTGGACATCAAAAACAAGTTTCATTTCATTTCATGGTTTATTGATTTTCAGTGAAATTAAGAAAGACCTACCTGTTGAAACCCGATGTATAAAAATATTTTCCACCTAAAGCCCACCCACATCTTGCTCCTCTACTTCCTACTGGTCCCAAGCCAACCTATAATAAATAATACAAATAATAATGTGCGTATTTATACTGCGCTATATCCACAAAGTATGTTCTCAAAGCAACATGGTCCCTTACTAACCTATACAGTTGTTTACCAACCTATATGGTCCATAACCAGCGTCCATATATATCCCTTACTAACTTTTACGGACCTTTATTAAAATATTATAAATGATATATTGCCCCTTACCGGACAAGATGCAAAAATGCCCAAAGATACTATATACATTAATAATAATCTCGTCATTTTACAAGGGTAGCAAATTAGGCCTGAGGCCAGTTTTCGATTTGGTCCTTGGCACAGATCGTGCGAATGATTTCGATCATTACTGCAGGAAGAAACCGAAGAACTCGGGGGAAACCTGCCCCCTCCCCAGCCTTAATTCACATTTCAGATGAGAATGTGACTGCCTGCATGAAAAATTTTGCTCAACAAAATGCAACTGTCTGTCCCCTACTCCTTGTGATCATGTGACATTAGAACTACAGCAAACTGTCCCCCTCCCCTCCTTGTGATCATGTGATACTAAAACTACAGCAAACCACCTGCCTCGCCACCTTGTGATCATGTGATATTAAAACTACAGCAAACCACCTGCCTCGCCACCTTGTGATCATGTGATATTAGAACTACAGCAAACCACCTGTTCCCGCCACCATGTGATCATGTGATATTAAAACTACAGCAAACCACCTGTCCTTGCCACCTTGTGATCATGTGATACTAAAACTACAGCGAACCACTCGTCCATACCTCATGTGATATTAAAACTTACCTGTATCGAGTTTAAACTATTTCTAGGATCAAATATTCTGGTTTTACCATCTTTACAGACGGTAGCTAGCTGTTTACCATCAGGACTCCATGCACAACAAAATACCTATAAATTATATTAAACATCAAATAATTTTAGAAGTCTATGTCTATTGTCTACTCTTGGGTTTGAACCTGGACTTTAAAAGCTGATTTCTCCTGGAGGTTGAAAATTGATTAACAAGTCGAAGTTACTATTACAGGTAGAATATAGAGTGTCCAATGGTGCTGTTAGCATCCATCAAAAGATCTTGCTCCCGAGTACAAGTAGTATTGTGTAATGCCTAATTTACACAGCTATGGGGATGACGTGCAGGCACCACCAAGACTCTTATTAGTAACTGCAGGGAGACTGCACCACACATAATTTACACAATACTCAGAAACCACAAACAAACAAAGAGAGAGAGAGAAATGGGGTTTAAAGTCCACTCAACACAACTAGGTCATTTCGGGACTAACATATGGTTTAATTTTATTTCAATAATTCGCTTGTGCATAGGGGTCTTTAGCAGTGGGTGGAAACCGAAGGAAACCCACGAGGTTGAGAAGGCGCCCCTATCTCCATGCCACACCAGGGCTCGAAACCACAGCCGCAAGCCAGAGGTGGTACAAACAAACAAACAATTCAAAAGATAGTAAGCTGGCACTGCCAGGCAGGATACGCCCACATTTTCGAGAGATGGTTAGAGAACAAGCAAAACCGAAAGTGATTTTTCCTACAATCAAAGGCTATAATTCATTAAATTACAATTTGATATGCGCAAATATCGAAAAGAATCAAGATCTTTAGGTTATAAACATGCATTTCAAGTTTCATCAAAATCGAATCAAAATTGTGACCTATACTGGGTCCACAACCTTGATATACCATATTTTAACAATATTAGAGTACAAACGGCAGCCATTTTGTCTGGCAATTATGGTCCGATTTCCCTGAAATTCAAACTCAACCTTCGGTATGGTGTAACGGTGATAGAGTCAAGCTTTTTTTCAATCGGATAATAATCATAACCTCCAGAGGGACCATAGGCGATTTTTCAGGCAATCAGGGGCCATAATTCAGAAAGCTACGATATGATATGCGCAAATAACGAAAGGGACCAAGATCTTTGGGTTATAACCATGCATTTTAAGTTTTATCAAAATTGAATCAAAATTGTGACCTATACTGAGTCCACAACCTTGATATACCTTTTTATAACAGTATTCGCGTACATGCGGCGGCCATTTTGTAATTCGAACTCAACCTTTCTTAGGGTGTAACGGTGATATAATCAAACGATTTTTTAAATCGGATAATTATTGTAACCTCCAGAGGGACCACAAGCTAATTAAAGACGATTTTGCGTATAATTAGGGGCCATAATTCAGGAAGTTACGGTCTGATATGCGCAAATATTGAAAGGAACCAAGATCTTTGGGTTATAACCATGCATTTTAAGTTTCATCAAAATCAAATTAAAATTGTGATCCCTACAGGGTCCACAACCTGGATATACCATTTTTTAACAGTATTCGCGTACGAACGGCCGCCATTTTGTATGGTAATTTTGGTCCGATTTTTCCGAAATTTGAACTCAACCGTCCTTAGGGTGTAACGGTGACATAATCGAACGGTTTTTCAAATCGAATAATAATTGTGACCTCCAGAGGTACCACGAGCTAAAATAGGTGATTTTTCGGACAATCAGGGGCCATAATTTAGGAAATTACGTTACGATAGGCGCAAATATCGAAAGGAACCAAGATCTTTGGGATATCAACATGCATGTCAAGTTTAATCAAAATCGGTTCAAAATTGTGACCTCTATAGGGTCCACAAGCTAAAAACGTGATTTTTCGTACAATCAGGGGCCATAATCCATGAAGTTTTGATCCGATACGTGCCAATATCGAAAGCAGCCCAGATCTTTGGGGGATAAACCTATATTTCAAGTTTCGTCGAAATCGGGTAAGAATTGTGACCTGTAGAGAGTCCACAAACAATTGTGGACGGACGGACGGACGGACAGGGGCGACGACATAATACGTCCACATGAAAATGTGGGCGTATAAAAAGTGAATGGATCCGTGGGCTAGCCGTAAGCGTCAACTATGTTAGTAATTGATTAAGTATCAGACGATGAACTACCTGATCTGGATGTTCTGTTATTTCCATGATTTCCGTTCTATTGGATAAATCCCAGAATTTAACTCTCATGTCATAAGCTGATGTTACAAGTAAATCTTTAGCCATTGGGTGAAATCTAGCAAAATATATCTTCTCTGTATGACCTGTAACAAAAACAGTCAATTATAAACCAAACTATTTGAGAAAACAAGTCTGGAAACATTAACACTAAGGTTTTACGCATAACCCTGATAGCAGCCATATTGAATCCTGTTTAAAAACTGCCTTGAGATGAAATGACAAATACTGCGGGGAAAGTTTGTCCAGACAGTTATATTTCCACCTACAGCTGTCTTGTCTATATAATATACAGTTTAAACATAATGTTATGGTCATCTGTTGTCATATATACTGAACAATACAAATCTCCAGCAGGCCAGGGGGACTACAAATCTCCAGCGGGCCGGGGGACGTGGCCGCATGGTTAATGTGTGCACATTAAATCAGGTTTGTGATTGAGTCAAGTGGCATGGTTTTGATTCCCTGCTTGTATCATAGCAAAATCAGGCAGCTCTTACACCAAATCTTGCATGATTTATTACAGTTTTCTCCTGTAGGCCTACTAAGTAAACAATGTACCTCTTAAGTAGAATTCTGGTTCCATTAAAGTTTCTGTTAATCCCCCCTCTGGTATTCTCCATACTCGAATCTTAGCATCATCACAACCTGTAGAAATATCATAAATCAAAGTCCAGACAATCAAAACCATAAGACAAAATTCAAAGTCCTAAAAATATGGTATAGGCTTAGTGTAATCAGCAAATGGACTGTTAACCGTGTACAAAATACACAACAAACAGTGGTAACAGGTGTCCCGAAGAATAAGTTTTCCTGCCTGGAGCCACACCCGCCATAGCTGCATCCAAACTATTAGACGAAATTTCGGTTAAATAGAAAGTCAGTCCACACATAAAGACCAGTAAAGAAATTATTATATCATAATCCTTGCTAAAAACACACCTATTCAGTGCAGATGATTGGAAACTGTCGTAAATGTGACAGACTAACTCAGCGCCAGTGAGCAAACTTTTGGATACAAGGCGTTATAGAAATCAATTATTATTATTATTATACTAAGATCAATATATCATATTCTAAAGTTAAATACCCACTTTGATGACAGATTGATGCCACATTGGGAGGCTTCTGTAGCAAAATCTCAGAACTAAAGTCATAACTTCCACAAAAAAAAAGGGTTTTTAAAAATGTTGTTATCCTAATTGCTTATTAAGATTGGAATAGGTTTTCCCCTCTTTCTCAAAAACTAAATCCGACAATGTTTTAGAATTAAAACCTTACAGAACTGTGACATCGAGATATTAAATTATTGTTTTACTTACAGACAACCAGTCGACTGTCATCAAATGGATCCCAGACGTAATCTGTGATCTTACTACCATGTTGTAAATATGGTACTCCTGTATCAGGTAATTTACCAGTATTAGCTAACTATAATATACAATAACATAATATACAATAACATAATATACAAGACTATAATATAATACTGTAGTATACAATAAAATAATATACAATAACATAATATACAGTAACATAATATACAATAACATAATATACAGTAACATAATATACAATAACATAATATACAATAACATAATATAATATACAATACTGTAGTATACAATAGTATAATATACAATAGGGCACTCCTGTATCAGGTAACTATAATATACAGTAACATAATATACTGTACAATCATATTATATACAATGTTGTAGTATACAATAGGGTACTCCTGTATTAGGTAATTATCTAGTATTATAGCTAACTATGATATACAATAACATAATATACAATCATATAATATATAATGTAGTATATAATATGGTATTCCTGTATTATGGAAAATTCTATTCTAGTATTATAACTACAACATACAAAATTAATATACAATACTGCAACATGCAATAGTACATGTATAATATACAATACTGTAATATTCCATAACATAATATACTGTACTGTAATATTCAATAGTATAATATACAGTACTTTTGCAAGATGTAGTCAATTCAATTCATGGACATTTTACAGAATATCGCCTTCAACATACCTCAATAACTGCTAATAAACCACCAGCTCCCTCTATAGGTACGACACAGCGAACATTATTAGCGTGAAACATGTCACTTTCTCCTGGAACTGTTCTATCTACATTACGTACATTCTCTATATTTTGACTACGGTGTAGTAATGTACCTTGAAGATGTCGATACTTTGACTGGCGGACACCTGAAATTTATAATTTGTCACATGTTATACATTTTAGTGGTCTATCACTACAACTCAGGTATTATAGAGAGAAAGAGAGAGAGAGAGAGAGAAAGAGAGAGAGAGAGAGAGAGAGAGAGAGAGATGGGGTTTAATGTCCACTTGACACAAACATCCACTTGATCAAACGACATTTCAGCACTAACAGATGGTCAGGCATCGACATTTCCGTGCGTAGACACATTTGCTTTGAAAAGAAAATTTGCAGGCACATTTAAAAAAAAAAATTTTTTTTTTCTTTTTATAAATTATTATTGTTACGTCAATCATGTAAAATACAGGGATTTAATGAACTTGTTTGAAGCCGCACAATCATACTATATACCTGACAATTGAATTCTCTCCTTTTGAGTATGACCCTGCAGGCACTTTTTCAAGTGTGTGCGCAGGCACTCTCAACTTTTATAGAGCCCTGCAGATGGTTCAATTTTATTTCAGTATGCCTGCGCATAGGGGTCTTTAGCAGTGGGAGGAAACTGGAGGACCAGTTGGACGGGCGACCTACTCCTTGTCACGTACAACCGGGGAATTGAAACCATGCCAGTTGACTCAATGACATACCTTATAATACAGAGCGCACAAGCTAACCATTCGACCATTCACTCCCCCCCCCCCCCCCATGTAGTTTTAGTAGTAGTTTTGGTATTTAATGGTTAGTTAAAAACCATTGTTGGCAACTTGTCAAAATTCGTTGAGAATCATCGAAAACTATAGGTTCCTACTGTTGCGTAGTCTCTAGATTAGACAAAAAAGAATTAAGGAGTGTTGGGTTTACAACTGTTGACTTTCCTGGACGTGCAGAGCAATTATCAAGTGGCATGGTTTCCGATCCCAAGCATGTCTCCCTGCTTAAACTTGGGAGTTTTCTCTAGTTCTTCCCGCTGCTCAAGAAATGAAATTAAATGGGGTTTAATGTCCTAATTTTATGCACCGACTGGACTAATAAAGTTCAAACAAATTATAGAAATAAAATTGTACTCTATTTCGTATTGAGTCAAGGTTGAACCCTGGTTCCCTTTGTGTCTCGTTCAAAGGGGGCTAGCTGGCCGAATGGTTAGTGTGTGCATGCTGTATCATAAGGTCTGTCACTGAGTCAACTGGTATGGTTTTGATTCCCCGGTTTATATGTGACAAGGAGTAGGGTCATCTGTCCATCCTCGTGGGTTTTCTTCAGGTCCTCCGGTTTCATCTTCATGCGCAAGCGAGTTTATTAAATAAAATTGAATCATGAGTTTGTTCCAAAATGACCTTATTTTTTTCAAGTGGATGTTAAACCCCATTTCTCTCTTTCTCTCTTCGTTCCGAGATATTAAGGCTACAATTTCAAATTTTTAAGTTATATTTTTAAGTTATATTTTTAAGCTATATTTTTAAGTTATATTTTTAAGTTATATTTTTAAATTTATTACAATAAAGCCTTAAAATAGATAGTATCCTTAAACCCTCCTACCTTGTTAATGAATAATCCTATAATTCACTGTTGCCAGATGAGAAATTAACAAAAATATCATTTTCAACTTTAAATTCCAACATTGGAAAATGGCTTCTCCATGTTGTCAATAGCAAAACAGGTGAGGTAATTGTGTCATAGATTTTTAGGGGTGGGAAATAATGCCTATGATCGTATAATAGTGAGTTGATAACCTATTGAACCAAAGACATAGAAATAATTATGTTTTGACTTTCTTTGAAAATTTGAAATTCTCCCTTTAAAAGTTATTTACCTGTGAATGGTTTATTTGGTTTCACGGGTTTCACTGGTTTCACATTCTGCTCTTCAACAACGTTTCTTTCATTGTTATCTGAACTGCTATTGGTGGAATTCGAACTATTGACCTCTGATTCTGATGCCGAGTTATCCTGTTGATAATTGTCTGTTGTGTTATTAATTGTTGATGATGGTTTTGGAGAAGTGATGTCTGGTTTTGTTTCAGTTGTCACAGGCTAAAATGAACATGTAACTAAAATGAACATGTTATAATTTTAATGCAGAATTGTAACTCGGCATTTAGTCACTAACAGAATAAAATACATGTCACGTTCACAAATGAAATGATGTTGAACTTCCTACTTTTCTGCACCAACTAGGAGAATGAAGATGACCATATTATGCGTACAGTGTGCTACGAGGGGAATTTGCCAGAAAGTGGCATTTCCATCAAATCCCAGTCCAGGTCATTACGGGACTAACATTATATGGTTCAATATTATTTCAATAATTCACTTGCGCATAGGCGCACCTACTCCTTGTCACGTACAACCAGGAATCAAAACCACGGCAGCTGACTCAATGACAGACCTAACCATTCGGCCATCCAACCCCCCTCCCATGGGTTCCTCTCCAAGTCATCCCTGGGGGTGTTTGTAAGTTTTCACTTGCTTTGTGTGTTCCACTCTTCTCGTAATAATAGCATCTAGATTGCTAAATGAATCCCACATTACAATATTATTATAATACATGCAGTAACTAAACAATTTGAATTTTAGTTTTTTTGGTTTTTTTTATAAACAATATATTATTCAGGATGTCTGAATGGGATTGGGAACAGGCTTAGCCTATGTAAAACCCCTCTCCCTAATTTTAGTTGTTCTTTTTTCTTTTTTTATAAACAATATTTTTTCCGGGTGTCTGAATGGGAATGGGGGACAGGCTTAACCTATGTAAAACCCCTCTCCCTAATTTTAATTGATAAATGGTAACATAGGCTTACGTTATCTGGAGTAGATTCTTTACTGGATGATGTATCTACACCGTTAGTTACAGGTGTGTTATTAAAGACAGGGGGCGTAACGATTGTAGTAGTTGGATTGAACACATTCCCACGTCTGCTCGCTAATGTCGGTCTCTTTGCTGGGTTTAATGACATCAGTTTCAACTGAAACAATAAAACTTGGTCATAAATGCACCTGCTTCAAATTTGTTGCCAAGGAAAAACAAATATTGTTAAATCAAAGAAATTGATAATATGTTTGAAGAAAATTTTCTTAACTTTGTTTAGATAAGAACCAACGGTATCATTTTGACAGAGAAATGGGGTTTAACATCCAGTTGACACAAACTAGGTCATATCGGGACTAACATAAGGTTAAATTTTATTTCAATATTCGCTTGGACATAGGGGTCTTTAGCAGTGGGAGGAAACCGGAGGACCCGGAGAAAACCCATAAGGCTGGACAGGCTGGGGATTAAAAACCACACCAGTTGACTCAATGACAGGCTTTATGATACAGCGTGCACGTGCATGCTAACCATTCAGCCATCCAACCCTCCTATCCTATTGAGACTGGCAACTATTACATTCTGTAGTTATGGGACTCAAATTGAGTATTGTTCTGGAGGAATGAAAGGAGTTTAATATGTCACCAATATAACACTTTGCACAATTTCAGACAAAATATGGTAAATTTTCTAAGTAGTGTGCAATGCAAGAAGTTGTATTTTGCCCTGTTAGCGATATTTCTGTCTGCCTCATCGTCCACTTCCAACTGTCAATGTTTTTTTTTTATGTGCATTCCTCCTATGAGGTGTGGACCTCAGTTTTTATCCCTTCCAAGTGACTAGTACACTTGAAGGCTGGACTTGTTTTTCGGAGCCCACATTTCATGAAGGCAACCGAAATGTTAAAATACGGTTTTATTTTTTTTGTTACCTGGCTGTTGTCACCGTTAATCCACTGTTGAGGAGATAGACTTGGTTCACCAGTACTTGTATCGGGAAACAGATCATCATGGAAGTCTCTATAAGACTGGTTAACAGAAAAAGCATAAATAAAATGAAATGCAAGAGAGAAATAGGGTCTTACACCCTCTAGAATAAACTAGGTCATTTTGGGACTAAGCTATGATACAATGTTATTTCAATAATTCAGCTTGATGGTAGGGCCCTGGGGCTGTTTAGGTGCAAGACGAAACCGAGAACCAGGAGAGCCTACTCCTTGTGATATACAAGATGGGTATAGAAACAACACCACTTGACTCTAAATGAATGAAATGAGGTTTAACGTCCTACGCTTCTGCACCTAACCTGGGCTAATTGAAGACATGCCACTTGACTCAATCACAGAGTAGGCCGTAGCACCGCTGCCCGGGCAAACTAGTCTGTGTACCACTTGACTCAATCACAGACTTGTTTGCCAGGGCAGCGGTGCTACGGGCTACTCTTATATAGAATTCCAACTTCCAAAGGATCTTTTACGTGCACACCAATGTGTACACGGGACCTCGATTTTCATCCCATCCAAATGAATAGACAGCTGCCCTTGACAGGCCCTCCGTCCTTACAAAAATACAATCTGTATGAAATCTGACAGCCTGACTTCGTGCTGGTAGGTATGGTTTGATAAAAATGTTAAAACTATGTCTACTAATTGTAGCGAAAAATCAACGAATGAAGAAGATTTAAATTTTTAAAATTTACCTTTCTGGGAACAACAACTGGTGTAGGAATGATACAGTTCTGAGCTAAAATCATGATACGAGTTACCTCCCCTGCCATTACATCAACACCACGTTTAGGTACCATGGCAACACCCTTTATTTGTTCTGTTCTCTCGACAAAATCTGTTCAAATGAAAAAAAACAATATGTCGGTAATGGACAATGTCATTCTTGGTAAGAGCCATGCATTGGCTAGTTTTAATAAAAATATCTCAATTGTGAATTGATTTAGAAAACTCAAAACCATACTCAATTCACTTGGTCGTTGAGAGGAAACTGAAGGACCCAGAGAAAACCCACAGGGTTGAAAGGTGACCCTACTACTTGTCACATACAATCTTGGATTCAAAACCAATCCACTTGTCTCAATATCCGACCATGGACTGAATTTATGGAAATAAATTGTCTAATGTACATAAAAGTTTATCAAATGAAATACCAATAGAGAAAGAGAAATGGGGTTTAACATCCACGCAACACAAACTAGTGTGGGGGCTTCAACAAAATAGAATGAGGCTTCAATAACAACAACAAAATAGATTGGGGCTTCGATTAGAACAACAAAATAGATTTGGAATTCAATTAGAGCAACAAAATAGATGGCGTTTCAATTACAACAATAAAATAGAATGGGGCTGCAATTACACCAACAAAATAGATTGGGGCTTCGATTAGAACAACAAAATATATTGGGGCTTCAATCACAACAAAACAATTTGACCACAAAAAGATATAACAAGTCTTACTTTCTACAAAATATGGATCCTTTTCATTTACTTCCAGATATCGTAAAGTGGCGTCACCCTGAGGAGATAAAAATATATATCATGTAAGTACAGTAATCTTTAGACTGTTGCAACATTTAAAGGGACAATAACACTCTTGTTGGCTTGACAGGTCCAGAAAAAAAAATAGCCTTATTTTAACTACTAGATGTTTATGTGTCTTACCTATTGTGTAAATTATCCATTACACCTATCTTACTTGTCCAGAGGGTTCGAAAATATGTTTAAATCCAAGTTGCATTTGAAAGTGTTTACGTAAAGCTTTTCAAACCATGTTACGTCATATAGTTGAATTTTTCCAATTTTTAAACTTAGGTATGTTAAGAATCTTATTAAGATGAAATTTGTCTCATTTATTAATTGGAATATTGTAAAATAGTACAATTTGTTGACAAGAATACAGATTGGAACATATTATTCAGTTATAACAAGAGTGGTATTGGGTCTTTAAACACTTGCTTCCAAGAGAATAACTGGCGGATCTGGGTGGATGGATCGAAAGATTATAAATTAAATTTTTGGAAATTCAATACTGAAGCATGTAGGGAAAAATGTCAACATTTTCTTAGAATTTGGATCGTCACAAGATTTAAACATTTGCATCCATAACTGGTTGAACTAGGTGGGTGGATTGAACAATACTGCGGATAGAAAATACTAGATTAAATTTTGGTTGTTTACTCCTGTTGGCGCTGATGGGGAGGTCAGTGGGTTGGTTGGTTGAAATCCATCCACAGATTATTCTTTTGGACGCTAATGTTGGAATTTTATGAAACCAATATTCCCAACTAAATGTCAACCACAGACTTTCAGACCATACATAAGACAATAAAACATGCGCTGTATCAAATAGCATACTGGTCCAAACATCAATCAATCACAACATCTAATATTTGAATTATTTTCTTTTCATGTCATGGCCACATCTTATTTAATTTATTGTAATTCTCCTCCATCCATGAATTTATTCATTTATTAATTCAAGTCAATTGAAAGAAAATGACTGAATTATGATATGTCATGAATGATTTGCATTGCAATGATAACCAATGAAAACCAGCAAAGATAGGTTGCCGGGCAACCAAACATTCGCCCACAGCAGCTACATCGTCCGGGCAGTCAACAAGAGTTGTGGCATATTTTACTTTTTTTGGTAATGAAACATTTAAAATACACTAAAAGTAACAACCCATTATGTAATTATCAAAAAAAAAATTAGAATTTGATAAAGTTCTCTTCCATGCTGTTCAAGTTATCAAAATTAATTGAAACTCAATATACTTGTTCGTCTCATGACCTTCAACACTGTGTATAAATGTAATGTCAATCGGATATAAACTTTAGCCTCTAGATTGTTCACAAGAAATTGTGGACGGACCGACAGATGGGATATGAACTTTAGCCTCTAGATTGTTCACAAGAAATTGTGGACGGACAGACGGACCAACAGACCGGGGCGACAACAATATACGTCCACATTTCCATGTAGGCGTATAAAAATGACACAATGTCTATATGGTCTAAGCACTTTTTTATATAATTATCTAGGCTAAGTATATATTCACAACAAATCTCATGGAGGAAATTATACGGTTTTCTTGGAATTAATATGGACAGAAATTATATAGGCCTTAGCCTGTTGTTCAATCCATTTCAGTTTATTGAATAAAATATTGCTTAAACTATCTATAAATCATTCTGTAGATGTGACAATCCTCATTTTATTCAAATTGTTTAAATTGTAGTGTATTAATTATTCTAAATATTTACCTTGCCAGCGAGGAATAACATACCCGTATCACTATCGTATAATGGCATCATAATACTATAAATATACAAATATATACCAGTATCACTATTACATATATACCCATATACACCAGTATCATATACACATATACACCAGTATCATACAGACCAGTATAATATACACCAGTTTCACTATTACATATATACCCATATACACCAGTATCATATAGACCAGTATAATATACACCAGTATCATATACACCAGTATAATATAGACCAGTTTAAAATACACCAGTATCATATACACCAGTATAATACAGACCAGTTTAATACAGACCAGTATCATACACACCAGTATAATATAGACCAGTATAATATACACCAGTATCATACAGACCAGTATCATATAGACCAGTATCATACAGACCAGTATCATACAGACCAGTATAATATACACCAGTATCATATACACCAGTATAATATACACCAGTTTCATATACACCAGTATCATATACACCAGTTTAATATACACTAGTATCATATACACCAGTATCATATACACCAGTATAATATACACCAGTTTAATATACACCAGTATCATATACACCAGTATCATACAGACCAGTTTAATACACACCAGTATAATACACACCAGTATCATACAGACCAGTATCATATACACCAGTATAATATACACCAGTATAATATACACCAGTATCATATACACCAGTTTAATACACACCAGTATCATATACACCAGTATCATATACACCAGTATCATACAGACCAGTATCATACACACCAGTATCATATACACCAGTATCATATACACCAGTATCATATACACCAGTATAATACACACCAGTTTAATATACACCAGTATAATACACACCAGTATCATACACACCAGTATCATACAGACCAGTATCATACAGACCAGTATAATATACACCAGTATCATTTACACCAGTTTAATATACACCAGTTTAATACACACCAGTATCATATACACCAGTATCATATACACCAGTATAATACACACCAGTATCATATACACCAGTATCATATACACCAGTATCATATACACCAGTATCATATACACCAGTATCATACACACCAGTATAATATACACCAGTATAATATACACCAGTATCATACAGACCAGTATAATATACACCAGTATCATACAGACCAGTATAATACACACCAGTTTAATATACACCAGTATCATATACACCAGTATCATATACACCAGTATCATATACACCAGTTTAATATACACCAGTATCATATACACCAGTATAATATACACCAGTATCATATAGACCAGTATAATATACACCAGTATCATATAGACCAGTATAATATACACCAGTATCATATACACCAGTATCATATACACCAGTATCATACACACCAGTATAATATACACCAGTATCATATACACCAGTATCATATACACCAGTATCATATAGACCAGTATCATATACACCAGTATAATATAGACCAGTATAATATACACCAGTATCATATACACCAGTATCATATACACCAGTATCATATAGACCAGTATCATATACACCAGTATAATACAGACCAGTATCATATACACCAGTTTAATACACACCAGTATCATATACACCAGTATCATATACACCAGTATCATACAGACCAGTATCATACACACCAGTATCATATACACCAGTATCATATACACCAGTATCATATACACCAGTATAATACACACCAGTTTAATATACACCAGTATAATACACACCAGTATCATACACACCAGTATCATACAGACCAGTATCATACAGACCAGTATAATATACACCAGTATCATTTACACCAGTTTAATATACACCAGTTTAATACACACCAGTATCATATACACCAGTATCATATACACCAGTATAATACACACCAGTATCATATACACCAGTATCATATACACCAGTATCATATACACCAGTATCATATACACCAGTATCATACACACCAGTATAATATACACCAGTATAATATACACCAGTATCATACAGACCAGTATAATATACACCAGTATCATACAGACCAGTATAATACACACCAGTTTAATATACACCAGTATCATATACACCAGTATCATATACACCAGTATCATATACACCAGTTTAATATACACCAGTATCATATACACCAGTATAATATACACCAGTATCATATAGACCAGTATAATATACACCAGTATCATATAGACCAGTATAATATACACCAGTATCATATACACCAGTATCATATACACCAGTATCATACACACCAGTATAATATACACCAGTATCATATACACCAGTATCATATACACCAGTATCATATAGACCAGTATCATATACACCAGTATAATATAGACCAGTATAATATACACCAGTATCATATACACCAGTATCATATACACCAGTATCATATAGACCAGTATCATATACACCAGTATAATACAGACCAGTATCATATACACCAGTATCATATACACCAGTATAATATACACCAGTATCATACATACCAGTATCATATAGACCAGTATAATACAGACCAGTTTAATATAGACCAGTATAATATAGACCAGTATCATATACACCAGTATAATACAGACCAGTATCATACACACCAGTATCATATACACCAGTATAAAATAGACCAGTATAATATAGACCAGTATAATATACACCAGTATCATATACACCAGTATCATACAGACCAGTATCATATAGACCAGTATAATATACACCAGTATAATATAGACCAGTATAATACAGACCAGTATAATACACACCAGTATCATATAGACCAGTATAATACACACCAGTATCATATACACCAGTTTCATACAGACCAGTATAATACACACCAGTATCATATACACCAGTATCATATACACCAGTATCATATACACCAGTTTAATATACACCAGTATCATATACACCAGTATCATATACACAAGTATCATATACACCAGTATCATATACACCAGTATCATATACACCAGTATAATATAGACCAGTATAATACACACCAGTATAATACACACCAGTATCATATACACCAGTATAATACACACCAGTATCATATAGACCAGTATCATATACACCAGTTTAATACACACCAGTATCATATACACCAGTATAATATAGACCAGTATCATATACACCAGTATAATATAGACCAGTATAATATAGACCAGTATAATATACACCAGTATAATACACACCAGTATCATATACACCAGTATAATATAGACCAGTATAATATACACCATATTTAATACACTATAACAATGCTGAATACTGATTTTGCTATTCAAATATTCTTTGTCAATATTTGAGAGTAATTTGAATATTTGACCCAATAGTTTTCATGAAATTATTAGGAACCTTATAATTCTTCCAAACAAATACACATTCCCCTTTTTATATGACTGTGAGAAGATGAATGTGAGAAATTATTATGATGAAGCCGACAGGTTTATTACTTACCCTGTGGAAGTATCGAAGGTATTTCTAGCTAGAGCAGAGCTTAGATTTCGTGTATCATGGAGCTTGACAATTCTTGAACGACTCTACAAAATATACATGTATCATCAAAGATATTTAGAGAAATGGGGGTTAACAATAACTAGATTGAAACTCATGAAAAATTGTATGTTACGGCCATGTATGTGCTGGATTCTTATGATTTGTAATTCCTGTTCAAACACTTTTACGGCAAAAATTAGCCTAATCAGATCCACCTAATTGTTGTGTTTGCAAAATCGATTATGAAAATCGCCTGCTGGATTGACGATTTGATTTCCTAGATGGTGTCCCCAACAAGGGACATAATTTGCCAACAATAGTTCATTTTCGTTTGAATTTCACATTAAAATATGCATATCATGGTCATTCCTTATATGGGGGATTTGGAAACAGTCAACTGGTACGACATCTCAATTTTATTTTTGGTGATTCAAGAACAGAATCAGAAAAATTATTTTTTTAACATTTGTTAGTCTACAGCTATATCTTGGTACTGCTAGGCAATTTGTCGCGTTTAGAAGAACAGACTTGAATACAAACTAGAGACGTATGTCATGTACTAAACTAGATAGGTAATTGAAACCGATTTGTTTTTTTCGTAAAAAGGCCTACAGACTCTGTATGAGATTTAATCATGAAAACTGCATCTTGCATCATGTACGTAATTTAATCTCATGAAATATGTTTACCTGATCAAATCCAGTGGTGATTAGTTGGTCTCTGTTACCCAGACATAAAACACGTGTTTCTTTAAGATTGGAACATCCATCACCTTCCTGGTAAAATGAAACAATAATAGAACACATAAAGATATGTCAGATCAGATATCAACAATCGAAACTAGAATTAGTTGTATTGTGTTTAATGCCAGAAAGTAAGGAAAGAAAACGCAATTCTTCTGCCATTTTAATACTAAATTTCATTTCTTGATGCGGGCAATGCCAGGAGATGAATTTTGCATAGTTTTTGTCAAATCTAGTCAGTTAATACCACAAGCTATGAGTTATAATAATTTATAATCTTTCTGCCTTGATATTAAGGTGCATGCCTAGTTTAAATGCTAAACATTGTTTATAGTTGATGTCATATACCAATTTAACAATTTTGATACCAACCTGCACCACAGAAGCTGTTCTAGCGTCAAACAATCGTAACTTTTTATCTTTACATGATGTTGCTAATAATACACCGTTACCATGCCAATCTATACTCTGTACGATATCCTTGTGACCTTTTAACTCTGTAATAATAAATCAAATCAAATGGGGATTAACATCTTACTTTTCTGTACCGACTGGGCTAATGAAGACGGGCACATGGCATGCAGTGTACTATGAAGCAACAGCTTTGAGATAAACTTTCCATGGGCAGTAGCACTGCGACCTACTCTTATGTTAAATTCCAACTGTCAAGGGTTCTTTTACGTACATGCCAATATGTACATAGGACCTTGGTTTTCATCCCATCCCAATGACTATATATTGTTCTGTGCCAGACCCTCCATCCGACACCCTTTACAAGGGGGACATGAGAGAGATGGGGTTTAACATTTACTCAACACAAACCATTTGTCATTCAGGAATAACATATGATTCTATATTTTAGCTTGCGCATAGGGGTCTTTAGCAGTGGGAGGAAACTAGAGGACCCAGAGAAAACCCATGAAGCTGGACAGGTCACCCTACTCCTTGTCAAATACAGCAGGGAATCAAGAGAGAATACTGCCAAGCTCAAAATAAATCTGCAATACAAGATAAATATAAATCTTACCAAAGAGTTCCTTCGATTGTGTGACATCAAATATTTTAACGCTTTTATTTGTAGATGCTGCTAGAATTCCGTCTGCCATGGTATTCCAGACGACGTTTTCTATCTTTTTCTCCTGTTCAGGTAGAGTTACAACAGGAACAGTAATATTATCGGAATTCCCCTCTTCGGGCAATAACCATATTTTGATCTGAAATTATATTAAAAAGTATATTAAGAACTGACAGAGAGACAGATGGGGTTTAATGTCCACTCGACACAAACTCTGTCGTTTCGGCACGAACACATGATTCAATTTTATTTCAATAATTTGCTTGAGCTTAGGGATCTTTAGCAGGTGGTGATCACATGACTAAGTGGGTAAGCCGCTGGCTCGCTAGCCTGAAGGTCGGGTGTTTGATCCCTGCATTAGCTGCAAAGTTCATCCAAATTTTCCGGTGTGGTTTCCCGTTGTCAGTGATGCAGGATGGAGGGCCTGACAAGGACAGCTGTATAGTTGTTTGAATGGGATGGAAAACCGAGGTCCTGTGAACAAAATGGCATGCACATAAAAGATCTCTTGGCTGTTTCAATTTGATTTAAGAGTAGGCCGTAATGCCACTGCCCGGACAAAATTTGCCTCATAGCACATTTCGTTATTGTCAGGCCCTCCGTCCTGCACCACTGACAATAAAAATCCTGATGAACTTTGTTGGCCAACACCAGGAGCAAACCTGCGACATCCAATCTAGCAAGCCAGCCCCTTACCCACCTAGCCACCATGGCTACCCAAAATAAAGTTTAAACCCAATGAATCCCTTACAAACTACAATAAGGTGAGATTATAATTTCTTATCAAGTCTAATAGTCTAGACATCCATTACTACAGAATCATTGTTCGAGACGATGTTTATTGCAGAGTTTCAAGAACATTTAAACGATGTACAATATAAATATTTCGATTCGATAGTTCGATATAAAAGACAAATTCTCCCACATGGCATCTTTTTTCATTACGTCACTAAACCCGCAGAGTTAGTTCCCTTATACCCTTAAAACATACGGTCCACCATGAACTCAAACACACGGTTCCGAACAATCATGTTCCAGTGATTACTTGTTTCAGGTTTGACATGCAAGTCTATATTTTTAAAGTTGAATCTCTAAAGGGAATATCAATAAATAAATGGCTCGATTAGTTCCGTACTAACAAACACATGGCGAATATAATATCTTGGCAAACATCCTGCCAGTGCCACCTATAAAATATTTTGATGGGCCTCTTTTTAACCTGATTGAATCCAAATAGGAAGATTATCTTCTATTGATATTATGGTTCGGTTCTCTTATTTCAATGTAAAATAAAAAATTTAGATACATTTTACCGTGAAACTAGATCTTGTCTGAAAAATGCAAATGATTATCAGCAGCTATAATGTAGAGCTCTCCATAAGAAAAAAACATGTGTACGTACACAGGAAACAAAAAAAGAAAACTTACTGAATTGTCTTGTGACCCTGTAGCCAAGAGGTAGTCATCAAAAGGTGAAAAATCAAAATCTGTTACAAAATCTGAAATAAATAAATAAAAAAATAAAATAAGAAAGTTGTTTTTGTAATTTCAAGATTCATTGATGCAGTAACTGTTGATCTGTGGATTTGTAAAAAAAATTGTATGTATCTTAGATTATATTACTGATTGCTCAAGCAATGTCTTGAAGGTTAGGAGTAATATTTGTGTCCTTGATCCTCTGTTTATCCTCTGTTGAACTCTACTCCCCAAGACTCTATCAACCTTCTACTATCATCCCTCTATCATCCCCTGGCTCTATAATAACCCCAACTCACCCTGACTATCATCAACCCAACATTCCCGGACTCTATCATAATCCTAATTCACACTGACTATCATCAACCCAACATTCCCGGACTCTATCATAATCCTAATTCACATTGACTATCATCACCCCTACTATCCCTCGATCTATCATCCTCCTAATGCCCCGGACTCTCATCACCCCCACCTCCTCCTGACTCTATCATCACCCCCCCCCCTGACTCTATCATCACCCCCACTATCCCTCGATCTATCATCCTCCTAATGCCCCGGACTCTCATCACCCCCACCTCCTCCTGACTCTATCATCACCCCCACCTCCCCTAATTCTATTATAACCCTACTCTATCCGGCTCCAATAACCAATGTTGGTCTACTTACCAACATGAGCTTGTATTAGTGGAATGTTTTGTGTATGCTACTTACCAACATGAGCTTGTATTAGTGGAATGTTTTGTGTATTCTACTTACCAACATGAGCTTGTATTAGTGGAATGTTTTGTGTATGCTACTTACCAACATGAGCTTGTATTAGTGGAATGGTTTGTGTATTCTACTTACCAACATGAGCTTGTATTAGTGGAATGTTTTGTGTATGCTACTTACCAACATGAGCTTGTATTAGTGGAATGGTTTGTGTATTCTACTTACCAACATGAGCTTGTATTAGTGGAATGTTTTGTCTGTTTTGTTTCCCCTGTGTATTAAGTGGTAGATATCCCAGATTACCACCGGCTGTAAATAAAACAAATAGAATACAATTAGTAACAAGATTGTTCAAAACAACCTAAAGACACTGTACATGATTTTAGCCTAATAATAGAATCTCTTGCAATATTGTTCAAGTTGAATTTCTAAAAGGAGAGAGAGAGAGAGAGAGAGAGAGAGAGAGAGAGAGAGAGAGAAATGGGGTTCAACTTCCCCTCGACACAAACTAGGTCATTTCGGGACTACAGGGTTTCCGCCAGAAAAAAATTGAAGGGGGGTACATGTACAATTCATACGGTCGACCAATAAGCGCCCGCCTAATACCACTAATAAAAAGTCAAAAGAAGGCAGGGTGTACATGTATCTACCTGAATGGCAGAAAAGATGCACTCTATCACATCTTGAGATGTTATATGATATTTCTTTAGTTACAGATCATTTTTAAAACACTCTTTCTCTTACACAAAACACTTTTTGAAAACATTACTCAGTTGACTGAAGGGGGGTATGCACCCCCCTTCTTCAAGCAAAGGGGGGTACATGCACCCCCTGCACCCTCCACTGGCTGAAACCCTGGACTAACATATGTTTTAAATTTTATTTCAATAATTCACTTGCACGTAGGGGTCTTTAGCAGTGGGAGGAAACCGGAGGACCCGGAGAAAACCCACGAGGTTGGACAGGTGACCCTACTCCTTGCCACGAACAACCAGGAATTCGAAACCACACCAGTTGATTCAATGACAGACTTTATGATAAAGCGCGTGCACGCTAACCATCCCCCCAGAGTGTAATAATAGAATCTCTTGCAATATTGCTCAAGATGAATTTCTAAACGGAATATCAGTCCAAAAATGATTCGATTCCACTCAGGATTTACAAAGAAATGACAAAATGAAAATTGTATTATCTATGCTGCTCCCTATGTATCATGACAGCCGCCATCTTTATTTTCCGTGAACCAAATTGAAAGGGCCTATTTTAAATTAGATTGATTCTCAACCGGGAGATAATCTATTGCTGATATTTTGATTTTTTATTTCTTACATATAACAAGAGAAATTAAAAAAATTTCTGGACAATTTACACACATCAGGCGATTTGGGACAGTCTAATAGTAAATGTGCAGGAGGACTGCACCACTCGCGAAACAAAATCTACAAGATAAGCCTGCAGATATATCAGGATATAGACATTGCTAAAAACAAACAAATATCAAATCAAGTGAATGAATCCATGGCCACTGCGCTGCACTGTTCTGGACCTGTAATGGTACAAGTTTTGTGTGGTCCAGGTGTTAAAGAGATGAATTTGTGCTACCATACCTGATAATTCTGTGTTAAAGACGACATATTGACTGCTGGCTTTAATATGATTACCAAATGATTGACCTAAAGATCCAACTGGTAACTCACTTATCATTTCCTGTCAAAATATCAATTAATACTTAAAAAAATAGCTCATTGGAAAATTAAGTAAAATGAAATGGGACCGACTGAGCTAATGAAGACAGACATAGGCCATACAGTGTGCTATGAGGGAAATTTTGTCCGGACAGCAGCACTATGGCCAACTTTTATATGAAATTGCAACTGCGAATGGACCTTATACATGCATGTCAATATGTACACTGGACCTCAGTTTTCCATCTCATCCAAATGACAAACCTTTGTCCCTTGCCAAACCTTCTGTCCTGCACCATTATCAAATTCCAACTGTTAAGGGGTATTTTACGTGCACGCCAATGAGTACACTGGACCTCGGTTTTCCGTCCCATCCGAACCACTATATGTTGTCCCTTGCCAGACCCTCCATCCTGCACCACTGACAAACCAATCATGAGCATTGTGGGTGTTTTAATCTCTTGGAAACTAGTCTCTAGCCCATAAGCATATTAACCTCTAAGCCTCACCTCTCTTTTGGGGAATTTAAGAACAGCATTTTTATATTTTGATGCCTTGAATCGCCAAGCCATCTTTTCCTCTCAGGAAATCTGTAAATAAAAAAAACAACAAATAAAAATAATATCGTCATTTATAAAGTGTGTTAATGCTGAAGAACAGTTTGTATTTATTTACAGGTTTGAGTTTTGATACACGAATATTTTGAGTTGAGATTTAAAACAGTCCACTGTTGTTAGTTGTTTCATTGACTGTGGTAGCTTATCCCACAGAAAATGCCTGGTATAGATTAATAGTGTCAGCTTTAAGAAGATGTTAATTTCTGAGGGATTATAGACATAACGAGAACGGCCCAAAAATATGGTCATAATAATAGGCCAAAAAACTGGTCATAATGGCCAATACATTTATTTTAATTTGCCAAACAATTTTGTCATAACGGCAAAATTTATCCCCAAGTGAAGTGATGACTGTTAAAATCTGTTAGTTTTTTTTATCATATAGATTATTTTGATTAAATTGTTTTGATTAGAGAGGTTTAATTCTGATTGATGAGCCAGTTAGAGAATTGGTTAGCAATTTTCTTATTTTCTTGTTGTTTATGACAGATTTAACGTCCAAAACAATGAATATGATTTAATTTAATTATTTACAGTTGAAAATTGTTAAAAGCACAATATAAAAACGGTCCTCAGGTACCAAAAACTTCCTTGTCATAAGCTGGTATAAATGGGTTATTTACGGCTGTTTCTACCTTCGGTAAAAAAACAACAAATGATTATATTCTCTCTATCCCCCATCAACAATTTTGGGTTCGCACACCTCCCAACTGCTATCAACACCATGAAAAAATTGCTTCGCTAATCACAACATTATTACACCAAATAACATTACTTTCTGTTTGTGTAAATTAAGTTTGAAACCTGGACACTGTGACCCATTTATTTATTTATTTGTGTACGGTATGTAAATATGTAATCTATACTTGTACATTTTGTACATTTTAGTTATTTGTATTGATATGTGTATTTAGTATATTTATTAAATAAGGAGACAAATTAATATAAGCCTTTGGCTTGTTTTTGAATCCTTAACTTTTGTCAGTGTATGTATAATATATATCTTATTTGAATAAAATATTGTTAAAAAAAACCAAAAAACAAATGATTGATGCCTATAACCCAAATTACCTAATCAGATTACTCTAATTAGAGAGGTGTGGAGTACCTAATGAAAGAGGTGTGAAGTACCTAATTAGGAATTAATTCCTAGTTAATCACCATTAATCCTATGTAGCCATCTTCAAAGAGTATTTTAATTGTTGGATTGGGTGATAAGTTTATAAAAAATGTTCAGATCATTATGATTGAATTATAATTCTTTGTTGAATGATCGGTTATTTTATCGATGGTAAGTAATATTTGGTAAAATAAATTGTCTTTTATTTAATTATTAATGTTTGGCTGTTATGACTCAATTTAGGGACCAGTATGACTAAATTTTGGGGCAATCATAAACAAAACTGTTCATGGTTGTTATGACCAGAGTAGTTGGGCCGTTTTGATAAATATTTATGACTCTGGTAGTTTATACGGTACCAAAGAAAAAGTCCAGTATCAGAAAAGATACATGTTAACATTTTTTTTAAAAGATACTTTACATGTATCTGCTGGTAGTACTGGATTTAAATTTTTTTTACATAAGACTAAGATAGAGCTTTATCATTTAATGCTTTTATATTATGCAAAGATCGGACAAAAAAGTCACTTTCTTTATTTAGAGGTTGGGTATGTTTTGTTTCGAAGTTTTTCATCAGGTTTATTTTGTACATGTACTCTGATACAGTTCATACATGTAATTATATGTAGCAGAGGTGTATATTAAAACGACTAATACTACCGCAGTCATCCATGGTGAATACCGAAACGGATTAGGCAGATTATCATCACATTAATCCATTAAATAGCCTGGACACAGTTCACGTCGCGGATTGCTCATTGGAAATTTGAGATTCGCACTTGCACGAGGGTAATCTGTCTGTGGCTGGTAATCGGCACTCAACATACATGTATACATGTAAACATGTCATGGTGTATTGTGATCTCTAGATTCTTCTGTTCTGTGGTTGTTACACAGTTTATTGACTCTTTACGTCCAGTTCCACCTTGCAGGAAAAGCCTAGCTGTCTCAAGATTTAATAATATTACGGTACTTCCTACTGACTTCGGATCAATCGGTAAAGGTGTATTGCACACTTGTGACTTGAGATTGCAGGTTCGATTCTGGATAGGATCATTATGTCATAATGGTAAAATCATCTACTGACCAAACTCCAATCATCACCATTCAGCATCACAGCTGGATGATTAGACTGATCACTTCCCAAATTGATGGGGGGCGTTTCCCATATGATCATAATCCTTTCTGACATTTTCATGACAGAAATGTGTCAGTGACTCACTCTACCTAAACTGATATAGAATACAGGAAAATTCGACAAGTATTGTCAAACCTCGTAGAAATCTTAAATTGAAAAATTACCGTGTATTTCTAATAATCCAAACAGCAGTTCCTCAAACTTGACACTTCCTGTAACTTTCTTGTTTTGTTTCCACTTTAAAGTTTTCGACTCATATCGTTAGGTGGCGCTACGGACTGGGTATAAGTCGGTGTTACAACTTTTAATGAGGCACTGCCAATTATCTATATTTATTATAAACTAGAAGGGTTTCTTTCTTTATAAAGCTCGATTTCTTGAGTCAACAAAAGATGAATCTTAAGAAATATACTGCATATTCACTCGGAAATCACTTTTGTTGTATAATCATGAAGAGTGAGCCGAATGCTGCCTACTTCTAAACAGCAGTTGTCTCCCTTAGATCTCAGAATTAAAGTAAAGAGGTTCGAACGGAGTGCAATTCTACTTATAGGTGTATTGTATAAGTGATAAACAGATTCACGGTTGCTTTTTTATCCAACGTAAATAATAAGATTTAACGTGTGTCGATTAACGAGCTACTCTAGAACCTACGTAGATTGAAAAAGCTTCAAAATATCTAGTACTGATTACCAAATGACCTCTCGAGCTAGGGGTCATTTTCAACATGGCGGCTTTCAGAGGAGCATGCGGCCAAATGTCATTAAAAAATGTTTGCAGTTCATCATTACCTCTAGTTTGCCGTCATATAAAACCTGAAACAGCTCAATTTCAGTCTGTTAGATTCGGCAGTAGTTTGAATTTCGTCGTTGCGTCACATTCTAAACGTGGTAAGAATTGACATGTGATGCGGTGAAATATAAGATAATTTCAGAATTTGTAATTATTACGTCATACGTTGTTGTCTGGCTTTACTTAAATGTGTAGGTCTATTAGGCCGACTGTTATTAACGATTTAGTCAAATTAATTAGACTCTATAGAAACACTATCATCAAGAACCATGCTAAAAACGTTGAGATAAATCTGATGCTTTAGTTCAGCAGGACATAGTTCACATTGGCGTGCATGTAAAAAAGTAGTTCCTTTAGGAACTGTCTCTGAGCGAACGATGTCTCGCTAACAGTTCCTCACGGGCCTTATTATCAACTAGTATGAAAATAAAGCTTTACCCCATCTCGGTTCTAAGGCTATTTTAGATCCTTACCGTCTATTTTGCACCGTGAAACTTTTTTGATCACCAAAAGAAATCATTTCCTGACACAACCGAGACAAATTTATAATAATCCAACACTATTTTCGTGTAGAATTCGATGTTAGAAAAAGACCGGTCTGCGCTGACGTCAGTAAACAAACATGGCAGCCAGATATGAACGATTTTGTTTATCTTTTTCTAACGTCGAATTCTACATGAAAATAGTGTTGAATTATTATAAATTTGTGTCGGTTGTGTCAGGAAATGTTTTCTTTTCGCGATCAAAGAAGAATCACGGTGCAAAGTAGACGGTAAGGATCTAAAATAGCCTTAGAACCGAGATTGAGAAAAGCCTTATTTTCATACTAGTTGATAATAAGGCCCGTGAGGAACTGTTAGCGAGACATCGTTCGCTCAGAGACAGTTCCTAAAGGAACTAGTAAAAAAGATTCCTTGGCAGTTGTAATTAGACATATGAGTAGGCCGTACTCCGTAGTGCAGGTGCCTAGACAAAATTTCCCTCATAGCACACTGTATGGCGCATGCCCTTCGTCATTAGCCGAGGTTTAAGTTAGGATCAGAAAAGTAGGACGTTAAACCCCATTTCATTTCATCATACAAATGTTACATGTAGCACATCAAAAAGTCAATAAAAACTGCAAATGAGTGCTTCTGAGCACTCCATTATATTACAGTCTCTAATTTAATTATTTAATTTTTCAGTGTTAACATGTCATCACTTCCACAGATCCAGTCCTTGTAGTTATATCCACACGTCCGATTCCCGAGATAAAAAAGATTATTATGATGTCCTTGGAGTTTCAAAAAATTCAGATCAAGCAACCATTAAAAAAGCCTATTATAAGGTAACTAATATATGTACATGCAGGCCTGGAAATAACAGTTTTAGATGTACCTAACTAAATGTCAGGCACTAATGAAATAGTACCCGACATTTTCAACTTAGTGCTGGACATGTATTAATGATATCTTTAAAAAGACAAATCAGTGCTGTTGAAAATGACTGGCTTCAGGCACCAGAGGTTCTGTGCCTGACAAAGCCTGAATCTGGGCCTGACATTATCAGTGACAGGTGTCTTATTTCCAGGCTTGTATGTATACATTGGCATCTAGCTGGTATCAAGTGGAGTCAGTGCAGGAGATTACAGTAGTACATAAAACCCCATTTCAATTCATTACTGAGTGGTGTGCATGTATGTAAGTGATATTTGCAATGGTAGAGCTTGTTAAGTCTCATATAAGGGTTGTTGGTTTGACACCTTGTTAACTTTAGTTATTTCTTTCTTTTTCTGTCTTCCTTGGCAAAGTTGGTGCAGAAAAGTAGGACATCAACCCCCAATTCATTAGTCTAATTTGTTTATCTAGAAAGTTGGTGCAGTATAGCCCGGCTGGTGCAGACTTGTCATAAACATGATTTCATTCATTCTTTATACAAAGAGAAAATGGATAATTTGAACTTAAATAGATAAGACATAAATATGAATTACACATAATATTAAATAAATATGGACTACATGTGATTTTGTTTCTTCTTCAGCTTGCCAAGAAATATCATCCAGATATGAACAAACAGGACAAATCAGCTGCGAGTAAATTTCAAGAAGTCTCAGAAGCTTATGAGGTAAAGTGATGATATACATTCATTTCAGATTTGGATTTTTTATTTTTATTTCAGGTAAATAACTGTTTATCCTTCAACTAGATCTGTCATAATTACAGATGAAAGTTTATAAAACAATCCATTGCCTTTTATTAGAGTGTTTTCCACATGTTCTCCATGCATGATGGAAGGTTTGGCAAGGAAAAAAATGTCCTGTCGTGCACGCAATGGACCTTTTGACGGAACTTGGAAATTGTTGAACAGTAATTGGACATCCCACTGCCCAGTCAAATTTGGCCTCGTGGTGCAGAATAGTGGGGCGATTTGTATACTCCGTTTTATTTCACCATTGACATATTTTAAGATAAAAATGATAAACACACTAGCAGCTCTTTACCTGTGCAGGCTGGAAAATTAAAACGACGAAACAGCATCCATGCTATACATTTAGAGATATGTTAGTATAGAAAACAATCTGATTAAAACACAGGTCCAATTTCATTTCGTTTTTTATAGTTCAAAATTTCGTTTACTTGTCTTTACTACACCTGGTTCTGGAAGATTTGTTATCATTGAAGTGTTCTTGATAATGCAGTCCACGAAATTTGACGCGAACGATACCAATCGGTTACACAAATTGAAATATCGGTTACGTTAACAAATTTAGCCTATTTACATTTGATCAATTTTTATACGTGATGACTTTGTGACACAGCTCTAATTTATTTGTATTATTTCATTTCTCCATCTTATCGGTACTTTGACAGATCGCATATTTTGATATCCGGTATTGTCATTGACCAGTTTCAAGCCGGTTGATTTAAAAATGCCCACCACCCCCAATTATTAAAATGATTAGTTATGCCATAAACATTTGAAAGCCTACCTTTGGATTTTCACAAAATGACTATTTCACATGCCAGCTATATTTCCAAAGAATTTACTACACATGTCCATTTCTACTTTCACTATATAGCCCTGCTGTACGGTAGTTAATGACCCGTATGGATGTCGTCAACTTTGACCTCCACCCCGGCATTGCTCGAGCAATAATGTAAATGATTTTATTGTCCTGTCAATTTTAATATTATTTCATGACATCAAACTATTCTGTTTCCTTTTGAGACTTTGTGAATATAAATAATGTGTCAATCAGTCGCTATACCTATGTTAAAATGAGTGAGGCCACCTCATGCTACAAATTGGTTACGCAGAGCTTAAACCCATAACCGTTTTTCTGGTTACGCCAAAATTTGAAATTTCATGGCCTGTAATGTGAAGAATTAGCCAATGAAATGGTCTGTTACGGCCAGCTTTATTTGGGCGCAAGGTGCACAGAACTGTGAGTAATCAATTAAAAACATCAATGTCTGACATCATTGGGTCAAAAGCCACTTGTATGATCTCTGAGGCGACCCCGTCCAGAACAACTGATCAGATCTCCATGTAGTGTAGGCCATCGGAAGTATATAAAAATGAAACGAAATGTAGATCTGTATTTTAATAAGACTGTCCAGAAAATTATTTAAATTTTGTTGCAAATTTTTGTTTTGCAGGTTTTAAGTGATTCTGGTAAAAGAAAGGAGTATGATAGTTTCGGAATGGGGACAGCAGGAGGTGGTCGTGGATTTCCTGGAGGTGGATTTGGATCTGCACAAGGCTTTGAAGGGTTTCAGAGTAATATCGATCCTGAAGAATTGTTCCGTAGAATCTTTAAAGATGCTGGATTTAACATGTCTGGTGGGGGTTTTGGAGGTGGCGGTCAAGATTATGCAGAGTCAAAATATGGTTTTGCTGCTGCTACTGAGGTACTATACTCTTTTTTTTTTAATTTCATAAACACAGTTTAATTTCTACAAATCTTTAAGGGAGGTGGATGGTTAAATGGTTAGCATGCGTCTGCTGTATCATAAGGTCTGTCATGGAGTCAACTGGCATGGTTTAGATTCCCTGGTTGCGTGTGACAAGAAGTAGGGTTGCTTGTCTAACCTCGTAGATTTTCTCCGGTTTCCTCCCACTGATAAGGACCCATATGCGCAAGCGCATTATTGAAATAAAATTGAACCATGTGTTAGTCCCAAAATGACTTAGTTTGTGTCGAGTGGGCATTAAACCTCATTTCTCTCACGAATTTTGGCCTTTTTTTGAACTGTTTGAATTCTTATTTAAGTGTTGTTTTCCAGAATTAAAAAAGATAATCAATTGAGTGCATTTTAAAATGTAGGCCTATATATTAAGCCGAAATGCTTAGTTAGAAATTAGAAATTCCCGTATGAACCATATAATTTATTTTAATTGAAGGCAATGATGGATTTAACGTTTCAAGAAGCTGCTCGCGGTGTCAATAAAGAAATGCACATCAATGTCAAGGACAATTGCCCGAAATGTAAAGGTAAAAAGGCAGAACCAGGAACTGAGATATCAAAATGTCCACATTGTAATGGAACTGGCATGGTAAGTTTTATTTTCAGACTTTAAAATAAGAATATGGTCAAATGAAAACAAACATATACAATTGGAAATTTCTAATGTCCGGACCAAATTTCTCCTCATTGCATTACGTTTGTGTCTATTAAAATTAACCATATTTTAGACTCATAATGACTTCAAATAGAGTATTGATTAATCAACTCCACTCTTTGTCTTTTTTGACCCAAAATCTTTTGTATTTAGTTAATATGAAGGTGTTTGGGGCGCGTTTATTTTAAAATAAAAGGGACAGTTGACATTATTTTGATGTTTAGTTGTACATGTAAATAAAAACCCTCGACAGTTGATATTTTAATGAAGAGTAAGGGTAAATGATGCTATTTAATCACAATTTCCCTCATAGCTCACTGAATATATAGCATTAACCAGATAGGTCAATCCGATTATTAAAAAACAGATCCTATTTCGTTTCGTTTTTTTACAGTTCAAAATGTTCTTCTTCACTACACTAGGATCTGGAAGAGTTGTTATATAACAGGCATTTAGTTGATGTGAGGAATTAGCCAATAAAACGGCCTGTTACGGTGTGTTCTTGGCATGCTCTGTATGGAACTGTGGCTAACGCCCTAGAAATGTCAAACGTTGATTCATCAATGTCTGACACAACCTTCCAGTGCCACTGGTCAGATCTTCATGTAGTGATTTGTAAACCATTGAACGTATATAAAAAATGAAACAAAATATAGATCTCTTATTATAATTAGATTGCCAGATTGGTGTACCGATCAGTTAAACAAACCCCATTTATTTTCCATGTTTTATGTATGTTATTGTTTTTCTAGGAGACTATCAGTACCGGTCCGTTCATGATGAGATCAACGTGTCGACATTGTTACGGGTCTAGAGTTATTATTAAAAATCCTTGTTCAGAATGTGGGGGAAAAGGAAAAATGATTTTACGGAAAAAAGTAGTTGTGCCTGTTCCTGCAGGTAAATTTTATTTGACTGTTTTCTCGTGTCATAAGTGGGTAGCCTAGAGGTTGCGTGTTCGATCAGTGAAACTTAAACACCATTTCTCTCTCTCTCTCTCTCTCTCTCTCTCTCGATCAGTGCATTGGTCAAGAAAGTTTATCAGGATTTTCCGACAGAGTTTTCCCATGTCATTTTGTTCCTGTGTCATGACTTGGTACCATCCCACTGTTTAAGTAAGTATTGAGATTTTCTGGCATGGTTCCCCTTTGTCGGTCATGCAGGATCAAGGACCTGACAGGTATAGTGTAGGTCCCATGTACACATTGGAATTCGAAATAAAGAGTAGGAAATAGTGCTGCTGTCATGGCAAAAGTTCCTTTATTGCACCCTGTGTGGCAGTCAGTATAGAACAGTAGGACGTTCAACTTTACTGTAATTTCCATTATTGTCAGTGGTGTCGTACAGATGGCATGGTAGGGAACAGCCTCAAATCATTTGGATTTGATGCAAACCTTTGGTTCTGTGTATACCATTGGCAGCTCTTACTAAAAGATTTGGAAATCAAGTAGCCCTGTTGTCCGGACATAATTTCTTTCATATCATGCTGCATAGCGCATATCTGTTATCATTAGCACGGATGGTGCCGGAAATTTACAAGTTTAAACTCTATTTGGTTTTATTTTGATATTATGTAATGTCTACTGAGATTTGTCATCTATTTATTGATATTCGTGTCTATTTATTGTCTTATTTATTGTGTATTTTAGGTGTTGAAGATGGTCAAACCGTCCGAATGCCCGTAGGATCACAAGAAGTTTATATTACATTTAGAGTAAGTTTGTCCTTTTTATTCCCAAGATATTTTATATAATCCAGTTAATACCATGTAGGATTGACCTTAAAGTTGCCTGAAGATTTCTACTTTCTTTTTACCTGAATAGTCATATAATCACATTTCAAGAAACATGGGGGGGGGATGGCCTAGTGGTCTAGAGTGGCGTGCTTCGACCTCTAGCTGGACGGCCACCTCTGGCTTGCGGCTGCAGTTTCAAGCCCTGGCGTGAGCGTATGTGGCATGGAGATAGGGGTCGCATTCTCCGCCTCAGTTTCCTCCCACTACTAAAGATCCCTATGCGCAAGCTAATTTTTGAAATAAAATTGAACCATATGTTAGTCCCAAAATGACCTAGCTGTGTTAAGTGGATGTTGAACGCAAATTCCCTCTCTCTCTCTCTCTCACATTTCAAGAAATACCACCAAATGTGCTTGCAACAGATGGTATGGTATTTAGTAATTGAGACGTTGCTCAGCATTAAAGAGTTTGTCATATATAGGGTAGGGGATCACGGTGGCTAAGTGGATAAGGCGCTGGTTCGCTAGCCTGGAGGTCGAGTGTTCGATCCCTGCATTGGCCGAGAAAGTTCATCTCGATTTTCCGGCGTGATTTCCCCTTGTCAGTGACGCAGAAGGAGGGCTTGACAGTTGCCTAGTCGTTCGGATGGGACAGAAAACCGAGGACCCGTGTACAAATTGGAGTACACGTAAAAGATCCCTTGGCAGTTGGAATTCGATATAAGAGTAGGCCGTAGCGCCGCTGCCCGGGCAAAAATTTCCCTCATAGCACACTGTATGGCGTCTTCAATTAGCCCAGGTTAGGTTCTTAAGCATAGGACGTTAAACCCCATTTCATTCATTCATATAGGGTATGGGGCAGTGTATACATGTATGTCTTGGACGACCGCTGAATGGGCTTGTATAAGACAAGTGTACAATTATTTAGGTTAGGTAATAATCAGAATTCTCATGTGATTGCGGGGGGTTGGGATGGCCTAGTGGTCTAGAGTGCCGCGCTTCGACCTCTAGCTGGCCGGCCACCTCTGGCTTGCGGCTGTTGTTTCGAACCTTGCTGTGAGCGTATGTGGCATTGAGATAGGGGCGCCTTCTCAACCTCGTGGGTTTCCTCCGGGCACTCCGGTTTCCTCCCACTGCTAGGCGATAATCCAAATTATCTCATGTGATTGCACAATTTTATTGATTTCATCTACTGGAGTGTACGTGTTGTTGACCATTGAGAGATTGTTAGTGTTTGACTTTTCATGTTAATTCAATTTCAATATATTTTAGGTGTCTAAAAGTCGTATATTTAGACGAGAAGGTGCTGATGTACATAGTGATGTTCATATAACTTTAACACAAGCTGTTTTAGGTGGTTCTATACGAACACCTGGTATTTATGATGATATTATATTAAATGTAAGTATTATATTAAATTTTTATATTTTACATCGACTAACGTGTATGACCCGTTATGCACCGACCCTAGGGTAAGCGTTGGGTTAGGTATAAATAGCATTTGACCGACTGGTCTAGAGTAAATTGTCCATCATGATATCTGTTGACATTAGCTACTATAATTTGATTGCCCAAGTATTCAAAAGTTGACTTCTAAAGACACATGTATAAATTATCACAATAATATCATTTAATCTTGTGTATCTGATCCTTGTTTAAAACTGTCCAATTAACAAGTATTTCACTTCCTGACCACTGTTCAAACATTAATCGCTATACATCAATAATCAATTCGGTTCTTTATGATTATTTGCTAACAGTTATATAGAAATTTTAAACACTTGTAAATTGGACACTCATTATCAAAATTAGATGATTTTTAGTGATTTTAAACAATTATTACAAACTTTTAAACACAGATTTGATATTAAACAATTGTGAAAGAAATTAGTGCTAAATACACAAAATAAATTAAATGATACCCGCATTACACTGTACATGTATATATTTTGCTCTGTCTTCATTAGCCCAGTCCAACCTCGTGGGTTTTCTCCGGGTTCTCAGGCTTCCTCCCACTGCTAAAGACCACTACGCGCAAGCAAATTATTGAAATAAAATTAAACCATATATGCAAGTCCAGAAATTACGTAATTTGTGTCGAGTGGACGTTAAAACATCATTTCTCTCTCTCTCATTAGCCCAGTCAGTGCAGAAAAGTACCCATTTCATTGTATACATAACAAGTACCAAACTCTCTCACCGTGTAGATAATTAAGTAGGTTTCCTCCCACTGCTAAAGACCCCAATGCTAGTCCCGAAATGACCTAATTGTGTTGAGTGGATGTTAAACCCCATTTCTCTCTCTCTCTATCTCTCTCTATCTCTCTCTCTCTCTCTGGCTGTGTAGATAATATGTATATATGTTTATATTACAGGTACCAGTAGGTACCCAGTCACATGATAGAATACGTCTACAAGGTAAAGGTATTACTCGTGTTAATAGTTATGGTACCGGTGATCATTATTTACACATCAAAATTAAAATTCCAACGTAAGTAGCAAAAATGTCTTTATTGTATCATATTATCCTTTACCTTGTGCTTGATAACGACAAGAGGATACTTGTTGAAAGGTTGCACTATTAAAGTTGCTTGTGATTGTTATCCATAAATTGTGTTTGTGTTTTTTCAAAATTTCTTTATTTACATTAGATTAGTACATACACAAATTAAAATATGTCCAGTTAAAAGAAATCAATCGCTTTTGCTTCTTCATTATGATATGTATCAAATGATAAGCTAGTTGTCTGCCCTTCATAGGTGTCTTTTTTAAACAGTAAAATAAATACCTAAAGCCTCCGGTCTACGATGTCGAAGTGGATTTAAATTCCAGAAACGAGCAAACCAACCTAAAGCCCCAGTCACACCTAACTTCTTCTCACTACGTTCTGGAAAAGGCCATAGCATTAGAAAAACATATTGTGTTTCTTGCTACCTGGAAATTGTATTGCATGGTGGCATATGAATCTCCTGTGCGAAGTGTTAATGAATGAAATGGAGTTTAACGTCCTACTCCTACTATTATGCACGTAACTTGGGCTAATGGATGACAGGCATACGCCATACAGTGTGCTATGAGGGGAATTTTGCCTGGGCAGAGGCGCTATGGCCTGCTCTTATATCGAATTCCGACTGCCAAGGGATCTTTTACGTGCACTACAATGTGTACATGGGACCTCGGTTTTTCGTCCCATCTGAATGACTAGGCAGCTGTCCTTGTCAGGCCCTCCTTCTGCATCACTGACAAGGGGAAAATCACGTCGGAAAATCGAGATGAACTTTCACAGCCAATGCAGGGATCGAACACCTGTGCGAAGTTTAAAAATAACTTGACTAGAGTATAAAATAAGTCTGGAATGTAAAACTATTTCTCGACAGACCAATGGGAGCCATGTCCCATGGTACACCAACCAAATATAGATCTATTGATGTTAATTATTACATGTTTTTTTTTCTAGTAAATTATCTCCACAACAAAAAGCGTTGATTTTATCATACGCTGAAACAGAGAAAAAAATAGAAGGCACAGTCAATGGTATCACACAAACAAAAACAGGTATTTATATTCATCTTCTCTTCATCAGTTGTGGAAATATAGTTTCTTGTGTTTCTGGCTGTGGTATTATGGAGCAATCATCATGATCATTTATTCATAGTAATCTGAATATTTATTTGGTAATTCTAGCATACCAATGTCTAGTATATTAATTGGTCTATCTGTTCTATAAGTCACACCAGTATAGGTTAGTCTTATCTGTTTTATCAGTCACACTAGTTTAGATTAGTCTCATCTGTTCTATCAGTCACTCTAGTATAGGCTGTTCTACGGTCACACCAGTATAGGTTAGTCTTATCTGTTCCATCAGTCACATTAATATAGGTTAAGTCTTATCTGTTCTATCAGTCACACTAGTATAGGTTAGCCTTATCTGTTCCATCAGTCACACTAGTATAGGTTAGTCTCATCTGTTCTATCAGTCACACTAGTATAGGTTAGCCTTATCTGTTCCATCAGTCACACTAGTATAGGTTAGTCTCATCTGTTCTATCAGTCACACCAGTATAGGTTAGCCTTATCTGTTCCATCAGTCACACTAGTATAGGTTAGCCTTATTGGTTCTATCAGTCACACTAGTATAGGTTAGTCAATCTGTTCTATCAGTCACACCAGTATAGGTTAGCCTTATCTGTTCTATCAGTCACACCAGTATAGGTTAGTCAATCTGTTCTATCAGTCACACTAGTATAGGTTAGTCTTATAGGTTCTATCTGTCACACCGGGGATCACGGTGGCTTTGTGGATAAGGCGCTGGTTCGCTAGCCTGGAGGTCAGGTGTTCGATCCCTGCATTGGCCGAGAAAGTTCATCTCGATTTTCCAACGTGATTTCGCCTTGTCAATGATGCAGAAGGAGGGCCTGACAAGGACAGCTGCCTAGTCGTTCGGATGGGACAAAAAAACGAGGTCCCGTGTACAAATTGGAGTGCACGTAAAAGATCCCTTGGCAGTTGGAATTCGATATAAGAGTAGGCCGTAGCGCCGATGCCTAGGCAAAATTTCCCTCATAGCACACTGTATGGCGTATGCCCGTCTTCAATTAGCTCAGGTTAAGTGCATAACAGTAGGACGTTAAACCCCATTTCATTCATTCATTCATTCTATCAGTCACACTATCAGTCACACCAGTATAGATTAGTCTTATCGGTTCTATAAGTCAAACCAGTATAGATTAGTCTTATCTGTTCTATCAGTCACACTAGTCTAGGTTAGTCAATACGCTCTATCAGTCACACCAGTATAGGTTAGTCTCATCTGTTCAATCAGTCACACTATCAGTCACATTAGTATAGGTTAGTCTTATCTGTTCTATCAGTCACACTAGTATAGGTTAGTCTTATCTGTTCTATCCGTCACACCAGTATAGGTTAGTCTTATCTCTTCTGTCAGTCACACCAGTATAGGTTAGTCTTATCTCTTCTATCAGTCACACCAGTATAGGTTAGTCTTATCTCTTATATCAGTCACATTAGTATAGGTTAGTCTTATCTGTTCTGTCAGTCACACCAGTATAGGTTAGCCTTATCTGTTCTATCAGTCACACCAGTATAGGTTAGTCTCATCTGTTCTATCAGTCACAATAGTATAGGTTAGTCTCATCTGTTCTAACAGTCACACTAGTATAGGTTAGTCAATACGCTCTATCAGTCACACCAGTATAGGTTAGTCTCATCTGTTCTAACAGTCACACTAGTATAGGTTAGTCTTATCAGTTCTATCGCAACAGGGGGTGGTTGGATGGCTGAAAGGTTAGTGTGTGTGCGCTGTATCATAACGTCTGTCAGACTCAGAAGGCCAAATGATGTGTTTAGAGTCAAGTAGAGTGGTTTCGATCCAACACTGAGACGTGACCAGGAGTATGGTTGTACTTAACCTTAGGTTTACACCGGGTGCTGTCGTTTCCTTCTACTGCTTAAAATACTTTTTTTGTGAATAGCACCTGCAAAAGAATATGTGACAAACTTTGTGGACCAATCGTAGGACTTAGCTATTGTGGACAATTATTTCATTGCCTTGCTTGCAGCTTACTGTTGACGTCCATTTCATTGCCTCGCAGCCTTTTCATATCCTGGCTTTGAATCCCCGGTTGTACGTGGCAATGGGTAAGGATGCCTGTCTAACCTCTTGGGTTTTCTCCAGGTCCTCTGGATTCCTCCCACTGCTAAAGACCCTACATGCAAGCGAATTATTGAATCAAAATTAAACCATGTTAGTCCCTAAATGACCTAGTTTGTGTCAAGTGGACGTTAAACCCCATTTCTCTCTCTCTTTATTTCCTCGCAACCTACTGTAGATGTGTATTTTATGGCCTGGCAGCCTACTGTGGACGTCTATTTTGTGGCCTGGCAACCTATCATTGTTTTGTTTATGTTTTTGATATTTTTCTTTACTTCCTTTCTGTTTCCAGATGGAAAGGAAGAAAAAGAAAAAGTGACGACCGGACAGAAATATTCAGATGATGAGGGAGAAGGTTTCTTGGACAAAATAAAAAAGAAAATATTTGGTTAAATGATAGTTGCTCCATATACCACTTAACTGATGTAATTAACATATTTTATATTTTATACGGCACCATATATAGATGTGCTTATAGATTGTTTTCATTCCGGTCTGTCCGTCACCAGTAAAAACTCAATTCAATGTGACCTTGTCGATGGTAAGAGAACCGTATCAGTATTAAATTCCATATTAACAACAAAAACTAACATTTGTCAAAACACAAGTTCGTAATGAATGTCGAAGGAAAACTGTGCTTAAGGTAAAATGAAATGAAATGGGGTTTAACGTCCTACTCTTCTGCACCTAAGTGCTATAAGGTAAACAATGAGATAATGTGGAACCGCCTTGCCTATAAGTTATATCCCTTTATCTCTAGCGAGGACACCCATTGCTTATGAGTACTTTAGAGGTTAAAGGACTCATAAAATTAACTGGACATTTGAACACATTGTTTATGTTCTTGAGAGGATGAATTTGAGTGATTTTCAACATTTTCTCTCAGAGTTATTGCCCTTGAAAAAATCTAGTGGGGCTTTTGTTATGATCTGATAAAAATAATAATCGCTTCATTTTACAAGGGTAGCAAGTACACATGTTGAAATGTGGTTTAACATCCTAATTAATGTACCACACAGGCTCATGAAGTGACACTGATTAATAAATTAACGTTTAATTAAGAAAACAAAACCAAATATCAACGGTTGATGTCGGTTGCTCAAAACTAAGTTATTTTAATGATCAGTTAAACTCTAACGGACCTATATCTTGTTAACATGTTGTTTGTTAAATTTACTACAGAAAACACTATAGAATACTTTAATTTTTCCTTTAGAAATATTAGCATAAATCTGTATGAAAAATTTCCATCACCGATGTTTGGGGCCTTTATTTCCAGCAACAATCTTTCTCTCCGTTAAAAGATAATGGAGCTTTCAGTAACCGACCCCTGGACTTTATTTCTTGGATTAAAATAGGCCCATCAATGAATTCTACTCATAGGTGGCGGTGGTTGTTTATACTACTGTCTGCTGAGAATGTATAATGTTGCAGATTGTTCAGTTTGTCATGTCTTTGTAAATATTGAACTAATTTGAACCATATTGGGTCTAATATTCATTCGAAGATTAAACTTTACAATCCAAGGGATTACGCATTCATTAAATGATTTCTGATACATTAACAAAGGTAAAACATTTATATTATTAGATTTTTATTTCCGTTATTCTGGTATCGGTAATAATTTGTGTAATTGTGTAATTTCAGGATTACGAGCTATAGAAGATGATGAAGGCTACGTGTCACAGATACGCGAAGCTGTGAAAGAAATATACGATAATAATGATACCGATAATCCTAAACAATTGGCGGATAAAGACAATGTTTCCTGATAGTAAACAAATCTCTATACAAACATATAACACAGACATTTTGTAATATTATTGCACAAAACTAGGATAAAGATAAAATATCCCTTGATTTCAGTCAATCTATGGCATTTGATAGGTCTCTGTTACATGGCCCTAAATTAGTCTCATGTTACTTTGCCCTTGATTGGTCTATGTTACATGTACATTGCTCTTGATTGGTCTATGTTACATGGCCCTTGATTGATCTATGTTTCATGGCCCTTGATTGATCTATATAACATGGCATTTGATTGGTCTATGTTACATGGCCCTTGGTTGGTCTATGTTACATATACCGTAATTAATAGTATCTTTCATCATCATGTTGTGGTTGTTCATCAGTTGAAGAGTGAGTGATATTTTGTTCAAATGGACAAATTTTTGTTTAAAAAAAGATGTTGGGAGTTGACTCAACCCTACTTGTATATTGCTACAAACAGATGTGTGATGCGATTTGATCAAATATGTTATAATTCAACAGTCGACTCACATTTACGTTTAAATTCTGTCTTCATTAACCCAGTCGAAGTAGAACAGTAGGACGTTAAACCAAACAGACTTCAGATTTATATGTTGTTCCAGTGTATTGACTGAATTGAACCATTTGTAGAATGATATTCCTATAAAGGGACTATCCCGAATAGAACAGAGCCTCAAAAATAAAAGTCCAAGTACGTATGAAATTTAAACGCCATATCCTATAAGTTCAGGCCTCCCAATTTGGGCCTTGCATACTCTACAACCGATGAGAGGAAGTTAAGCTGTATTTATATTATCAGTGTATAAGATTGAGTGTTTTTATACGCCCACATTTTCATGTGGACGTATTATGTCGTCGCCCCTGTCCGTCCGGACGTCCGTCCGTCCGTCCACAATTGTTTGTGGACTCTCTACAGGTCACAATTCTTGTCCGATTTTGACGAAACTTAAAATATAGGTTTATCCCCAAAATATCTCGGCTGCTTTCGATATTGGCATGTATCGGATCAAAACTTCATGGATTATGGCCCCTGATTGTACGAAAAATCACGTTTTTAGCTTGTGGACCCTATAGAGGTCACAATTTTGAACCGATTTTGATGAAACTTTATATGCATGTTTATAACCCAAAGATCTTGGTTCCTTTCGATATTTGCACCTATCGGAAGATAAATTCCTGAATTATGGCCCCTGATTGTCCGAAAATTCACCTATTTTAGCTCGTGGTACCTCTGGAGGTTACAATTATTATCCGATTTGAAAAACCGTTCGATTATATCACCGTTACACCCTAAGGAAGGTTGAGTTCAAATTTCGGAAAAATCGGACAAAAATTACCATACAAAATGGCCGCCGTTCGTACGCAAATACTGTTAAAAAATGGTATATCAAGGTTGTGGACCCTGTAGAGATCACAATTTTAATTCGATTCAGATGAAACTTGAAATGCATGGTTATAACCCAAAGATCTTGGTTCCTTTCGATATTTGCGCATATCGGATCGTAACTTCCTGAATTATGGCCCCTGATTATACGCAAAATCGTCTTGGTTTAGCCTGTGGTCCCTCTGGAGGTTACATTAATTATCCGATTTAAAAAATCGTTTGATTATATCACCGTTACACCCTAAGGAAGGTTGAGTTTGAATTTCAGAAAAATGGGACCAAAATTGCCATACTAAATGGCCGCCATTCGTACGCAAATACTGTTATAAAATGGTATATCAAGGTTGTGGATCCTGTAGAGGTCAAAATTTTAATTCGATTTTGATGAAACTTAAAATGCATGGTTATAACCCAAAGATCTTGGTTCCTTTCAATATTTGCGCATATCGGATCGTAACTTCCTGAATTATGGCCCCTGATTATACGCAAAATCGTCTTGGTTTAGCTTGTGGTCCCTCTGGAGGTTACAATAATTAACCGATTTAAAAAATCGTTTGATAATATCACCGTTACACCCTAAGGAAGGTTGAGTTCAAATTTCAGAAAAATCGAACAAAAATTACCATACAAAATGGCCGCCGTTCGTACGCGAATACTTTTAAAAAATGGTATATCAAGGTTGTGGACCCTGTAGAGATCACAATTTTAATTCAATTTTGATGAAACTTGAAATGCACGGTTATAACCCAAAGATCTTGGTCTGATCGTAACTTCCTGAATTACGGCCCCTGATTATACGCAAAATCGTCTTTGTTTAGCTTGTGGTCCCTCTGGAGGTCACAATTATTATCTGATTTAAAAAATCGTTTGATTATATCACCGTTACACCCTAAGGAAGGTTGAGTTCGAATTTCGGGAAAATTCGGAACAAAATTGCCATACAAAATGGCTGCCGTTCGTACGCAAATACTGTTAAAAAATGGTATATCAAGGTTGTGGATCCTGTAGAGGTCACAATTTTAATTCGATTTTGATGAAACTTAAAATGCATGGTTATAACCTAAAGATCTTGGTTCCTTTCAATATTTGTGCATATCGGATCGTAACTTCCTGAATTATGGCCCCTGATTATACGCAAAATCGTCTTGGTTTAGCTTGTGGTCCCTCTGGAGGTTACAATAATTAACCGATTTAAAAAATCGTTTGATTATATCACCGTTACACCCTAAGGAAGGTTGAGTTCAAATTTCGGAAAAATCGGACCAAAATTACCATACAAAATAGCTGCCGTTCGTACGTGAATACGTTAAAAAATGGTATATCAAGGTTGTGGACCCAGTATAGGTCACAATTTTAATTCAATTTTGATGAAATTTGAAATGCATGTTTATAACCTAAAGATCTTGATTCTTTTCGATATTTGCGCATATCAAATTGTAATTTAATGAATTATAGCCTTTGATTGTAGGAAAAATCACTTTCGATTTTGCTTGTTCTCTAACCATCTCTCGAAAATGTGGGCGTATCCTGCCTGGCAGTGCCAGCTTACTATCTTTTTAATTAATGTGTGATGAGTGATGAGATAGAATAATATGATAGAATGATCCCTTGTATATACTTCTACATGTTAATAGAGTGTTTCATTAGTTTCAATCACAGGCACTTGAAGGGATTAAAATAAAACTTTGTACTACTCTTTGACTACATGTTTATATTAAATTGTTTCAAAGGCATTTAGTAATTGAACTGGAGTTTACAGGTCAAAATTCTATGGAATAGTACAATTACTGCTTATAACTGAGCGAAGTTTCGACTTGGCTTCTCTAGACTCTAGATGACTAGAGAAGCCAATTCGAAACGTCGCTCAGTTATAAGCAGTAATTGTATTCCATAGAATTGTGACCTTTATGTTTATATTACTAAATAGTCAAAAGAGTTGTAAGGAGTTTTATTTTAATCCCTTCAAGTGCCTTGTAGTTTCAATATACGTGTTTTGGTTATCTAAAATAAAGAATAAAAATCTGTTAGTTTGCGAAAAGTCTTCCCAGATTTATCTCAAGTTCAGTTTGAACTCTTCTAGCTTAAATGAAAATTTTCGTCAGTTCGTTTCTGAGGTTTAAAGTCCACTTCCATTAAGTACCCAGAGTAAACCCACGAGGTTGAAAAAGCACCCCTATCTCCAGGTATCAAAACTATGACCACAAGCTAGAGGTAACGGCCATCTAGAGGTCGAAGCATGACACTCTATACCATTAGGGGGGGTGGGGTGGATGGCCGAATAGTAAGCGTGTGCACACTGTATCATAAAGCCTGTAATTGAGTCAACTGGCAAGGTTTCGAATCCCCGGTTGTGTGTAACAAGGAAAAAGGTCCCCTGTCAAACCTTGTGGGTTTTCTCCGGTTTCCTCCCACTGCTAAAGACCCCTACGCACAAGCGAATTATTGAAATAAAATTAAACCATATGTTAGTCCAGAAATGACCCTTTTATGTCGAGTGGACTTTAAACCCCATTTCTCTCTCTCTCTTTACCATTAGACCATCCCAAACTCCCAAATGAGTTTGTGTGATTGCCCTCTTTATATAGTCTGTGAGGATTAAAGCAAATGGACACAAATAAGATAACAGATTAAATGAATATTCATATAGATATAACTGGTTGTAATTTCAGTTAATGATTATTCATGTAGATACTACTAGCTGTAATTTAAGTTGATGAATATTCATATAGATGCAACTAGCTGTAATTTAAGTTGATGCATATTCATGTAGATATATAAATAGATGTATTAAAGTGTGTATTTCTATTATTATTATTATTATATGAGAGACAACTATTGTTATGTATATAAAAGAATTAAAAAGAAAGATCAAACATGATTGTTGTTGTGGAATTTTGTTGCTGTCAATTGATGGGCTATACTTTAGATAGGAAAACTACCCGAAAACACTATTTTATACTGAATACTGGAAAACACTGGAAAAACCTAACCCTGTCCCTAATCCATCGCTGGTCTCTGGAAAACACCAGAACGACCTAAACTAAACTTAACCCCCCGCACACAGAGGACCAGGCTCGGGGTTACCTATTTAGTGTGTTTTACGGTATTCAGTATAAAATGGTGTTTTACAGAAAGTTTTCCGGTATATAGTGTTGCCCTCAATTGACTCACTGGTAGTGCAATTTATCTTCTTAAGCCAGCCACTGTTGACAACCCTTTAAATTATAGCGACAAAAAAAGAATCATAACTCAAATTCTAATCTTCAAGAAAATATGGATTTCGTACAATGATGGGTGGGCCTCTCTTTAGTTACACCTGGCGCGAATTTTTGCCCAAATTGAAACATTCTGAGAGCACATCTTTTTATGGGAGGTTGGATGGCCGAATGGTTAGCACGTGGGTGCTGTATCATAAAGCAGGTCATTGAGTCAACTGCCATGGTTTCAAATCCCAGTTGTAAGTTACAAGGGGTAGAAATGCCTGTCCAACCTCGTGGGTTTTCTCCGGGTCTTCTGGTTTCTTCCCACTACTAAAGACCCAAACATGCAAGCAAATTATTGAAATAAAATTAAACCATATGACCTAGTTTGTATTAAATGGACATTAAAACCCATCTCTCTCTCTCTCATCCTTTTATTTCCCAGAGCATGATTTCAGACGGAGGGCATGATAATTAAGGCCAGCTATCTAGTCGTTTGGACGGTACAAAAAACTGATGTCCTATTTTCACATATTGGCGTGTACGTAGAAGATCATCTGGCAGTTGTAATTCCCCTCCCCCCTCTCTCTCTCTCCCTCTCCCTCTTTCTCTATCTGTCTACTGTCTACACAAAATTAAAAATTTCTTGGTTCCTTCCGAGTTACACTTTACAGTAGTAGGCCTACAATTGAGAATGTCCGACGAGTTGAATATTTTCCACCACATGTGGCAATGTTTTTCTCAAAAAGCAGGTATGGGGTTCCCCATGGAAACCATATAGTAGGCCTATCTATCATTCAGGCAAATATTCTTCTTTGAAGACTATAAGAGGTTCTGGATGACCGACACTATGGCAACCCTGACATACACAAACTGAAAGTAGGATACGGTGTAAATATGTAACTATCCGCCTAACATGTCACCGTAACCAGCCTCTTAGCTCTGCTACCCCCTCCACCTCTAATTTTTAAGTCTAAATCACGAATATTCATCCAAACCTGAACGAAAATGTAAACTATTTATAGTCAATTCTAGTCTAATCCAATGAACAAAAACTGCCGTGGGAAACAGGACAGGTAGAGAAAAGCTATTATAGAAGGAACTACGTTTTGCGAGAGCAGTCTATTTATAGACCCGTGGCCTACTTTCCTTGGTCACGCCCACTATACACTTACTAACACCACAGAGGAACTTGCATAACCGGTGAAATTATCGAATCGTTACCGTTTTAGATCGGTATATCTATTATTCCAGAGATTTGTATCATTTATAAATCATGGCAGCTAAACGAGTAGCAGTAGTAAGTATGATTTTGATTTGCTTTAGTCATTGAAAGAATACCCAAATTCACACGATTTTCTAGTCTGTCATACGGTCATGAAACATTTGAAACACGAAAAAAGAATGCAGGTCATAATGTGGGACACATAGCCTACGATATACATGTGGTCAATAACGATAGTTGATATAGGGTACGTGACTGGGGTAGTATGCAAGGGCGTGGATTTGTCATACCTTTTTTGGGGAACATTTCATTACCAGTTTTATTTAGATGAAAGCTGTCACTCGGGGTAATATGATGACGATATGGAAAAATTGACTACCGTACCTAAAACAATTAGGGAGGAAGATATCATGAAGAGATCCAAGGCAGTATGCAGTGGTTAGATATATAGCCATCAGAACCGGACATTCATGTGGATATAAACCTGAAAAAATTGTCCTGGCGATCAAAATCATTGGGGGGACAGAGAGATATTCCCCCTCCCCCCCTTCCCATGGTGATGAGGACAACTAGCAAGTGCGTGGATTTGTCATAACCTTTGGGTGGGGGGGGACGAACCCTGGAACCTTTCATTACCAAACCAAAATAATAATTATGCATACAAACAGTTTACTGTATCAGTGTTATTTCGATGAAAGCTGCAAACTAGGGGTAATATAATGACGATATGGAAAAATTGACTATCGTGAAGATCAAACACTGTGGCGAGATCCAGGATAGCCTTCAGAACGGGACATTCATGTGGATATAAACCTTAAAATCTGTCCTGGCGATCAAAATCATTGGGGGGACAGAGAGATATCCCCCCCCCCTTCTGATTCTAAGGTAGATGGGACACCCCCCTAAATCCATGTCCGTGGTGGTAAGGACAACTGGGACACATGTACCGAAGGTATGCAGAGTAATGTTGTTTTGTTTTTTAATTTGTTGGTATAAATTAATAAAAAAAATACACTGATACTTGATCGTCATGTGTAGACGAATATCAGTGACTTCTGAACCATATTTTGTACTTATCTACACTAGTTCGCCCCTCTACCGAAAGGTAATGCCCCCCCACCCCAGCTTAATGGTGTCTAGATACAGGCCTGGTGGTGTGGGAAGAATAAGAATAATTGGAGTCTGTCAGTCTGCTCTTTTTGGAAACCAGCAGCTGGTCGAGTTCAAATATCATGAAAATTGGCAGACAAAATGGCCGACGCTTGTACGCAAATAGTGTAAAAAGTATGGTATATCAAGGTTGTGAAGTATGGACCCTTTTAGAGCTCACAATTTTTACCCGATTTTAATGAAACTTGAAATTTGCGCATATCGGTTCCTAACTTCCTGAATTATGGCCCCTGATTATACGAAAAATCAAAATTCACTACAGAAATTGACAAAAACTTATAGAGCCACAGGACTTTTGTAAAGTTTTATGCGCTACGAGTATGATTTGTGGATTTGGTGCTATATAAATGGACATACTATTATATGTTAATCAGACTGAATGCTGTCTGAACATGAATAATATAGTATCTTCATTGTTGTGTTACTGTCATATAGTAATATTATACTATATGTGTTGTCCCTTTAATTTATGGTTGTATGTTTGTGTGAGAGAGTGTATACGCCAGTTAACTTGAAGTTCTCACTCTGGAAGGACATCATTTTTGTGTTGTGACAATTTAAGAACTTATAATACTTGTTCGTCATCTACTTTTATGAATAGACTAAAGGCCTATTTGACATTACTGTAAGCTATCCATTATGATAACATGCCAGGCTATCAGGGGTATCAATATTCATTGTCTATACTTATCAGTGAACACTCACATGTACCACTATCTTTAGATAACAATTGAATTTTTGACCCATTCAAATTCAAGTGAAATTAAATGTCCCTTCATCAAAAATTAGGTCATTGTAATATGTGGGGGACTGCACCACACATACTTTACACAAAACAAATATACGAACAAGACACAATACTACGCAGATATCACAAACAAATGAAGATATCAAATTAAGTGAATGAATCCGGGGGCTAGCCATAAATTTCCACTGCACTGTACAGTCTCAGGCCAGTAAATGTTACAGACTAAACTCAAAATTGAAAATATGCAAATTAGGAATGTAACCTAGAGAAAACCATTGTGTAATACCAGCATGATCTGCTATATGTTACAAGAAATATGAATGTAAGAGCATTGAAGTAAAAATTACCTATACAAAGTAACCATTATGTGAAATGCATAAAAAAAACCTAGGTAATCTAAAACTAAATGTACTTTGTTAAGTGAGAAACATTTTTAGTATTGATTGTAAATTTGGGGTATACATGTAATATCTTTTTTTTGATGCGTAATCCATGCCAAGTCATAATCCATGCCAAATCATAATCCATGCTCAATTCTATTTTGATGGATTGTTATCATTTAATTAAGAAAACCAAACCAAAACATCAATTCAATTGGATGAAAAAGAAAGAGAGAGAAATGGGGTTTAATGTGCACTCAACACAAACTAGGTCATTCCGGGAATAACAGATGGGTTAATTTTATTTTAATAATTGCGCTTAGGGATCTTTAGCAGTGGGAAGAAACCGGAGGATCCAGTGAAAACCCACGAGGTTGGACAGGCGACCCTATTCCTTGCCACATACAGCCGGGTATTCTAAACCTAGCCAGTTGACTCAATCACAGGCTTTATGATACAGTGCGCGCATGCTAACCATTCAGCCATCCAACTACCGTACATTCATTGAGTGGGCTATTCGGTGGTTAATGTGGAGTTGCCTCCCCTGCTGTAGGATTCTCTTGAATTTTTTATTAATGTTTAATCTTGTTCTCTTACCTTCAGGTAACAGGTGGTAATAAAGGTGTTGGTTTTGGTATTGTCAGAGCTTTATGTAAACAGTTCCAAGGTGATGTTATTCTAACAGGTTAGTATATGTACTAATTATAGTAACAACATTCAACACAAGATGGTCGGTTGTCGTTTACAAAAAAAAGTCTCGATTTATTTCAATGCTATTTTATTACAATTTTGACTCTCAAAAAATAAAATAAGAAGAATTGACGAAAGCAGAAGTATTTGTCTCCCGATCGGGAGATCAGGGTGAAATCACTGGCAAGGAATTCTTAAGTGCACAGCGATGAGTACGCAGTTGAATTTCTTTTGTGTGGGTCATCTGTACAACACAGTGAGTTTTCTCTGGGCCCTTCGGATTTCTCCCGCTGCTTAAGATCTAGAAGCTTTATCCTTGCAATCCCTGTAACACTAAAAATGCCCACCATCCTGTACCACTGACAAAACCCCAAATCTCGAGTCTGCCAACCTGAACCACTGACATGGTCTGTCATGATGCACTACTGTCAAGGCCCACATCTCTGCACCACGGACAAGGGGAGGACAGACTGTAATATCCTAGGAACTTTCTTGGGCTACACCCGAATCAAACCCCCAACCTCCAGCACCAGCATCCCCAAGACAGCTCTTTTCCACATGACATGCAAAACCTTTTTTTTTCAGCAAGGAATGTAGATTTAGGTAAAAAGGCTGTAAGTGATTTAAATGCTGAAAATTTAAAACCTGAGTTTCATCAGTTAGATATTTGTGATATGTCCAGTATTGAAGCTTTAAAACAACATCTTCAATCTACATATGGTGGACTGGATCTGTTGGTTAATAATGCTGGTATTGCCTATAAGGTGAGTCTATTATTACGTAATCAGCAAACAAGAAATGAAATGGGGGCTTAAGGGGGGGTGGCTCCAATTAAATGAGAAAATATTAAATAAATTTGACATTTATTTTAATTACTTGTTTCTACTACAGCTTATGACATTCAAATATAGATAATTATGTTCCTTGGTGTTTTAGCTTTAGTAGGATATATAACAATCTATATTTTATCAAGCAGTTTATTTTTTACATTTTCCTCAACGGCATGGGGTAGCCATCCTGGATTATGGAAAATGGGCGTGGTCCTGGTTCCGAAATGCAAATTTTACAAAAACTTGTGTGATAACGATAAAGTCCTGAAAATTTCAGAGCATTAGTTTTAATGGTTGACAGTGCAATTTAAAAAACAAATATTTTCTCATTTAATTGGAGCCACCCCCCTTAACACATGGATGTTGTTTCACCCATATTAAATTATAAGCCAGACATGGCCTACATAATATTGGCTTGTGCATGCTCTAAAGTTTTTATGATTTATTTATTATTACTTTACTTTATTGGGATTCTTTGGCTAGAAAGAATTCTTTCAAAATTCAGAAATGTGCACCAATCTTGCACAGAGTTATTGACCTGGGGCCTGTTTCACGAAATTTTAACTTAAGATAAAATCCAAATTTTAGTACATACTTAAATCTGATTGGCTAAGCGCTAAAATCAATCTAATACTATCCAATCGAATTACTAAAATCGGATTTTATCTTAGTTAAAATTTCGTGAAACAGGCCCCTGCTCTTTGAAACCTTGTAAACACTCTTGATTATACCCGTCTTTATTAGCCCAGTCGGTGCAAAACAGTAGGACGTTTAACTCCTCCATTGCATATCATTTCGTTTCTTTAAACTTTTGTAGCTGTATAAGTATAAATATTGTGATCTCCCTTTAAATCTTGCTGGAATAATTCAGTTATGATAGTCATAATGAACTATGTCTAATTTATTGATTTTTTTTTTTTATACGAGCACATTTCAATATGCGACAACTCATGTTGACTGCCTGAACGATTAAGCTAATGTGGCTGTATGTTTCATGCTTGGCAACCTATCTTTATAAAATCTATGATGTCATGCTATTTTTTCTTTTCAGGCAGCATCAACCGCTCCGTTTTCAGAACAAGCTGAAGTGACGACTAGAACCAATTTTACCGCGACATTAGATGTTTCCAATGTTTTATTCCCCCTGCTCAGACCTCATTCTCGGTAATATGATAATTTAAGTATTCCGCAAAAAGAAATTAAATGAAATGGAGAGAGAGAAATGAGGTTTAACGTCCACTCGACACAAACTAGGTCATTTTTGGACTAACATATGTTTTTCAATTTTTATTTCAATAATTCGCTTGCGCATAGGGGTCTTTAGCAGTGGGAGGAAACCGTAGTGCCCGGAGGAAACCCACGGGGTTGAGACCCACGGGGTTGAGAAGGCGCCCCTATCTCCATGTCTAACTTCCTTAGATCACAAAGTTTGTCATTGTAACTGCTGTGGTTTCTATTCCCCAATTGTATGTGACAAGGGTTTGGGTCGTCTGTCCAACCTCATGGGGTTTCTCCGGGTCATCAGGTTTCCTCCCACTGCTAAAAAATCTCACTTGACACAAACTTGGTCATTTTGGGAATAAGATGTGGTTGAATTTTATTTCAACAATTTGCGTGTGGGTATGGGTCTTTTGTTGTGTTAGGAAAAACTTGAGAAAACCCACAATATTAGACAGGCAACCCTACTCCTAGGTCATTCCGAGACTAAGATATTGTTCAATTTTATTTCAATAATTCGCTTGTGGGTGTGAGTGTTTTGCTGTGTTAGAAAAAGCCTGGAAAAACATACTACGTTGGACAGGCAACCCTACTCCTTGTGGGGGGTTGGATGGCCAAATGGTTAGCACATGCATGCTGTATCATAAAGCCTGTCATTGATTCAACTGGCATGGTTTCGAATGTTGTATGTGACAAGGAGTAGGGTCGCCTGTCCAACCTCTCAGGTTTTCTCCGGGCCCTCCAGTTTCCTCCCACTGTTAAAGAAAGACACCTACGCGCAAGTGAATTATTGAAATAAAATAAAACCATTACCTAGTTTGTGTCGGGTGGATGTTAAACCCCATTTCTTTCTCTTCCCCTACTTTATTTATTGCTCTATCCAGTTACTAAATGCTTCTAAAAGAATACTCTCCCTACTCCTTGTACAAACAGGGAATGTTAAGCCATCCGGCCACCCCAACCAACTGATATTATTTTAAATGAATTGTATTTTTATTTTTTTAAGAGTTGTTCATGTGTCCAGTATGGTTTCACAGTGGACTGGTAAAAAGTGTTCTGAAGCTTTGAAAGCTCGTTTTCTTGATCCTACTTTAACCATTGATGAGCTGAAACAAATAATGCAAAATTTCGTTGAGTATGTAAATTTATTTTTCTTTAATTCTTTTTTTTTCTTTTTGCCTTTCTTTTATGATATAAAACCCAGAATTGAACTGGCAAAAATGACAGTGGACATCTTACCCAGTATTCAAGCCCTAGTTGGTTGGATGGCTGAATGGTTAGCGTGCGCGCACTGTGTCATAAAGCTTGTCTTTGAGTCAACTGGTGCTGTTTCGAATCCCCGGTTGTACATGACAAGGAGAAGGGTCACCTGTCCAACCTCGTGGATTTTCTCCTGGTTCTCTGGTTTCCTCCCACTGCTAAAGACGTCTACGCACGAATGAATTATTGAAATTAAAAAAGTTAAACCATATGTTTGTCCCGAAATGACCTAGTTTGTGTCGAGTGGACGTTAAACCTCATTTAACCCTATCCTGTATTCAAGTCTGTGAACAACATTTGAAGCATTGTTAATACCTTGTAACCAATATCAGTCCAAAAATGGTTCAATTTTCAGTATTTCGAAAAAATATGAAGAAAAATTATTTAAATTAAAGTAAAAGAAAAATGATTACCTACATATAGATAGATGTGAAAGGTGAAACACAATTTGGTGAACCTTTACAGTGACTGCCCTGATTGTAGTCTCAAATAGAGCAATGTGATTAAAACATATATCCTATTTCATATTATTCGTCTTTACTACACAAGGATCTGGAAGAGTGGTTATATAACCCATGTTCTTGTTAATGTGAGGTATTAGTCTTATTGCGGCAAGTGCTTGGTGTGAGGTGCACAGAACTGTGGGTATCCTCTACTAGAAACACCAGTGCTGACTGGTTAATCAAATGTGTGATGTCATGGGGTCAAAAGTATAACTTGTCAGATCTTCATGTAGTAGAGGCCATCGAAAGTATAAAAAAAATGATAGGAAATAAAGACCTGTGATTTAATCAGATTCCCAATTAATGACTTAAACATTAGAAGTCAGTGATGCAGGACGAAAAACTGGGGTCCTGTGTACAAATTGGCGTGCATGTAAAAATCCCTTGGCAGTTGGAATCGATATAAGAGTAGGCTGTAGCGCCGCTGCCCGGGCAAAATTTCACTCATAGCCGTATGCCTGTCTTCATTAGCCCAGTTTAGGAACAAACAGTAGGACGTTTAACTCCATTTCATTTAAACATTAGAATCAGCAGTGTGTTGAATGTAATTTTTTGTTATGTGCCCACATTGAAATATCTTGTCGAAGTTCTAGAGACCACAGTATTAGCATGGTGCAGAAATAATATACGACAACCATTGTATAGCCTACTGGTTGCAGGACTCACATACTGTAGACGTACATTTTGTTGTCTGGTCATCTATCTCTTGGGGAGTTGGGATGGCCAAATGGTTAGCATGTGCGTGCTGTATCATAATGCCTATCATTGAGTCAACTGGTGTGCGAAACCCTGGTTGTACGTGTCAAGGAGTAGGGTCTCCTGTCCACCCTTGTGGGTTTTCTCCTGGTCCTCTGGTTTACTCCTACGGCTAAAGACCCCTACACGCAAGCGAACTATTGAATCAAAATTAAACCATCTTAGTCCCAAAAAGACCCCCTAAGCGCCAGCGAATTAAAAATAAAATGAAACCATATTTTAGTCCCGAAATGACCTAGTTCGTGTGTAGTGGACGTTAAACCCCATTTCTCCATCTCTTTACAAAGATTAGTATCTTGCGACTATTGGAAACCTGTATGGGTAAAAAAGATAACTTGGCTGCTTCAAGCAACCAATATTTATTTTTGAAAGTTCTGATGAGGAGCCACTGCTGTAATCAGGTTGTTATTTTTAATATTTTTATTTGTTTTATTTTGAAGCGCTGCTAAATCGGGAAAGCTTAGTGAATCTGGTTTTCCTGATTCTGCGTATGGTATGTCTAAAGTTGGTGTGACTGTGATGGCATTTATTCAACAGCGAGAATTGAATTCTAAAGATGATATTGTTGTTAATGCTGTAAGTTATAGACCACTAGAGAGGTTCTGCAACCAGTACGAATTACGAGTTCCCAATTTCTTCCTAGAAAATGAATAAACCGAACGCCGCTTATGTCAATGACATCACTTGAAGTGATGACGCTAGCACATAAACACTTCGTATTTCGTACTGCCTGCAGAACCTCAATACTGTATCTTTTCGTGTGCACAAAGACTTTAATTGTAATATATCTACTTGGTGTATATCTAGGTGTGGTATATCTTCTTGGTGTATGTATAGGTGTGATATATCTACTTGGTGTATATCTAGATGTGGTATATCTACTTGGTGCATGTATAACTAGTTGTGGTATATCTACTTGGTGTATATCTAGGTGTGGTATATCTACTTGGTGTATATCTAGGTGTGGTATATCTACTTGGTGTATAACTAGGTGTGGTATATCTACTTGGTGTATGTCTAGGTGTGATATATCTTCTTGGTGCATGTATAAGTGTGGTATATCTAGATGTGGTATATCTACTTGGTGTATAACTAGTTGTGGTATATCTACTTGGTGTATATCTAGGTGTGGTATATCTACTTGGTGTATATCTAGGTGTGGTATATTTACTTGGTTCCTATCTAGGTGGGGTATATCTTCTTGGTGCATGTATAACTAGTTGTGGTATATCTACTTGGTGCATATATAGATGTGGTAAATCTACTTGGTGTATATCTAGGTGTGGTATATCTACTTGGTGTATATCTAATTGGTGTATATCTAATTTAAAAACCATGTTAGTCCCGACATGACCTAGATTGTGGAAATTAAACCCCATTTCTCTCTCTCTCTGTCTGTGTACTGAACCTCATCCATTGTCTTTTCTCATTATTTAAACCTAACATAGAGTGACCTCCCTTTTTAATACAGACATTAAGTACATTCAAATCCTTGTTAAAAACACATCTATTCAGTGCAGATGATGGGAATCTGTAGTAAATGTGACAGACTAACTCAGCGCCAGTGAGCAAACTTTTGGATACGAGGCGCTATATAAATTCATTATTATTATTAATTTATTATTATAATATGTCCGCTCAGAATTGATTTCTTCTTTTGTAACATCATTTAAATCATAAAACAGTATCAAGAAAGAAACAATATTGGCAAGAAACAGTATCTAGTCATTCGGATGAAACGATAAAAAGATTAACTCTGATACTGACTCTTTTTGTTCCGATTATATTTTTACAGTGTTGCCCGGGTTTTGTAATTACTGATATGTCCAGTCGTAACGGAAGTAAAACTATTGATGAAGGTAATTCTATTTATTTATTTTTTTCTGTGGTTTTCAGTGTTGCCCTGGTTACGTAGATACAGATATGACCAGTCATAAAGGAACTAAGACTATTGATCAAGGTAAAGAATTTCATTGCCAGTTTAGTCATGCTTATCCGTTGCTTCTTTCATCCATAATCCAGAGTTAGGTTCATCCTCCTGATGTTCTGCACCAATTGAGCTAATGAAGATGAGCATGAAATGGAAAATATTTGAATATTTAAATGTTATTTTGATATTTAAAAGTTATTTTAATATTAATATTTTAAAAGTTAATTTGATATTTATATTTTAAAAGTTATTTTAATATTTTAAAAGTTATATCTTAAAAGTTGTTGCAATATCTTAAAACCTGTTTAATAATAATAATAATAATAATAATAATAATAATATAAATAATAATAATAATAATAATAATAATAACTTTATTTTCGAAGGGTTGAAAATTAGGCCAAGGGTCCTGTCTTACATTTTGCCCTTATTATAACAGAGTTTAATACATTTGAACAAACAGAAGAGCAATATTTACAAAAGAATATTAACAAAATCACAACTGAAAATATTAATTTTAAACCAATCATAATATAATAAAGTTGGCACACATGAAACATACAAGTGTAATAATAAAACATATTAATTAATGAAAAAAGTCCATAATATATTTCTTCTGGCAGTTTCCAATGTATATAAGTACTACTACATAGACTAACTAGGTCTCTACGTAGTAACAAATTGAAATAAATCACCTACGAAATGAATAAAATGAGTTACAATATTTTAAACAATCAGGTAATGAGTTCCATAATTGGGCTCCAGTGAATCTAATACTATTCTTAACTACAGATAGATTAGGCCGAAGAATGACAATTTTATTATTGATACTAGAGTATGGAGTATTATAGTAGCAGAGGATGCGGGTTAAATATGAAGGGCATTGATGATTAATAATTTTGTAAATAAAAGCATATTTGTTCACTAAGTGACGCTCTCTAACATTTAAGAGTTTGATTTGGGCAAGGCCCGGAGCCAAATCCTTTGTATGTTCAACACCTAGGATCAATTTAAAGGCTTTGTTTTGTTGGCGAAAAAGTGTACTCAAAGCAGTCGAGTCTCCCTGATCCCAAACTGGTGAACAGTAATCTGGATAGGTTTGTATATACGCTTTGTAGAATAGAGACCGGTATTGAAGTGGTAGTAGCTGCTTGATTTTGCAAAGTTGGAAAATCTTTTGGTTTACAATTTTGGTTACATTGTTAACATGATCAGTCCACTGTCAATGATGGTCTAAAATGATTCCCAAAAGTTTGAACCTGGGGACAATTTCGATGACAGAGTCATTGATTTTGGTACTAAGTTCAGAGGATAAATATTTACGCTTTTGTCTAGTTGTAATTAACATGGATTTTGTTTTGGCTTCATTGACTATCATGCTATTATGTCTACACCAATTCATCACCGTATCTGTATCAATTTGAAGATTGTTTTCAAGGTCAGGAACAGTTTTTGCACTAGTATAAATAGTTTCATCATCAGCAAAAAGATCACATTTAGAATTTAAATACATAGGTAAATCATTTATAAAAATATTAAATAATAAAGGACCCAAGACTGAGCCTTGTGGTACGCCATGAACAATTGGTTTACAAGAAGACAAATTACCATTTACAAAGGTCCTTTGTTGTCTATCAAGCAGGTATGAATTGAGAAACATTATAGATGCCTTGGACAGTTGATACAATTGCAATTTTTGTAGCAACAGTTTATGATTTACAAGGTCAAAAGCTTTCCTAAAATCAAAGAAAATAGCCCCACATAGAAGATTATTATTTAGAGAGTCATACATATTTTCGGTTATATTAGTTAAAGCAGTCAAACAGGAGCTATTAGATCTGAACGCTGACTGGTTAGAATACAATAAATTATATTTATTAAGATATTCAGTAAGATGTGAATGGACATGTTTTTCTAATACTTTTGATAAACTTGGTAATATAGAAATTGGTCGATAGTTGTTCGGATCATTTTTGGGTCCATTTTTGTATAATGAAAAAACTTTAGCAGTTTTTAAAACCGTAGGGAAAACATTCTGATCAATACAAATATTATAAATATAAGTTAGGCTTCCAGAGATTATGTGTGCTCCTTTTTGAAGAAATAGGGCATTAACAGAGTCTAATCCAACGGCTTTTGAGATATCTAGAGCTTTAATAGACTTATTAACTTCTGTTAATTTTATACCTGGAATATGAAATTGAGCTTTAGAAGGCATTATGATTATTAACAAAATCAGAAATTTTTGTCATGTCGATATTTTCAATTGCTGTATTACTACCGAGTAAATTACTGGCAATTTCTGTAAAAAAAAGTATTAAAATCCTCCGAAACAATGGGGATTGTTTGTGAATTATTATTGTTTCTATTTAAAGTTGTGTTTACGGCATTCCATATAGTTTTAGAATTTTTATTAGTAAAGACAATACTTTGGAAATATACAGCTTTTGCTTTCCTAATCATACTCTTTACCAAATTTCTATACATTTTAGACTGAGTAACATTCCCTTTCTTTTTATGGTAATCCCGTTGACGCATCATATTAAAAATTTCTTTGTTGAGCCAGGGCTGCTTCGTAGCATTCTTAACACGTTTCGTTTATTTGTAACTTGAATTATAGTATTGTTTCAATATCTTAAGAGTTATTTTAATATTTTTAAAGCTATTTTAATATTTAAAAGTTAATTTTATATTTAAAAGTTAATTTAATATTTAAAAGTTAATTTAATATTTAAAAGTTAATTTAATATTTAAAAGTTAATTTAATATTTAAAAGTTATTTTAATATTTAAAGGGACAATAACACTCTCGCTGGCTTGACAGCTAAAGAAAATATAAAAAGAGCCTTATTCTAAGTACTAGATGAGTTAGTGCCTTACCTGATGCGATAATTATCCATTAAATCCAATTTTACTCGTCCAGGGTGCTCGAAAGTATTTTAAAAGTCCAAATCACATTGCATTCGGGTACGTAACCGAATTTGAATTTTATTGTCGCCATTTGTCACAATTTGTGCCAAGGGAGTTATCTCCCCTTGAGATCAGATTAACTTCCTGTTCTAAGAATAGCTTTCAATGATGTCATGAGCAGGGAATCCCTCGTTCTTCTTCTTTTTGTCGTGTGTCGTAAATAAATAAATACAAAGATGGGCGAGAATGTGAAAAGAAGTGGGGATTAATATGACTTGGATTAGCACACAATTCATTCAAACTGATTGATAACATTCTAGACAGTCCGTCTGGGGTTTAATCTGCCTGAATGGAGGTGTCAATAAGTTACTGAGGCTAGATCTATTGTTCTCGAATTCGACTAGTGTGATATTTTCCTTCGATTGACAAGCTTTGAGTCCTCTCGTGGTCGGATGTTTATTTACCATTTTATGATGTCTAGCCTAATCAATCAGCATGTTCGTCTCCAGATGTTTGTTTTCTTTGTCAGTGAAGGGTATATAACGTAAAATACAAATCTGCCATAATATTTATACACCTTCTAGCTAGTAGTAATATTTACGTGTAATTATTGAGAAAGTCAATTTGTAAAGTAGTAGTAGTAGATCGATCATCATGCCTAGAAAGACTACCGATTCGGCGAAGAAGCGCAAGAACGCAGAAAAACAGAGAAAGTTTAGGCTGAGAAGATCTGTAACAAACGTGAACTTGGGAACAGAGCGGTATAGGTGGGAAGAACTGAAGGATAAACTGAAACTAGAGACGCATCAAGAGATGGCAAAGCTGTTATTGGACAGGTAGGCCTAATTTGCAAAAAAAGTATTATCAATGATCAATATTACCTATTCAACCTATTCTTATTAGCTTATTATTTGCTATGGAGTAATATTTTGAAAAATATTACTGTTTATTGTAATGTCTTTATAAAAGAAGTGAATATAGGCTACTGTTTCTATTTCTTTCCTATTTTTTTAAAATTCACTACTAAATGGGTCATATAATAATGTACATGTAATGTATATAAACTGATTTATATTCAATCATTTCTGTTTTTACTGTAAAATGTAATCAGTTCAATTATGTTCGACAAATAGGGCCAGCAGTATCAATCGAACAGCAATCTCTAGAGGCTGGTTATTCCAGTCTACGCCGATGTTATTATTGTGCAGACTCTCCGCGTAAAAATATAGGGTCACCGTCCTGACTTGTGGAATTATGCCTAGCCCTGTTCAATGTTGATTTAAATTGACAAATAATTTTTGTCAGACCTTGGTTGATATTGGGTTAGAGACTTAGCTACTGTGATGGTTGAATATCTCATGGTTATGCTTTATAAGTAGCCTGAAATTAAATTAAATTATTGTAAGGTTTTCTTTTACTTTCTTGTATAATGAATGACAGGTGAATGTATTTATTTTTTTTTAGCTATAGCGGAATTTGTGTGCCTTCCACAAGCACTAGCACACCCAGCAAAAGAAAAGCTACAGCACTGTATTTTTCCGAACTATCATCAATTCATGGCAGGTAATATTTGTGCAGCAACATGATAAGTGTTTGCAAATTATTATTTTTTGTTGAACTTATGGTACATGTAGATCACCCAGGACTGTTTCATTTCCAAAATTACGTTGTTTCATCCCACAAATTAGTTTTATATGAATTTTTAATATATATAGATAGGGGTCTATATATATATAGTAATAACAATTATTTAATGACATTATCATATCACCACCGTTAGGTGATACATATGTAATATTTTATACATACTGGTATGGATGAGCTAGGATTCGGGGTGTATATCTCATTCATGCAGAAGTAGTCTAGTGAAAGTGTCACAATAGGTTTTTAATGCTGTGGGCATTTAAGTCGTTGGTGAACTACCAGACACATACAAGTAATGATATTGTCACTTTTATACATGACAGTACCAATTATTACAACTGATTTTGTTTTTGTAGTACTGATACAGACAAGGAAAAGAACCGGCCTCGGGAATTGCCTACAACCTCTGTAGGAACTAGACCCTTTCAAGATGATATAACTCAAGAAAAGTAAGTACCATAGTAAGTTTGATTGTATAGATGAGTTAAATTAGAACTTAACAGTAGTATACGTAGTACATAAATTCCTACGATTATATGTAGGCTAATTTATCTCCCTATAAATAAGAGCAATATCAAGGTGCCAAGATTTATTCTGACATACATGTACTCTTTCCTGAAAAATACCAGAACCCTTATACCCTAAAACATTATTTCCTATAGAATCAAAAAACGTATTGTAAAAATTAAAAATGTCTGACAGTGACATGAAACAAGTATATTTATTAATTGCCAAACCATCTTGAAACTATTTATTTTGCTTCTTATTGTGAACAATATTCAAATGGGAACACATCAATAACCACACATTTGGATATTTAATCTGTTGATTACAGCGATTTTGGCGCTCAATATATTTTGATGTACATGTCTTGAATTTTATAGTATCGAGATAGATGTGATATTGAGTTCAGATTTTGATGAAAACATTATGGTTAGTGATGATGACAGTGAAGAGGATGATGGAGGTGTAACATATGTGGATGATGATGATGATAGTGAATACGTTCCCCCGTACCTAAAGGCAAACTTCTGGTGAGTTTAAAATTTCCTTCTCCGATATAGGCAGGCCTTGTATTTATTGTGTATATGATTTAATTTTTTTAGCACAGTAGATTTTCAATCTGATTAAAATACAGATCTATATTTCGTTTCATTTTATTTTACTTTGGATGGCCTACAATATCCGACAAGATATAGCGAGTTTTGACGTCAGGAGTCAAACCAGATGTTAATTTATCAATCAGTGGTTTACTCACAGTTCCGTACACAGACCGTTTCATTGGCTTATTCCTCACATCAGCCAGAACATGTCAATCCTAGTGTAGTAAAGATATGTAAAACAAAATTTTGAACAAAAAAAACGAAATGAAATAGGATCTATTGAGTTGATTTTGTAAATAATAGGCCTATTGTTTTGACATTTTTTTTCTTTTGGTAGCAATAAGTCTGTTGATTATGATAATTTGCAAGTTGTTGGTGAAGAAGAAGAAGGTAGTGAGGGTGATATTGAGAGACTTCCTGCTGTCCTAGACACAGAACCAGCCGACGAATTTAATGACAGCATAGTTGTGGACGATATAAAAGAACTTTTAGCTGATAAACTTGGTATAGTTTTTGAAAGCAAACTCAACGAATTGGCCAACATGATACCACCCACAGCATGCAAAAACAAGTCTTGCACATCTACCGTTATACAAACAAAGATGATAAGGAAGGCAACCGGTTTTAGAATCCATTGGGTAGGGTTTTTTTTATCTTCATTTCTTAAAATGACATTTCAAATTCATCAAGGGATATACATGTCATAACTAGATATCGTTTTGATACATATATCACTTTTGAACACAATGTTGGTATTTGTTTAGGATTTTATTAGCCATTTTGCCTGTTTTATTACTTAATATGATTCCGTTATTTTTTAGCAAGGCAAAGATAGTGAAATGTGTACTTTCAGTGTATGTAACACTTGTCAATTTTATTTTCAGGTCTGTACCAATGGGCACCTGGCTAAAGTTTGGTACAGTCAGCCGATGGTTAATTACATTCAAGCAGGAGACTTTCTGTTATCTTGTAATGTCCTCACTTCTGGAAACAACTACTACAAGATAAAGCACCTCTTTAATATGTTGAACCTTGGGTGTGTTAACCAATCTACCTTCTTTGGCATCCAGGCCAATTATACTTGCCCAGAAATAGTAAACTTTTGGGGTGTCAGACAGAAAAAGATTTTAGATGAAATAAGAGGCAGAAAGCTTATTCTTTTGGGTGAGTAGACATTACAAAAGAGAAATATGCATTTATTTTTGCTACAGTGATCATGGCGATAGGTGTTTTTGACAAAATTGGACAAGTCCTTCCCAACTCAGAATACAGAATTCTAACTTTTTGACATTGTGGGGTGAGAGTTTAGTCAGTGTGTCATATAATATTGATTTGCTACTTTCATCATTTCAGATAAATATATAATTTTTACTCTTCAGGTGATGGTCAGAACGACAGTCCAGGACATTCGGCACAATACCTTAACTACAATTTGATTGATCATGAATCTGGGTATTTAGTTGTATGTGACGTGGTGGATAAACGGCAGACAAAGCTGAATTCCAATGCTATGGAAATGTATGGTTACACCAGAGCTATCAAGTTTTTAGAGGAGGACAAGCAGGATATCCAAGAAATTGTGACAGATGGCCATCTTGGAATAAAGAGCTACATGGGTAAATTAATTTTCATGAACAAATGCATTATTTTGTTAAAAATATTTAGAGTCGGTACAATGCCACAATAAATATCCAGGTCTAAAAACAAAGCATTGCAATGTAATTTTTGGCATGGCAAGGAAATTTAAATTACCAAAGTTTGCAAAGTTATCTATTTTATTAGCACTTGATGTGTTGGTCTACTTTATTTCTGTCAGAACTAACTTTTTGGATATTTGATTACAGTATTACTATTATGAACTAGTTTTCAACAAAAAGTTGAATCCATATTTTGTAAGATATCTGATTACAACCATATCTTATTGTGATCCCAAGAGTCATATAATTTATTATGTCATTTGATTTACAGCTAAAGAGAAGACCCACATTAAGCATTCGAATGACATTTGGCATGGTGCTAAAAGCGTCACAAAACGTTTAAGCAAGGTAAGGCCTATTGCTATGTACCTGAGTATCTGTTTCCGCCATTGCATCCCAGGAATTCTTTTCATTCCTTGAATGATATCACATACAAGTATTTCCTGAGACACTGGCCAAATAATGGTAGAACCATTATATAGAGAACACAGAGTCAATTATGTTTCCTTTATGTTAAAGACACAATGTCTTTTGCAGGTTAGCATCCATGGTACATTGCTCCCTGTATTAATTCAGACTGCATTCATATTTCAGGCTACACTAAAAAGAGAAAATAAAGATTTAATTGGATGGGCCAAGAAAACTGTTAACCACTTTTGGTATTGTGCCAAAATGTGTGATGGAAATCCAAATGTATTTATTGTAAGTAGTTAAATTAATAAGCACAAACTATCCTACAATTGTTTGTTACAAATATATAGCGCCAGTACAATGCAACGATAGGTATTCATTTACATGTATTTCTAATAACATAATATGTTCTATTTACAGTCAATGTGGAGAGGATTACTACACCATGTAGTTAATGAACACGAATGGATGTTTGGGGATGGATTTATTGAACCACGTTGTGATCATGGTGAATTAGAAGAAGATGAACATCGACAATGGTTGGCCAAAGGATCTGCTGCCCATTCTGCTCTAGTCAAAGTGATCCTAGACAAGACACTTTTGAAGAATGTTCCCTATTATGTCAATTTCAGGTAAGATGTATAACATTGTTTTTGTTACATAATTTCTGACCCAAGATCAACGGTATGTTTTTCAGTTACCTGCATATGGATATGTAAATTATTATAAATACATTATGGAATATCATAGTTTAAAACCATGGAAATGTAAAGTGAATATGCTGAAATGCTATGTCAAATTGCGCCACTCTTAACAGAATTATTAACAATTGATTTTTCCGTCTAGCCCTGGTCATCACTTATTTTTAATCATCCGCAGCAAATCTGCTAAAAATCCCGTGACAATCTTACACATAAGACAGCATCAAGAGTTTTTATGTGGATGTATGTCTAATTAACATTTAAGAAAAACCATCTACATGTATGGCCAGATTAAGCTCTTTCATAATGTATGTTTAACTATTTTTTAGGCACACAGGAAACATAGAAAGTTTTCATTCTTTCAAGTTAATGTATGCCAGCAAAAGATTCGCCTACAGGTAATTTCCATTAATTATGTTTGTAGTAGTAGCATGTATGCTGGGTGTTTGGTTCCTGCATTGGCCGAGAAATTTAGGGTAGGCAATAGCACTGCTGTCGGAAAACCGAGGTCCCATGTATACATTGAAATGCACGTAAACGATCCTTAGCAGTTGGAATTCAATTTAAGAGTATGCAATAGTGCTGCTGTCGAAAACAATTTCGCTCATATCACACTGCATGGTGTATGCCCGTCTTCATTAGACCAGTAAAGGAGCAGAACAGTAGGATGTTAAACCCCATTCCATTTCATTACAAATTATCAATGATATCATACACACATTATTAAATGACATAATAACTTTGCTTCAGTCCTCCCGTCTATAAAGCAAGATGTCTTTTAGCTGCTATCGACTTCAACCATCACAAGGACAGACCAGTATCACACGATGAGGCTGGCAACCCAAGGTTTGTTCTTTTTTTAATGGATGATCATCATTTCAATGTTTAAAAAATATCACAGCATAGCTGAAAATTGTAAGACTGTTAGCTTGTTGCACAGCAAACAAGCCCAATGTGACTTTCAACATTTTCATCTTTCAGATACCATAGAAAATATTCAAAAAGAGCTGCTAACTGGGCCTTGGCACCAATAAAAGAAACAAAAGACTATAGCTTCATGCCATCCTTAATTTACAACATGGTGAAGGCCAGACTTGAGGATAAAGGCAAAGCCAGAAGGAAAAGATCCCTAGATGAGGATGACCCCCGAAACCTGGCAGGGACAATTGCAAAAACTCAGCCAGCACCAACTTCAGAGATAGCCAAGAAACAGAAAACCAGATTTTAAAGTAAGTATTTATTAATTTTTTATAATAATCTCCTTGGATTGAATCCAGTGTATTGTCCATTTCTGTCTGGAAATGATCTCCTTATCTTTAAAACACAACAGGAGGGTACCACTACTCGATTTCCTGTGCCTAGACGTCCGTGGCGCCACATGACAAATTGTCTGTAGGCCGCATGTCGTCTTCTTCGGTTTATGTCTTGGTCTACATCAATTGCAAGCACATCATTTCTGTATACATTTGCAAGATCCAGAACTCCTGCCTCTAAACAATACTGTTCAAACTCCTGAAAAAATTAAATTAAACATGCATTATGCAAGGGCTAAATCTGACTATTGCAAGTCTTTTCTTTAGGCCTGAAATGATTTCTCAAGTATTATTTAGACATTAATTATCCAGGTCTTAATCAACTCTTGATGGCATCAGAATTCTCCGATATTAAATAGATTCAACTGGTTCATTGTTACTTTGATTAAATCAAATATGGCAGGCCTAGACTTAGCTTCAATCAACCAGGACAGGGGTTGAAATCATTGCACACATCTGTCAACCCTTCAAAGGCCAATATCTTCGCTTGCAATATAGTAATCAGAATGAAATTTTCAATTTATTCATTTAACATTCTCTACTTCGAACTATTATAGCAAGAATGGCCAGTTCTTTATCTAAATTATTTTTAAAATCTATTTTCAGTAAACCGGCTAATCTGCAGTGAAAGTAATAAAGGGTGCAGAACAGGCCAATTACACTAATATTTGGAATGAAATATATCAAAGGATATATTGACAGAAAGAAAATCACTTACTGGTCGTAATGAAATGCAATTTTCCGGTCTGTTACCGCAACACATCTTCTCAATGTCTGTTGCCATATCTCCACATCGGTCACAGGAACACCAATCTGGGGCAGTTGAGGTTGGATTAGGGGTTTGGGTTGGCTGTTGATTTGTTATTTCCTCAGCAATATCAAACAAAACTGCAGGCATTTGTTCAGCAACAGACAACAAAAGTCTCCTACATCCATCCATTTCAAGTTCATTTACCATTTTCTGAAATTGTTTCAAAATTATGTTTGCAATTTGTAAATAATGATCCATTGGGAGCTTACAAAATATTTAAATTATAAAAATTTGTTTTCTTAACTATTCTTGCTTCTGTATATAATAGGGCTTTTAATTAATCATCTCTGTGATATTTATATTTATATCTGTATTTAACTCAAATTTTGTATTTATTATTCACTTTTTTATGTTTTAATCTTATATTTGTTTTTTTGATATCATATTATCTTTATTGTAAAGTGTCATTAAATACTTTTGTGGAAATGGCGCTTCTTATAAATAATAATAATATATTTTACAACTATTAAAAGAGTTCATTCTTACCTTGAGTCCCTCAGTTCTTTCTTTTCTGAGTCTTTCGACCCTCTCTCTTGTTGACTCTGTTTTCTCTTTTTGTCTTTTCCCTCTTTTTGGTCTCGGTGGGGTGGATGGAGGGGTGGTTTCGGATGACGTTACATGTAGCTTCCGTTTACGTCTCATTGTTCGTGATGTAGATGGTGCTGCTGATGATGTTGAGGGTTGGGCAGCTTGAGTATCTTCTGGCATAGTACAGACGGGGGGTTGGGGGTTGTCAACATCTGGTAAGGAATCGGATGACTCTACCTGGCATGACCGACACAAGAATGCCAAATCACTCCCAGTGTTAACTGACCTCAAATAAGCAGCTTTCGAAATACCTGTAAAACGAAAATACAAAGTGAATAAATAAGGTTTTCCAAAATGCAACATGATTGAAATGGTTTTAAATAACTCTAGCCTAATTAATAGTCAAATAGCACACATAAAATTAGACCGACCTGTTCTACATGTCCTATGTGTCCATTTACCACAGGAATCACAACTAACTGCTTCTTCATTGTCACCAATGAATTTATTACACACAACACAGTTGTCACTGGCAGCCATAATAAGTTCAGTATTGCAGAAATAAATCTAATGAATGATTTATTTAATTTGATAGTATTTATACATTTTGAGGGTGAAACCATGTTGCAACTTCAAGAAGTTCAAAATAATCAGCTACTATTATGATCAATCAATAAAAACAAACGCGTGGATGAAGCCATACCAAGATTAGGCTTTGGTTTATTCAAAGCTAAGAATGAATCAAATTGTCTGTTTGATCCATCAATTAGGTTACCAAAACATTTACTGATTACTGGTAATCAATTTACTCGAAGTTGAGTAGGCCGACCCTACTCCTTACAATAATAGAACCATTATCAACAATCATTCAATCTAAATTCTGATCATTTACTCCGCTAGTTTAGCCGATTTTGAAGCCATGGGAGCATAAGTAAATAATTGTTATGAATATAAACTTACCGGGTAAAATGGTATCATTGTTTGGCATGAATCGTAGCAGTTTAAGTCCATTGTTCCTTCTAAAAATGTCAGCTTTATAAACATCATAGCCAGAACAGTACTTGTCACTTTACGCATGCGCTACAATTGGATTCCCCTGTTTCCGCATTGAGGAATGATTTACCAGTCTCTCGAGTATTGAAACTGGTGAGAACACCATCCGCCGAACTGAATTTTTCCATTTTTTTTAAATAGCGTTGATAGGATGAAATATATACTACCAATGAATTGGGATGTTGTATAATAGTACATTTTCTTGACTAGAATGTAGATTTGGACATATTTTTCACTTACAGCAAGAGTGTTATTGTCCCTTTAAAAGTTAATTTAATATTTAACAGTTAATTTAATATTTAAAAGTTAATTTAATATTTAAAAGTTAATTTAATATTTAAAAGTTATTTTAATATTCAAAAGTTATTTTACTATTCAAAAGTTATTTTAATACATAATAATTTTAAATATTTGAACTTCATTCTAGGTGCGGAAACACCAGTACTTTGCGCTCTGTTACCAGAAGGAACTGACATTAGAGGAAAATTTCTTTCTGAGAAAGCTGTACAACCATGGCCTTAAGTTTAGAGCAATTTTACATTTTTATAGAGATTTATGGCAGATTTATGGGAAAAGGCCACCTGTCCACTGTTCGTTCATTATGTTTACAACGCACATCGCCACACATCCAATAACTGGCGTATTATCAACCTACATAATTAGTGCTATTCGTATTTGAATAGTTTATCAAGACGATTCAAATTGATATTTTATTAATTATGAAATGTGAAATATTTGTATTTGAATAGTTTATTTATTGAAATCCAGTTAGATATATAAATAATTAAACAAATAAAACATAATTATTTTGAGATAAAACCTTTATGGTAGCCTGTATAAGAGTTAATTTTGTACTTTATATGGGGTTTTGTTAGGGGCACCATATTTCAGGGACGGCAGATTTTGTAAGGAGGAACATTTGCTCCTAGTGCCCACCCCCTTGGATCTGCGCCTGTGTTGGCGCCCTATATCCTCCACATAAGTGATATAGGAAAGTTTGGTTCAGGTAGTCCTACCCATTGGCGTGTAGGCGTCCTTAAAATCGACCGACTGATAAGAACAGTAAGAGCATCATTGCGTGATCATAATCAAGTGTATTATTTTATAGTTATAATGTTGTCACTATTTGGGGGGGGGGGGGTACCCCCTGCACCCCCGCTAAATACGGCCCTGTTACCTACTTTATATAATAAAATAGACGTTAATGATATCATACCGGGCACAGGTGCCTGCAATGTCCTTTATTTATATAGAACAAGCATATGTACCTGTAAAATATTGACATTAATTAGAATTAAAGATATATTCTCTAAACCCATGACCCTCACATAAGGGGGTTGGGGTTCATATAGCCTGGGCTGCAAATTATCTAAATATTCAAAGAGGAACTATTGGATGCTGAGATAGAAAATCAATGATCTTCGCTTCCCCTGAACTCATGTCAACCACTTCATATTTCAGCAAATAGAGTTCTTCGGTCAAATGGACTATATACAAAATCTTGACAATCTGTGACGCTAGAGATAGGGAGAGTGTGTGTGGGGGGGGGGGGTCACCCCTATATAAAAATCATATAAAATTTTTAAAATTTCAGTCTCCTGTAAACACTGTTTTGGCATATTTTACGGGGTTAAACTAAAACATCCCACCAATACAATGTGTGTCATGTTTAAGTCAGAGGGTGCCGTATGCATATTGGGATATGTTATATGTACAGGTTTTATACAGACAGAATCTTAACTAATCCTAATAATTGTTGTAAATTTTGTAAATAAATAGTAGTTAGTTCCTACTATGTAAATTTTGTGTGTGTGTGGGGGGGGGGGGGTCAAAGTATATTCAGACCCCCTGAGAAAAACAGACAGACAAGGGCGACAGGAAAATGTTTGGAAATTCATTTCATTCTCCGGCCATTGTGATTGAAAACTGCCGATTGCCATCTTTTGATGCTTTTGAGTTTGAGTCCATCGCAAACTATAATATTTTGAAAGTAGAATCGCACGGTTTATGTCCCCGTTAGACCGGGGTGGCGTCCTTACTGCGCTGATACTACAAGGTCGCCGGCAAACGTGAACACAACCACAAGGTCGCTGGCAAACGTGAATACAGCGCGCGAAAATGTCCCCAAAAAAGTCGTATTTTCATAGCTTTCCAGTTCAGATCGCAGAACCTTGGCATTTGTTTTGAACATACTCAATGACCCGACGATCATTAGCGACCATGGTGACTACAGCGCGATAGCTGGCGTTTCCACTACGCTTACACATGGCGATCTTAACGCGCTCTAAAACTTTTTTCCATCGTCGTAGCAGCGAAGTATAGACGCCACCCCGATTTGACGGGGGCATTACGAAGATATATAACGAGATGTAACCAGTGTTGATTAGAAGAACCCCTTGGATGAAATAAACAGTTTTATTGGTTAAAACGTTTCGGACAAGTGGTGTCCTTCTTCAGGGGTTGGGGGATCACGGTGGCTAAGTGGATAAGGCGCTGGTTCGCTAGTCTAGAGGTCGGGTGTTCAATCCCTGCATTGGCCGAGAAAGTTCATCTCGATTTTCCGGCGTGATTTTCTCTTGTCAGTGATGCAGAAGGGGGGGGGGCTGACAAGGACAGCTGCCTTGTCGTTCGGATGGGACGAGAAGCCGAGGTCCTGTGTACACATTGGCGTGCAGTTGGAATTCAGTTGCTTCCCGGGCAGAAATTTCCGCCATAGCACACTGTATGGCGTATGCCCGTCTTCGACTTAGGACGTAAAACCCCATTTCATTCATTCATTCTTCAGGGGTTGCGTCGTAGTCTTCCTGAACTCCTTCGGTATCGCTGAGATCCCAGTTCAGATGTCCTCCTACTACTAGTCTCCAGCTACGTGACAAAGAGTAGAATCGCCTGCCAAACATCGTGGGTTTTCTATGGGTTCTCCACTGCTAAAGTCCCTACGCGCAAGTGAATTATTGAAATAAAATTGAACCATGTGTTAGTCCTCAAAATTACCTAGTTAGTGTCGAGTGGACGTTAAACCCCATCCAGGAGCGGATCCAGGAATTTTTGCAGGAAAAATATGTTTGCCAGGCTCCTGATAAGGAAATCGGCCATCCTCGTCTCTAAATTACATAGTGTAACACTATTGTAGTGATGACAGAGATATCAGTTTTGTACAATATAGGATTTATTTACATCAGGAACCCATCTACATAATACAACGTGAACTAATCTATAACTAAACTTCTACGGGAACTAGTTTTGTACAGGAACGCATATAACAATATAACATTTAATATTCTGCCCTCTGCCAAGGTAGCGGCTTGACTCGTCCAAGCCTTTCTTTTACCCCGGCTCCTCGCTTACTTACTGTCAGTGAACTACTATATTTTTATTATATACCATCGGTATATAGGTAAGAGACATAGTAATATCTGCAACTGTTTCCTTTATCTCGTCACGGCATCAGAGGCGTCACTAGGACCCAATTAGATCCGGGGCACAGGCCCAGCTCATACATATTTTCCAGTATTCGTTTTAATAACATGACGTTGCCGTGGGTATTCTATTGATTGTTGTCGATATAATAATATAGTTATTAAAACGAACACTGGGAAATTTGTACGAGTTCTTGTGACGTGAGCCAAATTATCCCGAACTAAAATTTAATGTGATATTGTTGTCCCGCTAAACATACACGGCGGGTAAACTATGGCGGGGTATCGGGTTCAAAATGCGATCTAGAGTAAAAAGTCGAAAATCAAAAGTCAAAAGAGAAAATTCTTATCCGAAATGGACATTTTCGTGTGGGAAACATATAGGGGCCTACCGCTCGTGATTTTCAACCTAATACGTCCTCCTTTTCAACTTTAAGTCGTAAATATTCTACTTTCAGCAACATAATTTTTACTTTCAATAATCAATTTTTGACATTCGACTTTCAACTTCTGATTTTCTACTCGAGATTTTCTCCTCAAGATTTTCTCCATGCATATTACGGAAATAAATTTGATCACGTGACTATTTCTGCCCAATCGTTTATTTTTCCGGAAAAATAGGCTACGGTATTTTAATGACAAGCGGAAACAGTCACGTGATCAAATTTATTTCCGTTATATGCATGGAGAAAATCTTGAGGAGAAAATCTCGAGTAGAAAATCAGAAGTTGAAAGTCGAATGTCAAAAATTGATTATTGAAAGTCGAATATAAAACATTGATTATTGAAAGTAGAAATTATGTTGTTGAAAGTAGAATATTTACGACTTAAAGTTGAAAAGGTGGACGTATTAGGTTGAAAAGCACGAGCGGTGTATGTTTCCCACACGAAAATGACCATTTTGGAGAAGAATTTTCTTTTTTGACTATTGATTTTCTACTTTTTACTCTAGATCGCATTTTGAACCCGATACCCCGCCATAGTAAACTAGGTAATGCACTATTATCAGTCAAATATTTATTTTCCAGTATTCGTTTTTATAACGACATGACGTTGCCGTGGGTATTCTGTTGATTTTTGTCGATATAATAATATAGTTATTAAAACGAATACTGGGAAATATGTACGAGTTCTTGTGACGTTGTGAGCTAAATTATCACGAACTAAAATTTAATGTGATATTGTTGTCCCGCTAAACATACACGGCAGGTAAACTAGGTCATGCACGATCGTTTCTACACTATTATCAGTCAATGGATGTCATACAAGATGCAGTTCATCACTTGAACGCAGGTCAAATACCAATCATCACCGGTGATCAACCATTGTTTGCATTGGCGAAACAGATTCAGTGGAAATGGCCTGAAATGTATGGTGAAGATTTGATGGTTGTGATGTTTGGTGGTCTACACATTGAGATGGCAGTTCTGAAGACCATAGGAGACTGGCTCAGTGGAAGTGGATGGACACAAGCTCTTGTACATGCAGGGATTGCGAAGTCCGGTACTGCAGATTCATTTTTGAAAGCATCTCATGTTGCACGGACAAGAAGGGCACATGAAGTCACTGCTGCTGCTTTGTACCACCTGCAATTTCAAGCTTATGAAAAGTACACTGAAACGGCTCATGACAATGGTGAACTTCCTCTAGTATTTGAAACGTGGTGTGCTGCCCAGAAAACACTCCATCCAATGTTTCACTACTGGGACACAGTATTAGAACTGGAACTCTGCATGTTATCCTTTGTGCGGTCTCTGAGGGAAGGAAACTTTGATTTGTACAAGAAATCTCTGACAAAGCTTGCTCCTTGGTTTTTTGCTTTGGACCACACAAACTATGCTCGATGGATACCTGTGCACTTACGAGACATGTGTGAACTTGAAAGACATTAAGACCCAACACCAAGAGCAGACTATGAGTATACAACAGTCTTCTGTTAAAAATGTCTCTGCACTCATTGCCACTATAAGTGAATTGGTTAACCCCTTCGAAGATGACAGCAAGGTACTGGTTGTTTTGGACACAAGAGAGATAGTGACAGCATCAGCCACTACATCTGTTTATACAGCACAATCAATTGGCCAAAACCAGTTAAACAGGTTTACACCGGAGCGTCTCATTGACAGAACAACACCTATTCACAATGTCATCTCCAGGAACAAACTCCCTCTGTTTGTAACTTCAGCTCCAAAACCTACAAACACAAGCAAAAGTTGTCAATGAAATCAGACATTGATCTGTTTGCCCGATTATATATTGGATGTCAAACACGTGATGGAAATCTAGAGGAGTTCTTTTGCCATGAGAACCAGCCTTGTCCCCCTTCTTTGTCAGAATCAGGAAATCTGAGACTTGGTAAGAAGTGTGACCTGTTGAAAAGTCTTTCTGATGGTATTCAAGTCACATCTGAAGCTCCTGCTGCTACCTGTGTGATACTTGACGGTGCTGTGATTGTCCAGGTGCTCAAGATAGGAACAACAAAGACGTTTGATGAACATGCCAAAAGGGTATTTGTTCCTCATGTCATGTCAAAATTGTCACGCTTCTCGTCTAGATCTTGTATGGGACAGGTACATGACAAACAGCCTCAAGGACACTGCAAGATCCAAACGAGGACAGTGTGTTAGAAGAAGAGTCGTGGGAACAGCATCACTTCCTACCTATTGGCAGTCATAAGACATTCCTACATGTAAACACCAACAAAGAAGAACTATTCAAGTTTCTGTCACAAGTTCTCGTGCAGGAATATGTACAAGAAAATGGAAAAGAATTGTATGTGACTGAGATTGATCATGTTCAAAGCATTCCAGAGAAAGAGAATCTGTTAGGTATTTCTCCCTGTAATCATGAGGAAGCAGACACTAGGATTCTGCTACATGTCGCACATGCAGCAAGAAATGGTCATGTAAAGATCCTGATCAGGACTGTAGACACTGATGTTGTTGTGCTTGCAGTTATGATCTCCAGTGCTATCCTTCAAGCAAACACAGAACTCTGGATTGCCTTTGGGACAGGAAAGCATTTTCGATACTTGGCAGCACATGAGATGTCTTCCTCTCTTGGACCAGAGAGGTCTAGAGCACTCCCAATGTTTCATGCTCTGACAGGGTGTGACACAGTGTCATCTTTTGCCAGGCATGGAAAGAAATCTGCTTGGACAGCCTGGAATTTGGTGCCAGATTTGACTGGAGCCCTCTTGACACTTGCGACCGCACCAACCTGCATACCAGACAACACCTTCACTACCATTGAAAGGTTTGTCATCAAGATGTATGACAAGGCAAGCATGGATACAGAAATCAACAGTGCCAGCCTGCCAGGAAAACTATGTTCATTAAGAACAATTCTTTGCCAGGCATCCCTCCTACTCGCGCCGCCCTTGAGCAGCATATCAAGAGAGCCACCTACCAGGGAGGAGATGTGTGGGGGCAGACTCTGATTGCACAGGCAGAACTTCCATCTCCAACTGTGGTGTTGAGATAGGTCTGGTTTTCTTCAATTTAATCACGAATTATAACATGTGCTTCATCAGGGATTATACTGCGCCTATGGAGACTTTGTAGGAACTATCTGTCGAAATTTCATGGTAAGAAATTATCAAATAACTATAAAACGCCCAATATAAGTTTCTATACTGACAAAATAGTGATTATTCAAGTGTAACTGCAATGGCGTCTAATACTAAACAAACACCGATCAGTAATTTCTGTTCAGCTCTGAAAAGAAACAAAGAGGACAGCCCCCCTGAAAGTCAACCACCGGCCCAGAGATTAAAAAATGATATCTCAGATGGGGAAGATTCCATCACAGATGAGGAATTCACCCAAACGTTGCGTTCTGACGAATTTATAGAAAAACTTTTACCTGCCCTTGTGCCCCAAATTATGGATAGTCTCTTCCAACGCCTCGAAACTTCAATAGAGAAGGCGGTGAAATCTGCTACTAGTGCATTAAGTGATAAATTAGATAAACAAGAAGAACTCATTATAAAACAAAATAAAATGATACACGAACTCCAAAATCGAGTGACAGAAACTGAATCGGGAAACAAAATGGATTCGTTATTACAGACTGAACTCCAAGATAAAATCGGCCATCTAGAATCAGAATTAAAAGAATCTATTGACAGACATGAGGATCTGGAACAGTATACTCGAAGAAATACTTTAAGATTTATGCATGTTCCAAACAAAGTGAATCTTAATACAGACTCTGAAGTTATACAAATATGTGATCAGTTCTTAGGAGTTTCTATAGGAAAGGCTGATATTGACCGGACTCATACCATAGGGGATGTGAAAGGTGAATATGTACAAATAATTGCAAAGTTTATTAGTCATAATTTAAAATCTAAAGTTTATACTGCAAAACGTAAATTAAAGGGTAACTTAAACGGAATCTTTATAACCGAAGACCTCACAAAGTTTCGTCACGATCTTATAAAACGCCTTATACAGGTTAATAAGGCAATAAGTTTATCATCATTTTGGTCGAACGATGGTCGTATTTTCGTATGCAAGGAAAAAGATTCTAAACCAATACAAATAAAATGTATGTTAGATATCGATAATCTACTCAGTGACTAATCCCCGGTACATTAATGACAACTCAACAGGGATCCAGTTAGTTTGTAGTTTGTGTCTGAGTACTATTTGTGTAAATAAAGGTGATTAAACTCAAGGAAACCTAACCCTATCTCACGGATTACAGAAATCATGTACATGTATATAAATTACTTTCTGTTCTTTTTTATTACGATTCTGCTATTGTATTTAGTCTATAATAATTCTTTGTACATTTTGTTATTATGTATTCATTCTGTTTTCTGCGTAACCCCTTGCTTTGCTGCCCTCTTTAAAGATTTTATCGTATTACACTTGATGAATTTTGTACAATCCAAGCCAATGTCCGAACACGATATGCTCCTGAATCTGCCAATTACATGTATATACCCAACGGTAACTGATTATGGATAATGTATATACACCGTAAAGCAAATCGGGAACAATCGTTGTTCGGGAATGGATATCAATTTTTCATTATACTATTACTCAAATATGGCTTATTAGAAATACTAACACTTTTGTGTTTATTAGATATTCTGTTGTTATTATCTGGTGACGTTGCAACAAATCCCGGACCAGTAAACGAGTCTACTGGGTTGTCAATATTACATCTCAACATAAGAAGTCTGAGAAACAAATTATATGATATCAGTGAGTATATATCTGATTTCGATATCGTCTGCTTTACAGAAACACATCTTAACTCAGATGTGGACTCTTCGTGTATTTTGCTGAGTGATTTTAAAAGGCCTTTCCGCAGAGATAGAGACTGTTTCGGTGGTGGAATTGCGGTATATGTGTCACCAGCATTATCAGCAATACGTCGTAGTGATCTAGACTCGAAGTCTCACGAATCCCTCTGGATTGAAATTAGTCTCCCCCAAAAGAAGACACTTCTTTTGTGTGTAGTATATCGACCACCAAATACACCGGTCTCTTTCTGGGATGAGTTTGAATACTCTATTGAAGCAGCACTTGACATGACACAGCAGGTAGATTTGGTAGGCGACCTAAATGAAGATCTGCTTGATCATAGGAAACAGCATTTCAAATCACTATTAGAAAGAAAGTCACTAATTAATGTTATTCATGAACCCACTAGAATAACCAAAACGAGTAGCACGCTAATCGATGTGGTCATCTTAAGTCCAGATTGCTCATATTCGGATCAAGGAACTTTAAATTTCAATGAAAATCTTACTGATCATAAAGGCGTTTATGTGACTATTAATTGTAAGGACAGTATCATTACCAGATCATATACTCGTCTTGTCAGGCTTTACAAACTTGGTGATTATGATAAACTAAATCAACTTATTAAAGAGGTACCTTGGTTAGATATATTTCAAAACTGTGTGAATATCGATGAAGCATGTGACAAATTCTATACAATCTTCTACCTACATATAAGCAACTGTGTTCCTACCAAAACTGTTACCATACGAAACAGTGATAAACCATGGTTTGATTCCGAACTAAGACGTGAACTTAGGAAGAGAGACAGACTACGACGGATTTCTATTCGTACGCAGAAGACCAGCGATGTGGCAAAGTTTAAGAAACAACGGAATAGAGTTAACAACCTGAAACAAAAAGCAAAGGAACAGTTTTATTTAAATGTGGATGGACTTCTTACGACTTCCTCACAATCTAATGCCCCAAGTTACTGGAAGCTTCTAAAACGCTTAACAAAAGAATCCGGCTCACCGCGACCCATACCTCCTTTAACATGTGACACAACTACGTCTCCGTCTGCTTTCACCGATGCTGAAAAGGCAGAAATTCTTAATACATATTTCGTATCTGTATCACAATCTGTTAAACCAAATAACCTGATTGCTAAATTTGACAAAAGGACAGACAGTGTTCTCTCTGATGTTGAGCTATACCAATCTGAAATCCGGGACCTTATTCTTTCACTGCCGGTAAATAAAGCTAGTGGTGACGATCAAATTAATCACAGACTTTTGAAATGCATAGTTGAATCAATTTGTTACCCTCTGTGCTTATTGTTCCAGCTATCTCTTCAGTTGTGTTGTTTTCCTACCCAATGGAAAGGGGCTGTAGTGATACCACTGTACAAAAAAGGCGACCCTTCACTGACGAACAACTACAGGCCTATTTCCCTTTTGTCCAGCATTGGTAAAATTTTTGAAAGACTTGTGTTTAAACGCCTTCATAATCATTTCTTAGATAACGCCCTTATGTATAAATATCAGTCTGGGTTCTTACCTGGGCATTCAACAGTGTTTCAACTATTAGAAATATACCATGAGATTCTGAAAGCACTGGATAATCATGAGGTGTTCTGTGCATTTTTTTGTGATGTGTCACGAGCATTTGACCGCGTATGGCACCAAGGTTTGTTGTGTAAATTGAAAGGATATGGAATATGTGGAGGGCTTCTTGAATGGATTCAAAGCTATCTAGATGACAGAAAACAGAAAGTCCGCGTGAATAACTCCTTTTCAAAAGAATTGTCAGTGTGTGCGGGCGTGCCACAGGGTTCGGTCTTAGGACCATTCCTTTTCCTAACATACATTAATGATATTGCAGATGAATTGATATGCCTCACCAAACTATTCGCGGACGACACCTCGATTGGAACTTCGTCGAAACATAACACTATCATTGAAGAAAGAATTAATTGTGATCTTAATAAATTAAATGAATGGGCAAAGAAGTGGTTAATTGATTTCAATGCGTCCAAAACAAAATGTATCGTTTTTTCTCATAAAGAACTAAAAGATCTACCAAAACTTTACTTCGATAATACCCAATTGGAAATTGTAAACACGCATAAACATCTAGGCGTAACATTCTCTAATGATACTAAATGGAATCAGCATATCAGAGTCATCATTTCCAATGCTTCAAAAATGGTGTACGCCCTGAGAAAACTTAAATATACCTTGAGTGCCCCACAATTATCAAAGATATACCTCGTGTTTATCCGCCCAATCTTAGAATATGCATGTGAAGTGTGGAATAATTGTACAGATTACAATGCTGCAAAAATTGAAGGTCTTCAGCTTGACGCAGCAAGGATTGTAACCGGGCTACCCAAATTTACAAGTAGAGACAGCCTATACTTCGAGACGGGGTGGCCACTCCTATCAGTAAGACGCGACAACCGACAACTAATTACTATGTACAAGTAACACATAACCTGTGCCCATTTTACCTAAAGGAAATTATACCTCCAAATGTTGCCACGGTCTCCAGTTATAATCTGCGTAACAGTCGTAATATAAGTTTACCATTTGCAAGAACAGCATCTTTTCAAAATTCATTTTTCCCTCGTCTTATAAACATATGGAATGGTCTTGATGAACAACTGAGGGATAGTTCAACAATTAATTCATTCAAAAGAGAAATACAACCAAACATCAACAAAGCACCTGACTATTACCATTTACACGACAGAAAACTCGGCATTCTGCACACAAGACTTCGCCATGAGTGCAGTAACCTTAATTCGGATCTTGCAAGAGTTCATTTATCGAACGGTTTTGAATGTCAATGTGGTAACCCATGTGAAAATAATTTTCATTATTTCCTCGAATGTGAACGGTATAAAGACATCCGATCCGATCTGTTTAAGGATGTTACAAAACACGGAGGAAAAGTAGATTTGAAAATAATTTTACATGGGGATCCTAATATTTCCGAAAATGCAAACGTCTCCATATTTAAATCCGTACAAACATTTATAAAATTAAGCAACAGATTTACCTAATTACCTAAGACTAATATTGCTATGTATTAATTAGAAAGAGGTAGCAGCATTTGTATATAGTTTAGTTTGTAAATAGCTTATTGTAACGATTATATTGTAAATAGTATAGTTTAAATGTAGTTTAAAAGTAGAAAATAAACAGACATTATAATCAGAAAATAGAGTAAAAATAATTATCTATGCATGAGTCAATTATACATTTTTTGTAATTTATAAATTTAAAATCTGGTTAGGATTAATAGTGTAAATATAATGATTAATATTGTAATTATGGTTATTTAAGCCATTGTTATAAATAGTAAAATTGACGTTATAAATATAAAATTGTAGCTTAAACTATCAAATTTGTAGTTATAAATATAGAAGTATAGTTAGTATATAAAATATAGTTATGAATATAACAGAATATTATAAACTGATATATATTGCATGTATAGTGATTTAATAATGATGTATTATTATCATGTATTTGTAGGGAGAAGAGCTTTGTAAGTGAATTCACTTGTCTCTCATCCCATTGATGATTTATGATCAATAAAATATGTTTTTAAAAAAAAAAGATGGATCAGGAACGATGAGGGACTGTACAAACCCTTGTGGAACACACTTCCGGAAGCAGCAAAATCATGCTCAGAATTGATTTCATGCTAATGCAAGAAAGGCTACAAAAATAGATGTACCTGCAAAAAGGCCTCTCTGAAGTGTTCACCATTGTGTCTATGCCACGGAGAATGCTAGAAAAGGTCGGAATTGATGTGAACATTTATAAAAAGCATATTCAAAATGTTTGAAATAATTTTTTGGTTAATTTAAGTTGAATTTGTCCTTGTATGATTTGAATGTTGCGCATGCGCAGAAGATTGATTTTTTTACAATGCCTCCCGATCTTAAAATAATCACCATATGTTAGTGAACATTTGTGCCAAGTTTGGTGCTTTTATCACAATTTGCACAATTATTATGCTAAGCCGTCTGACTACAAATATTTATTTAGTTATATAAAACTGTATTAAACTGTGCACGTGCAGGCTATTGAGGAAATCTACGGTGGGCCAGAAAGGACAATCGAGAAAAGCTTCGCACTGGAAAGCTTCTATTCCGTACTCGGGTCATTCGAAATAATGATAGGGAAAAGTAGTGAAATTATTGCAAATTATCGATTTTGTCTGCTCAAAATAGATCCGGGGCACACATGAAAAAATCCGGGGCACGTGCCCCCTGTGCCACCCCCTAGCGACGCCACTGCACGGCATGCGCATAATCATTTAAAGTCGTGTGGATCATGTTCCCAAATTATGTATAGCTTGTAATGGACACATTGAATTTAAATCTAATTAAAATTAGATTTAATAAGATCGTGCCTTGACAACAGTTTATATAGAGGTGAAAGGCAAAATCATGTATTGTCAAAACTAGCAAAGTTTATAAAGTTCTATGCACCTAAATCATAAATGATATTACTGTGTTACAATATGAATACATACAAATTAAGCTTTTTAAAGAGAGAAATCATTTTTATAATATGGAAGCCTATTGCGTCCATTTCAGAGTCTCGTGTTCTCGCCGCGAGAAGTCGAGGGCGAGAACACGAGAGGACGAGAAGTCGAGGGCGAGGGAACGAGAACACGAGGAAACCGGGCGAGAATACGAGGATCTCGCCCCGAGAACACGAGATTACTTTCACCTCGACTTCTCGTTCCCTCGTCCCTCGACTTCTCGTCTTCTCGTGTTCTCGCCTTTGAAAAACCTCGTGTTCTCGCTCCATCGCCCTCGACTTCTCGTATTCTCGTGTTCTCGCCTTTGAAAAACCTCGTCTTCTCGCCTTTGAAAAACCTCGTCTTCTCGTCTTCTCGTGCCCTCGCCTTTGAGCTAATCTCGTCCTCTCGTCTTCTCGTTCCCTCGCTTTGTAACAATCTCGACTACTCGTCTTCTCGTGTTCTCGCCTAGGAAGTGAAGTTTATACGCATGTCCACTGTCTACCGTATCGACATTTGTATTTTGTAATGGATTATAATAAACGGAAATGTTTTAGGCAATTAAATAGTCCAAAATAATTTTAGTCTCTTCTTGCACAGATATTATTGTATTCTGTAATCGATTTTAAGGCTTCACTCAAATCTTTCTTCACTCTCCAACTTCCACAACGTTCAACGGATATTTTGATGCGTGGTTATGTCAGTACTTTAGGATGGGGAGTCTGACAAGGTACAACATATAGTCGTTCGAATGGGAACAAAAATTAAGATGTCAACTGCTTGTCAGTGGTATAGGGCGGAAGGCCTGTCAAGGGACAACGCATAGCCGTTTGATGTTATAGATACAAAAAAAACAAGGTTCCCTTCCCGAAATCGAAATGAAGTGGTGGCTACGGTAGCTCAGTGAGTAGGACGTTTGCTCTCTAGCTTCATCGATCTGCATCGGAATTTATCTTGAGATATCCTCCCTTGTCCGTTGTGTAGGTGGAGGACGGAGGGTCTGGCAACAGATAACATGTAGTCGTGCGGATTGGACAAAATAACGGGGCCCCGTGTAAACATTGGTTTCGATTCACCGCTTGAACGTGACAATGATTAGGGTCGTCTCTCTCTCTCCCTCTCTCTCTCTCCCTCTCTCTTTCTCTTTCGCACACATTGACGTCCACGTACAAGAACCATTTACCGTGGGAATTTAGCACACTGCATGACGTACATTATTAGCTTTCGTTAGCCCAGTTGGAGAAGAATGGTTAACGCGTTCGAAATTGATCATAAGGACTGTCATTGAATCAACTGGCGCGATATCGATTCGCCGCTTGTACGTGACAAGGGGTAGATCGTCTGTCCATTCCCGTGGGTTTTCTCTGGATCCTTCAGTTTCATCCTACTGTTAAAGACCATTTAAGTGTGTTTTGATTTAGCGTGGAGGTAGGCTACCCTTGTTTACTTAAACCACGAACTTCACACTTCGTGGCCATGATAACTTCGCGGTGATATCTATATAAATAAAATCTATGTGTGTGTGTGTGTGGGGGGGGGGGTGTATGTATGTTTGTATGTATTTGCGCCCACCATGAATGTTTTATGCCAGTGAATTCGAGCACAAGGCGAATTACGCCTCGTTGCAGTGCACCACCCCCACAAAAGTCGTATCTTAAAAAGGGATAGGTTGCCAGACAACAAAACATACGCCCACAACAGCTAAATCGTCCTGGCGGTCGACAAGGGTTGTCGCATATTTATTCTTTTGTGGGTAATTAGGGACATTTAATAGACAATTTCACGCAGACTCGTTTGAGGGTCCACAATGTTCTAAAAACTAAAACAAGGTCCGTAATTCTGAAAGTAATCTACGGAAATTGTTGAAATTCGAGAGGCTTTTTTAATTTACTAATTCAAAAAATGCATATAAATTTGAACATATCGGATGATAACCTTTGTCGTCCGAACGTTCACAAGGTTCAACAAAGTTAAACAAAGGCCATAACTCTAGAAGCAATTGACATAAATTCCTGACATTCAAAAGGCTTCTTCATTTTACTAATTTAGATAAAGCATATTAATTTCATACAGATTGCATGGTAACGTTTGTCGTTCGAGCGTTCTCAAGATTCAAGAAAGTGAAACAAGGCCCAGAACACGAAGAGTTTGACTGGAAAACCACCTAACAACGAATTAAATTTGTCCAGTCTAGAAGTGACCAGAGAGAGAGGGAGAGAGAGAGAGTGGTGGGGTGTAACGTACACTCGACACACAAACTAGGTCATTTCGGGACCAACATATGGTTTAATTTTATTTCAATAATTCGCTTGCGCGCAGGGGTCTTTAGCAGTGGGAGGAAACCGGAGAACCCGGAGTAAACCCACCAGGTTGGACAGGCGACCCTATTCCTTGTCACTTCGGCCGGGGATTGGAAACCACGCCAGTTGACTCAATGGCAGGCTTTAGGATACAGCACGCACGTGCTAACCATTTGGCCATCCAACTCCTCCTAGCAAGTGACCAAGACTTTAACAAGTGTGGACGGACGGGGTCGGAGGCAATATACGAGCACATTTCCATGCTGGCGTATAAAAAGCTGTTTTAGGTGGTGGTGGTTTGTGTGGGTATTTTCGATCCCCCGCTTATATGTGACAAGGAGTAGGGCAGGCCCGTAGCCAGGGGGGTGGCACGGGGGGGGGGGGACTGCCCTCCCAATACTGAGTCTTGCACCCCCAATATCACAAGAAAATTGGCCTTTACCGCAAAATTCATGCAGATGCCCATGCTAGTTGACCCTCCCGAAAACATCTTCGCCCCCCCCCCCCCCCAAAAAAACCCCCAAAAACTTCCTGGCTACGGGCCTGGAGTAGGGTCGTCCAAGGTAAAACCCCAACAAACCACATTAAAGGACCTACGTCCGTAACTCAAAATCATCCACATTAAAGGACCTAAGTCCGTAAATCAAAATCCTCCAAAATATTCAGCATCAAAAACACGAATTATTGGTCAATTTAAATCAACATTGATGATATAAAATTACCGGGAAAAGATGAGCTTCTGATATCCGATATTTAAGATAAAATAAGCATTTTACCATTGGTACACGAATCGTGTACCATAATGGGTTTCAGCCCCAGTTCTAGCAAGAGACTCGGGGAACGAGGCTCGAGTCATAGCAACAAATCAAACGGCGTATGTAGACTGGAATAAACAGATGCTAGAAATTTGAATTCGAGCTGGTTTATTTCGTGGAACATAACTGACTTGAAATTAGAGTAAAAACGGAATCCATAACGGAATCCATTGAATGTAGATCAGTTTATATACATTCATAACGTGCGTTGCGACCCACTTCTGTCCATTTCTAGGTCCAAAATGTTAGCGATATAGCTCCTTTAAGTGAGCACGTAGAAAAGGGTACCTGCATCAAAAGGTATTCAAACCAGCTTTGGCGACATCATGCTTAATATTTCACAGAATCAAGGGATGAACAAACTACTAGACTGCAAAATTTCAGGAGCTCTCTTTGCTTTTTTTCGACATTATATTGCCGTAGACATACGACAAATCGTCACGTTTCTCGCGAACCGACTAATCTGGGAATTTGATGTTTTAAGAAAAACACGTTTGAAATTTGCATTCTGTTGTTATTCCTGTGACCGTCAAACAATACTATTTATTTTTGATTTAATATTTCATAAACACACATCAAGACTAATTCTAACATTACTATATATAAACCAGTTTAGTTGTAACTATAACGTTGACTTTGATAAGGGTCAAAGGTAATGATAGTCACATTCGTCATTTTGTTAAAAAAAAACGAAGAAAATAGTGCGGTTTACATTCGCTCCAATTCGTCGTCACTGTAAGGTCAATAAAGATTGTTTTATCATGGACAGTACTTTAATAATATGTCATATATATTCGTCGATTGTGGAGAATCTTTTATCCAGAATTTTTCATATTGCTTTGGTATAAGAAGGCAAATATATTAAATTCACACAAAATCTAAGGGCATCAGACTGAATATTAAAGCTTAAAACACAAACGAAATGCTATGTTCATTCACTGTGTACAATAGCATTCATAATCGGATCCAGTAGACATGGTACAAGGGTTAATCAGCGAAATGGATGTATGGCATGTGTTGTTGACGTTAGGGAAAGTAGACGAGGGGAAATGTGTAGGGAGTGATAGTTAGATGTATTATGAATGGTTAGAGTGGCTGTGGTGTTACGGTGAAATACTATGCCGCCACCGTAACACCACAGCTTTATGATTTGTTAGACATGAGTGATGTAATAAGTCCGACAATAATAAATAACATACTTCTGATTTTATTGTCGTCTTTTCCCACTTGCACTGGTTGTACGCCATTTTGAGACTAGCTGACGAAGACAGCTCGGGCGGCGATTGTTCGACTCCGGGCTGCTCTGTCAGTATCTAACAAACGCATTTAGTTCGCGTACAACTTTTAAAAACCGAATGTCAGTATGGTATTTCTCACATATTTGGTTATCGCAAAAACAGAGTAAACTGAAAGCGAGTAATCTCGACTTAAAACTATAGTTTATAGCCTACTTACTACACTCGTCACTAGGCTTCCTATACATATTATAATATTCCATTTACATGCCATTCTCGTGCAGATTTGTTTGAATAACAGAAATGTCCCGTGTATCAAAGATCAAAGAATAAAACCGCGCGTGTTATTTTTTAGTGGTTCAGACTAAATGGCGCCAGAAACCATGCAGTGTTCACCTTACAACAGGTCCATTGATTTATGGTTGACTTTATAATACCGTTTAGACCACAATAAATCCACGACGATATTTCCTGTTATTTGGAGTTGTTTAGTTCCATTTCGTGTACGGGAGGGATTTGTTGCAACGGTTAGAGAGTAGGATTTGTGACCTAACGGTTGCCGGTTCGAGACCCGAATTGTTCGCCGAGTTCTTGTGTCTTTTAATAAGACACTTCATTCCTGCATTCCAGTCTACCCAGCTGTAAATGGGTACCGGTAGGATGGTGTATGTATTACACAAAAAACTGTTGCGCTCCTTAAAACTTCAAGTTGTAGCTGCATATATTGGGGGCTCTTTTAAAGAGTTGTAAAGGGAGGTAATCAGACTTACCTGCTTTGTAGATTTGCCGCTATATAAATGGACATATTATTATTATTATTATTTATATCCACAAATAGTAATTTTGATTGTTTTTTTTTATTACCCATAAACACACAGAATGAACAACCAGATCTTTAATAGTTATAACAATAATTCATCTATAAAACTCATCAAAGAGTGTCGAATAATCTGTCTTAACAGAAAGATCAAGTATTGTAAGTTGTTTAAGGGGTCGTTGGCTATTTAAAGGGACAATAACACTCTTGCTGGCTTGACAGGTCCATAACAAAATTAGCCTTATTCTAACTACTAGATGTTTAAGTGTCCTACCTGTTGCGAAATTATCCATTACAACCTATCTTACCTGTCCAGGGGTTCGAAAATATGTTTAAATCCAAGTTGCGTTTGAAAGTGCTTACGTAAGGCTTTTCAAACCATGTTACGGCATGTAGTTGAATTTTTCCAATTTTTAAAATTAGATAGGTTAGGATGAAATTTGTATCATTTATTAATTGGAATATTGTAAAATAGTACAATTTGTTGACCAGAATAAAGATTGGGACAAATTATTCAGTTAAAACAAGAGTGGTATTGGGGCTTTAAGGAACGAGTTTGTGCACAGTGTACTGAAATGTAACTTTATTTTCTTTATTTTGACATTCTGCTAATTGAGAAACCATTTGAATTATAAATACAGGTTATTAATGAATTGGAGCTGCATGTAAAATACATCTACATCTCTTACTTACTGACAATTACCAAAAAAGGTCCTATTGTCTACACGACTATTACATGGTATTAGTTTCCTTTGATGTCACGTGTCACTTCTTATTATGGAACCTTTAGTGTCGAAATGAAAACGTCAGCAGGTTATTATGGGCTGGTACGTGCATTCAGCAAGTTCTATAAACTTGTTGACAGTTAATTCTGATTTTGTGTGATTACACCAGGAGACAAATTCTTTTAATTCATTTGTGATTTAAACCAGAAAAACATATTAATTGAGGTGTGATTTACCGATATTAGATGTCAAGTGTGACTTATTTGTCATTATGTGAATTCAATTGTGATTTAAACCAGAAAAGATATACCAGTATGTGAATTACAATTTAGATGGATAAAACTACGTCCCCCGGAAAGACTTGTACGCATTAATTTATCGATAGGTATTGTCAAGCTTGTCGAGACATGCATGTCAACGTGCATCTCACAATTTCTATGAGCTTGTAAAAATAAGCGATCAGGGTATCAGAGACATGGATTAATATAAACACCGAGTCACACCGTGTTTCCAACACCGAGGGAGTACTATCATGTCACTCGATATTTACTCGGTAATTCACGGAATTCCACGATAAAAAACACGGTAATATCGTGTTTCGTCAAAGCTCCGCGATGCGCGTACTGTATGTTTTAACCTTGATCTATTACTCAGTGATAAGCCTCCGCCGCAAAAAGAGTTCTCGCCTTTTATTATTAGTATAATGACTTCCGCGTGTGCAGCAGGTTAGTTTTCTTCTAAAAACACTGTTTTCCATTCCGAAAAATACAAAAGTAATTTTCTACCAGACAACCATGGTTCTATTCACCGAGACTAGATAATTTCTCTCGGTGTAAGGATATTATCTTTATAAATAAATTGATACACTGTTGAGAAAAAAATCCCATTGGTTTGCTTAGCAACAAATCGAGCTTGAATCAACTCTGTACTGAAGATTTTGTGCGTGATATATATGAAATGTCTTCACACATTCGGTTTATAATTAGCGATACACAAGTACAGTGGCAAGTGTTCTACTTCACAGACTAATACCTCAAAAGTACCTCCGCGCGAAATCCAAGATTTTACTACATGTAAAATATAAAGAAATAGTGCACGTGCGCGTGCCAGTAATAGAAAAACTAAGAGTTTGCGCATAAAAATGCACGAACGGTACCAGGCGCGAGGTCATCAAGACTTGTAGGCCCCTGTGGAACAGGTTCTCACAAAACCAGTAAATTTAGATAAAGCTTCCTCGCATAGAAACCATGAAACAGGCCTAAATAATTCATAATTATAAATCGACATTAAGAATATTACAGAATTCTATCATCGTATCCTTTGAAAATTATATAATAGTAATGTAAATGTTTGTTTTTGTTTTTTTATGCTTTTTGAATATGGATAAATGTGCCATTTCTGTATCTATGGGTCTATTACCTAATTACTGAATAAATATATTATTATTATTATCTTATAATGTAGTCTGCGTCTAATATTTTTTTTACACGCGGTGCCAATAGTACCAGTATATAGAACAGCGTTTGTTTTCGCCATAGTCATAGTAATATTAGGAGACTACGCGTACTAAATATGCATAATTATCGGATTGAGTTGCTATTTAAATAGATAATTGTAGATTACTGCTACTTGAATAGCAAGAGGTCATGTGTAAACTTTGGTGAGCACATACAGATCGCGATTCAATGGAATAGATTTACTTGAGCGACGTTTCGATTAGACTTTTTTAGGCTTTATCATGCCCGTGTTCATTGGCCCGGTTCGTGCAGAAAAGTAGGAGGAGAAACCCGATATTATATTATTGCATTTCTTAACCTGAACTGCCCATCAGATAATTTCAGATTTATGGCGATTGAGGATAGACGAAAATATTAATTCAAACGACAGCTTGCGTGGTTATTCCTCAAATCTAGTTTATAATTTAATTAAAAGTAGAAACTAACAATTAACAACCAATAAAAATGGTTGTTAGAAAAAATATTTTATTGGCTTTTTGTAACAAAACAAATTTTATTATTTCAGGTAGTAATTTCGTGTAATTATACAAACAATATTAATAAGACAACAGATGTTTGTGGATGCGTGCTATCGTATCATCTGTTCGATATCCTATTTTTTTTAAAAAAAACAAATGGAAAAGATATAAAATTTGATTTAACGTAATGCAGTTCTGATACCTACACGGGCTACTGAATATGGGCATACGAATGTGCTATGAGGGGTATCGTGCCCACTAATCGGCACTACGGCCTACCCGCAAGGCTTCTGTTGCGCGCAAGCCTTCGTGTTGTTCGTACCACCCTGTACACTAACCACAGCAGTCTTATACTATTATATAGTCGGTAAAAAGGATATTTAACCCCAAGCATGGGATTTACTGGAAATGATTTACTCAAAACATAGCACGTCTGTTGTGTCGTACATATTAAAATCTAGATCTCTTTTAAAGATACATTATGTAAGATTCAGATAAAGAGGTAGCCATTCTTGCTATACTAGTTCGAAAATAGATAATGTAAAATACTCTATTGCGAGCGAAGATATTAGCCTAGAAGGTTTGACAAGACGTGTGCAATAATCTCTACCACGGTACTGGTTGTTTAAAGCCAAGTCTCGCTCCTCCATTTTTAGCTTAAATCAAAATATGACTGAACTGTTCTAATCTATTTAATATCGGAGAAATCGGATGCCACCGAGAGTTGGTTATGTTCTGGATAAGTTAATTGATGTCTAAGTAATAATTAAGAAAACATTTCGGGCCAAAACAAAGACCTGCAATAGGCAGATTTAGCTCTTGCATAATGTATGTTTACCTTTAACAAGTACTGTAAACATTTTGATCTTTTATTGTATATTGGCATTGAGAAATTCGGATACGTGAGTTTGAGATGGTAGTGTATGTCCAAATCAAAAACACATTAAAGTATTGTTTTGATAAAACAACCTAATAGTTGACCAACATTCCGAGGTTTAAAAGGGTTAGATATTCTTGATTTGTGTTCTTAAATATAGTTTAGATATACAGTGCCCAACCCTAGCCATCCTTCACATTCCTTTCTTTTTCTTACAAGCGGAATTTTGTTTATTGCCTGTGGAAGCTTCTGCTTCAACTCCAAAGGGTAATTGATTTCTGGAAATATTATAAGTGGATACATATAGTTCTTTTTAATAATGAACGAGCATTTTAAATGTTCGAATAGATCTCTAAATTTACCCAAAACTACCCTGACGTGGCATTAGCAATGAACAAAATAAGGTTAAAAACAAATAATTATATTTATCAAACTGTGTCTTTAGCATTTATGAGTGAATTATTCAGAAAATAATTTAACAAACGCTTCCAATGCATGAAAATAAAACACCCCCATTCCATTCTCCATTAAGCAAATTCGCTTTAGTTAAGTTGTTGCAAATCTTAAAGAAAGGCATGCCACGTTATGCTATTTCGGAAATAGCTTGCTAATATCATATTCGCCACCACACTAACATAGACAAACTGAAAATTAAAAATCTGACGAAATGATTCGTCATTTTGTCAGAACTCAATGGTGCAGAAATTTTAATATTCGTCACTTGATCGTCTGTGTGGTAGAAAATCACGCAGCTTGCTATAAATGCAGATTAGCCAGAAAGTACATAGCACTGAATTATACGTTTTGGCAGTAACAACTCAAAATTGAAAAATATGCAGATTCAACGGTTCGACAGAAACGTGATGAAATATGGGACAATCGGGTTATTTTAGGGTCACTGTGCACATAATAACACCTAAACTAGTTTTGTTGTCTCCAAAATGTTTATGTTCTAGAATTAACGGATAAATCAGAATGAACATATAAATATTCATTAGCTTTCTATGATGCATTATCCAATTACTCGTAGGATACCTGGCTTTACACGAGCATAAATTTGTCTGTGGCCCAGATTTGACAGCCTACACCATTCACGTGGTCGTGTTTTGTATAGGCCTACGTCAACATGGAAATGTGGTCGTATATTGCCCTCGACCCCGCCCGTCCGCCCGACTATCAATCAGTCCATCAGTCGTCCGCAATCTACAGGCTACATTTATCATTTGATTGTTTTTAAATTGAAATATGATGCTAATATATTAGTAAGATGAATAGTGAAATGAAGAAGCCTTTTTAATTTCAATAACTTCCCTTAATTTCTTCTGGAGTCATATGGCCATTGTTTCACGTTGTTGCATCTTGTGGACGCTATAACGACAGAAATTATCAACCGATCCGTATGAAATGTATATGCATCATTTAAATTAGTAAAACAAAGACTCCTATTGAATTTCAGCAACTTCCGTTAATTACATCTAGATCTGTATGAAATTTATATGCATCATTTAAATTTGGGAAACGAAGAAGCCTATTGAATTTGAGCAATTTCAGTTAATTAAGCCGTTATTTATGGCCATTGTTTCACTTGTGAATGCTCTAACGACAACAGTTATTATCCGATCTGTCTATGAAATTTATATGTATCGTTTAAATTAATAAAACGAACAAGCCTATTGAGTTACAGCAAATTTCCGTTAATCACATCTAGAGTTATGGGCCTTGTTTCACTTTGTTGAATCTTGTGAACGCTCGAACGACAAAAGTTTCACCCAATTTGTATGAAATTCATATGCTTTATTTAAATTAGTGAAATGAAGAATCCTAGTGAATGTCATAAATTTATGTCAATTACTTCTAGAGTTATGGCCCTTGTGTAATTTTGTTGAACCCTGAGAACGTTCGTACATGAATTGGTAATAAGGAAGGGCCTCTCGAATTTCAACAATTTCTGTAGATTACTTCAAGAGTTACGGACCAAGTTTTAGTTTTTAGAACCTTATAAACCCTCAAACGACACAAGTTATACTGTAATCTGTATACAATTGTCTATTAAATGTCCCTAATTACACCAAAAAAAAATACGCGACAACCCTTGTCGACCGCCCGGACGATTTAGCGGCTGTGTGCTTATATATTGTTTCCTGGCAACCTTTCTTTTTTATTATTAAAAAATTTGATACGACTTTTGTGGGGGTGGGGCACGGCGACGAAGCGCAATTCGCCTTGGGCCCGAATTCACTGACCTCAAACATTCATGGTGGGCGCAAATACATAAAAACATACATTTACACACTTGGATTTATATAAATATCATCGCGAAGTTCTCATGGCCACGGGAATGGACAGACGATCTCCCCCTTGCCACGTACAAGCGGCGAATCGATACCGCACCAGTTGATTCAATGACAATCCTTATGATCAATTGCGAACGCGTTAACCATTCTTCTCCAACTGAGCTAACGAAAGCTAATAATGTACGTCATGCAGTGTGCTACGAGGGCCTACTCTTATTTCGAATTCCCACGGTAAAGGGTTCTTGTACGTGGACGTCAATGTATGCGAAAGAGAGAGAGAGAGAGAGAGAGAGAGAGACTCAACCAACTCGGTTGGACAGACGACCCTAATCATTGTCACGTTCAAGCGGTGAATCCAAACCAATGTGTACACGGGGCCTCGTTATTTTGTCCCATCCGCACGACTACATGTTATCCGTTGCCAGACCCCCGTCCTCCATCTACACAACGGACAAGGAGGGTATCTCAAGATAAATTCCGATGCAGATCGATGAAGCTAGAGAGCAAACGTCCTACTCACTGAGCTACCGTAGCCACCACTTCATTTCGATTCCGGGAAAGGAACCTTGTTTTTTTTTTATCTATAACATCGAACGGCATATATGTTAGTATCGTGCAGGTTTTATTATTAATAGTATATAGAAGTAGAAGTAAATTTATTGTATACATAGAAACGCCCACAAGGAGCAGCATGCCAGTAACTTGGTGGATGGAGTTAACATTGCGCATGCGCTCTGGTGAGAGAGAGTCAAGACCGGTGTCCGAAAATTAGACAAATACTTTGAAAATATAGAGGAAAATCGATGTTCGCAACAGTAGTACTGGAGAATTTGCTTACAGGTAGGAATAAACCAACAAATTAGAGCTTTTTTAGGTAGGCTACACTGTGAGGTACACTGTGAGACATTTTTAAAACAATAGATTGACGAAGAAGAGTGGCTGATTAGGCTCACTACAGCAGTAGAGCACAACACTAGTCACAGTAGGCTACACTACACATGACACCGGTTCAAGCTAGCCTCATTCATACTCATGGGTTTGTCGGTGAGAAAGGGATTAAGGGCATTCATTCCTCAATAGCCCACTATGTAGCCAATTATAATAAACGATTATACGGGGCCCCCGTTGTCTTTTTCTGACTTTGTGATGGCAAAATCAAAATCCAGGCTGAGGAAGTTCAAGTAATTAGTAGGATTTAAGAAAATGAATCCGTACACCAGCAAGCAAGTAATGAAGAACCGATCTGTCTGGATGTACCGATGTATTAAAGATTAAAGTGACAATCCTACTTATTAAATAAATCTTTTCACGTCATAGGGTCATAGGCTCCTTTACTGTTTTATAATCTTGCTCATCCTAATCATATATAAAAATTCTGGTGTGTTATAATAAATAAATAATAATGATAATGGGTCAGTTTCTACCCAATTTTTTTTATACTGTACTTACTTACTTTAACTTAGAAATCCCAACACAACGAGGGGGTTTGGATGGCCTAGTGGTCTAGAGTGGTGCGCTTCTGTGGTTCCGAGCCCTAGTGTGATGCATGGAGATAGGGGCGCCTTCTCAACCTCGTGGGTTTCCTCCGGGCCAGGCATTGATATTTCCGCGCACATGCGCACAGCGTGCGCAGGCACATTTGCTTTTAAAAAAAATTTGCAGGCACATTTTAAAAAAAAATAGAAATTTAAAAAAAAAATGATTACTGTCACGTTAATCATGTAAATAAATTTCTTCTGCTGAGTCCAACCCAAGAAGCTTTCATAAGTCCCCCCCCCCAACAATCATACTATATCAGGTCGAAGAAAGCCGCCCAGTCATATATAAACCCCTTCGACTTTGTCCTTCTCTCACTCTGTACACAAACCCAGCGCTCAAAATTTATCACCCCCGGCTAACGGCAAAGCCATGCGGTAACTAAAAGCCCACGCAAACCATGTCTGCCACGGCATTATTTATATTTGTGTGCCGTAGTAGACCCTATCATCCCAAATTAGTTTATAGAAAAAAGTATTGGTATTTTGTTTATTTCTATTTAGAAGTTGTGCAGATCCATTCACAATCTGTTTTACAGAGAATTACTTACGAATTATCTCTGTTACAGATGACTGTCTGAACACGGGCATTGACTTCTCGTGGCGTCAGTCATTGGCTCAGCCGCTCGTGCGTTGTTTACATAACACCCAACTGATTCGGGCAAAATGATGCCTTTTACTTATTTTAATACCCATTTACACTAAATAGGAAATATTTTTTAACTACAGATACTACATATATAATATATGTCTTTATTTTTCTTTCTTATACATGTACTTCAAAAAAATGTTTTCAAATTTATTTTGGCTGAGGAAAAAAGTTAATATTTTGCCGAATTAAGACGCATAGATGTCATCTTTATCAGTGATACTAGCGGCCAAGCGAATATTCACTGCGGGATCAGTTTGATCCATTCATTTCACGGTCATCCAGACCAATTTACGGCACTTCAATGTTGAGGGTTTGGATGTCGTAAATGGTGTCGTACATTCGGTTTTACGATCAATTTTGAATGCACTCATTCTATGGTTAATTCTACTAAATCTATACTAAATCCTAGCCTATCCACAATGTCAATGTTTCTTTTTTTATTTCTTGCCTGTGTTGACCGTGTATTTGCTATGACCCGGGAATAGGACTAGGAGGACGATGAGAGCTTTCTCAACTTCTGTCTGACCTGATTCTCATTCCACCGTACCGGTAATGATAATATAATTCGTGTTTTAATTAGGAGATAAACACTTCATGTTTTGCATTTAGAGGGGTGTTATTGTCCAATATCATTAGGACCCAAGACGCGTAGCGTCGCGGGTTCTAATGTAAAATCTCAGGACATGTCTATTGGACAATAACACCCCTCTAAATGCAAAACATGAAGTGTTTATCGACATTGTAACATGCTATTTACGATTTTAAAAGAAAATACTAAAACAGAGGGGTGTTATTGTCCAATAGATGGTGTCTAATTGACCAATCAAAATGCGAGGTTCACTCTTAGCATGTTAGAATTACCAATATCTACATGTCGTCATAATTCGTTGTACTCAAATAAAATACAAACACCGTTTTAAGAATAGGCCAATATAAATTTAAATATATAAATGGAAATTAATTTGCACTGAAGCAATTTAAAAGGCAGCAAATGCTCTGAAAATGCAAAAAATAATGGTTGAATTTTCACAAAAGACCACGCCCCCTCGCCCAAAAGTTTTTGGCTCGCGCTCGCAAAACAATTTTTCAACCACTCAGCAAATCCTGGCTACATCCCTGCTATTTTGAGCATGACCCTGCAGGCATATTTTCAAGTGTGTGCGCAGGCACACTCAACTTTTATAGAGCCCTGCTCCGGGCACTCTGGTTTCCTCCCACTGCTAAAGACTCCTACGCGCAAGCAAATTTTTGAAATAAAATTAAACCATATGTTAAGTCCCGAAATGACCTAGCTGTATTGAGTGGACGTTAAACCCCATCTCTCTCTCTCTCTCTCCAGCACAACAAAGTTCTATTGTCCATGAATATCAATGACTATAATGCAGGTTTCAATAAAGTAGGGCTTTACATGTGTATGTCAACCTAGCAACTGGCGTTTTGGCAACTAAAAGCAACTAATTGCCACTGTAAAAAGTCGACCTGAGCGCCTCTTACAACTCAAAGCAACAACATGTAGTTGCAGTCTAATCTTTTAGTAGCTCATTTAGCGATTGGAGACATATCATAACACTGCTAACAATGGTGTCATGTTTATCTATATTCTTTATTTTTATGTTCTTTGGCAGTTAATATGATTAACAATAATCAGGTGACCCTTCTAATTAATAACATTAATTAAGTATGGCTTCACATTGTACATTATATATATATATATACCATCTAGTTTACTAAATGTCAATGTGCTTGATAACGATAAAAAGATACTTAATGAAACGTCGTACTTGTGTATAATAAACCAGTAATTGTTTTCCTATATGATTGTGTTAGTTCTGATTGTTACAGTCTGTTGCACATCATTGCACATGTTCAATTTTCTGCAACTGGCGGAAACTAGTTGCAGTCGACTTGAGCGTTCTTGCAACTGGAGTCAACTCGTTTCCATGGAAATAACATCAGATAAGACTAAGAGACATGTCTCATGTGACTTTATAATAATAAATAAGCAAATTGGAGCGAACAAAGGCACCAATTTTTCAAATGTTGATGATGTTGACGATAATATACTAAGTTGCTTCTTCTAAGTTATTTGCTATTTTGTTGATTACGTGATGAATAAATTAACAGTCAAGTGTTAAGTGGGATCGCTATCAGTTCCGAGTCGACATTTATAAGCGCTCCAAATTCTGTTGCTCCCATGGCCAGTTGACCTCAGTTGCTGATATGATCGACATAAGCACTCTTGCAACTGACTGCAACTAGTTGCTTAGTGTTAAAAAGAAACACCACAACAACAGTTTATATGGTTGGGTAGCAAAGTCGACATAAGCCCCGGTTAAACAAAGTAGCTTAGTCTCTAACTCAATATCACCAGTCTTCGACATTCAAAACACAATTATATATGTTGCATCCCATTTGTGTCACTTTCTAGGTTCCAAATACAGTAGAACTTGCTCGGGCAGGCACTCCTTATCAGCGAACACTTGCTTCAAGGAGCACCCAAAAAATGTTTGTGGTAGGGGTTGGGGCAATATTGGATACCTCTAGTCAAAGAGCACCTCCATTAAGCAACCATTTTTAAATTCCCTTGGGTGCTTGCTTAATACAAGTTCTACTGTATTAGCAATTTAGCTCCTTTAAGATTTCTCTCCAGCATACCAACTTACAACTACATGTATAGTGAAATTTTGTCTCGATATGTTAATAGTAAATGGAATTTGGCTTGTTTACTAAATTTCGTAATATCAGTGTCTTTCAGTGGTGGCGGGTTAAATAATTTTAAATTCCTCATTCACCTGGGTAATTATACATAAAATAATACTATTTAAAAAAAATAATATAATATGGTGTAGCCTACCCTGTAGACTCTAACACATGTTTACATTTTAGGATATAGAGAGCATAGTGTTGTAAATAGGAGTAATAGGAATGAATGAAATGGGGTTTAATGTCCTACTGTTATGCACTTAACCTGAGCTAATTGAAAACGGGCATACAGTGTGCTATGAGGGAAATTTTAGCCCCGGGCAGCGGCGCTACGGCCTACTCTTATATCGAATTCCAACTGCCAAGGTATCTTTTACGTGCACTCCAATGTGTACACGGGACCTCGGTTTTTCGTCCCATCCGAACGACTAGGCAGCTGTCTTTGTCAGGCCCTCCTTCACGTCGTAAAATCGAGATGAACTTTCTCGGCCAATGCAGGGATCGAACAACCGACCTCCAGGCTAGCAAACCAGCGCCTTATCCACTTAGCCACCGTGATCCCCAGGATAATAGGAGGTTGATTGTCAAATGAATATGAAATTTACGATATTTTTAATCCGGAAATGATATACAACAGGCCTGGCAAACCCGCAGCTTCCGAGTCGCATGCAGCTCTTTTCCTGTTTTCATTCGGCTCTAACGTTCATATCGAAATTTGGATATATTTGTAATGTGCGTGTGCTTTTGTTGAATGCACATGTGCGTTAGATGAAAATACATGTATGGCAAAGTTTCCTAGTAGGGACAAGATCTTTTGAGTCGGTAAACAATTTGAATCTAGTTTGCCTTGTGTGCCCATGTGTATGATGTGGCTCTTTGAGGTAACAGTAAAAAATGTGGCTCTTAGGCTCTGACTGGTTGGCCACCCCTGATATAAAATGTAGCTGCTATTGATAAATTACTAATTGTTAACACGCTTTAAAAGGTGACCTTTTATTCAATTTAGCCTCTTCAGATTTATTCATGGTTTGTGAAATTTATTGTTCCACATGACCAAACACAACTCTTTGTAGGAATGTATACATGTATCATTTGTAGGCTTTTATCTTTTGAACAAAAAGCCCATAAAATAAACAAAAAGAATTATTCAAAGTTGTGAATTCCTTAATTGACATAAATTCTGACTGTAAAATTCTACCGAATAATTTTAATGATAGTGACCTCGTAGAAACATTTTCTATCTTCTTTCAAAATAAAATAGAACTTATTAGAAATAAAATCAACATGATAAATGATTCCATTAATTTTGATCCTCATATCTATGACAAAGCTAATTCATCTGTGACATTTTCAAATTTTAGTAATGTAACTGAGTCGAGTGTCTCGAATATAGTAAATGCCTCGCCACCAAAGTCGTGTGCACTTGATCCCCTTCCCACACATATCCTGAAGACTTGTTTACCTGAAATAGTTCCAGTAATTACGGATATTATTAATTCCTGTATAAATACTAGCACCGTTCCAGATGTATTCAAACTTGCCTTTGTAACCCCTTTAATTAAAAAGACTAACCTTGATTGTAATGTTTTGAAAATTTACAGGCCGGTCTTAAATTTAAGTTTTATTTCTAAAAATTTTGAAAAATGTATTGCCAGTCAGTTGAAGTGTCATATTGAAGATAATTCTCTTCACGAGCCTCTACAGAGCGCATATAAAAAATTCCACAGTACTGAAACTGCTTTAACGCGTGTTTCAAATGATATTCTTTTATCCCTTGATAACCAAAAATGTATTCTTTTATTATTGTTAGACCTGTCTGCTGCCTTTGACACAGTCGACCACAGCATTCTTTTAAATCGTCTTTGTTTTAGATTTGGTATTAATAAATCTGCTCTTAATCTTTTAGAAAGTTATTTAATTGGTAGGCAGCAATGTGTTGTTTTAAATAGTAAATATTCTTCTCATTGTGTTTTAAAATCTGGCGTTCCCCAGGGTTCTGTCCTTGGTCCTATTTTATTTACGTTATACACCTCACCACTTGGGGATATAGTTAGAAAATATGATTTACAATTTCATCTATACGCAGATGACACCCAATTATATATTTCTTTTTCACCTAAAAATCCAGATTCTTATGTCAGTTCAAAAGTTGTTATTGAAGAATGTATATCTGAAATTAAATTGTGGATGTTTACGCTCTTCAGATGATAATCTTCTTTTAAAGCCCAAATATTCAAAACTGTTAACTTTTGGCCAAAGATCTTTTAGTGTTCAAGCGCTGCTCCAGCTTTATGGAATAAGCTACCATATGATATTAGGTCCTGTAAATAATGTTAATACTTTTAAGAAAAAACTAAAAACCCATTTATTTCTTCAAGCGTTTTAAATGTACATATCTTGTTTTGTCTTAGTATTGTTTTGTTAATTTTATGAGTTTAAAATTATAATTATTTATATCTGTACCATTGTAAAGCACCTCTGAACACGTGTATGTGAAAGAGGGGCTATAACAAATGTTTGTAATAATGATAATAATAACTAGATCTGCTACTGTCCCAAGCAGATATGAAAGCTTTCATATTCACAGTCATTTCCGGTCACATGTCAAGGGTCATATGTCATCAGGTATCTAAAAAAATTACACTTACCTTATAAACAAGGTGGGGAAAATACAAAACAAAATTTAGTCGGATCAAAATAGGAGTAATGCACAGCAAAAACGCGGAACTTCTATCATGGGCTCAATTTGTATTCAAATCGTCTGAAAAATTGATACAACCTGCGCTAGGGTGCTGCGCAGGTTGTATTAAACTTTCAGATGGCTGGGTTAAAAAATGAGCCGCCGCGACGCGATGCCGTGAAATGCACAAAAAACGGGAAATGCACAAAACATGGGATTGATCTCTCAGGCTAGTAGAGGTCAGCCAAGGTCATGACTTTAACCTCAGGGACGGCCCCGTCGACGGGTTTGTGGGTCGTGGCCTTGACCTTGATGCAGATTTTCGGGACGGTATCTAAGTTTTGGGAATTTTTCGACCCCAAGGTCAAAGGTCAGGTCAAAGGTCAAGCTCTCTCATGAAAGGACATTGATGACTCCATCTAGGCTCATGACCCTTTCCATGCTCCGAGGCCCTCAAGGTCAAGGTAGGGTCAAACTTCACTTCATGGGCCCGTTTATGTTTTCAAGCCCAATAATGAGGATTTTTTACTATATGTCTACAGTCATTTTCAATTCAAAATGGCGTCCATGATTTGCCAGAAATCAAAAATATTTTCGCTACCGTTTTTTGGCCTTCCTACAAGGATTCGGAAAATATAATTGCCATGTCTGTAAGTAAAATACCAAAAAAGCCTTATTTATTTTTCACATTTCAAGATGGAAGCACTTCTGGTTTGGGTTACAAACTCCATTTTTTGTGTACGAATCAGTAGTGTTGTAGCTAGTACAAAAAAAAATTTCAAGGCAATCTGACCTATATTTCGTCAATTTTTTTGAAAACTTTGATCCTTAATATCACCAAGGGGAGATAATTTAGAAAATTTCTAACAACATTTTTAAAGTCGCATGAGCAAGATCTACTTACATACCAAATTCCATGAAAATCGTGCAACTATTAAAGAAGTTGTTATTTTGATTTTTACTTCCGGCTCGATATCACAGCGACGAATTTTTGAAATTCGAAAATCCGAAATTGCAGATTTGAAGTAAAGGAGTCAAGCTATTCAAAGAAAAAAGAATGAGTAAAATAGATGAAATAGTCACAAAGTTACAGCAAAGTGGGGCAAATGCATTTGTTCGTAAAATTTGGTAATTTCGGATGCGAAAAACGTTTTGAAAATATATTTACCCAACAGCCACCACCCATTTTTGGGGGGGTAGGTAAAAGTTTCAGAAAGATCTTATGGGTAGATTCTGAGAAATCCGATTTGTGGATAAAACACAAAAAAAAAAATAATAATAGGAAGAATAATAATCTTAACAGAAACAATAAGCTTTTATAAGTAAATACATATGAAAGCTTAATAATAATAATAATAAAACTATTAAACTTGTCTGGTTTATATACAATATTAGACAAATTAAAAATTATTATTTACACATAGGTGACAAGAAACCAGGAAGTTTTGGTGAGTGACACCTCATATCACATGACACTGATGAAACAGTATGCCCGAAACATATGTCACCATTTTTTTTAAATTACTGGTATACAAGGACTGGAAATAACAGTTTTGGATGTACCTGACAAAATGTCAGGTGCTAATGACAAAGTACCTGACATTTTCAACTTAGTGCCGGAAAGGAGTATTAATAATATCATTAAAAAAGGCAAATCAGTGCCGGACAAAATGACAGACACCAGAGGTTTAGTGCCTGACAAAGCCTGAATCTGTACCTGACATTGTCTGTGACCGGTGCCTTTTATTCTGATTTTAAGTTAAACTGATTTTAAATGTTTTAATCCATATTAGTCAGTGAGTAAAAAGAAACTTTTGATTTTTGAAAAATTGATGACCGAAAGCTGACTGTTAATTAATTTGCAGATGTTATGGATATGTTATCGTGCCATCTTGACACATGAAAGTGGAATTGATTAAAATATCCTTATGTTAGGAATTGACACCCATGGTTGTCCAGGTGGCAGTCGTCAGTCATTACCATACTATAAACTTATAGCAGGTCTCCAATTGGTCTGACAGCGGCCATGTAAGGTAGTTTAGAGTTGGTACCCAGTGCCAAGCCAAGATAGAACCATAGCTCCCTTACCACAAGCTATTTACAGAGTCTTTAAATAGCTATACATGTACATAAGCAGTTATGTATATTTGAAGAATAATTAAAGGATCATTAATACATGTACATGTATGAAGTTAAATCCGTGTTGTCATCATAAAGTAAAAGAACCAATACTACTGTAACACTGAGACAATCTGGAATGGCTCCAAATCAAAATATCATGGAATTTCAGGCACTTATTTTGGCGGCTAGAAGACGAAAAAAAATTTTTGCCTAAATTATTTTTAGAATTTTTATTTTTCGCTTTATCTGTCTATACAAAAAGTCTGATTTTTAAAAGCGTTGCAAGTTAAATATATTTAAATAGCACTTTTATTTGGTGTATCTTTATTTTATTTTATTCTGTATTACATGGAGGCTACATGAGTGTGCCCCTATTATAATACTAATAATAGTATGTTCAGCTATACTTTTCGTTTAAAAAAAGGTAGGTTTTATCTCCTGTAGTAGTATAGACTCTTTTTCGCAGAAATCTATGACATATCTATTCACATCCCTGTTAAGGCAGCCAACTGCGACACAACAATAAAAAAGGCCATATAAATAGATAGTGAGTACATGTATTGTTATGTAGGTAAAGTTACTTGGTGACCTATTTTTCAATTTAGCCTATTCAGATTTGTTCATAGTTGTGAGGAGGGTTGAATGGCCGCATGGTAAGCACGTGGGCGCTGTATCATAAAGCCTGTCATTGAGTAAACTGGCGTGGTTTCGAATCCTCTGTTGTACGTGACAAGGAGTAGGGTCGCCTGTCCAGTCTCGTGGGTTTGCTCTGGGTCCTCCCCAAATGATCTACATAGTTTGCGTTGAGTGGATGTTTAACCTCATTTCTCTCTCTCTCTCTCTACTTGTAGTTGTGAAATTTCTTGTTACACTTGACTAAACAAAACATTTTGTAGAAATGTACATGAAAGCTTTTATCTTTTGTAAGTTACTTGAGACCCAGGATAGCGTCTTGGGACCCAGGATGGCGTCTTGGGACCCAGGATGGTGTCTTGAAACCCCGGATGGCGTTTTGGGACCCAGGATGGCGTCTTGGGACATAGGATGGCGTCTTGAAACCCCGGATGGCATCTTGGGACCCAGGATGGCGTCTTGGGACCCAGGATGGCGTCTTGGGACCCAGGATGGCGTCTTGGGACTCAGGATGGCGTCTTGAAACCCCGGATGGCATTTTGGGACCCAGGATGACGTCTTGAAACCCCGGATGGCGTCTTGGGACCCAGGATGGCGTCTTGGGACCCAGGATGGCGTCTTGGGACCCAGGATGGCGTCTTGGGACCCAGGATGGCGTCTTGGGACACAGGATGGCGTCTTGAAACCCCGGATGGCGTCTTGGGACCCAGGATGGCGCCTTGGGACCCAGGATGGCCTCTTGGGACACAGGATGGCGTCTTGAAACCCCGGATGACGTCTTGGGACCCAGAATGGGGTCTGGGGACACAGGATGGCGTCTGGGAACACTTGAGGTTATATTTTCATCAGGTTATTCATAAATGAAATTTCTAGATTCACGTAGCAACTTTATCTATATTATAAGGCTTTGAGTGTCTAGTCATTTGTATGGGATGAAAAAGTCTGAGGTCCTGTGTTGGTACAAGTTGGTGTGTTTGTAAAGGAACTCTAGAAAATTCCTGTCATTGCTCACCACTGTTTATCTTGATTATCCCAGTTGGTGCAAAATGGTAGAATGTTAAATGTTAAACTCTATTCAATTCATTAAATTCATTCATGATTCATTAAATTCATTCATGATTCGTTAAATTCATTCATGATTCATTAAATGCATTCATGATTCATTAAATTCATTCATGATTCATTAAATTCATTCATGATTCATTAAATTTATTCATGATTCATTAAATTCATTCATGATTCATTAAATTCATTCAATTAAATCATTCAATTCATTCAATTCATTTAACAAATTCATTTAACAAATTCATTCATTTGGAGTAGAACTGTAAAGAGTTCTATGGTCGAATGGTAAGGCATGTGCATGCTGTAACATAAAGCCTGTCATAAAGACCCCTACGTGCAAGCGAATTATTGAAATAAATTTTTAAAAAAACATATGTTAGTCCCGAAATGACCTAGTTGTGTTGAGTGGAGGTTAAACCCCATTTCTCTCTCTTCCCCCCTATTCTACGTGGTGTTACATTAAATATGTATAATATGATCGTATTACACTCTTATGGGTATACCTCTTAGTGACTAAAACTAATCCTGGGTGAACAACTCATAAATCATGATTCTACTCATATCCACTAATAAATCTGAATAGGCTATATTAATATGGGGTGTGAATATGTTGAGTGGTATATTGCGTCAAATGGGTGGGATTGCTATCTCAACAAGTACATGTGCGTCTTTTACTTGCGGCCCATTTAGACTACACCCGTACTTTCACCAAGCCAATCTCGTCAACCCAACCTCGTAGGGTTTACTATAGGTCCTTTCAGGGGATCACGGTGGCTAAGTGGATAAGGCGCTGGTTCGCTAGCCTGGAGGTCGAGTGTTCGATCCCTGCATAGGCCGAGAAAGTTCATCTCGATTTTCCGGCGTGATTTCCCCCTGTCAGTGATGCAGAAGGAGGGCCTGACAAGGACAGCTGCCTAGTCTTTCGGATGGGACGAAAAACCGAGGTCCCGTGTACACATTGGAGTGCACGTAAAAGATCCCTTGGCAGTTGGAATTCGATATAAGAGTAGGCCGTAGCGCCGCTGCCCGGGCAAAAACTTCCCTCATAGCACACTGTATGGCGTATGCCCGTCTTCAATTAGCCCAGGTTAGGTGCTTAAGCGTAGGACGTTAAACCCCATTTCATTCATTCATTCTATAGGTCCTTTCATTTCGTCATTGAGTCAAAAGGTGTGGTTTTGCATCCCGGGTGTACGTGACAAAGAGTAGGGTCGTCTGGCCTACCTGGCTTACCTGGCTATGGTGGAAATTAAATTAAATGAGAGAATCAAACACAGAACCTAATGTACTTTTTTGAAACAATTTCCATTGTCTAAATTGCAGACATTAATCTGGATACTCCAAAGTAATAACTTTCTATTAATTATAACATTGAGGCAAATTTTCAATAGCGACAAAAACTAATATTTTCACTGGTATGACTTAAAAAATGAATCAAAAGTATGGTTAATTAACCGTATTAATGGTGACAAAAACTGATAGTTTCACTGTATGACTTAAAAAATGAATCAAAAGTATGGTTAATTAACCGTATTAATGGTGACACAAACTGATATTTTCACTGTATGACTTAAAAAAAATCAATCGAAAGTACGATTAATTAAATATATTTTCTTTTATGGAATTTTTTATAAAATTCTTAATCATTCCAAATAGTTTGTCTATAATATATTGTGTAACTGCTAAATTTTTAAGCAACTACGCTACGCGCAAACAAATTATTGAAATAAAATTGAACCATATGTTAGTCTCTAAATGACTTAGTTTGTGTCGAGTTGACGTTAAACCCCATTTTGCTATTCCTCTCTCTGTAGCCCAGACGAAGCAGAACATTTCATTTTGGTTCCAGGTGGCACAGGAAAAGATACTTGTTAAGCCAGGGCCCTGTTTCTTGAAATCTTAACTGAAGATAAAATCTTTGTTGAAATTTCGTGCGTTCAGGCCCCAGGTCAGGATATGTTATCACATTTATAAATTTTAAATCAGTATCCTGTTCTATTTCTCTAGTAAAATCTGTTAATTGGGTGAAATGTCTGACAATCCTAGTTTTATTCTAGTTTAATCAAACAAGTATCAGTAACATCAGATATCATTTAACTACAGACAGCTACTGACACCGTATAAAAATCACTTATAAAACTCTCTTGTAGCTTCAAGCTTAGGTAATTTTCATTTCCTGCTTGCTGGCTACAGGCACTACAGAGTATAATTTAGGTTTGAAACTCAGCCATAAAACAAAATGAACACATTTCTTCTATTTTAATCAAACCACATTGGTTACATGTAGTAAGTGTATGTTTTCATATTATAATAAATTGGTTACATGTAAGTGTATATTTTCATATTGATTTCAAGATTTGTTGTCCCCCGCCTTTCGAAGAAAGCAGGGGACTATTAAAATGGGTTTGTCCGTCTGTCTGTCCGTCTGTCACACTTTTTGGGACACAATAACTCTTGTTCTAATTGAGCTAGAATGTCCAAACTTAGTGTAGGTGTTTATTATGCCAATACCTTGATGGAGTTCGAAGATGAGCATTTCCCGCTTAGGGTAATCAGAGATAAGCAATTTTATTGGTTGATGCTTTGGGACACGATAACTTTAGTTCTAATTAAGTGAGAGTGATGAAACTTGGTGAATAGTTTCATTACATCAATACCTTGACTAAGTTCGATAATGAGCATTTACTGCTCAGGGTAAGCAGAGTGATAAGCAATTTGATTGGTCGAGACTTTGGAACTGAATAACTCTCATTCTAATTGAGTTAGAATGTTCAAACTTAGTGTGAGTGTTTATTAGGTCAATGTCTTGATTGAATTTGAAGATGCACATTTTCTGCTTAGTTTAAGCAGAATCAAGCAATTTGATTGGTTGATGCTTTGGGGCAAGACAACTTTAATTCTAATTAAGTGAAATAAAGAAACTTGGTGTGTAGTTTCATTATCAATACCTTGACTGAGTTTGATAATGAGCATGTTCTGCTCTTGGTAAGATGGCTGATAAGAAATTTGATTGGTCACGATTTTGGAACACAATAACTCTCATTCTAATTGAGTTAGAATGTTCACACTAATAGGTGTCTATTAGGTGAATACCTTGATGGGGTTCGAAGGTGAGCATTTTCTGCTTAGGGTAAGCAGAGATAATAAGCAATTTGATTGGTTGATGTTTATTAAGTTCTGATTAAGTGAGAGTGAGGACACTTGGTGTATAGCTTTAGCTTTATTACACCGATATATTGACCAAGTTCGATAATCAACTTTTTCTGCTGAGGGTAAGCAGAACGATAAGCAATCTGATTGGTTGATGCTTTGGGGCACGATAACTTTACTTGTAATGAAGTGATAGCAATGTAACTAAGAGTATAGATTCATTTTATCATTACCTTGACTAAGTTCAATGGTCACCTTTATTGGTCAAGACTTTGGAACATAACTCTGATTTTAATTGAGGTAGAATTTTGAACTTAATGTAGATGATCATTAGGCGAATGTCTTGACTAAGTCAATAATTAATATTTTGAGCTAAAGCTAATATTTTGAAAAAAACAAATGTTCGATTAATTAATATGTGTCATCTTATTATTTTGGGATTTCGGCGGGGGACATCAGCCTCTTTGTTGGCTTGTTATTCATATTTTGCTCAGTAGCCTACAAGTACAAATGTACATGTACATCTATATCTGCTAATGGTACCATGTTATTTAAGTATAGGCATTAAGTAATGGTACCATGTTATTTAAGTATAGGCCTTCAGTAATGGTACCATGTTAATTAAGTATAGGCCTACAGTAATGGTACCATGTTAATTAAGTATAGGCCTTCAGTAATGGTACCATGTTAATTAAGTATAGGCCTTCAGTAATGGTACCATGTTATTTAAGTATAGTCCTTCAGTAATGGTACCATGTTAATTAAGTATAGGCCTTAAGTAATGGTACCATGTTATTTAAGTATAGGCCTTCAGTAATGGTACCATGTTAATTAAGTATAGGCCTTCAGTAATGGTACCATGTTAATTAAGTATCTGTATAGGCTTGCATTAATGGTACCTGGTACACTGTTAATTAAGTATAGGAAATGAAATGAAATAGGGTTTAATGTTCTACTGTTCTGCTCCTAAATTGGGCTAATGAAGACAGCATATATAGTGTGCCATATAGTGTGCTATAAGGAAAATTTCGCCCAGGCAGTGGCGCTCTGGCCCACTCTTTTAACGAATTCCAACTACCAAGCGATCTTTTACGTGAAAGCCAATGTGTACATGGAACCTCTGTTTTTCGTCCCATCCGAACGACTAGACAGCTGTCCTTGTCAGGCCCTCCGTTCTGCATCACTCACAAGGGGAAACCATGCTGGAAAATAGGAATGAACTTTCTCTGCCAATGCACTGATCGAACACCCAACCTCCAGGATAGCAAGCCAGCGTCTTACCTTAAGTATAGGCCTACTTATGCTAATGGTACCATTTTATTTAGATTAAATGATACCTGGGTTACATAATGCATTTTTAATACTAAACTAAAACTTGAATAAATCCGCAATGAGCCTCTTTAGATCAAAATCTACTAAACAGCTTTACTTTAAAGATGCATTATGTAAGAGCTAAATCTGTCTGTATTGTACATGTAGTCTTTCTTCTGGCTTCAAAGGCTAATGGGACTGTCCCGATTTCAACAGAGTCGAAAAAGTAAAAGTCTGAGTTCGTATGAAATTTAAGCGCCGAAATAAAGAGGAGTGGTGTATTTACCTGCCTCAAAATTTCAGCTCAAAATATTGAGTTGTTAGGACTTAAACGTCAAAAATGCTTATCTGGACACGTAACCCTTTTAAGATTTCTGGTCAATTTTTTCTTTGAGTGACCTGATAATCTATTGCCATTCCTTAGAGGTCTATACAGTAAATGACCCATGTGCTGCACTTGATAACGAAAGGTAAATTTCACCCACACATTGTTTTTATAAAATAAAAGTATGGTTTTATCCAGACACCGCATAATACAGCTTTGGACACCGGTATTCATTTCCAGATGAAGACTGACGGTTATACGTTGTTTGAAAATATATCACAAATATTGAATTAGTTGCTTGGCCCTTAGGTACAGGATTTTAAGGGGTTTTAACACAAAATTAAGAAGTTTTATTCTCACAAATATTATCGGGATTAGCCCTTTAAATTATTTAGACAACTATTCACCTGACCAGCGTATTATCAACTCTCTTGATGACCGAATGGGCATGATTTACATGGATTAGAATTTAAGGATGAAATGGATTATCGAGAATTATAAACAGTTATATACGCTACAAGTAATATAAATAAACACAATGCGCTCGCTCTATTAATAACAATAACATGTACTATACACCATGTATTTCTATTAAAGCTACGTTTCAACAATGATTCTATTGTCGTTATCAAGCACAATGATAACGACAAGAGAATCATTGTTAAAACGTATATACATGTATCCATAGAACTGTTGTGTTTATTATAATGTGTTCAATCACTAAATGCCATTCAAACAGTATAATTTTTGAATGAAATTTTCAATATATTTTTTATCTCTGAGAATTAAAGTAAGTGTGCATACGCAGTGGAAGTACATCGGTTATGGGGTTATGATTTTGGAATTCATTTTTCACCGTGGGGATGGAGGTCGGTTATTTGAACTCGTCATCTTTATGGTTTTAATGGTATAATAAAGTCTAATAATGAATCGAGTTTTCAATATTCATTTTATATTATCTTTTATTTTATTTTTTTGAAGTACATGTATTATAGCAAAAACGGCCAGCTCTTTATCTTAATCTTATAATAAGCATGTTTAAGTTTTAATACACATATTTATATTTTTATAGGAATTTTTATATAATTTTGTATTAAAATGAATAAAAATAATACATGCAGGAAGTAGAGATATGTGTAGGGAAGTTGATTTAATAGAACATGATTTGACGAGGAAACATTTTTTTATTATTTCAAAACCACTGTGAGGGTAATTCTGTATTTACTTAAAGGTTCAATACCACTCTTGTTGTAACTGAATAATATGTCCACATCTTTATTCTGGTCAACAAATTGTACTATTTTACAATATTCCAATTAATTGCGATACACACCAAATTTAAAAAATTGAAAAAATTCAACTACGTGTAGATGGTTTTAAAAGTTTAACTTTACATAAGCCTTTTCAAATTTAACTTAGATTTTAAAATATTTTCGAACCCTCTAGACAAGTAAAGAAGGATGTAATGGATAATTTACACAACAGGTAGGACACTTAAACATCTAGTAGTTACTAGTTAGAATAAGGCTATTTTTTTTCTGGACCTGTCAAGCCAGCAAGAGTGTTATTGTCCCTTTAAAATCGAAATAAAGTGAATTGTATTTGCAATTCATTTACATAATCCTGTTAAATTTATGTCCGGCTATTTATTAGTTACCACACTTTGAAAGTGTTCAATGCAGATGTCTGAAAAGGAATCAAGCCAACAAAGGTGAGACTTCCTGTGCCAAGGTTTTTTATTAATTTTATTTCTCTAAAAATTTACTGAAATCTTTTTGTAATAACCACTGAAACCTTTTAGGATTTTCTTAATAACCAAGGGGGTTGGATGGCCAAATGGTTAGCATGTGTTCGCTATATCATAAAGCCTGTCATTGAGTCAACTGGCGTGGTTTTAAATCCCTGATTGTAAGTGACAAGGTACAAGGAGTGGAATGGCCTGCCAGACCTCGTGGGGGTTTTCCAGGTCCTCTGGTTTTCCCCCGCTGCTAAAGACCCATAGCAAGCGAATTATTGAAATAAAATGGGTTGTCTCGTTTCCTCCCACTGCTTAAGACCTCTCATTGAAATAGTAGGGTCGCCTGTCCAACCTTGTGGGTTTTCTCTGGGTCCTCTGGTCTCCTCACACTGCTAAAGGCCCCTACACCCAAGCAAATTATTAAAATAAAATTGAACCATGTGTTAGTCCCAAAATAACATAGTTTGCATCGAGTGGAAATTAAACTCCATTTCTCTCTATCTTTCTCTCTCTCTCTCTCTCTCTCTCTCTCTCTGTCTCTCTCACATTATATGTGAACAAAGTAACTAATTGACATGAAATCTGAAGATAAATCACAAATGATATTAATATTATGGATGACAGGATGTAATTTAAAATGTTTTCGAGATATTTAAAACTGTCACGAGTATATAATTAATGAGTCAATGACTCATAGAAAGGATGTTTTTTACAGCCCACAATGACATGTCATATCAAGGTTGTGGACTCTCTAGTAAAAGTCACAATTTTTAGCTGCACAGCTATAGGATTATTCACCTTCATTCAGAGGGGGGGGGGGTGGATGGTTAGCGAGCGCACGCTGTATCATAAAGCCTGTTATTGAGTCAACTGACTTGGTTTCCTCCCACTGCTAAAGACCTATACGCTCAAGTGAATTATTGAAATAATATTAAACCATATTGTAGTCCCCAAATGATCTAGTATCTGTCGAGTGGATGTTAAACCCCATTTCTCTCTCTCTCTTGCCTTCATTCATGTGTAAAGATGAACTACCTGAAACAAATTATTGATATAAAATTGAAGCATATGTTAGTCTGGAAATATTTCCTAGCTCGTGTGTGTGTCTCTCTCTACTTTTAATATCTGAAGTGATAAAAGTAAAGATAAATTGCTGTTAATATTGCTGTAGGGCTTTTAGTGATAATATTGAAATGAATGTATATGTGATGTTTAATAAAACATGGTTTATTAATAGAAATATTGTAATAAACATTTCCCTGGTTAATAACATTGGTGCACAAACCCCATTTCATTATATTACATTTTGTATCCAATTTACACACCTGAGAGGAGATAGGAAAATACATTCATTTTGTGAGAAGAGCTAGAGGTTAATTCAGTGCACTATAAGATTTTTTTTCTCTGACAGTGGTGTTACGGCCTACTTTTATAGGGACCCTGTCAGTGGTGTTATGACCAACTTTTATTTGGACTCTGACAGTGGTGTTATGACCTACTTTTATTTGGACCCTGACAGTGGTGTTATGACCTACTTTTATTTGGACCCTGACAGTGGGTTTTCTGACCTATTGTTATTTGGACCCTGACAGTGGTGTTATGACCTACTTTTATTTGGACCCTGACAGTGGTGTTACAGCCTACTTTAATTTGGATCCTGACAGTGGGTTTATGACCTACTTTTATTTGGACCCTGACAGTGGTGTTATGACCTACTTTTATTTGGTACTTTTATTTGGACCCTGACAGTGGTGTTATGACCTACTTTTATTTGGACTCTGACAGTGGTTTTATGACTTTTATTTGGACCCTGACAGTGATGTTATGACCTACTTTTATTTGGACCCTGACAGTGGTGTTACAGCCTACTTTAATTTGGATCCTGACAGTGGTTTTATGGGCTACAGCCTACTTTTATATGGACCCTGACAGTTGGTGGTATGACCTACTGTTATTTGGACCCTGACAGTAGTGTTATGACCTACTTTTATTTGGATTCTTGACAGTGGGTTTATGACCTATTGTTATTTGGACCCTGACAGTGGGTTTATGACCTATTGTTATTTGGACCCTGACAGTGGGTTTATGACCTATTGTTATTTGGACCCTGACAGTGGGTTTATGACCTATTGTTATTTGGACCCTGACAGTGGGTTTATGACCTATTGTTATTTGGACCCTGACAGTGGGTTTATGACCTATTGTTATTTGGACCCTGACAGTGGGTTTATGACCTATTGTTATTTGGACCCTGACAGTGGTGTTATGACCTACTGTTATTACTATTTCCTGCTGCCATCAATGGCCAATGATACATGTACATGTATACAGGCCCACTCGGCAAATCTCGACAGATTCCGGTACCCTACTCGGCTGTATGAAAGTAAGTGATATGTACCTACGCCCATACATTTGCGATGTGGCTACCGATTTACTTTAAACAGGAGAACATGTCGCTTTTACAAAAAAGTCCCAAATTGCATATTTTGTAGAGTGTGTAAACTTAAATAATCAGAGATATTGTCTCAAGGCTGCTGGTTTGATAAAACCCCTGGTAATTCCACAAACCCAATTCCAAACGTTTGCTGGTATAATTATAATACACTCTCCACAGAAATCTCCATGGGGGCGGCCATTTATTGCATTCGGAACCATTAAAATTGATCAAATATGGCGGAAATGGTCATACAGCTGAGATTAAGATACGTAGATTCTGTCCAGGTTTGCTGAATGAAACAATGCATGTAGGTTTTTCATACCATTTAATGACCAGACATGTTTCTGGTCGTATGTCCTGTACAGTTGTCAAAGGGATACACTATTTCTTGCCCAGTCCTACATCCTGTACCGCTGTCAAAGGGATACACTATTTCTCGCCTTGTCCTTCATCCTGGACCGCTGTCAAAGGGATACACTATTTCTTGCCTGGTTCTTCATCCTGTACTGCTGTCAAAGGGATACACTATTTCTTGCCTGGTTCTTCATCCTGTACTGCTGTCAAAGGGATACACTATTTCTTGCCTGGTTCTTCATCCTGGACTGCTGTCAAAGGGACACACTTTTTCTGCTTGGTCCTTCATCCTTGACTACTGTTTAAGGGATACACTATTTCTTGCCTGGCCCTACGTCCTGCACAACTGGCAGGGTGATTATTCGAAAGTGAAAAATTCAGAGAACTTTTTTGGCCGCCAATACCAGAAGTGTACTTTGAATTTGCAGATTAACAGGCCATTGCCCCTGAGCAGGCCTGGAAATAACAGATTTAGATGTACCTGACAAAATGTCAGACACTTATGAAATAGTATCTGACATTTTCAACTTAGTGCCGGACATGTATTAACAATATCATTAAAAAAGACAGATCAGTGCCAGGCAAAATGACAGGCACAAGACGGTTTGTGTCTGAATCTGTGCCTGACATTGTCAGTGACAGGTGCCCTGAGACAATATTTTTATTATATGAAAAAGAGACAGTTGATTATAGCAGTTATTGATTAGTTCCTTCTGCTAATTGTCCACATAATACTTCCATACATCATATTTTGTTTAATCACAGACAGCAAATTCACACATCTTGAGTAGAATTAGCACGTGAAAATCAAATTAGGTTTTTCATTAGACGTTCTTAATATCAGTGGACATAATAGTACTGTCCAACAAATTAGTTTGGGGAGGGTGGATGGCTGAATGGTTAGCGTTTGCGCGCTATATAATGAAGTCTGTCATTGAGCCAACTGGCGTGGTTTCGATTCCCCAGTTGAATGTGACAAGGAATAGGGTGGCCTGTCCAACCTCATGGGTATTCTGCGGGTTGTCTGGTTTCTTTACACTGCTAAAGACCTCTAAGAGCAAGCAAATTATTGAAATAAAATTTAAAACCATATGTAAGTCTCGAAATGACAAAGTTTGTGTTGAGTGGACGTTAAACCCCATTAGCCTCTCTCAAAATCGGTTTGATAAATACACCATTATATCATCTTAATTGAACATAATCAACTGTCCTAGCACAGTAATTGGTTATATTTTGAAATTCAGGACTGTCGGATTCAAGAGGATGTCCTAATTGGTTATATTTTAAACCTCAGGACTGTCTTGTACAAGAAGGAGTCCTAATTGGTCATATTTAAATCTCAGGACTGTGTGGTACAAGAGGATATCCTAATGTTTGTCAGGGGGGTTGGGATGGCCTAGTGGGGGGCTTTCTTTTCGAGCCCTAGTTGGGGGTGTATGTGACATGTAGATAGGGGCGCCGTCTCAACCTCGTGGGTTTCCTCCCACTGCTAAAAAACCCTACCCCCAAGCGAATTATTGAAATAAAGATTGAAAACCATACGTTAGTCCCAAAACGACCTAGTTTGTGTTGAGTGGACGTTAAACCCGATTTCTCTCTCTCTCTCCCTAATGTCTGTCATTTTGATATTATTAATACATGTCTGACACTAAGTTGAAAATGTCAGCTACTTTTCATTAGTGTCTGCCATTTTGTCAGATACATGTACATCTAAAACCATTATTTCCAACCCTGATAACAAGACGACATACTAATTGTTAGTTTTTCTTTAAGCCTTAGTTACTGTCAGTTGATAAACATCATTACTACAGTTTATTATAAACGAATGCGATTGAAACTTTAAAACAAAATGTCTGTTCAATTAAAAGCAACAATTTTGACCAATTAAGGTTCCAAAGAATCTTGGTTTATCTCTTTATCCGAGATTGTACTGTACTATAGTTATAAAGAATACTCATCATGGAATTTGTTCTATGATAAGAACAGTAGATTTTAATTGAAATTACATGATCAACTTCAGCTTTTCGGATCAGAATGATAAGTTGCTATTTTCAGATTTAAATGTCAGTGTAAAAGGGCAATTTGATGCCTTGTGTAGTAGTAGAATAAAGAATGAGGGGTTTATCTTTTAGATTGGATCTAATTCAGATGCTTGAAATAACCTACACACACGTACGTAGCTTGGTTTGTCTGAATGCAAAGATTTGAGCACATAATGCTATTTTGCTACGTGTCTTTGAGGAGCAAGTTCTTGGCTTATCTTGGCTGTCTGAACTGGTTCGGGTACTGTATTCTGTTATAGTTTCTTGGACTTGGATTTCAAGTGAGTTATGCATAATTAACTAGGACCATGCTGACCTCGTCTGAACTTAAGGAACTGTACACATGTATTTCATTTTAGTTTCAGGAATTTTCAAGTTTAAGTGAGGTATGCGTAAGTAACTAAATGTAGGACCTTGTTGACCTCGTCTGAACTGGTTTGCTTAAAATTGCCGGCATCATGTAGTGTATTCTTCACGTGCATTTTGCATACCGATAGTCCATTGGCCAATCATGCTATTTTACTGAGATTTTGCCTAATAGTTTGGATGCAGCTATGGTGGGTGTTGCGCCAGACAGGGTAAGCTCACTCTTCCAGAGGCTGTTACTACTGTTTGTCGTGTATTTTGTACACCGTGAACAGTCCATATGTTGATTACACTATTTTGCCCGATTACACTATTTTGCGTTTAGGACGTTGAATTTTGTCTAATGGTTTGGATTGGATTGTTCGTACTTGGTTTTATTTTTATTATATTTTCTTGAAATGTTCAATTTCAAGTGGGGTGTGTGTAATTAAATAGGATCGTACTGACTAACCAATTCACTTGTATACAATGTAGATACAAGAAACGTAAGCCACTTTCAGGTGATCGAGGTTTGTGAAAAACAATTTTTAAGTGAATTAGTTTCTAGAGATGTTTTAAGTGGGGTGTGTGTATAATGAAATATGATCATACTAACCAATTCACTTTTCACTTGTATACAAATACAATGTAGTTTAAAGAGGCATTAAGCCAATCTGGAGGTGATCGAGGTTTGTGAAAAATAATTTTTAAAGGAGCTAAGTCCGTAACTCATAATCCTTCAAAACAAGAATTATTGGTCAATTTTAATCAACATTGATGATGTTAACTTCGCAGGAAAAGATGAGCTTCTGATATCCGATATTTAAGATGAAATATTTTTTTTAACATTGGTACACGAAACATGTACCATAATGCGCTTCAGCCCCAGTTGAACAAGAGACTCGAGGGACGAGGCCAGACACATTACACCAAACCAGACGGCACATGTAGACTGGATTAACAAGACGCTAAAAATGTGCACTGGATTGAGACTGCATAGCTTATTTTGTCGAACATAACTGATTTGAAATTGGAGAAATAACGGAAACCATTGAATGTAAATCAGTTTATATACATTCATATTACAGTATTATATGCGTTGCGACCTACTTTTGTCAATTTCTAGGTACCAAATGTTAGCGATTTAGCTCCTTTAAGTGAATTAACTATAATACAGCTAGAAACTGTATTCAGACTAATAGACGTAACTGTTTTAATTTAGAGCTGGTTAAATACATTTCAAATATAATATTTATATAGAGAGCTTTGCTAAAGAAATGAAATGAAATGGGGTTTAACGTCCTACTGTTATGCACCTAACCTGGGCTAATGGAGTGCTATGAGGGAAAGTTTGCTCTTCTTCATTAGCCCAGTTTAGGAGCAGACAGTAGGACATTAATCCCTATTTCATTTTAAAATTCGATACTGATAATAACAGAGAAAGTCACTGAGAATTTCTTTACATAATACATTACTCGTTTCTATTGAGTTGTTTACCAGGTGTAACCCATGACAACAGAATGTTTAGACGACTACAGAACAGAATATGAATACTCAATGTTTAATATAACATTGTTAATGTCAATTTTATTACTAACCCTTTAACAATATTTGAAAGAAATATCCTACGCAGCCTACAATGGCTTTTATGTAACACTATTAGTGTAAAACAGAAAATTGGTTTAATAAATATAAAGGATTTATTTACATCAGGAATCTAAAACAGCTTTGGTTACATACATTCAACATGGATACAGCAGCAATACATAATACTGGAACTATAACTACCGAGGGAACTAGTCTTCTACAGGAACACATCTATACATGTATAATACAACATTTAACTATTCTGCCCCTCTGCCAAGGCAGCGGCTGGACTTGGGTGAGTCCATACACTCGTCTAAGCCTTTCTTCTCCCCTTACTAACTATCCGGGGACCTCCTCAATATATACCCTTTGCACACATGGTCATATCTGCAATTGTCTCTTTTATCTCATCACGGTATGTGCATAATCATTTGAAGTCATTTGGTTCTTGTACACAGAACATATTGAATAAATTAGATATTTAATAGATCATGCCCCGACAGCAGTTTATATAGAGGTGAACGCCAAAATCATGTATTGTCAAAACTAGTAGAGTTCATTAAGTTTTATGCACCTACATGTAAATCATAAATAGGATATCACTGTGTTACATTTAATCTGTTTTCGGTTTCTATTCCAATTCAATAAAACATATAATAATAAGATATGCCTTGGTCTTATTATTTATTAGTTACAGTTTATTACTTGTTTCATGTATTTTTATACGCTCATTGTTTCATGTGAACGTATATTTTCGTCGCCCCTGTCTGTCCGTCCGTCTACAATTGTTTGTGGACACTCTACAGGTTACAATTTTTATCCAATTTCAATAAAACTTGAAATATAGATTTATCCTCCTAAGATCTCAGTTCCTTTAGATATTAGCATGTATCGGACTATAACTTCATGGATTATTGCCCCTGATTGTTCAAGAAGTCATGTTTTTAGCTTGTGGACCCTATATAGGTCACAATTATTGTCCAATTTAAAAAAAAAAGGTGTAATGATGGTTGAGTTCAAATTTCGTGATAATTGGGCCAAAACTGATGGACAAAATGGGTGCCCCTCATATGGTATATCAAGGCTGTGGACTCTCTAGTCTAGAGGTCAGAATTTTCACCCGATTTATGATGAAACTTGTTTTAAGCTCCAAGATCATGGTTCCTTTAAATATTCGCACGTATCGGATCGTAAATTCGAATATATCACCGTTTCACCATGGTTGAGTTTGAATTTCATGATAGCCGCCACCGTCATTGTTAACTCTATAGACGTCACAATTTTGATGAAACTTGAAATGCATGTTTACAACCCACAGATCTTGGTTTCTTTTGATATTTGCGCATATCTGATTGTAACTTCCTGAATTATGTTGCAGACACGTTACACTGTATTAAATTAAAAATTAAACTGTATGTTAGTCCCGAAATTACATAGTTAGGTTTAAGAGGGGTTAAAATGGGTTTTTTAATTCTTCTAGGTGGTTTCAGTTTTCATCTAGTGACCTTGATGTGAATAACCTGTCGAGGTGAATGGTGGTGGTGGAGAGGAAAGTCAGTCTGGTCGACTATATAATCATCAAAGCGTAACTTGGTTAGAGTATCATCCTACAGGTTTGTACCACATTGTTGTTTTTACGTTCTTTGTAGGAAGGTGGGCTACATGTCACTGTAACCCAGGTATCATTTAATCTTGTGTATCTAGCTCAAATTTCTTTCACATTTGGGGGGGGGGGGATGTATCATAAAGTCTTATTGAGTCAACATGCATGGTTTTGATTCCCCAGTAGTACAAGACCAGGAGTAGGGTCACCTGTCTAACCTCGTGGGTTTTCTCCGGGTCCTCCGGTTCCCTCCCACTGCTAAAGACAGTCCCGAAATGACCTAGTTTGTGTTGAGCGGATGCTAAACTCAATTTCTCTCTCTCTCTTTCACATTTGTTTAATATCTTTGTTTAAAATTTGTAAAAACTGTTTAAAATCACCATAAATCGTTTAATTTGTACTTGTGTCCAGTTTAAAGCTGACCATTCAATTTTAATAGTGAGTGTTCAGTTTACAAGTGTTTAATTACTCAATAACTGTCAAAAAATAAACAACCTAATTGATTAATGATGCATAATGATTAAATTTTGAATAGTCGTAGTGTAATTAAACACTTGTAAATTGGACACTCATTATCCAAATTAATCAGTCAGCTATAAACTGGACACAAGTACAAATTCGATGATTTTTGGTAATTTTAAACTATTTTTACTAATTTTTTAAACACAGATTTGATATTAAACGAATGTGAAAGAAATTATATTCACAAGATTAAACTGGGCACAAGGACAAATTACGGTAGATGATTTTTGGTAATTTTAAACGATTTTTACGAATTTTTAAACCCAGATTTGATATTAAACGAATGTGAAAGAAATAAGTGCTAGATACACAATGATACCTAGGTTACAGTGTACGTGTTGTCGTCTATATGTACCAGCTGTTATCAATGTGTATGTAGTTCTTATATAAATATATCATCCTGCATTTTGTTTGGTGGGTGTGGTGAATTTATTAAAATGGTTTTGTTCACTCGTGCATACATGTATAGTGTCACTTTCTCAAGGTAGAATATTCATACTTGGTGAAGGTGTTTATTAGGTAAGTGTCTTGTCGAAGTTCGATGATGAGCATTTTTTGATTAAGCTAACTAAATAATTTGATTGATTGATGTTTTAGAATATGACGAGATTGATGAAACCTAGCTATAGTCAGGTGTATAGTTTGATGATATCAATCCCCCCCCCCCCCTGTTGACAGCCTTCCAGAACACGGTCACTTTCAACACTCTCTCTGTCACTGTTTAATACTGCAGCCCACTTCTTTTCTCTGGAATAGGAAGGGGAATCATACCTAAAGAGTGGAGACCATATCGGCATGTACATGTATCTGTGCTTGATGACTGGCCAATAGCCAGTTTTGTCAATTTCTGGTCATTTCAATGTGTAGGTTCACAAGATGATCTAGAACGAAGACAATAATAACACTACAAGTGTAGTTGTTATGTCTGTGGTTCATTCAATGATTGGACTTGTTGATGGCAAAAGTTTTTTTCAAACCATATTTTGGTTTCAAATGTTACATGTCGTATAATAATATAAATTATTATTCACATGTTAAGGTGTATAGATTGATTACATCAATGAGTCAGTACCCCAAATTAGTTTGATGAACATTTTCTGGTCGAGTTCAGAAGAGTGATACATTTGATTGCTCAAAGCTTTTGTGTTCTCCGTTCTAATCAATACCCTTTCCCCAGCACCAAAAGAACAAACAAAAAACAGATGGTGTAAAATATCATTTATTAAATGACTATTAAAATGGATTATGAATTTAGCAATATATAAAAGTATTTAACATAATATAAATATATACATTAAAAGAATAAAATAAACTCATGGCATAAACAATGAAAATATCTCCTATAAAATTATAAAACAAAAAGAATTTCAAGGTGGAGCTGGGGAGGTGGAGGGTTATTAGATAAAATTTGTTGAGATTCACACTGAACTAGTCTGCATGGAAAGATTTTCTGTATTGATGAAGTGCGGGAATAAAAGGCGGGAAATTAGCTCATTTGCATAAAGTGGATACAAAACACAGACGAGGACTGCAACAGGTATATACAAACAACAAACGAGGAAGGCCTACAACATAAAGATCATTATTAACATAATGTTTATTTGTGTTCTTCGTTCTAATCAATACCCTTTCCCCAGCACCAAAAGAACAAACAAAAAACGGATGGTGTAAAATGTCATTTATTAAATGATTATTAAAATGGATTATGAATTTAGCAATATATAAAAGTATTTAACATAATATAAATATATACATTAAGAATAAAAATAAACTCATAATTCCATCCTAGAACTTTGGTTGGGCTTAACAACTTAATGAATGAATGGCCAAACACATCACTTCTTGTGATGTAGTGCCCAAAACCAAAAACACCATCTGAATTTTCATCTGTGAGATTAAAATTACAATACAACACAAATGATATCAAAGCTTTATTGACAAGAACAGCTGTCTAGTCGTTTGGATGGTACGGGAAACTGAGGTCATTGGCGTGCACGTAAAAGACCCCTTGGCAGATGGAATTCGATATAAGAGTAGGCTGTGGCATCACTGCCCGGGCAAAATTTCCCTCATAGCACACGGTATGGCGTATGCCTGTCTTCCATTAGCCCAGGCTAGCTGCATAACAGAGGGGAATTAAACCCCATTTCATTTCATTTATAAAAAGGTACATACCAGTATTGGTAATGAAAACAGGTAATTACTGTGAACAGGTAATTAATAAGTGTCATCTATTTAGGGATTGTGATTGGGGACCTGAGAGAGAGCCAGAGATACACTGTTTAATTGAGCGAGACTGCTGAACAACATACATCTGCTTCTATCTAAATATACATTATGCAAGAACTAAATCTGCCTATTGCAGGTCTTTCTTTCAGCCTAAAATGTTATCTAAAGTTACACATGAATTAACTTATCCCAACCATAATCAACTCTCGATGTCATCGCTAGCCTGCGATATTTACTGGATTATGATCCGATATAATTCTCAACGCTCATTCATGATTGAATCAAGAAATGGATAATCAAGACTATGTTATTTATCTTATAAACTGGCTTTAATAATAATGATCAATGTTAGGCCGAAAATTCATTCACTCAATTCTCGGTTCAGAGGGGATCCATTTGACTGAAATTTCAGCAAATACCCTTTACATTATCTAGTTCTTAACTACACATATTTTAGTGCAGACGTTTTTCAATGTTCATGAGACAATGTACATTTTTTTTGTGGGGGAGGGGGGGGTCTTTAAATTTTTTGAGAAATACATGGTCTCTGACTCTCTATCGTCTTTTTGGCATATATCTTGGGTAACCGATGTCACTGTGACAAAACAAAGAAACTGGGATTTTACACATTCGGTTTCCTCTTAAATAGGACATCCATTGTTAAAGGAAATTTGACAGTTGATGGATGCCATCATCTTCTCCAAATTCCGTAGGCATACATACACAATGAGAGAAAACCAATGCAAGTATTCATAAAATAACACAACACAAGGTATATGGATATAACTATTTCTCTATTATTTAATAACGACGTTTCATAACACATACAGGTCACGTTTTCAAGGTAATGATAAATATCCATATTATAGCTCACACCAGCTTAATTAATAATCAAATGAAACCATTAAAATTTTAGAACGTCTGTTCTCATATTTATAATTGTCTGCTGGAATTAGGTTTTTTGTGGCAGAAATGTTCAAACTAAGCTTTCTTGGTTTTAAATGATAGATGACACCCAGTAGTGTCTCAGAAAAAAAGACCCATCAATTGGCCAAAGGGAAAAAATTTGAGAGGCCAAAATCCAAAATGGCCGTGAGATTTAGGCCTAATTCTGGCAGACTATAATACATATCTGGCATCAGGTACTAATTCATATTACTGTCTGACATTTTGTCAGGTCTGAGTAAAGTAAAATCATTATTTCCAGGACAGAATATTGGCCTTTTGACAAACTACATCAACTTAATCCAATATAATAATGTTGTATATATAGCGAATCTCCTACGAGTGTTTTTTGATATCAAAAAATATCAACACAAGTTGATAAAGTAAAAAAAACGAGGCTCTGCCGAGTTTATTTTTACTTTATCAACGAGTGTTGATATTTTTTGGTATCAAAATACACGAGTTGGAGATTTTATTTATCACCCAACCCTTTCTAACATGCACAAATATAATTCTTTGGTATAGATTTCACTTTTACTGAACCTAATTACATTACAGCGTAGTGATACATCATTTTTTGACAGCAGTTTAGCTATTGTACGTATAGTCCTATATACTGACCCAGTTTTTTTCTTCAAGGTCAATTAAATAAAAGCAGTTTCTTCTTTTTTATAAAAAAAGTCTATCTTTACTTAAACTAAGTGGTTTCTTTTAAATAAAAGAAAGTAGTTCCTTTTTGATTGACCAATCAAATTTATGTAAAGCGATATCACCACTGTGTATATATCACATTTAACACACAAGCGATATCTACTGTCAAATGTATTATTGGGTGATAAATTTAGATGTAGGTGGTCAATCTGTTTTACAGAGGTATCATGAAAATCTTCTGAAATGGGGTTTAACATCCTACTGTTCTGCTTCCAATTGGGCTAATGAAGACAGGAATAGGTTATAGGGTGTGCTATGAGGTATGAGGAAAATTCTGCCGGAACAGTGGTACTACGGCTTACTCTTATATCGAATTCCAACTGTCAAGGGATCTTTTACATGCACGTTAATGTGTTGAAAATCTGCTAATTACTCTGTTTACATAAGACGATACTGGTCTGGGCACAATGGTCCCTTTTTACTTATTTTACATACCTATTTACGGTACACAAAGTAAATAGGAAGTATTGTTTGATATATATACTTCGAACACCTATAGGGGAGTTGTATGGCAAAATGGTTAGCATGTGTGTGCTGTATTATAATGATCTTCAACAATGATATTATACAGTTTAAAGATTTTGCCTTATGGACAGCTCGGACGTTTTTGCTGCTGTGGGCGCTCGTGTATGTTAAGTTGCCTGGAAACCTATCCGTAGATTGAGCATTAAATACTTTTCCTGCACCAGGCTTGTCATGGGAACCTCAAAATACGTACATACATGTATATCATTGCATATGAAGAAGCTACACTGGCTACTGGTGAGAGCTTGTAACTCTGTAGTAAACAAAACAGCTCCTGATTATATGGTGGACACGATCTAATCTTCGTTCAGGATGTGACAAAACCCTACTAGCTGTTCCACGCTTTCAGCGCCAGGTGGGCAAGTTTCATTTCCATTAGGGGTGCCAAACTTTGGAATGAACTACCCAGAAACATCAGAGAGAGTACCAAACTATTGTTATAATGTAACCCTTTAAAAATGAAATTATAGTAATAATAATAATAGTCTTATATTATATTCTGTTACTTTAATATTCCTATTGAAGTAACGATGCTTGATTTGCATTTTATTTGAAAATATCACATTTCTCTCTGTTACATCCACGCTGATATGTAATCAGATTAATTATAGAACAAAGAAATACCAATGCTAGATAATCCCTTGGCATGGATCTACATCCAGTCAGATTTATAAAAAAGCCTATTAATTTGGTTTACAGCAAACAAAGATGGCAACTGTCTTGTTATATTATACAGATCGGCTTAGCTCGATGTAAATTTCAAATCGTCATGTCTATGTTATAGGTAAACAGAATTTTTGGCCTGATATTCGTATTAGATTCAACTTTCACAGTATTGTAGTTTACAAGGGACTCCTATACTAGCGCTAAATGAGGCATCAAATCTTTATATTCACCATGTACATGTAGAAGTCTCTAAGCATATGGCAGACCAGGACTCATGCTGACATCACATAATGTTCTTTCTTCTTCGGGTTGTATTTGTGATCATTTTCAATTTTGAGTGAAGTCTGTGTTACTTCAGACCCGGGACTGTATAGCGCAGTGGACGCTTACGGCTAGCCCCCCGGATCCATTCACTCTTTTTGAATTATTTGTTTGTTTGTTGTTTCTGAGTATGAGGTCTTGTCGTTATATTTGTCTTTTGTGTAAATCATATGTGGCGCAGTCCCCCTGCACTTACTACTAGATGCACAGGCAAATTATTGATATAGTGTTAATCCTGAAATGACCTAGTTTGTGTCCAGTGGACATTAATCTCTCTCTCTCTCTCTCACTCTCTCTCTCTTTCTCTCTCTCTCTCTCTCTCTCTCTCTCTCTTTCTCTCTCTGATCATTTGTGAACTGCTCCTACAAAACAAAGGCTCTTGGTCATTTTTTATAAAAATAGAGCTGACAGCATATTTGAATAGTCCACAGCCTAAGCTTTCTGAAAATGCAATTCGTTTTAAATTTGTTGTATCACCTGCAGTTGAGTTCGGCTCATTTCTAGCAACTAGAATGCATATACTGTTTATGCTTTTGTGACAAGCGTCTGTTGTCCTGGCAATGCATGGGAGCGGGTCATATTTTCTGATCTACTTTTATTTAATCCCTGTAAAGAAAAACATTAGTCATGCACAGTGTTTGAATATTGACTTTAAATAAATAGGTTGTATTAAACATTGGTACATGTATATTCAATATTGAATTTGTTTTCTATATGGAACAGACCTCTTTATGATCGAGGTAAGATCAAATAGTCCACTTCAAATGGATGTTTTCATTATATTTTATATGTAATTGATTTGTTATATGACAGATGTCTAGGTCATATATTATTTTATTATTTTTTAATTCTGTTTTAAATGTCAAATCTATATTTAAATATTCATTAGTGCCTGGTTAGTCGTTAGAGGTGGACAGCCATTATAACCTGTCGGTCAAATTATGACAGACTGGCCATTAAAGTTGTTGTTCTGTTAAGTCTCTTTTAGCTATTGTTTTAAATGTCCTAATCCTTCAATAATTATATGTTTTTGTCAACACTTTCTAAGTAACTTAATTTGTATAAATAGGCAAATGTATGTTAGATGATTAATTAGATGAAGACACCAGATAAGGGAACATACTAGTTGGAGGTCCGATATATAGGAAAAAATTAGTTGTTAAATTGTTGCTCCATTCCAAGTGGTATCCAGTGTTCTAGAAAGAGTAAGGATTTATATACAATTTAATAGGACTACACTTAAAGATACATTATGTAAGATTTAGTTATAATAGTTCAAAAATAGATAAAGAAAACGGAATATATTGAAAATTTAAAATTACTTTGTTCTGGGCAAAATTATCAGCTTTTGAAGTGTGGGTTTGGTGGATTGTTTTTCTGATTTATTAACTGTGAATCTTTCAAATCGGTGTAAATAGATTAATTGAATTAGTATTATTAAATATTTCTTAAGAGACTTAAAAAATAAATCAGTTGTTATTGACATCAAATAACGAATACTAAATATTCAGTTTGAGGAGCTACAAAATGACCTAGTTTGTGTCGAGTGGACGTTAAACCCCATTTCTCTCTCTCTCGTGTATACATGCTATTACGTGTAATTTGGTATCAACAAAATGTTTTCAGACACTGGATAATGTTTCTATTGTATGTTGAATTTTGTAGACTTGATTGTGGTACACTCTGACATCGAATCGAACAACTAATTCTGGATAATGTTTCTATTGTATGTTAAAATTTGTAGACTTGAACATCAAAACTGGAGAATAGTTAAAAATTTAGTTTAAATAGCAATGGATAATAATTTCATTGTGTATTTTGACTAGACTGTATTTATGTGTATGGATTGGTAAGGTCATGATTTGAATGTGCCGTGTGTGTGATTTTGTGATGTTGAATCGTACGATGTTGACGTTAATTTGGTTGATTTGTGTGGAGAGTAATCAACAAGCGATGTTATACTAGAGAGACAGTAAATGAAGGCTGCTGTGTAGAGTAGAGCGATCGGTAATCAATAATCTTCTGTCAGTGAACCCTTTTAAATCCTGGCTTTATTTTGGTTGATGGAAAGTCTTGACTGACGGGTCACGCTCGTTGTTTTATGGGCTATGTAATATTGAACTACTTGTAGGTCAGTTTTATCTTGTTGACGAACGATGATTGATTGATAACCAGTTCATGATAAATCGGGGGGGGGGGGGGGGAGAAACCTTATCAATTCATTTAATTATCTACTTCAAGTATACATGTACATAGTAAGTTCACTGGGACTGTACCACACATAATTTATACAAAAACAAATCCACACGACAGGTATATTTGCCTTAGCTTCGCTTCATCAATTTTAAATCAAATCATTAAATGGCAGAATTGTTGTAATCTGCTTAATATCAAGGCCATCCAATGGCTTCAAGATTATGATCTTGTCATGTCAATAATAAATGTCAAATATTAAGGATTTTTATAATGTTTAAGGCGAAAGAAAAGACCTACAGACAGGGCTCGTACGCTTCCTGGAAAACCTGGAATGTCATGGAATTCCACCTATGAAAATTCCAGGCCTTGAAAACCTGGAATATGAGTATTTTATCACGGAAAGTCATGAAATTTTCACCTTTGTCCAGTAATCACCCTATCTGCGAAATTTGATCCCATATATTCAATTTGTAAAACTTATGCTAAAGAAAAATAGATATAAGTAAACATGCATAGACAAACTTCAGTGCAATTCACTAATTTTGGTCCTGGAAAATGCCCTGATTGGTCATGGAAAAGTCATGGAATTTCATTCATATTTTAGTGTACGAACCCTGTACAGATAAATAATATTTCTGTAATTACATGTACTTAGGGGGATTTGAATGGTTAGCACCAAGGCTTCCATTTCGGCCGTATATGCCGGTCGGGACCTACGGCCCTAGAAAATGACCTACACTCGAGCAGACCAGTAGGTCATTTTGCATGCCGGAAAAATAGCATATTTTGTGCTAAATCATAAAATCCTGGACACGACGAAACTCCGTGCGTGTCGTGGTGTAAACTGTAGGGTGTAATAAAATTAACAGTGTTCAGTAGTCCACGAATTGAAACCACTGCCAATCAATTATCCTTGTGGATATTGCTGTACTCACAATCAACGCAACGGGGGATCAACATCAAATAAATTAACGCTCAACATTTAATCAATTTACTTAGGTGTGTTTTGTTTTATAATTAGTAATACTGTGATCATTCTTTAGATTGAGTTGTTACAGCATATTAGCCGACTTTCATCAGCCGTGCGGCCATATTTACTGTATCAACATCAAACAAATTAAAAACTTTTTCTTTTGATGTCTTCTCTTGATTAGCCCTACAAGAGTTAATCATGTCAACGTCGCGAATATCAGAAATGTTAGCATTCTCTATATCATTTCAAAATGTTGAAATTTCTCACCTCCCAAAATAACAAACGAAAGCGGGATGATGATATTTCCGTCAATGAATACCACGAGGATCACAGTTCCGCTTCAAAAAACAAAGTTAGTCGTAAATTCTCTGCTAAATGGTCACTCACAAATATTTCCTGTGGTTAAGAAATGATATTCCCACACAAAAGATGTATCGTCGGGTGTATTTTTAATCCATATTTTTCTTTTATATCACAATTGATAGACGTCATTTTGAAATACGTGCTAATGTTTTTACATGTTATTGAGTTAAAATACTAGCTCGATATTATTTGGGCTCACAAAATACCAATACGAGTTAATATATTGATAAGTTTAAGAATTATGTTAATTACGGTACATTTTTATGACTTTAAATTATTTACATGAGCTAATCAATCGGAACTACTTCTTCCCTGTGTATGGAGAAATAGTCAACAGTCGAATTTGTCACGTACGCTAACATGTGATAAAACCCAAGTTGCGATGTTCTTTGAGCATGGAAACCTTTGACTAACTAGTAAGGATTTCTACGGAGGGACGCAAACGTGCCGAATTTCAACCAGCACGTGCTTTACAGAAATGGAAATCGTGTAAAAAAAAAACGCCCAGTACATACGAGTGGTGTTGTAAATAAATTACGAAAATAGTGTCCCATCGATGAATAAATGTACATTGTTATATTTTATGAATGTATAAATAAATAAATGATAATAATTGATTACATATGCCCTTTTTTTATTATGGAGATGGGTGGGTGGTTATAAATGTCGATGTGAGATTGAATTTTTGTGTGACTGTCCTTGACCCAATTAAAGCTGATCGACATTCCGATAGCATTAAGTTTTTGGCTTCTTATTATGTGCTAAAAAAAAGCACCACTTTCTACGTGAGAAAAATGACCGTTTGTGTCTCTCAGACATTAAACTCTAAGAAGAAAGAATGAAGCTGTCCAATTTTTTTTCTGTTTGTTTTGACTAAACCAGGATGTGAATCTGAAAATGTAAAACTAACAAGTCTGGAATTGGTTCCTCAATCTTTTACCTGTACTTACTGGAACTTATCTATCACATTCGCTCAGTGGGTATAAGTTGCTAGCTCTTGCTAACTATAAATGAAATGGGATGTACAGGGTATGAAATAAGCCTCTTAAATGGCAACCTCAAAATAGGTAACATTAATCCATAGATATGTTCATTTGCTGCCATATTTGTTTAAAGTTGACCCTCGAATTAGCCTAGGTGAACTTGGGAGCAAATAAAATTTTGGCATGCAATATTGTACAATTATGATGATTTTACACCACTATATACATATATTCTGTTCTTTAAATGGCATTTAGTAACTGAATTTTGTTGTTGTTACATATGTATATACATATAGTTAGTCTACACTTTTAACCCATTTATGTAACCCTAGGGCCTATTAAAAGATAAGCCAGTTACCCTTAGGTCATTAAATCAGCAGGCCCCATCACCCTAAGCCAATCCAATTAGTGGATTATTGTTAATCATAATACACCCTATAAAATTGCAAATAACTATAGCGATTGTCTAGGTTTACATGTACCTTTAAGATATAAACACAAAGGTTACATCCTGGTGTGCATTTACATTACAAGAAAATTGTTGATCTGCTTCACAAAGATATGTTTATGTTATGTTATGGTGATTGATATGGACCAATGACATGTACACATGTACACCACTTAACAAGGATAATAAGGGAACGCCCTGATCTCGATGACGAGCCAATGACGAATGATGAGGCATTTGTTAGCAATAACTGCTCACCTTTGGCCAACCTTATTCAACTACAGTATTGAGTTTAAAAAATATTGATTTAATTTTTATATGCCCACATTGAAATGTGGTCGTATATTGTCGTTGTCCGGAGTCCACCATTGCTTGCGGACACTCTTAAGAGGCTAAAGTTACTATCCGATTTATACACAGTGTTTAAGGTCATGAGATGAAGAATCCTATTGATTTTGTCATTCCATAAACAAAGAATATCTGATAATTACTGCCAGAGATATGGCCCTTGATCACTTTGAAAAATCTTGTGGACTCTCTGAATCAAGAGGCTAAAGTTAATATCTGATTGACTTTAGATTTATACACAGTGTTTAAGGCCATGAGATGAAGAAACCTAGGAATTGTTCCATAGTATCATGTCTTCCACAGAATTAAACAAAGCTACATGTATGGACTCTTAACTGGAATTAATATTTATAAAACAAACGATAAATAACCGTCGGTTTATCATTTCAATTACTAGATTGATTTATACTTAATATAAATTTAACTGATGGCGATGGCGCCGGGGGTCACCACTTATAAATAAAAATTAAGATAATATTTATCTGCACTTAAATCGAACTATGTTTGCCCAACATGATTAGTTAATGCTTTGAAATTCCTTGTCATTTTCATGTCATTATTCATTGAGATTAGGAAGCCCTAATAAGAAATCTTAATAAATATAGGGAGGTTGGATGGCTGAATGGTTAGTGAGTGCGCGCTGTATCATAAAGCCTTTCATTGAGTCAACTGGCGTGGTTTTGAATCCCCTGTTGTACCTGGCAAGGAGTAGGGTCGCCTGTCCAACCTCATAGTTTTTCTCCGGGTCCTCCGGTTTCCTCTACACTGCTAAAGACCCCTACGCGCAAGCGGATTATTGAAATAAAATTAAAACCATATATCTTAGTCCCGAAATGACCTAGTTTGTGTCGAGTGGACGTTAAACCCCATTTCTCTCTCTCTCTCTCTCTCTCTCGTTCTCTCTAAGTATATAGATGCACCATGTAAGATTAAACTGGATAATTCAATGATATAAAATCAGTAGGTGAATTTAATATAACGGGTAATATCTTATCTTATCTTAATATACATAACTGTATAACCTTTATACTGACATAGCTTATTCTGGAAGTATGACCTTACCCTCATGACGTTATAGGTTACGTTATAGATAGGTCTGATCTACGTAGGTATTGATTAAATATGATAGATTATTTCAAGTGAACATGATCCAGTAAGTCTCTTGTTATAGATCAACATGTCATACGTATTGATTCGTTCGTTGATGTCTGGAGTTTAACATCCACTTCCACCTAGGGAGATAGAAGAGTAGTGATTAATATGACGGATTATTTAAAGTAAACATGGTCGAGTAAGTCAAAATGTTTATTTTGTATAAGATACCGGTAGATTGGTATCCTTCCGTTTCGAGGGATTGGGATGGCCTAGTGGTCTAGAGTGCCGCGCTTCGATCTCTAGCTGGCTGGTCACCTCTGGCTTGCGGCTGTGGTTTTGAGCCCTAGTGTGAGCGTATGTGACATGGAGATAGGGGCGCCTTCTCAACCTTGTGGGTTTCCTCCGGGCACTCTGGTTTTCTGGTTTCTCCCACTGCTAAAGACCCCTACGCGCAAGCAAATTATTGAAATAAAAATTGAAAACCATACGTTAGTCCAAAAATGACCTAGTTTGTGTCGAGTGGACGTTAAACCCCATTTCTCTCTCTCTCCCTCATTTCAACTACAGCTTATAACAGCAGATTATACGCCATATACGGTGTAGTTGAAATGGGATGTAGTCGAAATGGGTGTGAACCGGTAAATCGATTATACATCTTTTCAGATAAGTCCTGAGAAACAACAGATATTGGTATTTTACAAACTACAACAGCTTTTTAGTCCTCGATTTACATCGTTTTCGATGAATTGGTAAGATAGTCACAAGATAAGTTTTGCTAGTCAGAATATACTGTAGAAAGCATTCAAAACACAAGGTCTCTAACAATAAACAATAAATTACATACCACTGAGCTTGTTCGCTTTAATGTCCCTTGAATCAGGGACCTGGGGATCAATATGTGTAGGCCTATCAATAGTTACGTGGCCTTTTTTTATTGCAAAGCTCTGTGGAAATCATCGTTGGAAATAAGAGTGGATATATTATTATTCCCGGTGCAACACGAGTCACGACAGTTACACCCAGTGTCTCTTTGTGATAGTTATCAAAATCGTAAAAATATGTGAGTTTTGTTCAGCTGAATTATGTGGTATTATGTTTTAGTCAGTATAACGATGTCAAATCGGCATATCATGATCATGATAGTGCAACGTATTGTTTACAGAATTTTTTTATTTCGTTTTCGTATCGTATCAATGTATGATCTAATTCGTATTCGTCTTTAAATTGCTTCGACTGATCAATTGAAGTGTCACATGTCCATGGTGATAGTAAAATACTTATATCCATATATACCTTGTGTTGTGTTTTGTTATGAATAGTTAACCATTCTTCTAGATGTCATTTATATTACTGTTTATCTACAACTCAGGTTTATTGGTTTTCCGTTAAGAGTGTTAATACACTGTTCTTTATATATAATAGCAATCACCACCTTGTGGTTGTGTAGGTTTAGTTCTTAATGGCCCCCGTATCTAAGCTGTTAAGCTTTAATTGGATTGGATTATTGTCTTTGTTGCATATTCTCTATATATTTGCCCACATTCATATTTTTGTATTATTTGCTTGATAAAGACGAGAGAATCCTCGTCAAAACGTCGCTTTGTATCAAACTCAGTAATTGTGTATCAATAAAATTGTACCTTGTGTTAATGCCAGAATAGATCCCAAATACCATGTATTTGCGTGAATCTATGAGCCTATGTTATAGCCCCAATACCACTCTTGTTGTAACTGCATAATATGTCCCAATCTTTATTCTGGTCAACAAATTGTACTATTTTACAATATTTCAATTAAAAAATGATACAATTTCATCTTAACACACCTAATTTTAAAAATTGGAAAAATTCAACTAAATGCTGTAACATGGTTTGAAAAGCCTTAGGTAAGCACTTTCAAATGCAACTTGGATTTAAACATATTTTCGAACCCTCTGGACAAGTAAGATAGGTTGTAATGGATAATTTACACAACAGGTAGGACACTTAAACATCTTGTAGTTAGAATAAGGCAAAAAAATTTATCTGGACCTGTCAAGTCAGCAAGAGTGTTATTGTCCCTTTAATTGAATACGTCACACAACTATAGTAAAAAATAATGATGTCTGCTTGTCATGTTTGAAAACATGTTTGTCACTCTTGATCTTTTGTGAGTATGTTGTTCTTATATAATAGAGAAGTAGTTACATGTATATCCATATACACTTTGTGCTGTGTTTTCTTATAAATAATTTAATTTGTAGAATTGCAATTTGTCACGCGATGGTTAAAACTTGAAACATAGTGAAATATAGGCTCATGTAATTTTATAAAGGTGAAATTTATGATCATGTCATTGTCCTGGGGGCTACAAATCAGTCATAACCTCTTCATACTCAGTCTTGGCGCAATATGGCCGGGTTGGAGCTGACGTGCCATTAAACAACATTTCATTTATTCATTCATACTCAGTCTGTTTTTGTATATTCAATAAATGTAATCTACAATATAGAAAAGATTATTTAAACAAGTATAATGCAACAGCTAAATCTACCTATTGTACCTCTCTTCAATCAAAAGTTTTATAGGGTGGATTTTTTATTGTCGTTGCCCCTGTCCGTCCACAATTTTCACCCGATGTTGATCAAACTGAAATGCATGTCGTCGGTGGGGAGTCAAAAGGACATTTCTGGATTTGCAAAATTGTCCAGGAGAGCCAAAACTAGCCCAGGAGAGCCAAAACTATCCCAAAGGTTAAGAATCAAAATGTCTTATAAAACCGTCACATCAAAATGTTGTATGTAAAATGTGGTTTTTCTGAAGCTTTTCTCAAAATTTTGTTTACAAAATGTATGTGTAGCCATTGGGCATTTATACAGTACGTAACGATCCCGACATATCAAGCTCAACATTTAGTTCAGAAATAAGGAGTGAAAGCTAGTTATTTGCAATTTTTTACAGCAAAGACGTATCTCAGGAAAATATATTCACCTTTACCTGCTTCAATTTCATAGATTTCACACCAAAGAGCATCAACAATAATTTAAATAATACATATTTAACCATAAAACAATACAGGCTATATTTCTTTTATTGTAATGCTTTGGTTAGACACAAAGTTGATTTTTTCAAGAAAATGTGACATTTTCTCTTTTTGTAAAAAAAAGAAAAGATTTAACACCCCATATACAACTTTTTGAAACAGTATCTATAAAACCTCTTTTTATTGGCTTAGAAATTCGACTACCAGATAAAAAGATGCACACAGAAATTCTCAATCCAAAGAAGCCCAAAAAAGATTTTGCAAAATATGCCAGAAACGACCTTTTGATTTCCCACCAACAATGTTCATAACCCCAAAATCCTGGTTCCTTTCGATATTCGCGCATATCAGATAATTTCGTGAAAATTTGACCAAAACTACCAAACAAAATGATATCCGATTGAATCAAAGCTGGGACGTTATCTAGCATTGGTATTTTGATTTTGTTTTCGCCTTAACTGAATGATAGATAATTAATCCATAATTGCATATTACATTAAAGGCAAGATAAATTTTATATTTTAGTGAAAAATGTCAATAGTACTTTGTTACTTTATGGCAACATTCATGTTTTTTGTGAAGTATACTAACTAGTATAATCCCCCTCCCCAACCCCCCACTAGGGATCTGATATCCTTTAACTTGGTTGTTTTGCAGTTTAATTAATATATTAGCCTTTAATTTCAAAGCATCCTTTGATAATTGATAATAACCCTTTAAATTTCAAAAATGGTTTAATTAGTACTATGGCTTAATTTAATGGTACACCATTTAATTTCTGAGAGAGGGGTTTAGAAATGGATGACCCATTTAATTATCTAAAGCCTTTAATTACAAGCTGAGCAGAAATTAAATGGTGTACCATTAAATTAAGCCATAGTACTAATTAAACCATTTTTGAAATTTAAAGGGTTATTAATAATATTATCAATTATAAAAGGATATTTTGAAATTAAAGGCTATTATATTAATTAAAAAGCAAAACAACCAAGTTAAAGGATATCAGATCCCTAGTGCCCTGACATGGTTTCAAATGCCCGGTTATACGTGGCAAGGAGTAGGGTCACCTGTCCAACCTCATGGGTTTTCTCGAGTTCTCCCGTTTCCTCCCACTGCTAAAGACCCCTACACGCAAGCGAATTATTGAAAATAAAAATAAAACATATGTTAGTCCCGAAATGACCTAGTTTGTGTTGAGTGGACCTTAAACCCAATTTCTGTCTCTCTCTCTCTCTCTCTCTCTCTCAATTACACCAAGTGATGTTGATGAATGACCCGCCCACAAGTTGATAAGTCGAGTGATCACTCATCAATCACACATCAATTAATCAATCACTTTTGTTTGTATATATATATATACATGTTAACAGATGTCTTACATAGTCTCTCTGATCTTGTGGCTAAGTGGGTGTGGTTTCCCTTTGTCAGTAATGCACAACGGAGGGCCTGACCAGGATAGCTGTATAGACATTTGGATGGAATGAAAAAATGATGTCTGGTGTACACATTAGTGTGCACGTAAAAGATCCCTTGACAGTTGGAATTCGATATATGAGTAGGCCCTAGCCCCGCTGCCCGGTCAAAATTTCCCTGTGGCGTATGCCCTTCTTCATTAATCTAGTTTAGGAGCAGAACAGGAGGACGTTAAGCCCCATTTCATTCCATCTCTGTGATCTTGAACATGTTTGCTGACAAGGAGAGAGAGAGTTGGGATGGGGTGGGAAGGTAAAACATCCAATCAACACAAACTAGGCCATTACTCTCTTATCTTTATACCCCATTTCATTTTGGATTTATTTCAAATTCATTTCTAGATGATTAAACACCCCCTCAAGAGTTTTGTTAAATCTGTCTAGACCTTGTGGTGTAGGCATGTCCTAAGTAAAACTTAAAAGTCAGATCTATTAGATCAGTCTTGACCTTGTGGTGTGGTCAAGCCCTCAAATCTACATGTATGAGATCAATATTAACCTTGTGGTGAAGGCACGTCCTTAGTACATGTACCATCATACATGTATCTATTAGATCAGTTTTGACCTTGTGGTGTGGACACGCCCTCAGTGTCAGTATTAGATCTATTTAAACTTAAACAATCTTGACCAATGACACTTTGTAAGGTATATAAGATTGAGAAGATGGGCGTGAATTGAGGTCAATTGACTATTTGTTTATAACGAGGGTATGTTAAATCTGATAGTTGGGGTTTAGTCGTACATGGATTAGATTAGACCGGTTGTGTCTTACAGAGTATCACAGGGATTCAACCTTTATCTTTCATTTTCATATTTTTCTCGGGATGCTTTTTCCATCGAGTGGTTTCAAATGTGAGTCCTTTACATATGTAGATCATACAATCTGACAAGAAGTTGGGTCTCCTGTTCAACCTGGTCGGTTTTCTCCAGGTCCGCCAGTTTCCTGTTAAAGACCCATGTTCAAAAGTGAATTATTGAAATACAATTAGTCTAAACTAAAGAACACAGTTCATTGGAAAATTGGTATGGTTTTTGGTGTATATAGCCCTAATTTCTTTTCTGTGTTGAATTATTTATAACTATACATGTAGTTTAATTTCACTTATTAGTGTTCAACTTGTACTTAAATCATAGTGTTTAATTCTGATTACCAAGCGTCTAATTAACAAAATAAACACTACTGGTAGATGTCCGTCGATTGACACAGTTTGAGTCGAGTGAACCCTGTTTCTATCTCAAGAACCCTGAATTCAACACTTGGTCTGTGTGGGGATTACTGATCTACATCTACCTGTAAGTAAATAAAATGTAATAAGGCTAGACTATCAGATATTGTATGGCTAAGGATTGTGATCAATATGTTTGTTGGGGGGGATTTTATCCTGTAACCTGAATTCAACACTTGGTCTGTGTGGGGATTACGGATCTACCTTTACCTGTAAGTAAATAAAAACGTAATAAGGCTAGACTATCAGATATTGTATGGCTAACGATTGTGTCAATAATCCTGTTTATACTTGGAAACTGTGTGATCAATATGTTTGTTGGGGGGGATTTTATCCTGTAACCTGAGAGATTTGTAATCGATGTGTACAAGGGAGGGATTAAACTTGATACCTGGAAGCTTTGGGATTAGGCTTGTGGGTTGAAATCGGAGGTAAAACTTGACCTTCACAATCAGCCGAGTTGTCACTCATGGTGCTATGTTGTTAATAATAAATCTGGTTAATCTGTATAATACCTGTATAATTAGGGACTATACTTACATAGTTACATGGCAATCTACATAATTAACTCGGATTATAGACCGTGAGGGACATAACCATACCAACATGTAGTATGTAGTAGCACTTATTTGTCTTCAGTATTACCGGTCAGTAGCTTGCTTGCTTATTGCTGGAGGTTTGAATCTGTTTGCAAAGTGGCTAAGACGCTCGCTCGCTAGTCTGGAAGTCGCAGGTTTGCTCCCGCTGGTAGCAGAGAAAGTTCATGTGGTTTCCTCCTTGTCAGTGGTGCAGGATTGAGGGACTGACAAGGGCAGCTTTCTAGTCATTCGGATGGGACAATAAAACAAGGTCCCATGTACACATTGGTGTGCACGTAAAACATCCCTTAGCTGTTGGTATTTATATGATTATAGGTGCCTCGTCCGGTTAGAGCAGAACAGTAAGACGGTAAACCTCATTTCATTTCATTTACTGTTTGCATAAAAGGAGAAGAATTTGCTCCTGTTATTAGAATATGATTTTATAATCTTTCCATTTGTGTCATTAAAAAAATACATAATGGGCTGAGATAAGCAATATGCCCCAGTATTTTAGTGATCTTAAAGAACTTATTTCCAGTAATCTATATCTTTTCTATTTTAGCGATGTTAGTAGAAAAGAGTTTTGGTTGGGGTAGGGTGGCAAAATTTTACTTCTAAAGGTGATTTTTTTTTTTAAATTATAGATAGACCATGCGTTGTCTCTCTGTAAACCTCTTGATTATGCAAGGCTTAAATCTGCCTATTGCAGGGTTTTCTTTAGGCCTGAAATTTTTTAATTAGATATATATTAACTTATTCAGACCATAATCAACTCTCGATGCCATCTTATGGGTCAGATTTTCAGTAGATTTGAATCTGATCTGCTGCTCAACGGTCATTGATGATCAAATCCGAAAATGGATAATCGAGACTTTGTTTATTTATTATACATGTACCAACATATTCCCTTTACATTATCTATATTTTAACTATTATAATGAGAACTGCCAGCTCTTTATCTAATCTTCCATAATGTATCTTTAAATACAAAATACGTACATTGTAATGTGTGAAATTTGGCTAGGCTCCTGGGCCTTGTTGCTTGAAATCTTAGTTAAAATTTTGTAAAACAGGCTCCTGTACAGTACATATGCAACAATTTCTTTAAGTTTTAGTGGTGTTGGTTGGTAGTTGATGGGTTTAAGATGACATAAAAAAAACTATGTAAGCCATGGGCTTGTCTGAAGGAGGGGGTTGTTTTCCCTTCCCTCCCTATATCGCCACTTAATGTTTAGCTGTGCAGAGTTGAGTGTCTTCCTGATTTTCCCGGAATTCCGGATTTTAGGATTTCGGTGAAAAAAATTTTTTTTTAATTTTGAGATTTCTTTTTTTTTCAATCTCAAAAATTAAAAAAAAAACAGCTGATATATGTCTTAATTTTAGTTTCAGATATCACCAGAATGCACCACAGCCTTCCATTTTTTCAAAAAATTTCCTGGGGGTCATGCCCCCGAACATCTCTAGCTTAACTTGCACCTTTGGCATTTGAGCCTTTAGCCTCTGGCGCTCGTTAATCGTGCTTTTGGCGCTCATCCAGGTTACAAATATATTTTCAGGGATTTTGGCCATCAGCCACTTTCATCTCTGGCTGTGGAACATGCTAGAATCGATTTGTAGCATGTGTGACCCGAGATTAGGACTATAATGTTGAAAACTAAATTGAAACCATGTGGGTTTTTTTGCCATTTTAGAGGGGGCACAAAAACTGAAAGGGGCACAAAAACTACTAAGCTTGTCATTGGACCCCTCTCACTTAGCCCCATAGGAACACGTAGATGAATCCGCTGCTGTTCTCGCAACCTACTTTGTCGCTGCCTTATGAATTAACTCGTTCCGAACCCCGGTCTTCTTTGGCTGTTTAGTTGGAGAAAACAGTATGATGTTAAACCCCATTTCATTTCATTTCTTTGGCTGTATTGTCATTACATGTATGTATGCTTATTTGTGTTACTGTTACAGATGATTGTAACTAGTATTAAAGTAGAAATAGTTAAATGCATACATGTATAGTCAGTGAGATTATAACCTAGAGCTGTTTAAACTTGAAAATAAGCTGCCAGATTTAAAGTATATTTATTACTTACATACATACACATGTTAAATACAGTGATAAGGAGCTTATTATATATATACCTGGTATAACACAGGTTAATAATTATGATTACCTACTAATATATCTACTTATATGTACAGGTAGAATCTACTTAACCAAGGATTACCTAACTCTTGTTTCTAGATCTATTGTTGAATATTCTCTATACATGTATATTTGCATTCACCTTCTCTTAATCTCTATAAGAGATTTCCGTTGTGTAGGTTTAGTTCATAATGGCCCCCATAATCAAAGGTGTTAAGCTTTAATTGCATTTGATTATAATCTTGAATGTTGCATATATTCTGTATATATTTGCCCACAACCCATATATTTGTATCATTTGCTTGATATAGACGAGAGTATCCTCTTCGAAACTTCGCTAATAAGTAGCAAACTCAGTAATTGTGTATCTGTAAAATTGTACCTTGTGTTAATATGTTCAATTACTTGATGCCAATCAAAGAAGGTAGAATCTATTTACCTACATGTGTCTCTTGTGTTGTATTTGGTAGCCACAATGGCTATGTGATTAAGACGCTGTCAGTGGTGCAGCTGTCGAGTTGATTGGATGGGACAGAAAACCTAGGTCCCTTGGCAGTCAGATTCCCCGCTCAGCACACTGCATGGCATATGCCAGTCTTTATTAACATTAGGATATTAAACCCATTTCATTTCTGTGTTGTATTTGTGTAAGAGAGCCGCAGTGGCTTAGCCGGTAGGGTGTGTGGTTGCTGCCCCTGGTTTGATTCCAGTTTTAGCCAAAAAATTGTCCTTGTCAAGAATGCAGGACAAAGAACATTAATATTTTTATTTTATTATTTGACATCATTCATATCTGAATTTTTATTTCCATTTTTTTTTTAATTCCAGGTTAAAATCTCTGAGAACTTTGAAAGATGAGTCAACGAATAAAACATGTGCTCACCATCTTCGTGTTGGTCATGTGCATGCTGGCGATGTGTATTTTGACGGGAGCTCTGCGATTGAGATCTGGACCCTCCACGCCAGTTCTAGATCCGTTCAAGGAGTACGGGTATTTTGTGACGAGTATTCTCTACTTTCTAAGACTATTGACGCTGATACCGTTACCTTTAACCGTCTGTAACATGATTGGTATTGTGTGCTTCAACTGTTATCCCAACACTCCTGTATTGAGAACATCGCTCTTGTTCGGTCCCTTCGTGTGTTTTCGTGTCGTCACTAAAGGTACATATCCCGATCTTGTGAAGCGAAACATTCAAAGAAACATAGAGTCGTGTATGAAACTAGGTTTAACTAATTTTGTGTTTGAAGTCGTCACTGACAGTGCTATAGGAGTTACAAAATCAGCTCAAGTACGAGAGCTTGTGGTGCCCGATAAATATCGCACTAAAAATGAAACGCTTTACAAAGCTCGTGCTTTACAGTATTGTTTAGAAGAAGGAGTAAATATATTGAGTGATAATGATTGGATAATACATTTAGATGAAGAAACATTAATTACCGAAAGCAGTTTAATAGGTGTTATTAATTTTATCAATGACGGACAATATGAATTTGGTCAAGGTGTGATTACCTACGCTAACGAGGAAATTGTTTGTTGGATAACGACATTAGCGGATTCTATACGTGTGGGCATAGATTATGGCATACTACGGTTTACTATGAAAGTTTTGCACCGTCCCGTATTCAGTTGGAAGGGTTCATTTATCGTGGCGAACGCAGGAGCAGAGAGGAAGATCACCTATGATTTTGGACAGGAAGGCAGCATTGCTGAAGATTGCTTTTTCGCATTGACGGCGTGGAAGGAAGGATATAAATTTGGTTTTGTGGAAGGAGAGATGTGGGAAAAAAGTACTTTTTCTGTGATGGATTACATTCGTCAGAGAAAGAGGTGGGTGCAAGGAATCAGTAAAGTAATACAAAGTAAAAGCATCCCGTTCCAGTATAAAGGAGGAATCAATTTGATGATGGTTGCTTGGGTGGTGTTACCCTTAACAGTTCCGAACATAGTTCTAGTGCCCTTATTTCCACTTCCCCTGTCAGGATTATTAAATGTGATACTGAGCTTGATGGGAGGGGCGATGACCTTCCTGTTTACATTTGGAGCCCTGAAATCATTCTCACATCGACGGCATATCTTGTTTAACTTTGCATTGTGTGTTATGATACTTTTAATTATGCCAGTGGCCATGGTAATGGAGGCTATCGGGATCATTTGGTCTTTTATGTCCAGTAAGAACAGTGGATTCCATGTGGTTAAAAAGGATGTTCATGAGAGGCCTTTGCTCAGTCATGTATGAGAAGATCGACCAGCCATATATTTTTAGTTTTAAGTTATTGTTTCCTTTATAATACTGTAACATTCCACGTTTACACGAAATACACCGAATTTTAGTGGAGTTTTAAATTTAGATATAGTTTTTTTTTAAAAAGTGATGGATGTACATGTACATGTCGTCCAATAATAATCTCATTTACCTGTGTAAACAGTGAACAGTGGGTGGCCGTTTTCATTTCAAAAGGAATATCACCGAATTCGACCCTTTTTGACATATTTAAATTCAGCTTGTGCTAATTGTTGCGCTAAAATTTTATGTTGTCGCTTCTGCCCATTGATGGATGTCACCAAAATTCCTGTACACTCCACACCGGTCAAAATGTCTTGAGATTTTTGTCTGGAATGGTTCGAATTAAAAAGTACTAAAAGTGTTGTTTCAGCTTGCTGGAACTGTTCGACCTTGTACTTAAATTTAATACCCAGAACCTTGTGAACACTCTAGAGATCAAATGATCTTATATTTGTTACTTGTTGGGATTGTTTAGCTAGTTATTGTGTGGTCACATATCAATTCTGTGTCGAGTTATCGTCCCTGTTAATTAAACAATGTACCAGTAAATACTAACATACATAGGCCACATTTTTACTGATTTTCTTTCTGTTTTTTCCGTTCAAACCTGCTAAATTTGATTTAATTCCACAGTCATACATACATGTTATTTAATGTATCAGACATCGAAACCTTGAAAGCACTCTACTTGACAAATTTGTTAGGATTGTTTGGCTAGTTGAGTTGTGAAGAAGAACTTCATCAGATTTTAGAGTCGCTCACTCCATGACTGTGAAATTGTTAAAACGCTCAACAAAATGAAAATGTGTTTACTTTAGTTGGATTATAGATTAAGACTATAATCCTAGAATGCAAGATGAAGAATTCTGTAACGTACATGTAAATGAAAGCTGACGATTAAGGATCCAATGTAACCCACAGGCCTGGAAATAACGGTTTTAGATGTACTTGACCAAATGCCAGGGACTATGATTAAATAGTAATTGACATTTTCAACTTGGTGCCGGACATGTACATGTATTAATTATATCATTAAAAAAGACAAATCAGTGCCGGACAAAATGTCAGTGACAGGTGCCTTACTTCCAGGCTTGGTAACCCACGGTGTAACCGATTAGAAGAAATACCCCGATAGGCAAGGAGAAGAGGAATAAAACCTGAAAAACCAGACTGAGAGTCCTAGTCGGGGACCCCTCGAATTTGATCTTTGATTCCTCGGGATCTTGATATTGGCTTCTTGATTGTCCGAGCAATGGTATTTTGGGAATTTTTTCTTAAAATATCAAAATATTAAAATAAGAAGCCAAGATTTCTTTTGTTTTCAATTATGTACGTATGTATTTCATTTTTTAAACAAAGAATCAGAACTTTCAATTTTATGATTGATCCCAAAGAACTCAAATTAGAATTAATGTGAGTCCTTACTCAACTGTCAGCTTATTTTTTCCTGTCTGTAGAATCTTAGAAGTGTTTTAATTGTCGCTCGGACTCTATGCCAAAATACAACGCTTTAACCATAATATACATGTAGATACATTTTCTGTTGTCAAAGACTGTCGCAAAATTGCAAAACAAATTACCCACGAAACTGGGTGGGGTGGCTTGGACGTAGGACGACACCGCAAAATAGAAAACACTAAATTAAATATATGTATCAGTGCGGAGTGGTTGGGGGAGTGGGGGCGATCTAAAGTTACATATATCCTACATGTATGGGATATTATTCGTTTTAATGTATTTTGCGACGGCCTCATCATATTTTTATTATATACATGTAGCTGTAATTACAGGCCTATACAAACTAAAATTTTCATGGCCTGACTTGGAAGTTTTTTGGGATTTTTTTTTGTTTCATGTGGTGTCTTAGAAAAATGTTTTTATTTTATACTCACATATGTATATATACCTGTATAGAGCTCAGTCAATACACCAAGTTGTGAGAATACCGTATTTCCTCTAATAAGCGCCCGGCGCTCTTTGTAGGCCCGGCGCTTATTTTTTTAATAGCAAATTAAATTTAGGGTAAAGCCGTCATGGACATTGGGCCATAGAATCTTTAGAGACCCGGCGCTTATTAGAGACCCGGCGCTTATTGGAGGCTTATTTCTTTAATAGCAAATTAAATTTAGGGTAAAGCCGTCATTTACCATGGACATTGGGCCGGAGATTCTTTAGAGACCAAGCGCTTATTAGAGACCCGGCGCTTATTTTTTTTCAGCACCCCTTGACCCCCCGGCGCTTATTAGAGGCCCGGCGCTTATTGGAGACCCGGCGCTTATTAGAGGAAATACGGTACATTGTATTATAAATTATATAACTAAATACTCAACATTATTGATTTACATCTAACCAAAGCCATTTATATGTCTTCTTACATGTACATAGGCCTAATTCACGGAAATTTATACTTTAATATTTTAAGGATACAGCCATTTTATTGGCTGATAGTTAAAATCCTAGTGCAGAATATACATTAGATCTTGGCCAATGTAAAGGCTGAATTCTTACAATGTTCTGGTTAGATTTTCATGAATAAAGCCACGAAAGTCCCATGATTGATATCACCGCTTCTAAGTGACAAGGAGTAATTGTCGCCTGTTCAACCTAATGGGTTTTCTCCTGGTCCTCCGGTTTCCTCCCCCTTCTCTAAAGACCCCTACTCGCAAGCAAATTATTAAAATAACATTGAACCAGATGTTTATCCCACAATCGAAAAATAGTAAAGGACAAGATGGCCGTTAACCCTCCCCCTCTCTCTTTCAATACCCTAGACAAGACATTAATCTGAGCCACTTCCTGTAAGCGTGTGAATTATTGAAAAAAAATTGAACCAGATGTTAGTCTTTAAATGTATTAAATATATTTTATACAATTTATTTTCAATATGTGCCGACAGCTTGAAGAAGTGGGAGAATTTTCAACCTATAATGATTATATGTGTACCGTACCTAAACAACTTAAAAATTAAGTACATCATTAAGAAATGTTTTTTTTTTTAAATATATTTTATGCAATTTATTTTTCAGCATCAATCTGTTTAAGACACAGATTCTATTTCGTTTCGTTTTTTATAGTTCAGAATTTTGTTTTACTTGTCTTTACTGCTAGGATCTGGATGAGTTGTTACATGTACTGTACATAAGCCGCATTCTATGAGGATATGAGGAATAAGCCAATGAAACGGTCTGTTATACAGCCAATTTTTGCCGTATGGTGCACAGAACTGTGGGTAACTCACTAGAAATGTCAACACTGATTGGTTAATCAAATGTCTGATGTCATAGGGTCAAGCGCCGCTCGTATGACCTCTAATACAACACTGCACTACAACTGTTCATATCTTCATGTGCATGTACATGTAGAAGAGGCCATCAACAGTATTTAAAAAAAAATGAAACAAAATTATAGATCTGTATTTTCATCAGATTGTTTCAACATGTATGTACATGTATGAGGACTAAACTACTTAAAAATTGTTAATTTTACAGTATTTTATTTGTTTTGTAGGAAGACCATCTGTCTTCCTCATTAAGCTAGCATTTTATGTTCCACTGTCGACACAGAAAATCATTAATTAACTGTCAATACTTCATTTTAAATTAAATCAAAGAGGCTTGTGCTCCTTTAAGTAATTTAAAGAGAGGTTAGGTCCTTTAAATTAAATTCTAGAAAATCAAATCCTCACACAAGACCAAGAAGGATCCTGTATCCATTTCCCCAGCATTCCAGGGTTAGTGCCCCTGAAAACCAAGGTCAACAATGTGACTGTTGGAAATTGATGAAACAATTCTGTCTTTCAAATTTACAGTAGTACACACATTACCAAAGAAGAAAAAGAAATGAATGTATTTAAAGCAGAAATTTCAAATTTTTAAGTTATATTTTTAAAATTTATTAAAATAAAGCCTTTAAATAGATGGTATCCATAAACAGTCCTTACATGTACCTTGTTAAAGAATAATCCTATAAATCCTATAATTCACTATTGCCAGCTGAGAAATTGGCAAAAACATCATTTTCAACTTCAAATTCCAACGATAGGAGATGGCTGATCCATGTTGTCAATAGCAAAACAAGGGAGGTAATTGTGTTGTTATTTCCTGTGCCAATGATATTTAAGGATGGGAAATACAATGTAATGCCCATGATCTTTTAATAGTGAGTTGATAACCTATTGAGCAAAAGACATAGAACTAATTATGTTTCGACTTTCTTAGAAAATTTAAAATTCTCGCCTTAACCCTCTCATTCACTGCCTTCCTCAACTCAAGCACGTTATTTGTAGAGTATTAGATTAGACTGAATATTCATAAATAATTATTTCGAAAAATTATCTAAAAACTAGTCAATATTAATTAAGATTCCTAAATAATTATTTTGAAAATACCATCTAAGAATTAACAATTAAGTCAGTTAAGGGAGAGGGGTTTTACATAGGCTAAGCCTGTTTCCCAATCCCATTCAGACATCCTGAATAAAATATTGTTTATAAAAAAAAAAAAAATTAAGTCAGTTGAGAGATGTACTTTCCTACAATTTTCCCTGTAAGCTTGATAAGCCTTTTCAGTTTTAAGTTTACCACTGTATGCTAATGACCCCGTCTTCAATTATTAGCTCAGTTTAAGTGCATAACAGTAGGACGTTAAACCCCATTTGATTCATTCAGTATGCTAATGAACATCGAGGCTATTTATTTTACAATGACACCCATTATGTTATAATGTGAAATAGAGATATTCTTGTTAGTAAATATTCTCAGTTTATAGAATAGGGCCTTAAAGGTGCATTATGTAAGAGTTAAATTTCCTTATTGTATGTTTTTTTATATGCCAACATTTCAATGTGGTTGTATATTGTCGTTTCCGACGTCCACAATTGCTTGTTGACGCTCTAGAGGCAACAGTAAATATCCGATTGACTTAAATTTATACACAGTGTTTACGGTCATGAGACGAAGAATCCTATTAATGTCAGTTAATTACTGTCAGAGTTATGGCCCTTGATCACTTCCAAAAATCTTGTTACTTTATTTTCTGAGACATTTATTCACATGACAAAGCCACAACTGTCTAGACCCAGGGATGTCAAAGTCATTTCGATTCATTGGCCACCTGAACTAAAATTTTACATCAAATGGGCCTGAGATATGTTATATACAAAAATTCTATAAACAAAGCCAAACAAACTTGAACTTTACTGAATAGAAAAAAAACCCTAAATTACTGAATTCTAAAAGCAAGAGAGAGAAATGGGGTTTAACGTCCAATCGACACAAACTAGGTCATTTCAAAAACAAAGCCAACCACCTGGGCACAGTTAATATTTTAGACTGTTTTCCAAATTGCCAAGATATGCATGTAATATTGAATATAATGTTATCTTTTATTACATACAACTTAGATAGGGGGGTTGGGATGGCCTATTGATCTAGAGTGCCGCGCTTCAACCTCTAGCTGGCTGGCCATCTCTGGCTGGTGGCTGTGGTTTCGAGCCCTGGTGAGAGCGTATGTGGCATGGAGATAGGTTGCCTTCTCAACATCGAGGGTTTCCTCCGGGCACCCCGGTTTCCTCCCACTACTAAAGACCCCTACGTGCAAGCGAATTATTAAAATAAAATTAAAACCATATGTTAGTCCCGATATGACCTAGTTGTGTTGAGTGGACGTTAAACCCCATTTTTCTCTCTCTCTCACAACTTAGATATCTATAGTACGGTGGTCATATTTTTACTGAAAACGGAAAACAATGATAATTGATTTCCAACGTTTATTTCTAAGAATCATCAACAAGTCAGTTTGTTATTTGTTGCACCGACCGACCACATTCATTGGGAAGCTGAATGTTTGACACCCCTGGTCTCTAGATCATCAAATGGCAAGGATGTATAAGTATAGTGTATAGTGGATTAGACCAGCTACCCAATTTAATCCGTTAATGGGAAATTGATAAAATCACGAATCTGTTTATTATTGTAGCAGTGATAATCGAGATGACCGCAACACTATTCTTGTCAAAACTTTAAACATTGATAATTTAACTCAGAATGAAGTAAATTAATGATATTTTCCATATTTTCATCATTCATTCTTTATTTATAAACTGTTAGTTATAGCGAGAACAGTTAGCTCTTCACTGAAATCTTACATAATGCATCTCTATTAAGTATGACATTTTGTGCTTTGAAAATTTATTTTGTTTTGTGTTTTAGATTGTATTTTTTGAGCTCTATATTATTTTGTGTTAAGACCACACCAGTATAATTATCTGTTCTTTCCTGTAAAAATCCTCTTTATTTCTTTCGGGGGAAAAATACTTTTTTAATTATAAACCCCAAAAAGTACTTAGTCGTGCTGTTCAGAAATTAAAAAAAACAAAACAATCTGATTAAATTTTGTTTGACTTCTCTTTCCTACACTAGAATCTGGAAGAGTTGTTCTATAACCCGTGTTCTGGTTGATGTGAGGGATATGCCAATGAAACGGTCTGTTAAGGCAAGCTCTTGGCGTGCAGTGCATGGAACTGTGGGTCAACACTGATTTGAGATTATAGGGTCAAAGGCCACTCATATGACCCCCTGACATGACCTTCAGCTAGGATCTTCATGTGGTGTAACCCATCAGAATTATAAAAACCAAAAAACGAAATATAGATCTGTATTTTAATCAGATTGAAACAAAACATCTTTCATGTGAATTAAGTAGATATTTTTTTATCACGACCAGGAAGAACCGTAAATTAAATTTTTGTGGCCTAATGTATTAATTTTACAACTTATCATTAAAGTGTTTTATTATTTATAATTTATACAAATTGTTATTACATTTGTTGGGTTTCGCTCCTGGTCTTAACGTAGCCGATAAAGTTCCCCTCAAAATAGTCAGTGGTGTAGGACTTGGTTTAGGAGGGGGGTAGGTTAGGCTAGGCATGTTTCGAGTCGTTCGGCGCAGGACTTGGGTGTGTGAGGAGACAAGGGCCTGACAGTTTAGAGTCCTTTCGGATGGGGCATTGGTAGTTGGAATTTTTCATCAGGCCAAAATTTCCCTAGGACGTTAAACCCCATTTTGAGGTAGACTAGTACTTTTTGGACTAGAAACTTGACCCCAACCACTTCTCGTCGTTTTGGACCAGGATCTGGTCGTTAATGGCCACTCATTTGCTTGTTCTTGGGGTGACGCTCTTCAAAAAAGCCTAAGGCTCTGTCTGATCCACATGAACAATTCTGCATCGATTTGGAGAATTAGATTTTTGAATTTCATCCAACAACATGTTCTCAATTGCTGGTCCATAGTACGATTGTACTTATACTTTCTTGTTCCTGTTGTTGCTCTCGGGGACAACGCGCTAAGTGGATAAGGTGCTGGTTCGCTAGTCTGGAGGTCGGGTGTTTGATCCCTCCATTGGCCGAGAAAGTTCATCACGATTTTCCGGCGTGATTTCCTCTTGTCAGTGATGCAGAAGGAGGGCCTGACAAGGACAGTTGCCTAGTCGTTTTGATGGTACGAAAAACCAAGGTCCCATGTACACATTGGAGTGCACGTAAAAGATCCCTTGGCAGTTGGAATTTGATATAAGAGTAGGCCGAAGCGCCGCTGCCCAGGCAAAAATTTTCCTCATAGATCACTGTATGGCGTATGCCCATCTTCAATTAGCCCAGGTTAGATACATAATAGTAGGACGTTAAACCCCATTTCATTCATTCATTCTTCAGATACAATTATGCTTGTTCCTCAGACAATTGTACATCATAATAATAGTAAATTGCTTATACATTGAACGGTAGTACTTGTCTATAGAAAAAAACCCTACTAAACAGGCATTATGTGGATATACAGGTCTTTCATTGGGCCTTATATGTTATATAAATGATCAAGTAGACATTTATTAACATGACAAGGCCATAATCAACTCTCAATGCCAGTTTTAAGTAGGTTAGAAGGGTTGCCATTTTTTAAATGATTTAGGATAAGACTCAAAACATTTCGAGTCAAATGACCAGTATGGAGGTTACAAATTACAATCAATGCACACATCTGGTGAAAACTACAACTATTGACAATTTTGGCTCATGATAAAGTAATTTGAATAAAATTATATCAATATATATTTATTTTGCATTTAAGGGTAATATTATCTATGTTTGAAATAGAATAGGGGGAATTGTGAATTCTTTATCTAAATCTTACATAATACTCCCGGTGTGGTTTCCCCGGTGTGGTTTCCCCTTGTCAGTGATGCAGAACGGAGGGCCTGACCAGAACAGCTGCCTAGTCGTTGGGATGGTATGGAAAACCGAGGTCCCCTGTACACATTGGCGTGCACTTAAAAGATCCTTTGGCAGATGGAATTTGATATAAGAGTAGGCCGTAGCACCGCTGTCAGGGTAAAGATTTCCTTCATAGCACGCTGTATGGCGTATGCCCATTTTCAATAAACGCAGGTTAGGTGCAGAAGAGTAGGACATAAACCCCATTTCACAGAGGTGGATCTAGGGGGGGGGGGCCCTACATAACAGTATAAAAAATAGATATGCGCAACAAATCACCACTGACACCCCAATTATTTCGAAAATCTTCTCGGGGACCCCCATGAGACCCCTAACAGAATTTCCCCCCTCCCTCAATAACGGTATAAAAAAATAGATATGCGCCACAAATCACCACTGACGCCCCGGTTATTTCAAAAAATTTCTCGGGGGACCCATGGTAACAGGATTTCCTTGGTCCGCCTCTGCCATTTCATTTTATTTCATTTAAGTGAAATACTAGTATAATTAGGAATCGTTTGTTGGTTAAACATTATCAGCTAATCAAATTGCTTGTCTCTGCTTAGCCTAAGCTCACAATGCATTCCACTAACGAACATCTGTAGTAAGTTTCACTGATTTATCCCAATTAAAAGCAGGATTATTGTATTTAAAATAAGTATGAGAGACAGTTGGACAACAAACCTATCAATCAACTAATGAACATCTATCTACAAGGGCGGGCGGACGAACCCTGGAACCATTCATTACCAAACCAAAATAATAATTACGAACAGTTTACCAGTGTTATTTTAATGAAAGCTGTAACCGGGGTAATTTTATGATGACTATATTATATGGTAAAATTGACTACCTACAATTAAGGAGGAAGATTTCATGAAGATGCAAAACTTTGGCAAGACCCAAGGCAGTGATTAGATAGCCTTCAAAACCGGACATCCATGTGGATATAACCGAAAACCTGTTCTGGCGATCAAAATCATGGGGGGGGGGGGGTCAGTGACCTATCATGTCCCAAAGTGTTAACGCTAATATTACCATTGCAATTGGAGAGTGTGATGGAAAAGGAGTTGCGTGGATATCTTAATCCTATAATATAACCAATTAAGCTATAGACCTGCACCTAATTTTATGATTGCAAGGTCTTTGTCTCGGGCTTAGAACCATTTTTAACCATATTTTGTACTTATCTAAACTAGTTCGCCCCCCACCCCCCCGCTTAAATGTGTCTAGATACGGGCCTGCTTTGTCTACTCCGCATGTTTAAGGTCTTGCTATGACGTCATCCCCAGGGGTCGTAGCGCTTTACATATTGTTCAACTTTCGCTTATGCAAATTGTTTTAGCGAAACTGCAGGCCCGTATCTAGCCCAAAAATGTTAGGGGGGCAAGGGCTGCTTGGGGCGCCGATTGGACTTCTTGGGGCGCCGGTGTACCTACAGTTGACGGTCCACGGAGAAGCGTCTAGCCCCCCCCCCCCCCAGACGCCCGAAAAGTTTAGAAAATATGGTTTGCACCGGAGGAACTATGAAAATGTCAGACATTTTAATTTTCGATATCGGCGTATTATGATCATTATAAAAATTTGAAGGAAGGAATACGACTTCAGCGTACCTATATTAATTTATAAGACAAACAAAATGTTTTGAAAAGGGTTAGAGTGCGACTTGTTTGAATTTTGAAGATTATCATTCCTGGCGCGGGCTTGAATCAATCTCATCACCATCGGAAATTTAACCTGAATATTTCCTTCAATCTCCAGTTGGCTTTCTTATAGTGGATTTCTTCGGGCGTCGGTATGTGGTCGTTTAGTCGCGTTTCCGTCATTGTAGATATCTGCCGCCACACTGCCCGACTTCTTTTTCGGGAGCATGTCTTCACACTGTTTAGTATTGCACGTTATACAATATCGATGCTGTATGTATCGGGAACCGTTATATACTTGACAGTTATACAAAGTTTAATTCCTGCTACTTTACACTTAACGACAGATTCTTGGCAGAAAAATAAACGCAAATTCTAAAAATTCCCTAAAATACCACAGAGAACGGATAAGGACTCACTGGGTTCTAGTCTAAAGTAAGTTTTATAATATCTGAAATACTAATACGAAAGGGACGCTTCAAATCCGGAAAAGTGGCGCGCTGAATCTATACTTGAAACAAGGCGCCCAGGTTTGCGGCAGTATCTGACATCTTTGAAAAAGATTGAGCGCAACCCTACCAGATCTATTGTCTAATGCGCTATAAACGGATGCCAGTGAAATATTAATAACTGTTGAGATTCGCTAATAATTCGAGTGGTAGACCATAAACAGCCCCTGCTGACCTATGATACTAGCTGAGCAATACGAAGCGACTTCAAGTCTATAAACACAAGATAAAATGAATTGTTTCCCCATGATCATGCGGGGGGTGCGCTGTATAACGGGCGCATATAACACAAGCCCTTCAAGGGGCGCCCAATCATGCTGTATTAGGCGCCCCATTGACCAAGTCGTGAGCGCCCAACCATTCTCCCTCGACATTATTTATTATCTGCGAACCGACAAACATACATTGTCATTATAATGCGCCCCATCAATCATGTCATTATTGGCGCCCCTCCGGGATAAGTAACACCACAGCTCACACAGTTTGGACGCCCCCTCAAGTTAGGTGTTAATCGTGTGATTCATTATGAGGCGCCTCATCATTTGGGTGGTGGGGCGCCTCATATAACGACATGAATAGAAGTGACATTGGTTAGGGGTCCCATCAATCTAGTAGTAGGAGCCTAACCAAAGTCACTCGACTTTATAGGGCGCCCATACTGAATATGGACTCGTTAGTCACTGGCTTCGTATTGCGTCCAATAGAAAGGGCGCCCATTACATTTTTCTCGCAATGGATAAAGGTATTATGCATTATGTGCGGCCAAACAATCATATATTGTCATAATAAGGCGCCCCACCAATCGTGTTATTATGGAAGGTCCTCTGGGATAAGGTGCACACATATCACACCGTTTTGACGCCCCACCAAGTTGTGATGTTCATCGTGTGACTCATTGTGAGGCGCCCCACCATGTGAGGGGCGCCTCATATATAACGACATGATTGATGACGCTCCCATAAAACCAAGTGACATTGGTTAGGCGCCCTGTCACTCGGCTTGATGGGGCGCCCATACTGATATGGGCACGTAAATCGATGGCCTCGTATTGTGTTCAATGGAAAGGGCGCCGAAGGCGCCCATTAGGGGCGCCTGCTTTTTCGAGGTGGGGCGCCGATTTTTCCCAGGGGGGGCAGCTGCCCCCCTTGCCCCCCCGCTAAGTACGGGCCTGGAAACTGTGAGATCAAAGAAACTAGTAAAGATAACAGAGTTATTCCCCTTAATTCACCAGACTGTAGTGTTATAATATAGAGATGTAAATCGAATATAAACTTAGCTTTTTGCTGTGGACCAGTTTGATACGATACTTCAGTTAAATTTTTCCAAACATTTTTTTTTTCATTGATTGGGAACATGGTGTAGTACACTCGTTTGTCGGAGCCAAATATATGTGGAGGGGGGGGGGGGTCCGACGGCACCCATACACTATGTTTTACTAATTTTTTAAACGTACCCAAACGGCTTGATACCACAATTGTTAATGCCATTTATATGTTGTATTGCCTTTCACTGGGTTACTAGGGTCTACTGATAAAACATTATAAAGGCCTAATATACTATTCAAAAAAAAAGTAGTAGTGGGGCGGATATGTGAAATGGGCGTGCACTTCCGGAAAGAAACATGAAAATTGGGCCATAGGGGTTTTGGGGTATGCTGATTTCAAAAATCACGGGAACCACGACGTCACTCCAGCCATTACCGCAAAAAATGGGGAAATTCAAAATGGCATCCATAAAACACGTTCTCGTTCATAAAATGTCTGTAAGTGTCCAGATTTCAATGATCTTGATGTCTATACCTATGTTATGTAGGTCCGGGAACCAATTAGGATACATATCAAGACTCATAACGTACACCTTAATGTTAAAAATGGTAAAATGGGCCAAAAATGTCATTACCTAAAATGTCAAACTGTTGCATAGGGGCAGACTGATTACCATCTTAGTAATGCAGTAAACACACACGAAGACTCATAGCGTTTTCTATAAATTATCACCTTCTCCTTCGCTAAATGGATATCAAGAATTCACCATGTTCCATTTCAGTGTAAACTAGCTATTACTCATCCATACAAAAACAGTCCACATATCATGTCAATCACCATGTTATATATGATCACGATAGTGTTGTAAAAATATTAATGAAACGTCTGAGCTTTCTTCGTCGATATATTCAGTGAAATAAAATAAAACCAAGTACGAACAATCCAAACCATTAAACAAAATTCGAAGAGCTAAGAAAACGGTACAGGCAAAATAGTGTAATCTGGCAAAAAAGAGTAATCAGCAAATACATTTAACAAGGTATAAGTATCGTTCACCTACCATGTCCAACAGACTTAAACTCGCTCCTAGGACATGTGCTACAAGTACATATGTTCAGTCGACCAACTGGGACATTTGTGTTCTGTTACTGTGTCAAGAACATGGTGGAACACTCATAAACCCACCAGCAACAGGTTTCTCGTCTCTTGCCACTAATTTACCTGCCTTTCGCGAAATGAACAAAGTGCCTTTACATATCAAAATTTCTCGATTAGATGGTGGTGATATTCCATAGAAAAAAACAATGTTACGGCATAAAAGTAGATGGCATAAAAGTTGTTACGTCCTGTTTAATGCAGCAAAAGTGGAGAGAGCCAGGAAGTTGCAAGAAAAAAATTGTATGAACGCGACCAAATCACCACATAAAAAAATACCTTCGTAGTTCAACCACTCCAGGATGTCCCATGGATACAGACGAGCTAAATCAGCCAGCTTGTCTTTTCTGTGATGGACCCACAGGAGATTTTCACAAAGCAGAAACGATGTCCTTTAATGCCCGTGTCAGAAAAATCGCTACAGAACTCAAAGACACAAAGGTGCTTGCCAAATTATCAGCAGGAGATATGAAGAACCAATAATACTGATATGCAACTGATGTTATACTTATACTTATTATTTTTCTATTTTTCTATCTTATTTTGTGTGTAATTATAGTGTTCTTCCTATATTCTATGTGTACAACGTATATGTTTTGTAGTTTAGGAGTGACTCCCAAAAGTTCTCACTTTTAAATGCTATTATATTGCTTTTCGAGTGATGTTACATGTGCATTTATATATGTCTTTGTAGCTTAGGAGGGACTTATGGAATATTAGTTTGTTTGCAAATTAAATAAGTTGCCTCATTAAACATGCATTATGCAAGAGCTAAATCTGCCTAGTGCAGGTCTTTATTTGGGCATGAAATGTTTTCTAAAGTATTAATTAGACATTAATTAACTGATCCAGGCCTTAATCAACTTTGGATGGCATCAGATTGCTCCGATACTAAACAGATTTAAACGTTTCAGCGGTTAATCAAATATGGCGCACCTTAACGCTTCGAGTCGTAGCTTTGATCAACCAGGTCCGTGGTTGAAATTATTGCACAGGTCGGTCAAATCTTTAAATGCCTATATCTTCGCTTGCAATAGAGTAATTTGAATGAAATTTTCAAATTATTCATTTTACATCATCTACTTTCAAACTAGTATAGCAAGAATGGCTAGTTCTTATCTATATCTTGAATAATGTAACTTTAAATAATGTTATTGTTATTGTTATTGTTATTATTATTATTATTATTATTATTATTATTATTATTATTGTAATTGAAGCCCTTTCTAGTTTTGATAGTTGTTCCTCAACAATAATGATACTAAGATGGTAATCAGTCTGCCCATATGCAACAATTAGGCATTCTGAGGTAATACCATTTTTGGGCCTTTTTTACCATTTTTAAGATTAAGGTGTACGTTATGAGTCTTGATATGTATCTTAATAGTTTCCTGGACCGCCAGAACATAGGTATAGACATCAAGATCATCGAAATCGGGGCACTTACAGACATTTTATAGACAAGAACGTGTTTAATGGATGCCATTTTGAATTTCTCCATCTTGGGCGGGAACGGCTGGAGTGACGTCGTGGTTCCCGCGATTTTTGAAATCAGCATACCCAAAACCCCCTTAGGCCAAATTTTCATGCTTCTTTCCGGAAACGCACAACTCGACCAAAACATGTTACATATCCGCCCCACTATAGGGGATATTTGATTTTTAAGTGTTATTAAAGGACCTAAGTCCGTAACTCAAAATCCTCTAAAATCTTTAACATCGAAAACACGAATTTTTGGCCATTTTAAATCAACACGGAATCCGTGTTGATTTAAAATGGCCAAAAATTCGTGTAAAATTCGTGTCACGGATGATGTAAACTTACCTGGAAAAGATAATCTTCTGATATCCGATGTTTTAGATAAAATATTTTTTTAACAATGGTACACGAGTCGTGTACCATAGTGTGCTTCAGCCCCAGTTTTAATAAGAGACTTAAGGAGCGAGGCTAGACATATTGCAACATACCATACGGCGTATGTTGACTGGAATAACTAGACGCTATAGAAATTTGCACTAGATTGAGACTGCATGGCTTATTTCGCCGAACGTAACTGACTTGAAATTGGGGAAAAACGGAAACCATTGAATGTAAATCAGTTTATATACATTCATATTACAGTATTATATGCGTTGCGACCCACTCTTGACAATTTCTAGGTCCCAAAAGTCACCTAATGAAACTGACGAAGAAACAAATGACAAAATGAAATGGAGTTCACATTCATCGATTTATTCCAAATGACCGTTAGACTAAGTAAGGCACAGACTGACCATTATAAGGGTAAAATGATACCTGGGGTCAAACAGCAAAGTTACCACAGCATCACAACAAAGTCATTAACGGGTAAATCCTCCGCTGTTTGCCAAAAGAAGCATTGATTCGACGTGGCATACTCCTAATGAGACATATACGGTCATTTTGGTCCAGATTGTCCCATTCCTGTTACAACGCAGCAGCAAGTTCTTGGACATTGGCAGGACGTTGTTGACGTTGACGTAACCTCCGCAAGGATGTCCCAGACATGCTCGTTAGGGGAGAGGTCGGGACTCAGTGCTGGCCAAGGTAATGTGGTGATGTTCTGTTGTTGGAGGTAACCTGTAACGATCCTGGCCCTGTGACATCTTGCGTTGTCATCCTGGAAGCTGAAACGGCGGCCATGACGTCGAGCGAACGGCACAACATGGACTGCCAAGATGTTGTCCCGGTAGTACTGGCCTGTAACACGCCCTGCAACAACATGTAAAGCCGTTCTTCCAGCAACAGTGATGCCTCCCCACACCATAACAGAACCACCCCCAAATCCATCATGTCTGATGACGTTAACGTCTTAGAAGCGCTCGTTTCGACGACGCCACACCCTCCTACGTCTGTCCAAAAAATCAACAGTGAACCTTGACTCATATGAAAACTTCACATTGCTCCAGCGTCGATTATCCCAGTGTTGACGATCCCTACACCAACGACGTCTTGCCCGAATGTGATGATCTCTCAAACAAGGGATCACGCGGTAGCTATTGGTGCGTTTGGGGGTCACATGTAACTGAAATGTTTCGTAGTCATTTGCATAATTTAGTATCATGCCCCCAAAATCAAATATCTCCTACTTTTTTTGAATAGTATATATAGATTTGAATGGAACCACGATTTCGGGGCCGTAGCCTACGTTCAAATTTTAAGACCAGGGGAAGCGATACTTCAGAATTTCCATTCCGATATCCTAGCTCCGCCATCACGGTGCCTCGATCAGTCTGCGAGTTATGGAAACGACGTTCGCCCAGTTCTCAACTCTAGCTGCATTATTTGTAGCGTTGATAATTGTCTTATTGACCGCTACAGTTGATATGCACAACGAGCCTTTGCGCAAGTAAAAATAACTTCAATTGCAAAATTTTCAACACATATAACCACAGTTGCGTGTTCTAATTCTGGTTCAGCACAAATATCGGGTAGCCGTTGATTTTTAGTAAATTTATGTGGTAATTAAATATAAACGTGATGACTTTGACTTTCCGATTGTTAACTTTCCATTTATTAGTAGTAACATTCCAATATCACCAGCTTATGGAGTGTCTGTGTCTTAGCTAATTCGTTACGCGAGAGCTTGTTCATTCTATTCTGATTTTTGTAAGTAGATCGAGGCATTTGTCATCTGAGCTTCAACTACAGGAATACTTAATAATAATAATAATAATAATTAATCATTTATATAGCGCCGAATATCAAACACGAGTGTTGCTCAGTGGCGCTTTACAAACACAATCATAAAATCGAAAATTAATCAACTACACAACATAATACATTTTACACACAGAGCGAGCGATTGTAGGACATATAAAACACTCAATATATATACCCAGGGCCATTGCGAGCTGGGTGTGTATGTGGGAGAGGGAGCCTTTCCCTTGGACGCAATACTAAGAGTAAGCCAATGACAAAAGTGTCCTTATCAGTGATATTGGTTGGACTACCCCCAGCTAGTTACGGGTCTGGTTCCCGCTAAAACTGTTAGAAATGTCGAATTACGAAATTAAAAAAACATATTCAACAGTTAGAAAAATAATTAATGGCTAATTAATGATGACAATTTATTTGGATCTCCACAAAGACTTATTGTTGTTTTAATACAGAAATAATCTGATCGAAATGATTCATTTTTTTTTTACCAGTTTACTGAAACTAAAGACAGAATATTCACAATCTAGATAAACAAATATTGAAGGCCGTAAATTAAAAAAATTCAAAACAGTTCTCAAAACACTATGTACATTGTAAAATTGACTATTAGTGGGAGTGAAATTTAAATATGCATGGAACACTGCATCGGTTGATTTAAATTATTTCGTACAGTTACAACAATGGAAATTATTACTGTCGTATATTAGTAGGGAGATTAATGTTTATTTGCAATTTAAAAAAATATCTACTTGAATTGAGGAAATTGTTTTGATGTTTTTTTTAGTAATTTGAATGGGAATTACACTGGACTCAATTCTATGGAATACAATTAGTGTTTTTTTCTGAACGACATTTCAACTAGGTTTTCCTTGTTTTTTTTTCAGGCATTATCCCAGTCTAAATGTTGCCAGGTTATAAACGAAGGTGGGGGTGGGTTTCGCTTGAACTGAGAGTTTTATATGTTAATAGAACAATTATAGGGAGAATTGTCAGCTCTTTATCTAAATCTTACATAATGCATCTTTAATAGAACTAATATAGCAAGAAAGGCCAACAGAACTGTTATAGCGAGAATTGTCAGCTCTTTATCTAAATCTTTAATTACATAATGTATCTTTAATCAAACTAGTATAGGGAGATTTGTCTTTAATTACATAATGCATCTTTAATCAAACTAGTATAGGGAGATTTGTCTTTAATTACATAATGCATCTTTAATCAAACTAGTATAGGGAGATTTGTCTTTAATTACATAATGCATCTTTAATCAAACTAGTATAGGGAGATTTGTCTTTAATTACATAATGCATCTTTAATCAAACTAGTATAGGGAGATTTGTCTTTAATTACATAATGCATCTTTAATCAAACTAGTATAGGGAGGTTTGTCTTTAATTACATAATGCATCTTTAATCAAACTAGTATAGGGAGAATTGTCTTTAATTACATAATGCATCTTTAATGGACTAGATGATGAGAATATTCCTTTTATAAATATAACCTGTATTGTCTCTAGTTTACGGTAACCGCTGGTAACGATGAATTACTTGTACATGTACTTTGTATTTGTTGTAGACTAGATCGGTTCATCCCTGAACGTCGACCTCGCTGTTTGCTTCGTAGTTCCTCGACTTTCTGTAACTTGTTTGTAACTCGAATCGGGGGTAGAATTTTGTCTATTTTTGGGGAGTTAGGAAACCGTAGCAGATTGGAAACTTTGTCTAAAATACAATCTATGGCAACTTTCTTTTCTTCCATAAAAATATGATTATCATTCACTTGTTTCTGTCTTATATTTTCAGGTGCCACCAACTTTAACTTAGCTCCCATATTAAATCTACAGCTACAGTTTTTAGCCATGAAGGTAACAGCGATATTCTCCTGACTCATCACCCGTATTCCTATATACCGATTAAACCCGAAACAGATCGGCTGAAACGGTGGAGCGTGCACGTGGGTTTGTTGATCTTTCCAAGACCATTTTTTACGTTTGGCACCATCGGTATCTAATTCTACTCCCTCCTGTTGATCAAAACCTTTAAAAAGTTTTATTACCGTTATATTGACTTAATTGGTAAATATAACATGTCTCTCTCGACTATTATTCTAGACATATTTAATTGACGGGTATACTATATCCCTGATAATATAGGTCTACTACACCGTTAACACTGTTTATCACGTGCATTTTGCATACCGATAGTTCATTGGCCAATCACGCTATTTTACCGAGATTTCGCCTCCACTGTCGTGTATTTTGTACATGGCGAGCAGCCCATATGTTGTTTATACTATTTTGCCTATACCGTTTTTTTTAGGACTTCGAATTTTGTTTGGATTGTTTGTACTTGGTTTTATCTTATTTTTATTGAGTTTATTTTAATGGGAATATGTTAATTATATTTTGAAAGCAGGATGTCTGAAAACACCATTTCTGAGTATTCTACATGGATGAACCTACCGAGAATAAATTGTCGTTCTTGAGCGAGAATAATCAATTACTACACAAATAAGGGATGAGGAATATTCTTTATTTGATCATAATGAATAATTTTAGCCGACATGCCGTCTTCAAATACCAACATATTATAATATAATTATCAATAAAGTATGTAGTTTAAACTCGTTGAGTATAATTCTAAGCTGCTGGGGTCATGAAGAGATCATTCTCAGATCTGGCTTACATCAAAGACCGGGCATTATTGAACCAAGGGAAAATATCCTCAGTCTGAAAATAAAACTTACGTTTTGGGAGACGCTGACAGAGTACGGCGGGCGAATGTTACGGAAGATTTTTTAAAAAAGTTAGGATGCCTCAAAATGCTATCCGAGACCATTTCTGGGTATTGTGCATCGGCATATTCGGAAATATAGGCTACATTTCCCGGGCTGAAAATAAGAATTGAAATTTTATCGATGCATTTTTCTGGTGGGGACGAGGCATATGACCCCCCCCCCTCCCCGTGAAAATCCAGGAAGGGGGGGGGGACACGTCCCCCCGGGATCTGCGGCCATGATCATATGACGTATATTACAGCTCCATGGGTGAACCTGCTGAGGCGTTATGGGGGTTTCCCCGACTAGCACCATTTCAAAGGACCCTGAAGTCCATCAACCAATTTTGGAAACTTAAGACCTACGGCTAACTGAAAACCGTAGTTACACTTATTCATCAAATTGGTAATGGATATATGCCTGTCACATCGACTATACCATACATACTTTGAAGTTAATTTGGCAAAACATATCGGTTATTTCTGTAGCCCCACAATTCTAAAGTTACCTTATCGAATGTTTTCTTTTTTACCACCCTGAACGCGACATCAGGCCCAAATTGAGGAGAAGTAACTGGCCATTATAGAAACTGTAAGATATCAAGATTTTTACTGGTTTTCGAAGAAAATTAAGTCCCCGAGTAGAAAATGCTCCCCTGCTTGGGCGTGTACCCTTGTTTTTTCCGCTTCAGGTCGTTGGTTTTGATGTGTGTCAAATTGTAAGACGTTGTTGGTAATGGCTTGCTGAGTCGCACAAGTGTTGTCGGGCAAAGTAGGTCTGGTACTGGTGCTCGGTTGATAAAGACAGTGGATGCCTATTTAATTCTCATGCTAGTAGTCATTTTTCTTCGTCGATATCTTGTTGAATACGTGCCTATTCTCGCAGCGACCGTATGCAACCAAGTTCCCTTCGAAGAGAGAGGCGGCTTCTCACCAATGCAACAAGGGTTCAATCCCAGCTCAGTGCAAGAAGTTTATCGTTGTAAGTGAGAGGGATATTCGGTCTCCCGTCCGATCAGGCAGGTTTCCCCCGAGTTCTTCGGTTTCTTCCTGCAGTAATGATCGAAATCATTCGCACGATCTGTGCCAAGGGCCAAATTGGAAAAAGGCCTCAGGCCTAATTTGCTTCCCTTGTAAAATGACGCGATTATTATTATTTTTAAGATTATCTAAGTCATTGCAGCCAACCTCTGCAAATGAAGTGCTTTCGTCCTCCGATTCGTTGTCATCACTTCTTTCTTTCAATATAGGCCTACTGGTGACGATGCAAATACTGGGCCCATAAAAAAAAATATTTGCTCACTATATGATGGCCTGTCATGTAATGCGATGAACAAAACATTCGAAGCGATCGACAGTCTGGGAGAGAAAATCAACCCAACAACTACGATGGATGATCTGATTTATTCAAGTATATTACAAAACAATGGGATATTAATATTAATAAAGCATGCACACAAACAACCAATCACATCACGGTGTATTCTAACGGTCACCAGTTCGTACCACAAGCACATAATAACTAACCAGTTCGTATCCAAAACATGTATATTTGTGTCCATTTCTAGGCCCCGATATTAGCGATATAGCTCCTTTAAGCAATATGAACAGTGCCCGGTTTTTCTGTTATAGGCCTACCTTTGTCAACGATATGAAATCCTTTTTGCGATTGGGAAAACAATGCCCAGTATGTTGCAGACACTTCCAAAATACCTGTGTAGATTGTAACAGGGCATATAATGAGGCATAAAAACAGATAAAAACACAAACTCGGACGGCGGTTAGAGAAATTTTTCACACTACCAAAAGCAAATAAAAAATACATCGTTGCGGATTGAGTGGACATCACCACGACATAAACGGCGGGGTGTAGAGGGGTTCCAGCACACAGTCCAATAACTATTATGGGAAAGCTTATCTGGTTTAAAACTAGTGCACCCATTGTGGCTCTGTATGGAAATTTGATATTAGGGCTGAGAAATACTCGACTAATTCCTAACGTCCATCGCCTTCTTTGTCGAATATAATCCATGATTGAAAATGTACTCTTCTCCCACATTTCCCCCTCAATAAAGTTAAATCTGTATCCCCTTTCCCACGCTTTCATACCGAAATAGCAATCTTCAGTAATGCTGCCTTCGGGTCCAAAATCAAAAGAGATGTTTTTTCTGCACCGGCATTGGCGACAATGAATGATCCCTTCCAATTATATATTGGGCAATGTAATATTCCTAGCGAAAACCGTAGCACACCATAATCAATGCCCACACGTATAGAATCCGCTAATGTCGTTATCCAACAAACAATTTCCTCGTTAGCGTAGGTAATCACACCTTGACCAAATTCATATTGTCCGTCATTGATAAAATTAATCACACCTATTAGACTGTTTTCTGTGATTAACGTTTCTTCATCTAAATGTATTATCCAATCATTATCATTCAATATATTTACTCCTTCTTCTAAACAATACTGTAAAGCACGCGCTTTATATCGAGATCCGTGTTTGGTTTGATAACTGTCAGGCACAACAACTTCCCGTACGTTTAGACCCTCTTTTATTCCAATTAATTTATCGGTAACCACTTCAAATATATAATTAGAGAGTCCGAATTCGGAACACGTGTCTATATTCCTCTGAATATTGGTCTTAACAAGTTTCGGATACGTTCCCCGAGTCACAACACGGAAATACATACATCGCTGAAGCGGCGAATTTGCAAGGGATTGTTTCAGAGCTGGTTTATCGGGAAAGTTGTTGAAACATATCAACCCCGCCATATTTAGACAGGTAAACAGCCAGGTATTCAACCACAGAACGTGAAATATACACGATAATAAAATGGCCAACCAGCTATGTTCTTGATTTTGGTTGTAGTTTTGTCTGGTGATGATTATTTGATATGCCGCTATGCCAATGAGAGTAAACATTACACAGACACTTGAGAAAATGTTTGATAAAACGATGCATGGCAGCTTCTGTTGTTCAAAAATCTCTAAATTCAAATAAAAAAACAGTAAGTTTAGTTTAAACATATTTTATCGACAATTATCAAATGGATTGAGCACAAGTTTCAAAAACTTAGAAAAGCTCTTTCGATACATACGAATAATAGACAAAGTTTAATACAAACGGGATACAAAAACAGTTACGAACATACACTAGGGTACGACAGAGGGTTGGGGTCAGATGCTGTGGAGAAGGTGGTATGCTGTGGAATAATGATTGCAAATAAAAAAATGAAATGGGGTTTAACGTCCTATATTATTGCACCGATGTGGCTAATGTAGACGGGTTTACGCCATGATACAGCGTTTTATGAGGGGAATTTTGCACGGACAGCGGCACTACGGCCTACTCTTATATCGAATTCAAACTTTGTCGGATTTTTTTTCGTGATTTTCGTCCCATCCGATCGACCAGACACTTCCCTTGCAAGCCCTACGTCCTGCACTACCGACAAGAGAAACCACTATTAACCGGTTTGAAGAGTTTAACGTCCACTTGACACAAAATAGTTCATTTGGGGACTAACACATGGTTCAATTTTATTTCAATAAATCGCTTGGGCGTAAAATGGGTCTTTTGCAATGGGAGGAAGACGAACATATTGCGGGGGATCCCCATGGCTAAGTGGATAAGACGCTGGCTCTCTAGCCTGGAGATCGGGTTTTGGATCCTTGCATTGACCGAGAATGTTCATCCAGTTTTTCCGTCGTAGTTCCCCCTTGTCAGTGATTCAGGAGAGAGGGTCTGGTAATGACAGCTGTCTAGTCGTTCGGATGGTACGAAAAACCAAGGTCCCGCGTACATATTGGCGTACCCGTAAAAGATCCCTTGACAATTGGAATTCGATTTAAGAGTAGGCCGTGGCACACTGTATGGCATATGCCCGTCTTCATTAGCAGAACAGTAGAACGGTGACTTCCATTTCATTTCATTTAAAAAAAACTGTAATTTAATAAAACTTTTTACATGTTGATTTTTTTTGTTTGAATTTAACAAATCGATCGGAAATAATTCTTTTATCATCATCATAAATCATTATTATTTCTAAGCTTCATATTATTGATCGTTACGACTAGCAATGGTGCTACGCGCCAGGTGTTGACATTACATTTTTATCTGATATACACCGCAAAATCAATATAACATATAACTGTCCAGGTTAGATGTATGTTTCAATAATTTGTTAACCATCGATGTTTGAATATCAAGATGCAAGTAAAGTAAAGAAATCAGAAAGAGAGAGAGAGAGAGCGGGAGAGAGAGAGAGAGAGAGAGACAGAGAGAGAGAGAGGGGGGGGGGGTTAACGTCATCTTGACACAAAGCAAGTCATTTCGGGACTACAATATTATTATGTTTTTTTTAAAAAATTATTTCAATTATTTGCTGGCGCGTAGTGGTCTTTAACAATTGGAGTTTACCGGGGGACCCGGAGAAAACCCACGAGGTTGGACAGGCGACCCTATAGTCCTTGTCACTTTCAACCGGGGATTCGAAACCACGCCAGTTGACTCAATGGCAGGTTTTGTGATACATCACGCACGTGCTAACCATTCGGCCAATCAGAAAGACTTTCCCATAGGCGTAGGAGCCGGTGGTGGTAGGGTGCATTTGCCCATAACCTTTTGGCCAATTTGACCTCTCCGCCAGACGGTTGAATTTAAAACCTAAAATTATTATTTCATCTACAGTTGGCAAAATGAAGTTCCCGAAATCTAATAAACCACTAATTTTACTTTCCTTTTTATTGAATACCAAGTCTAGAGCCACCCTCCTTTGTGCGAATTTTTTGGGGCATCCATGATTATTTGTGATTGCATCTGCAACAGTCTGATTATATGATTGGGATTCAGATCGACATAGAGTAAAATTTCGGTTGCTTAACTCACGGGTCAGGGTGGCAGAAAAACGCATTTGCGGCAGTTAAGATTTCAAAATTTCCTCGGGAGGGCGCCCCCCCCCCCCGTACCCTAAGGCGATTGATTGGGTGTTTGGGATTCAAGTCCGTCATCTAAAGCCTAGCTCTCAAGCCGCCGTACGTACTATTACGGGCAGCCCGCGGGGTTGGGAGGTGTGTGTGTGTGTGTGTGTGTGTGTGGGGGGGGGGTAACCCTAGGCTTGAGGTCTACTCGTCGCTTACGTGTGTTGGGCACCACAGAAAATTGCAACCATAAATAAAGCAGCATATTTTTTTATGTGATTCTAATCCAGTCCATTTCGAAGGCTAACGTTGACATCAAGAGTTCATTATGGTATGGATAAGTTAATTAATGTCTAATTAATAACGTAGATAAAACAGAATGACCTATAATAGGCAGAATTAGCTATTGCATAATGCATGTTTAATTTAATATGAATGTATGTAAAGTGATTTATATTCAATTTTTGAAAAAAAAATATTGTTATTTCTTATCAATTATGGTCGGTGAAATACGTGAACAGTTTAAATTGAATGACAGTCGTGTTTACGCCTGCTTATTGCATTCTACACGTTTTTTAAAATTGCGAATAAGTCTGTACAAATAACTTCACTGTTGTGTTGTAGGAATATGTAGGATATGTTTTTATTTGTTCATTACAAACTAACACCCGAACATATAGGGTACACGTCTTACTTATCACATGTTAATTGTGTCTTAAATATTGGATATTGGGATCCTTTAGTTTCAAGGCGGGATAACATCAACATGGATTGAAAATAAATGACCAATATTGAATTATAACTCATGTTATTAATTTCGAATATTATAGACAATATGGCCCCCGGATCAATTCACTTGATTTGTGATTGTTTTTTGGGGGGTTTTTGTGGGGGGGTTTTGCAATGTCTATTTTCTGTCTTGTCCGCAGATTTATCTTGTATACTTTTGTTTTGCTTGTAGTGCGGTCCTTCTGCACTTACTATTAGAGAACATAATTGTATTTTATTTTGTAACTTTTGGTCCCCGACCTACTTACTGCAATAAACTATTTATTTATTATTACTACACAAGACAAACACGCGGACAAGACACTCAATACATACTGACAATACAATAAAACAATAAATGTATATATTATCAAATGAGTCGGGGTGCGCGCTGAATCAGAAGGTCTGTCATTGATCCATTTCTCTCTCTCTTTCGCTGATGACCTCTGGCTTGCGGCTGTGGTTTCGAGCCCTGGTGTGAGCGTATGTGGCATGGAGATACATGTAGGGGCGCCTTCTCAACCTTGTTGGTTTCCTCCGGACACTCCGGTTTCCTCCAACTGCTAAAGACCCCTACGCGCAAGCGAATCATTGAAATAAAATTCAACCACATGTTAGTCCCGCAATGGCCTAGTTGTGTTGAGTGGACGTTAAACCCCATTCCTCTCTCTCCCTCTCTCTCTGTCTTTCTCTCTGGCTCTCTCTCTTTCGCTCTAAATCAATGGCGATTAGGTTGACCAGGCTCCCTTTTATTTAGGGTTATGGTTAAGGATAATACCTTGAGAGTCACATCAACAATGAATGCAAAATCAAGTAAATGGATCCCGAAGTCCGCTGACAGTTCCCGTGGACTGCGGTGTACTATGTTGGGTGGCTGATTTGTATCATGTCGTGATATCATGGTGTTGCCCTTCACAAGGCAACAACCCGACAACTCGACACTTGTCAACGATCACTCGGCAAATCTCGACAGATTCCGGTACCCTACATCTAGACTCGGATGTATGACAAATTCCGCCATTTTGGAACTATTTTAAATGACGTGGATAAAAAAAAAGGCCGCCCCCATGGAGATTATATCAACAAACTAAAAAATGGCTGCCCCATAGAGATTATATCTAGAAAAGACGCCATTTTGGGACTTTTTTGTAGAAGCGACACGTTTTCCTGTTAAAGTAAATCGGTAGTCGACTAGCCGCATCGCAAATGTATGGTCGTAAGGACATATCAATTATTGTCTAGATGTAGGGTTACGGAGAGTACCGGAATCTGTCGATGTTGAAGAATGGTCAACGATATCACACTTGGTGGAAGTGGACGTTAAACTCCAGAAACAAACGAACCAACCCGACATCACGACATTTACCAATCAGCCACCATAGTTTACAGTCCCATGCCTGTTGTATTGAAAGAAGTAATACTATAATAAGTCGTGATTCACGGAGAGAAGTATCAATTGTTTTTTTTTAAATAAATGTAAATGCAAATATTCAGATCCGGCTCCGAGTACATAAAGCATACTCAGACTTAAGTTGAGAATTTACTCAAACTTGTTCACCTTATTTTAACTAAACTATAGCCATTTATGAAAAGTTTGCTGATTATATGTATCAAATACATCAATAAGAAACCATTTGCAAAGTTTTGTGTTTCTGGATGAAAGATATTTCTCATAAACAGTGATTGAAAGTTGAGCAAATTCTCAACTTAAAAATCCGAGAATGCTTTTGAACTTGGGGCCTGGTATATTTCGGCCCCAAAACACGAAATAAGAAATTTCTAATTCAAATATACTCACGATTAAAAATAAATAAGCCGGTTTATTAGTAGTCCTGTTACAAACTGTGTAACTTTGTACAGACTGTAACACGTGTTGTTGATTGAAGAATAAAACATATTGAACTACTATATACAGTGTGCGAATTCATAAGAACAGATGCTGATTGCAGGATATTAAAATTTCGCTCCACATTTACTAAAATTAAGATACATTTCCACTAACGTATCTGAGAGAGAGAGCGAGAGAGATAGAGAGAGAGAGAGAGAGATTTTGTTAACATCCACTCGACACAATCTAGTGCCTTTCGGGACTAACATATGGTTAAATTTTATTTCAATAATTCGCTTGCGCGTATGGGTCTTTAGCAGTGGGAGGAAACCGGAGGACCCGGAGAAACCCTATGAGGTTGGACACGCGACCCTACTCCTTGCCACTCTAAGCCAGTGGCGGCTCCACTTTGAGGGGGAAAAGTTTCCTACCCAGCGCTGAAGGCGTAATCCCCATACTGCTGGAAATACAGATACTTAGAGCTTTTTTTTTTACTCAAAAACATTTCAGATTATAAATAACGATTTTGATGCAAACTATTTTATTATCAAGAGTAAACAGCTTTGCTAAATCATTCCCGGATTTAAACGAGGGCAATTCTTGAATTTGGGTATATTGTAGCGAAGTGGTCGACCACATTGTCCAGGTCCAACTTCATTGCCCGCTCCCTGTGTAAACTTATGACAGCCAAGTCGCGGAGACACTTGTCGGCCATTGAACTTCTAAGGTAGGTTTTTATGATTTTTAGCAAACTGAAGGTTCTCTCTACTCCGGCTGTGCTAACCGGGAGAGTTAAGGCTATCTGCAGAAGTTTTCTTAATTCAACAAAGGCCATTCTCAGCAGAATCAAATAGTCATGGAGATCTTTCATCGTTTTTAGTTTCAAATTGGCCCGGGCTATCATACTCTTTGCGTGACGGAACTCCAAGTCTAAATCTTCCATGTTTATGTCATAGGTTTCTGTCAATGCAGAAACATTCTTAAAGTCCAGAAACTTCTCTGAATTTGGATCAAGGGAAGCCAGTGACCGGTTAATAGCTAGATTTGTTGTAGAGAAACGGCGCTCCAATTCCGCCACAATAGTGTCCACTATAGGATTAAGGATGTACTTCTGAAAATCGAATGAATTTTCCATGATAGATCGGTGACCAAGTGTAGAATGAACAACAAAGTCATCTAGCCAGGATGATGGGGTCTGTTTTCTTTTCACACAGAAAAGTCCATTTTCGGAGGAAATGTCATATGATCTGTCGAAGTAAGATTCCTGACGGTCAGAGTCGTTGAATGATTTAAACTGCTGGATCAAACTTCGATAAGATTAGCGGCTTTAAGATAGTCTATATCTTGGGATCCTGCAGCGTATCAGATACCATTCGAGTCTCGTTGAGTACGTCATACATGATCAACATTGTACACGAATGTTTGGTCCATCAATGCCAACAACCCTTTAGCTGTCGTGGCTCTGTCCCGATGTGTGTCAATGGTGTTTATGTCCCGAAGGAAGAGAACGAAAGTGACAAAACCAGGCCCGAGGCTAGTTGGGGGGCGAGAGACACCCCCCCCCCCATGGCCGTTCCTGTCGGAATATTTCTGTCTGCGTCGGAAAAAAATCGCTGTTTAGGTATCTCGCATTTTCGCCGGGAGAGAGTTTTAGTACGACATATCCTCTCAAATTCGGCCGAGAGATAGTTAATGTCGACTGGAAACTCTTAATTTTTTCGACACATTCGCCACCTGCATGTCATAGAGGCTTATATTCACTCTCTCAGCTTCTAATTTTCGTGCTCTCCCTCCTCCTGCTTACGGCAGTCGGCGATGACCTTCGTTCGTTGATTTTTTGTCGTCGGAAATTTATCTTCCTCACCCCCCTATATCGGCTAAATTTTGGTTTCTGGCTTCGGGCCTGGACAAAACGTTTCTTTACTGCAGCAATAGCTTGAACTTTAGCCGCCCAGTGGTTGTCACATAATGCTTTGAATTCGATGTGTGTTTCTCCCCGTTTCTCCTGGAATTTTAACCACATCGTGTGTACGGCGGATCCGCTGGCGAAGTTGTAGATCATCTTCAGACTGCAAAGGGGACAACCGCCTTTACCGTGTCAACTATGGTCAGATTCAGCCCGTTATTAAAGGGACAATCCCGAATTAAACAGGGGCTCAAAAATACCTTGTCTTAAAATTTCAACTTAAAATATTGAGTCGTTTGGACGTGAGGGCCAAAACTGCTTATCCGGACACGTAACCCTTTTAAGATTTTGGGTCAATTGTTTCGTTGGGTGACCTTATAACCGATTACGGTTACTTGAGAGGGTTATGCAGTGAATAACCCATGTGTCGTACTTGATAGAGAAAGGCAAATTTCAAATACACATTATTTTTATAAAAAAATGTTTGGTTTAATCCAGATACCACAAAATACACCTTGGGGCAATGGACTCAAATTCTAGATGAAGACTGACAGATTTATGTCGTTTGAAAACGTATCATAAATATTGAAGTAGTTTCTCTACCCTTGACTCGAATATTTTAAGGGATTTTAACACAAAATTAAGCAGTTTTATTCCCAAAACAAATATCGGGATTAGCCCTTTAAAGCAATGCACATAAAGTGCATATAGTGCCGTCTCCCTAACTTTGTGCTGGACTCCTGCATGGCAACCGCTCATGACACTGGCTCCGTCATATCCTTGGCCCACTACGTTCAGAGGATCAATCCCCATGGAGGAAAGTTTGTTCAAAATATACTTACTGAGACTTTCAGCATTCAGTGATTCAGCTACAGTAAATCCTATGAACTCTTCGTGTACGTCTCCATCATAGATATAACGAAGAACGCATGAAAGCTGCTCCTTTTTCGAAAGATCTTTCGTCTCGTCTGCAAGGATGGTTACGAACTGAGCTTCACCAACTTCAGTTCTGATCTTCTCCATAATCATGTCCGATAACATTCCGATTATGGCATTTGGAATTGAATGATGTCGATGTGTGTATTTCGCATTGTTGGGTCCGCTGTCTAGTCGCTCTCTTAAAAGTTGGCAGTATGGTTTTCAGAAAATCTATTATTTCCAAGAAGTTTCCTTTGTTTCTACTGTCCTCATTTTCTCGGTGTCCCCTCTGTGCCATATTCTGAACAGCCGTCAAGCGGAGTACGTCGGCTATAATCTTTATAAAGTCTCGATTCGTTTTTACTGTTTTTCGATGTCCTTCATCAAGGAAATCCATTACGGTCTTCCCACTTTTTTCAATTTGCCGCCACGAGTTGTAACGATCGACGCTTACTTCGTGTCCTTGAGAATGCTCATGCTTGAGCAATCGATTATCTCTTTGTTTGAACCGGTGTATTTCCCCCAATGATCCTCTCCTCCAGTCAAAAACGCTCCACCAGAAACACCACTTGTTGCTGAACATCTAAAATGCTTACATGGGAAACAAAAGGCTTGGCGTTTACCAACTGAGTAATCAAGCCATGGGTGTTTCTTGTACCAATCAGGATTAAAACGTCTTCCATGGCTATTTTTGGCGAAGGTTATGTCTTTCGGCTGATGGGGGCCTTGTTCGGGAGAAGAAGAGATATCAAAGGGTCCTTGTTTTAGTGTATCATTGAGCGAATCATCATTCGACTTGTGTGTGACAGCCATTCCTAATATTTCTGACCCTGAAATGTCGGCCTCGACACCATTGTCCTCTACATCGCCCGGTATTCAATTAGCTCAGGTTAAGTGCATAACAGTAGGACGTTAAACCCCATTTCATTCATTCATTCCTCTACATCGATATTTCCCCACGGCACATCGAGTAGCCGCCATTCATTGTGCAAATCATCAACTTGGGAATGAATTTGTCGTAATACCTTATCATCGTCTCCCTCATTGCTGTTCTTTCTCAAACGTTTCTGCGACTCTGATGACGACGAACGTTCCCGTTTTTTTTAAAATACTTGTCCATCGTACAATAAACCCATAAAAAGTGTGAAAACTGTCCTACAATGGCACACCGAGGAAGATCAGAGCAGAGCACAGGTCGTGTTTTTTCTATGGTCTACACGTGAAAGGGAAATTACACAATATCATTGAAATTTGCCAGATACCGCCGGTGGAAAGTGTTAAACGAACGGAGTTGGGGAATCAAAGTTAATGAATATTCTCGCAGCTTTAAACCTATACCTCAAATGGTTCACGTGTTGTTTTCTATAGTAGGTTTACAGCAGGAGGGTTTGGTAAGAAATCACTCGGTCTGGTCACTACAACATGTAAGTAAGTCTATGACTGAGTGGGAATGTGGGACTAAATCACCGTATTAGTAGCATATACTATTAACAAACCATATTACAATAAATTTCTTTCAAAACCATTTGGGTTGGGGGGGGGGGGGGTAAACAGTCTTCTGGCATGGCGATACTTATGTTCTCGAGTGACGATGTGTTGATCTAATGGCCAACGGTTGCTAAAACATTGTAAACATAACACGTCCACCAGTAGACGCTGGCAGATGATAATCTACACTTCGATATTTCTGGGAAATGGACAGCGAGTAATCACAAATACAAGCTTTCAATGGATTCTCCCTCAATCAAGTCTATTTTGATAAAAAATATAAGTATCGAAAATAAATAATCTACACTTCGACATTTCTGGGAAATGGACAGCGAGTAATCACAAACACAAGCTGTTTCTCCCTCAATCAAGTCTAGTGTGATAAAAAATATAAGTATCGAAAATAAATAATTATAATTACACCAATCATTACAATATCAATCTAATAGACACACACACCTCCCCCCCACCCCCTTCTCTCTCTCTCTCTCTCTGGTGGATAGCGTTATCATAATATATTATTAAAAAATTGATTTTTGTGATATAAATAAGATAAAATAAAAGTATATTGATCGAAAAAAAATAATTATATTTACAGTTTAATTATCTAATATAGCTTTATGTGGATAATAGATAGATACCATAAAAACATACAGTCTGATAAGGACAGCTGTCTGGTCGTTCGGATGGTACGGGAAAATGAAAATGAAATAAAATGGAATTTAACGTCCTACTGTTCTGCTCCGCATGGGCTAACAGCATATAGCCTACTCCATACAGTGTGCTATTCTGGAAATTTTGCCCGGGCAGTGGGCAGCGGCGCTACGGCCTACTCTTATATCGAATTCAAGCTGGCAAGGGATCTTTTACGAAAGAGAGAGGGAGAGAGAGGGGGAAAATGGGGGTAATCGGGTCTAGCCTACGGTTCAATTTTATTTCTAAAGTGTCTTTTCCATTATGTGGAAAAAGTACTATGTACAAAGTCCTAATACCGGTAATGATAAAGTCAAAATACCTCTAACGGCAAAGTGTTTGACTTTATCGTAAGTAAAAACTTTAAAACGTCAAATGCAATGTGTCTATTGTGTCATCTGCTTTATTGGAAAATGTTTGTTTTTTAACATGTGTACATTTGACATTTACATTTTACATTTGCGCTCAGCAGCATCACAGTTGTACATAACATCTTAAGGGGGGTGGCTCCAATTCAATGAGAAAATATTAAATAAATTTGACATTTATTTTAATCACTTGTTTCTACTACAACTTATGACATTCAAATATAGATAATTATGTTTCTTGGTGTTTTAGCTTTACTAGGATATATAACAATCTATATTTTATCAAGCAGGTTTTTTTACGCTTTTCCTCAACGGCATGGGGTGGCCATCCTGGATTATGGGGAATGGGCGTGGTCCAGGTTCCGAAATGCAAATTTTTAAAAAACTTGTGTGTTTACGATAAAGTCCTGAAAATTTCAGAGCATTAGCTTTAATAGTTCATAGTGCAATTTAAAAAACAAATATTTTCTCATTGAATTGGAGCCACCCCCCTTAAGTGTGTGAAAAAGCTTCATTTTACGTCCGCTTCCACTGAAGTGATATCGCAGACAATTGAAGGGGTCATTTCCATACCACATCTAAGTCCATTTTTGCTGGAAATGAGATTTTGGCACAGGTGTAGAAATCCAAGGGAAACGAAGGGTATAATACAAGTTTGAATGTCTCATCTTTATTTGGTAGGGTACTGTCTCCTTTTTCTCATACTATAGGCTTAACTTAATAGATTTATTATAACTTAATAATGCGACGTTTGTCAGTTGACGCTAGGCCTAAAAAATTTTTTTAAATGATGTTAGCATTGTTGAAAATCTTAAAACCTTGCATGACAAGTATGTCATTGTACCAGCTGACAAGACGTCCAATAACACAGTGTTTATATGTAAACGACATTATTCTGACTGTCTGTGCAAAGAACTTGACATTGTATACAGTTTGGTATTTATTAGAAGTTAATAAAATACAATAATGCATATATTATGATGACTTCGTATGATATACAATCAATACTTATTTAATTGGTGTTGAAAACATTTCAATTTTCATTGATGACAAGTTGATCTTATATACAGTTCATCTTTATTAGGAGTTAATAAAATATAATAATGCATATAATAATATGATAATAATCGCGTCATTTTACAAGGGTAGCAAATTAGGCCTGAGGCCTTTTTCCAATTTGACCCTTGGCAAAGATCGTGCGAATGATTTCGATCATTACTGCAGGAAGAAACCGAAGAACTCGGGGGAAACCTGCCTGATTGGACGGGAGACCGAATATCCCTCTCACTTACAACGATAAAGTTCTTGCCCTGAGCTGGGATTGAACCCTTGAACCCTCGTTGCATTGGTGAGAAGCCGCCTCTCTATCGCCACGGCTATCTGATTGACTAAATATAATCTACAATCAATACTTATTTAGTCGAGAAGAGATTATAAAACATATTTCGTTGAGTTTCAGGGTTTTTACGCTAGCACCCTGATTCATTTTATTAGTGGTGTAGGACGGCTGTCGCTTACCTCTAGGGGACGTTTTTGCGTTAACATCTTACGTAGAATAATAACAAACAGCTTTATGGATAACATTCACTAGGTAAGGGTCTGACTTATTCAGAGTTAAAACCCTAATGGAAGGGGGGGCGGGATAAACATATACTCTCTTAAATGATTATAGGTCTTTTAAATTATTTTAATATTTTAATTATTTAATGTTTAAATATTCTTTAAAATAGGGATTAAGGGTTAATTATATAGTTGTTGTTTTAGTATGGATTCTCATCTCACTCCCTTTAAAGGTTTCTCATTATTATTAATAATAGTTTACTTAGGTATGACTTTGAATGGCTTCGGCCTTACTTTGTTAATAAGTTTATTGTTAACTATTTATATATAACCTTCTGTAACATGTTGATTGTATCATTGCTTGATAACGATGAGAGTGTCCTCATTGAAACGTTGCAGTTAATAAACCCAGTGAATGTTATCCATAAAGCTGTTTGTTATTATATATCTCTTTCACTAAATGCCATTCAAAGATACTATACGTCATCTTACGTGGAGCAATAACCTTTGTATGCAAATATTGGACATCACGTGACATTTTCGGAAACGAGGCTGAGATCAACCTGGCACACTGTCAGCCAGCACGTCACCCCATAAAAAACCCCAACCCTTTCCAAAAAAACATTTGTCATTTAACAAATTACATTCAAAGCACAGTTTAACCGCGGGGCCCCTAACGCGACAAAAAAAGATTATTTCATATCTATCTGAATGGCAACACGGAGAACGCTAGATCGAAGACGGTCCTTAGCATTTAATGACGTCCTATGTGGATTATGGGTTAGGGCTAGCCCTGTTTACATCGCGAGACTCTGACGAAATATGCAGGTCCTAGCCCTTACCCTAACCCTTACCCTAACCCTTATCCTAACCCATGTCAAAAAATGCTAAGGACCGTCTTCGATCTAGCGTTCACCGCGTAATACACAATTAAACCGTCTGTAATACAAGATAAATTACAGAATATCTGGAATGGAATTGGAGTTTTTATGGACGCATATTGCCGTCGATCATGTCCGCTAGTCCATCCACAATTTGTTTGTGAACTTTATACATTGTACTTTTTACACATAATCAATGGAAAAGACATTTTAGCAGAGTGTTTAATAGTGGCTACGATACCCTACCATAACACACAAGGTTTATCGTAGTAAGGGTAATAATGTGGATGTTAATGAACTGGTCACATACCAAATTTATTGTGTGTGGTGCCGTCATCATGTTCTTACTATTACAGCCAATAAGGCTCTCGTTTTGGACTTTGCTCCTTTATTTTCTCATTACACATTATTTATTTTTATTGCAAAATTGCTATATTCACCGAATTCACGGGGGTGGAGGTTGGGGGTTGGGTCGGCGCTGGCTCGTTAGTCATGATGTATCGGGTTCGACTAAAAAGTGCCCCGGAGTTTGGGCCATTTCATTTGAATATCATTTTGTGATTGAACACAGAGTTTGTATAGGAGATATTATAAAGATATGTATATATATGTAGAGTGAAATGGGGTTTAACGTCCACTTGACACAAACCAGGCCATTGTGGGACTAACATATGGTTCAATTTTATTTCAATAATTCGTTTGCTCGTAGGGGTCTTTAGCAGTGGGAGAAACCGTGGTGCCCAGAGAATACCTACGAGATTGGACAGGCGACCCTACTCCTACACGCCAGCCGGTGAATCGAAACCACACCAGTTAACTAAATAACAGACCTAATGACACAGCGTACACGCGCTAACCAAAAAAAAGAAGATTTAGAACGACAGTTTTCGAGGGGGTATATAAAATAAAATAATGTCTAGAAAGCCTGGCGCGAAGGGGTGGGGGTGGGGTGGCAAAGCTTCCCAGAGGTTTATATGAAATTAACTAATCTGACAAAGACTGCTGCTTTAGTAAATAGAACATTGAAACTCAATGTCTGGGAAGTCCTGGTGCCACCCAAGTCCGTAGCTAAGGCGAAGGGGTTGGGACGAGCTGCAAGGGGCGGCAAAGCCCCCCCATCCCTCTTCAGATATATTTTTTAACCCCACCACCTAGCATTGGGATGCCCACAGCGAAAAAAAAAATAGTATTTTGATAACATATATATGTTTTAAATAATTTTAAAAACTATTATAGGATTGGTTTTTCACGTCTTTATGTAATATTTCTATTTTCAATTTTTACTCTTCTACAGTCTCAAAACTTTCAGATGCTGCACCCCCACCCGATTCTCCGTGAGTCCGAACTCTGGATACCGGCCTGGTGCCATACTGATTGCCAGTTGTAATTTCTTCGGCTTGTCTTGTCATGAAACCCCCTAAAGACTAAAAATTGGTATTTGACCTTTAAGCAAATAAAGTTTCGCCTCTCCATACAGGCCATGGGCTGCACAAGCGCACAGGGCCGTATCTAGGATTTTAAAGGCGGGATGCATCAGAGTGGTGGGGCGCCAATATAATGCTCGAGCCCCCAAAGACCGATAAGGCCCTATGAAATGTGGATAGAGCGACCAAAACAAACCCTCTAACGGCATGCGATGACACAGGCGCGGATCCAGAAGGGTGATAAAAAGGGGGATAGCAGGGGAATTTCGCCAACGGTGGCATTTTGGTGGGCGGCACTCATGTCTGGGGTCCGTCCTCAGACAATTTTGGTAGATAACGCTGCTGGTAGTCCTACCCATTGGTGTGTAGGCGCCCTAAAAATTGACCGACCCCAAGAGCATCGTTGTGTGATCATAATCAAGTGTATTCTTTTATAATTGTAAGGTTGTCAATCATTTTCTTTGGCTGGGGGGCGCCATTTCTCGGGGCTTCTTATTTTTTTCTGAGGGTTTAATTTACCCCCTGAACCCCCGCTAAATACGGCCCTGCAAGCGCAGTGGACGCTCTTATGGCTAGCCCTCGGAGCTTTTTATTATTTTGATACATTTTACACAAGAGTCAAGCGATTGTAGCCGCACAAAACACCTAATATATAAATCAACACTTGAAAGCACTCTAGAAAAAACCCGTTTTGATTTTTTTTCGAAACTTAGTTAATGATGATGCATTTTTCAGGGATTCGGTTAAACAACATGTACTCTATAATTCAGGAGTTCTTGTTCCTGCAATTGTCTTATGTTTTGGTTTAACAAGCAGGTTGCTTGGAGGTGATCGCAGGGTTCTGGATGGAGTATATGAAATCAGGAAATCTTTTAGGTATCCTGAGACAAACTCACAGTGTCACCAATGTTCAAAGAATTGCTTTTTGTTTTGCGGACATGGTATTTGCTTCTACTTTTAAGTAAGTATGTGTGGCACAGCTTCCCCCCCCCCACCCCCTGCACTTATTATTAGAACAACATTAAATTAAATTCGGAAATATTTCATTAATTAATATTAAAATTGTCGCAATCTTAAAATCGTTGATTTTCAAATGAAATCCTAACTCGATCGGTCAGTTATAGTGACGTATTAATGACATGCATTATTTAGTCGAAAGAGTTGTCTCCCCTGTGTTTCCGCTTCAGACCATTGAGATAATATTTATTTTTAATATTTATATTAACAATTATAATTACGAGAACTAGCTGATGTAAGTATCTTTAGGCACATTTAGGTTGTTACCAAGGGCATTGACATCAAAATATGTACATTTTTAAAAATCAAAAATGAGGTTTTTCAGCAGTCTTTATTCTCGTTGAAATTGACGGGTCTGGGCGGATACCGGATGCGTGTCAAAAAAGAGGCGTACCCCCGACATTTTGATGTTGGGTATTTACATGTTAAGCTTATACTCTTGCATAATAATTTACAACCTTTGCATGTTTATAAGTGTATTTTTATGATTGTTTCAAGGTATTACACTATCTGTTTAGTTTTATCATAATATGTAGAATTATGTCGGGTTTGAACTGAACAATATGTTGAATATGTCTGCTTCGAATTCTCTCTTCTGTCGTGTACGGTACGCACTGTTATGACTGTAGTTAATACCGTAAGCTATATGATGTAGTAGGGCTTATCACATGACCCATATAACTATGTCTTCCCTAAAGCTATACATGTAGTAGGTCACGATATTTTCTTTAGAATTGGGTTTTAATCCCTGCAGACGTATTTATTGTATTTTGCGTCCATATTGGCATTGCGCTTAGCATGCAGTATAGCAGCTGGGTGCTGTAACCATGGTGCTTTGAGAACACGTGCCACTGATTCTCCTCATGTGAAACTGTATTCTGTTATAAAGTAATGCTAACAGCATATTTTCCCAGTTAAACCTGTAAAGGTGCATAGTCATCAGTCTGAACAATATATCCAGTAAGAATGAAAACAGTTGGCTACTTTGAGGGGAGGGGGTCATGGCTCCCCTGTCCCCCTAAATTATCTGAAACTACCGATAGGCCTAATTGTCTTGAATTGGACAAAAAAACACAAAATTTATCCTTTTTTATGCAAAAATTAATAAAACTAAAGAACAGGGTAAAGGTGGGTTTACACTATAGATTTTTAAAGTAAAATCACAGCAGACATTGAAGCCATCGACTTTACTTCATAAAATCTATAGTCTAAACAAAAATATCGTTCATAGATTTGTCATTCGCCGACTTACGATTTTTTCAAGTAAAATCGATGGAAATAATTACCGCTAGCCAATCAGAGACCATCTAGCGGGATTTGATCACATGATCATCAAAATGGCGAATGTTTTTTGATTTTTGTTTCTTTTTCTTTTTAACAAACAGGCAATTATTAGCCAACAGACTGCTTCTTCCATGCTTGCTGGTGATAATATGAACAGTACTACTTGTATAACTATGTAACCTGACTGCACTCGGTGACCTTATTCTGTCAGACAAAATTATTTTCTGTGAATATCTGCAAGAGTGAACGTACTGACTTCATAGATTTTTTGGGGGATCACGGTGGCTAAGTGGATAAGGCGCTGGTTCGCTAGCCTGGAGGTTGAGTGTTCAATCCCTGCATTCGCCGAGAAAGTTAATCTCGATTTTTCGGCGTGATTTCCCCTTGTCAGTGATGCAGAAGGAGGGCCTGACAAGGACAGCTGCCTAGTCGTTCGAATGGGACGGAAAACCGAGGTCCCGTGTACAAATTGGAGTGCACGTAAAAAATCCCTTGGCAGTTGGAATTCGATATAAGAGTAGGCCGTAGCGCCGCTGCCCGGGCAAAATTTCCCTCATAGCACACTGTTGGCGTATGCCCGTCTTCAATTGGCCCAGGTTAGGTGCTTAAGCGTAGGACGTTAAACCCCATTTCATTCATTCATTCATTCATAGATTTTTTGAAGTCAAAGTTTCCACATACATTTTAAAGTCAAAGTTTCCACATACATTTTAAAGTCAGATTTTACTTTAAAAAATCTATGGTGTAAACCCACCTTAACAGTTACATGGATTTCTTCTTTTTTTTTTTTTATAAAAATAGCATATTATAGGCCCAACCAAAACCTAAAATGAATGCTTAAATATTTAAAATTAACTCCTAGAGTTCTTTCATGTTGGACTCATGACCCCGTTTATATCCCAGACGTAAACTGGTCCTGGCAGAATAGTTACCTTTATTCATTTTACTCCTTCGTGCACTGGGGGGTTGAATAGGTGAATGGTTAGCATGCGGGCGCTGTATCATAAAGCCTGTCATTGTGTCAACTGGCGTTGTTTCGAATCCCGGTTGTACGTGACAAGGATTAGGGTCACCTGTCCAACCTTGTGGGTTTTCTCCGGTTCCTCCCACTCCTAAAGACCCCTACGTGCAAGCGAATTGTTGAAATAAAATTAAACCATGTTAGTCCCGAAATGACCTAGTTTGTGTTTGTCGCTTGCAAAATGTGGGCATATCCTACCTGGCAGACGCTGGATGAAGACTTTTAGTCTTCGATTTCCTTTTGTTTTCATAAAAATTTATCTTCTTTTTCAGATTGTGTAAGAATATTTCATCATGGAACCTCCAGACGACGGTAATGCCCCACCGACAACAATTCAAGGTTTTGGTAGGCCAACCCAGAATACTTCCTATCCACCAGTCCAACACCACTCCCAACCTTACAGAGATGACTATAGCTTGAATTACCCCGTAAACTATTCCAGACAAGCCCTTCAATCATCGACACATTTATATTCTGAAAAATACCCAATGGAAAGAAAGCTGTCACAAACAGCGGCACCACAGTTACTTAAAACAAAAATTCTCACCCAGCACGAAGTCGATCAAGAAGTTTTATCTTCAAGACAACAGATGCATAACATATCTTCACACGCTCGGTTAGATTTACATAATTCTCTTGTAAATTCGAGAAGTGCAGCAGGTGCTGAAGAAGAGCTACCGATTCAACATAATGAAAGAACGTATGGCATCTTAGATACGGAGATACCACCCCTGCCCCTGTTTCCACTACAATACAAGAGACCAGCATCAGCGGTGTCTAAAGGATATTCAACTACAGAATATACACCTGCAAATTCTGTCAGTCATCCAGATAAAGAAACACGTAATTTCCCAACGAAAGAAATGCTATGGACACAACCAACTGAACTCAACACAGACAGGAAATTAGCTGTCGATTACACAGAAAAGCCTTTGGCAGTAAACACTGCAGAGACATTAAAAACACAAAGGACCGACAGTTCATTGGTTATCTCTGAAAATCCGAGATTCAATACGCCATCAATATCATCCATTGAAAATGTCACAGAAGCTGTAAACATAACTACCACTCTTGTTTTTCCTGATTCACAGCCATCCAAAAACAAAATGGTGGATGGATCAACTCAAACATCCAATGAATTCAACATAAATGATTTAGGGGCAAAAAAGAAACCAAATTTCCAAGATGCTGGTGTGCAGGCATCCGTCCACCAGTCTAATTCTGAGTGCCAGACAGCAGTGGTCCCATTCCAAGTATTGCCGTTACCAGAAGAGGATTCTTATGACATCAAACAGGATATTAAGCCTCCCATCTTGAATTCTAGCAGCACTTTGACTAGCAGGTGGGATTCAGATGCCGAGGAAATACAGCCGTCACTCAGCACCCGAAGCAGACTGAGAGTCGTTCTGAAACGTCTGGCTGTTCCAGAAGTAACTTTCAATTCACCCTACGTGGAAGAAGACGAAGAAGAGGATGAAGAAGAAGATAATGCTGCAATGTCTGAAGAATGGCAAGAAGAGCCATCTCCTCCGCCGAGAAAAAGGACAAGGACTATGACTAGTTTAAAGAAACGGCGTGCCACACTCTCGCAGAAATCTCTACGATTACGAAAACCATTTAAATGTGAATATTGTCATAAAAGATTTATTAAGCAGACGTCTCTAGACACTCACGACCAGTACCATTGTACAAAGAAAGCAAGGAGACTTGCTGCGAGACTGAAGCCAAAACCGATAGAATCAGAAGAGCTGAGAGCCTTGCGATCGAGGAAACCATATAAATGTCCTTTTTGTCACAAGCGTTTTATAAAGGACTCGTCATTAGAATGTCACAAGCTAAACAGCTGTACAAAGAAGAAAAGGGGTGGGGACTTTATATGTACCGAATGCGGCGACCATTTTACGATGTTTAGCCTCTACAAAAAACATGTTACCACGCACAATACGGAACTTTTCAAATGCAGCTGCGGACAACATTTTCAGAGTGAGTTTAACCTGACCTGTCACATCCAGTCAGCTGCGGATGATGGTTTAAAACACGGGGAAGAGTTACGACGACTTCCGTACACAGACGAACAAAAGGCTCTTCATATCAAAAAGCCTTTCAAATGTCCGTTCTGTCATAAAAGATTTATCAAAGAATCCTCGCTGGAAAACCACACGCTGAACAGTTGCACCAAAAACAGGCGCGGAACCAATTTTATCTGCCCTGAATGTGGCGACCATTTTCCTCTCTTCACAACCTACAAGAAACATCTTAAACAACACAGTGGAGAGTTTTACAAATGTACGTGTGGAGAAAAATTTGTAAATTATTGCAATCTGAAAAGTCATACAGAGACCCCGCATCCAGAAGATAATTTCACACACGAAGAAGTTCATCCGTATGCTTGTAAAATCTGTCAGAAATCTTTCATTCATCAAGGTCGTTTCAAGCGACATATGATCACACACGAAAATAATTCTAAAATAGCGTGCTCGTTGTGCGGGAAGGAGTACGAGAAAAGTTACATGGAAATCCATGAGCGGACACATTCGGGTCTGAAACCTTTCAACTGTGATTATCCTGAATGTAATACCGCATACAAATCAAAAAAACTTCTTCAGAGACATCAGCGCGTTCACGAAGATAAATATCAGTTGCCTTGTATACATTGTGATAAAGTTTTTACACAACCCAGCCGTTTGAAGGATCATCTCCGCGTTCATACGGGCGAAAAACCCTACATTTGCGAGATTTGCGGGTATGGGTTTAGTCGTACAAACCATCTCAACAGACACAAACTTGTTCATGCTAAGCAGGAGTTGTTGAAAGAGCAAGAATTATTGAAAGAGCAAGAATATTCGAAACAGCCTGAATATTCGAAACAGCCTGAATTTCCAAATAGGTCAGAATATCCAAATAAGTCAGAATTTCCAAATAGACCTGAATTTCCAAATAGACCAGAATATTCAAAACTGTCAGAATTTCCACACAGGCCAGAATATTCAAAACATTCAGAATTTCCAAATAGGCCTGAATTTCCACACAGACAAGAATATTCAAAACCGCCAGAATTTCCAAATAGGCAAGAATATTCAAAACAGCCAGAATTTCCAAATAGGCCAGAATATTCAAAACAGCCAGAATTTCCAAATAGGCCAGACATATACCCAATGGATTCTGTTCGTCAGTTATTTGTTTTGTAACTAGAAGTTAGGGTACATATAGTTCATCAAAACTTAATTAGGGCCTATTCCTCATCATATGTGACACCCAACGGCAAAACCAGTTACGTGTCACAATTTTTAAAAACGATTGCACAAAGTAAACTCATATTAGGTAACTAGCAATATAATTAAGCCATTTTTACGGTTCTTTTTTTTCACAGCCTCCACAAAATACCTTTTTTATGCAATTTTTTATTATATTTTCACAAAATTGATGGATTTAATGAAAAATAGATGCTCTTCTGAAGCATATTGTGCCCCAAAAATATTTTGGGTAGTTTTGACACATATAGTGTATTTTACCGTGTATATAGAAATAGAGCCGTAAGACATGCGACTGGTTTTGTGCCGGGGAGTCACATATAATATAGATTTAAGCTTTAAATTACTGATTCTTTTTAGAAATTATTTTATAGAAATTAATGTAAAAGTGATTTGGAATTGTATTTTTGAGATAAGGGTTGTTACATGGTAGTTTCTTTTATTTGGGGGAATTTCCAATGACAATACATCATTTTCTTTTTAGAAAATTTATTGTTTATTTCTTTTTGGAAATCATTGTTAATTTCTTTTTGGAAATAATTGTTAATTTCATTTTGGAAATTCATTGTTAATTTCTTTTTGGAAATTCATTGTTAATTTCTTTTTAGAAATTCATTTTTAATTTCTTTTTGGAAATTCATTTTTAATTTCTTTTTGGAAATTCATTGTTAATTTCTTTTTGGAAATTCATTGTTAATGTCTTTTTGGAAATTCATTGTTATGTTCTTATTTATTGGAATTTGTTGTGAAATTTTGTTATTTCATGTGCTTTCTTTGTGTCTGTGAATTTCTTTTTTATTTCCTTTTATTTATCTGAGGGAATAGAATGAAAGCTAGACATTCTGGATGATGATTGTGATGTTGATTTTTTAAAAGTGTAATTATTGAGAAATAAATTGGACATTTTTTTTGAAAGCCCTTTGTTGCACCACCCTGTTTTCAGGAAATGTAATTGCTTTTAGACTTGTTTTCAGTTGGAACACAAACTGGCCCCGAGTTCACAAAGCATTCTCAGACTTAAGTTAAGAATTTGCTCAACTTTCAATCACTGTTTATATGAGAAATATATTTGATCGAGAAACACAAAACTTGGCACATAGTTGCTCATTAATGTTTTTGATACATTAAAACAACAATAGTTTTATAAAGGGCTATATTTTAGTTAAAATAAAGTAAACAATTTTGAGTAAATTCTTAAATAACATAAGTTTGACAATGCTTTGTGAACTCGGAACCTGAATGACAATCATTTAAGACGAGTTATGTGCTTTTGTATTGTCTGAATGTTGATGTCTTTTTTTTATCTTATTATTTTGAAAGGAGTGGCTGGTTAAAGTTAAAGACACATTACGTGTATGTAACAGTTAAATCTGCCTATTGTCATCAATCGTTATATAAAGTATTAATTAAGACATTTATTCACAAAACGTCAACAAGCCCGTAATCAACTCTCTAACCCATCAAATGGTTGTGATTTTAAATGGACTGAAACATGGCCGCCATTTAAAATGGATAATCTAGACAACGGTAGCAAAGAAAATCCAGACTACACTATTCTTCAGTTATAATTTTGCTCAGAATAAAGTAATTTGACTGAAATTTTCGAGATAACCCTTTTTCATTTTTCTATTTTTAATCTATTTATAACGAGAACTGTCATTTCTTTATCTAAACCTTACATAATGTATCTTTAAGAAGCGCTAATGTTTTAAATTTGTGATCGTTAAATGCCTAGCATATGTTGTGACGGGGTTTTCAGCACTTGTGTTCTAATGCCTTGCTTTCTTTAAGCCAAAATTTATAATCTAATCTATATAATATGGTGTATTACTTAGGTCTATTAAATAGATAATTCTCAAAGCTGATACGATGGCCTTGCTTATAAGTAATTTAGTAATATTTGAAAAACCCAACACAGTTTATATGGAAAACAATTACTGGTTTGTAGACATAAAGCATTATTTTTTAACAAGTGTCCACTTATAGTTATCGAGCACATTTGTTAAAATGTCTTATCGTTATCAAGCATATTTGTTGAAACCTCTTATTGTTATCTAGCACATTTGTTGAAACTCTTATCTTTATCAAGCACATTTGTTGAAATGTTGTATCGTTATCAAGCTTATTTGTTAAAATGTCTTATTGTTATTAGGGGCGCCTTCTCAACCTCGTGGTTTTCCTCTGGGCACTCCAGTTTCCTCCCACTGCTAAAGACCAGTCAGTGTCGGATCTAGGGGAGGCAAAGTGGAACAAATGTCCCGGGCCCCCCCACAATTCTGGGTCATACTATTATTTTATCACGGACGGAGCTAACCAGTACCTGGGCTGAGGGGCGAGGATTGACGCCCTGGGCAGTAAGGGCTATTGGGGGCCCCTGGACTGATGGTACCAACAGATTTCCAGGGGGGGGGGAGCAGAGATCGGTTAGGCCCTAAAATTAACTAAATTACATAACTTAGAGGTTCTACCAATCAATCGGTCCTAACCAGTTCCGGGGACCCCATCCTGCGATGTGATTGTTGGAGCCCTACCAGTCCCGGGAAATTAACAGACAACGGAGTTTAATGTTTTATGTCACCTAAAATAATTTCACTAAAATAAAGTAAATGAGCGATAGGGTATGTTTAAAATACTCAAATTGTCAACGAATTCAAAACTTCAATGAAATCGCTGTTTAAATTGTCTCAGATTCACGGAGATTAATCCTAATTGTAATTTTAAAAAAAATCCTGGAGGAAAACACCCCAGGCACTCAAGGGGGTGAAGTATATACTAGTACGATCCGCGGTCAGTACGAACAATTTGAACAAACAACATTGGGGGCCCCCCACTGTTGGCATGCCCCACAAGGTTAATCCGGCCCTGAGACCAGTACGCGCAGGTGAATTATTGTAATAAAATTAAACCATATGTTAGTCCCGAAATGACCTAGTTGTGTTGAGTGGACGTTAAACCCCATTCTTATAGTTATCAAGCATATTTGTTGAAACGTCTTATCGTTATCAAGCACATTTGTTGAAACCTCTTATTGTTAATAACGCATTTGTTGAAAACTCTTATCAAGCCAATTTATCAAAACATTGTGCTATACGCGTACAAACCAGTGATTGTTTTCCATATATATAAATTATGTTGTGTTCTAATAATGTTTGAATTTTTGTATATCTTTTTATTCTGTCAATTATTATCTGATTCCCAGTAATTACAAAGACATGCAAGAAAGTAGTCAACACTTAGATGTGGTTTGTTTTAAGCTACTATGAAGGCCTGTCAATTACCCTTAAATCTTGTTTATTTTATTCAAGCATTTCTTCATTTAGCCCTGTTGGTGCCGAATAGTAGAATGTTAAAAAAACTATTTATTTTATTTCAAGCATGCGACGTCTTTAAAATGAATTTTCCAAAACAATATCTGTAATATTCATTAATAAATCAAATAACAATTTTTCAGATCAGAAATGGCCATGACACTTAGACATTTTTTAGAGTATTCAGCCACATTTAGCCTAGTTTCCATTCCGTTTTCTCAACAAATAAGGTACAATTATTTTTGGGAAAAATGTGTAAATAGTAAAACTTGTAAATAGTAATTGCGCAAACTATCACTTTAACCAGAATATCGTTTAATCTTGTGTATCTCTAGCACTAATTTCTTTCACATTTATTTAAAGGGACAATCCCGGATTCAACAGGGGCTCAAAAATAAAAGTCTGATAATGTATGAAAATTTATCACCAAAATATAGGAGAATGGTGTATTTACCTTGTCTCAAAATTTCAACTCAAAATATTGCGTCGTTTGGACGTGAACGCCAAAACTGCTTATCCAGACACGTAACCTTTTTATGATTTCGGGTCAATTGTTTCGTTGGGTGACCTTATAACCGATTACGGTTACTTAAGAGGGTTATGCAGTGAATAACCCATGTTCCTTACTTGATAGAGAAAGGCAAATTTCAACTACACATTACATGTATTTTTATTAAAAAATATTTGGGTTAATCCAGATACCTCAAAATACACCTTGGGGCACCCGGCTCAAATTCCAGATGAAGACTGATGGATTTAAGTCGTTTGAAAACGTATCGTAAATACTGAAGTAGTTGCTCGTTCCTTGACTCGAATATTTTAAGGGATTTCAACACAAAATTAAGCAGTTTTATTCCCAAAACAAATATCGGGAGTAGCCCTTTAATATTAAATCAAAAAAAATCATTTAAATCACCCCAAATTGTCTAATATGTACTTCTGTCTAAATTAATTTTGATAATGAGTGTCCAATTTCCTGACCACTGTTAAAAAAGTAATCATTGTACTTCAAAAATCAATTGGGTTGTTTATCTTTTGAACAGTAATCAAGAAATTAAACATTTGTAAATTGGACACTCATTATTCAACCTAAATGGATGGTTTTAAAAACAAAGATTTGATATTTAACGAGTGTGAAAGAAATAAGTGCTAGATACACAAGATTAAATGATACCCGGGTTGCATTACATTTATATGCTGTCAGATTATACTACCATAATCCTAAATTTGTATAATCCCTCCCACTAAATTGCATCCCCCCCTGCCCCCCTCCCCACAGTTGATTCCGCAACTACTGGCAAATATCATTTTTGCTACGGATGTAGTTAGGCAGGCTCAGTCTTCTGCTCTGTCCAATCTGTGATTATCAACTTTTTATCTTTTTTAATTGATGTAAAACTAAAAACATGCCTACAGTTAAATGTGAATTAATTTTTGTAAATATTGTGACATGCATAATGTAATCATTCCTTTTTGTAGCCTACTTCATTAAAGGAAATAATCAAGTTTATCTTTATTTCACGGAAAACTTTACCCACAGGTATCCAGGTTTAGGTTAGGTTGGGTAGGGGTGGAGATAGTTAGATGATTCCAGTACTAACATAGGATACAATTTTATTTTGATAATTCGCTAGTGGGAGCAAACTGGAGGACCTGGAGAAAACCCACGAGATTGGACATGCGACGATAGAAGCTGGAAATCGAAACCAATCCAGTAAAACAGATCTTATGATCCAAAGCGACCCCCCTACTGTTCAGCTCCAAAATGGGCTAATGAAGACAGGAATACGCCATACAGTGTGCTATGAGGTCAATTTTGCCCGAACAGTTGAAGATATGGCCTACACGTATATCGAAATCGAATCCCAACTGCTAGGAATCTTTTGTGTACATGCCAATGTGTACACATGACCTACATGTATATACGTCCCCCCCCCACCCGCACTATTAGAGTAGAATGGAACAAGACCACTATTGATAACAAGCACTATAGGAGTAGAATGGAATAAGAGCACTATTGGATCGAGACCACTATGGTAACAAGCACTATTATTGAAGTAGAGTGGAATAAGACCACTATTTACAACACGCACTATTGGAGTGGAACTATTGGAGTGGAACGGAATGACACCACTATTGATAACAAGCACCATTGAAGTAGAATGTATCGAGAACACAATTGATAACAAACATTACATGTATTGGAGTAGAATGGCAGTAAGGATAGTGAGGATGTGGATTTATAAACTAACTGGCCAGTATATTTTAGGTGCGGGGTGGAAAACTTGAAGAGTCAGAAAAAATACACACAGTAAGGCAGCCAATCCTACTCCTTGTCTACACTTAAACGAAGAGAAATCAGAAATACTGCTGTCCGAACAAATTTCTCTCATTATGTACAAATATACTGAATGGCATACATGTAGTCTGACTGGTGCTGGAATTCTACAATATTAATATGTGAATTGTGGTAGGGGATAAAGCAAGCAAGCACCTGTCAAACACATTGTCAGGCACAAATTATCAGACAAAATATTTGTACATGTAAGAAGCCTGGACATTTAGCACTTGTCAAAAACATAAATTCATGATTCTTCAGGCACAGACAATCCCTCTTTGATAATTTGTGCCTAATAATGTCCGCGACAGGTGCCATATGTCTAGGCTTGGTGGATAAAATCAGCAAATTCAATTTCAGATGGTTTCTTAGTCTTGTAGTCTTATTACTCAATGAACATACATTGTACATGTAAACAAGTAAAAAAGACAATATTTGCATATATAAAGTTGAATGAATAAATAATATTCACATGCCTATAAGATTTAAACGAATTAAAGCACCTGCAAGATTAAAAAAAATAACGATAAAATAAATAATAAAGACTTTGACACAATTCGTCCGTAGGCATACGAACTGACTTATCTTCATACCGTAACCTATTGACGATAAGACACTTCGTCTGCCTACCGATGAATTATCAAGTACCGTTGCAATGATAATGAACAATCTACACCAGATAAAGTAATTTGAATGAACTTTTCAATATATTCATTTTATATTATATTGTAGCAAGAACAACCGGCTCTTATTTAAATCTTATATGACGATCTTTTAACAATACACATAAAACTTTAATCAAGGCTTGTTATAACTTCAATCATGACAACATCATCTTTCATAGCAACATCTTTCAAGGCATCATTTTTCAAAACAATATCTTCTTTCAAAACAACATCATCTTTCAAAACAACATCTTCTCTCAAAACAAAATCTTCTTTCAAAACAACTTCCTCATCTGCTTTAAATACATCTTCTGGCTCCACTTTATAAAAAACTTCCTCATTCAAAACAACTGCTTCAACCTCTTTCAAAACAACATTCTCATTCAAAACAATATTCTCGTCTAAAACATAATTCTCATTCAAAACAACATTTTCATTCGAACTATTCTCATTCGAAATAATATCTTCTTTCATAACAACATCCTCTTTGAAAATAATTTCAGTTTGACTCTCCCCTTTCATTGGGACTTCATTCCACACATCGGTACACAGAAGCGATATTCCTTCTTCCAGGTGTATTTTTTTAATATGCGCTTTAAAAGTGGCGAGAGTGTTAAACACTTTGTCACATGGTTCACAGCTATAAGGCTTAATTCCGGTGTGTATTCGCATATGATGCGCCAAATTATCCTGTCGGAAGAACGCCTTTTCGCAGATTGTGCAAGCGTAAGGTCTGATATTATTGTGTTGATTCATATGAACAGTAAATTTTCCCTTCTGGGAAAAAGTTTTATCGCAACCGACTTCTTGGCACTTGAAGCGTTTAACGGGCATATGTGTCCATCTGTGATTAATCACACAGCTCTTTCTGGTCGAGGAGTAATCGCATTGATCGCATTTATAGGGTTTTACACCCTGGTGCATCATCTGGTGGCAGATTAAATTCCTTTTTATTTTGAATCTTTGTCCACACTCTTCACAAGCATGTGGTTTTACTGGGGTGTGCGCTCGCTGGTGGTCTTTTAAACGCTTTTCGCTTTTAAACGTCCAGTTGCATTTGGTACACGGGAAAGGTCTTTCATCTGAGTGGATTATGACGTGGGAAGCTAGGATTGATTTCATGGTAAATGACATTCCGCATATCGTGCATTGAAAAGGTCTTACTCCTGTATGCGTTCGCATGTGATTTTTCAAAGTGCATTTATGTTTAAACTTTTGTCCACATATTTCGCAAAAAAATTCGGTTATCTTTTCTGGGGTTTCCTCCTTCACATTTTGGGATTCAGTATCTGTTGCATGTTTAGTAGCCTTCACTTTTTTAGCTGACTTGGTCTTCCTAGCACTTTTCGTTTTCTTTTTGCCCCCTTTTTTAGAACTTTTTGTGGAGGTTTTCGAATCAACAGTTGCATTTTTGGTACTATTTAATTCCTCTGATATTGTAGTGACTGCTCCAGCTTCTTCACCGTTCTGGCTTGTGTCTATGTCATTTCTACCGTGTGCCACATCTATGTCTTTCTTATTGTTTATATCTTCTGAACTCATTAGTTTTTCCTCACCATTTTCATCCTCGTATGGAGTTTCCTTTTCAGGTTCCCATTCGTCATCAAGATCATCCTCAAACTCATCTGATACTTCCGGGTCCTCATCAAAAATTGTGTCTGTATATTTAGACGGTCTTTTTATTTTTCTTGATGGTCGCTTTGTAGATGTTCCATCATCATTTTCTTCAACGGGAATGATTGGGTTGCTTAACAAATCTATGGCTAACTGAGCATCAAGTTCCATGTCAGGATCATCATCATAAAATCCTGTCCGTTTCACAGCAGGTACAACTGACTTTTTTTTCCCTCTGGAATAGAAAACTTTTTTAGGATTGTGAACTTTCTTCGAAATGACAATTTCGTCGTCAGCTAAATTCTTTTTCACAATTATAGTATCTTCGGTAACACCCTCATTATTTTCAGGGCCTGTCCTCCTAAAGTAACATGTCACGTATTTTTTTACGGCCTTCATTGCAGCCATGTCTGCGAAATGACTCTTGTCAAACCTCGACATCCTTTTCGACCTCCTTGGATTTGTAGATTTTGTGTCTGACATTCTTGCCAATTCGGTTTACCCAAATGATTGTGTTTAACCACAGCGGGAATAATATTAAAGTTAAATTATATTTTCTTATCAGTACTTTGATGCTAATCGCACACAAAACAAAGCTAAAAAGTTAATATTTTGAATTCATCAGTGTGCGTGGCCCCCATTTATCCGGAAACGGAATACTTCGCAAGGGGGATAACCCTGAAGTTAGTAACAGATTAAAATTTATTGCATGTCAGATTTTACTTGTACCGTTTATAAATTTCAATGTGCTGGCTGGCTGGCTATGATATCCGAAAGAAAAAAAAAAGAGCGTTATTTAAACTAATGGATAGAAAAACTAATTTAATTCCTTACAAATTTTTTTTTTCACTTGACTGAAACAAGCATCGTAATACTCTCTAGTTAAAGGGGCATTATGTAAGATTTAGATAAAGAACTAGCCATTCTTCTTGCTATAATAATAGTTCGAAAGTAGATGATGTAAAATGAATAATTTGAAAATTTCATTCAAATTAATCTATTGTAAGTGAAGATATTGGCCTTTGATGGTTTGACAGACGTGTGCAATAATTTCAAATACCGTCCTGGTTGATCGAAGCTAAGTCTCGGCCCGTCTGTGTCCGCCATATTGATCAAAGTATCGCTGGACCGCTTTAATCTGTTTAATATCGGAGAAAACTGATGCCATCCAGAGTTAATTAGGGCCTGGATTGGCTTGTTAATGTCTAATTAATACTTTAAAAAAAACATTTCAGGCCCAGAAAAAGACCTGCAATAGGCAGATTTAGCTCTTGCATAATGTTTAAGGCCACATAGAAAAATTAGTTGGTGATCATCCTTTTCTTTTCAAAAAATGTGGGAGGGAGGGAGGTTTTTAGTCGAATAGTCAAATAACCTGCCATCCTGCAATATATGAATATATAAGCCTACTGATCTACTCCCTCCCCCCCCCCCCCCACCTAAATCTGTTTCAACTTTGAAATCCTTCTTTGTTAGCCGGACGGAATCATTGCCCACAAAATCTGACACAAATTTATAATAATCCTAACACTATTTTTAAGTCCAATTTAGCGATCCAAAAACATGAACAAAACTGGTCTGTGCAGCTTGCCGTCTTAAATCTTGAAATTCTCCTTGAAAATAGAATTGGGACTGGGGGGATGGGAGCTGCTATGAAGAGATATAAACTTCAAATGGTAGAATACAGTATTTTAATATCAACTAATGTTACAATTTTATCTACTACATAGTCTATACATGTATAATTGGTTCAATCAAAAGTACTAATTTCTAAATTTTAATTATAGGAAAATAACTTGATTTAATACAAAATGTAAATTAAACATATACATTGAAATGAAAGGAGTAAACGTTTTTTTGATGCAAATGACTAAGATGCCTCATTGCAATGTCTAACACCCAAGGAGTAGACTCTGCGATTCAAATAAAAACCCTAAAAGTTAACAGAACACAATTTGTATAGGAAAACAATAACTGGTTTTATTACAAAAGCACAAAATAAGAGGATACGTCATGCTTTTAGATTTAGCATATATTTCCCATAAAAATTGTGTTCTGTTAATGTGTTTCCCAATCGCTAAATGCCACTTAAAAATTCCGGTGGTGATACCCTAAAGTTCCTCTGTACATGTACAGGTATGTATACATATAGTATAGTACCGGTATGGGTTATATAATATTATATACCTTTAAAATACAGATGTGAAGTCATCCTTTGATGTTGGCGTACCATTATTTCATATAATGTACGGACAACTTGCCAAGGGTACATTATAACAATATTAGACTGGCATGACGTTTTTCACTGAAAACGTACATGCGGAGTGTCTGTATTTTAAGTAGTTTATTCGTCTCAGTCTCAGACATTGCGTAATATATTGTAATAACACTCGGACCCGACAGTCCTCTTGTTGTTACAATATATTACTTAATGTCTCACTCTCGACCATTAAACCACACATAATTTATAACTTCCTCATTCAAGGATTTAGTACCAGGTAGTATACAGGAAGGAAATTTACTCTTCATATATAGGCAGCTCTATATGAAGTAGAACTAAGAATAGTAATTCCTTCAGCATTTCGTATGAGAGCTGTTCATACTACATTGTTCAATGTACCTGTTGCCAAAAATTCAGATATAACCTACATATACACATGAACAATCACTAGACTTAACCGTAAACCCAATCAATTAATAATAAAAAAAATGCAAATAGAACATCAACTCCCTCCATTAATAATTTTGACATAAAAAATGAATATTGATCAAATGTTTTATTTTTTCTCACACCACAACTCCTGAGATTTAGGAAAAGTTTGTCATGACTTGGACAGAAACCATATTAGGTTTCATCGGAACTTCGTCCCAGGTATTAGTTTCGGTATTACAAGTCAAAGATATCCGACCGTCAATATGCACGGTCTTTACATGGGTTTTAAAATGTGGAAGGGAACTAAAGATTTTTCGACAAGGTTCGCAGCTGTAGGATTTGACAGCCGTATGCTGACGCATATGGATCTTAAGATTATCTTGTCGAAAAAACTCTTTGTCGCAGAAGGTGCACGCATAAGGTTTATAATTTCGGTGCTGATTCATGTGAACAATGAATTTACCCTTCTGTGAAAATGTTTTATCGCAACCAGGCTCTTTGCAACTGAAACGTTTAACAGGCAGATGTGTCCATTTATGATTAATCACGCAACTCTTTCTGGTCGAGGCGTAATCGCATTGATCGCATTTATAGGGTTTTACACCCTGGTGCATCATCTGGTGGCAGATTAAATTCCTTTTTATTTTGAATTTTTGTCCACACTGGTCACAAACATGTGGTTTCACTGGGGTATGCACGCGCATGTGATCTCTCAACCGCTTTTCACTTTTAAATGTCCAATTGCATTGGGTACACGGGAAAGGTCGTTCTGCAGAGTGGATTATGACATGAGAAGCTAGGATAGATTTCATGGTGAACGACTGACCACAGTCTGAACACTGATATGGCCTTTCTCCGGTATGCGTTCGAGTATGATTACTCAACAGATAATTATTTTTAAAGCGCTTGTCACATATTTCACAAACCCATTCTTCTTTCTTTTGTTTTGCCTTTTCTTTCTGTATCAATGCTACATCTTGATCTAGTTCAGATTCAGAGCTTTTCTTATTTTTATCGGTCTTCAAATTCTGTTTCGTTTCCTTCTTTTTGCGACCTTTACTGGAAGGTGTAGATTCAGCAACTGAATCTTCGCTCTTCTGATTGGTATCTGTATTTTCCTCAGCCCCATTTTCTTTGGTGACATCTTCTGTATTGGAACTAGCATGCTCTTCTTCTTTTACTTCCCTAACTTGATTAGAAGATTTCAGATCAGTATCGTCCACAAAGTTTGGATCACTATCTTCTAAATATTTTGATGGTCTCTTGATATTTCTTGCTGGACGTTTAGGCCTACTTCTTCCAGTTGTTTCTTCTTCGCCATCATCTTCTTCTTGAAGATCAGCAACTGGTCGTTTTAAAGTGGCATCTTTCTTTGGAGTTGGACCTCTTTTTTTCCCTCTCACAACTTTCTTAGTTTTAGGTTTGTTAGATTTCTTTGTGGTCTTCTTTTCTGTGTCAGCGAAATTCTTTTTAATTACAGTTTTAGCTTCTTTGCTAGTGTCTTGATCGTTGTTTTGAGCTGTTGTTTTATTATTAGTTACCGGTATGTCTTTCTTCGCGGCCAAGCCAAGCCCCGCCAAGAAATGACTCCGCTCTGTCTCTGACCGCGATTTTTGATTTGTCGATCTTGTTGACGTTGCCATTCTTGCCAACGATGGACTGCTGTGAGTTTAGCCACAACACGCGATGGAAGAAATATACAAGGTATTAAACAATTCTCTACACCAATGTTTGCCGAAGCCAACAAACTAATTCTCTTTTTGTCAGTTTGTCGTAGTGAGCGTTTCAATTCCTCAAATCAGCGGAAACATAAATCTTTAGCAAGGGAGGTAACCGCAAAAGGACTGGTTGCATGTCAGGATTTATATTCACCCGACCAAAGGTTATTATGCACCCAACGTTCGAAGATGAATTTTATTTTCTGTTCCAGTGTCCCAGATATAAAAACTTGCTCTATAAATAGTCAATTAACCTTTGAACTTTTTAATAATGCAGATTTTCTTGCTATGTAGCAATGTACAAATAGGGGATCGAGTACCAGCCTATAGTCTAGTCTGATCATAATACATGTTATGCAGTATGCACAAGGTTATACTTCATATTTTCATTTCATTGTTATACTTTCATTGCTATTTTTTTAATATATCACCCATTAATGATAGGCCATGTATATATATTCATTCTATTATATTTTCATTTCATTATAATTATAAAATAAAACTAAGTAGGCGCCGCGGAGCCGGGGGGGGGGGGGGGCTAGGGGGTCTTTAGCCCCGGCAATAATTTTTAATAGTGAAAATAAAATGTCGCTAAAAGCTCAAAAAAAGCGAAAAAAGGTTAGGGGGGGGGGGGGTATGGTCAGTAGCCCCCCCGAAATCGGGCCCGCTCCGCGGCCCTTGTCCGGAAGAGTAAGCTTATCCTGCCTGGCTCGCCACACAACGCCGGATAAACCATGGTGGGGGCCCTGGGGCCTGGATCATGTGGGGGGCCCCTGATCATCGACCGCGAGCGCCGAAGGGGGTCTGGGGCAGGGCCGTATGTTGTATTGTAAAAGTGGGGATGCAGCAGAGTGCTTGGGACGCCAATATAATACCCAAGTTACTGAGTGCGGAACGGTGCGTGTGTGTACGTGGGGGTGGGGGGCTTGGAGCTGCAGTCAACGTCGCTCCCGTATGTTAATTTCGGCAGCGCTATTTCTAATTTTGATGTTAATGACACCAAAATGAGAAACTCCTTATCCTCTAAACTAGAACTAGTCCGAAACACCATAAGGAGACGTGGATAGGGCAACCAGAACGAAAATGTCTAATCATGCGGCCAAAACCAACCCTTTAATGTCATGTGGTGGGTCAGACGCCGATCCAGAAAGCGGTGATAGGAGAGGCCCTTCGCCTTTGGAGACGGCACCCTTTTCTTTGGTCCTCCATCAGAAAATTTTAAAAATAACGATGCAGGAAACACGTTTTTCTGCCATTTAGGTGATATCTGAGTGACAATTTTGTATTTTATATAGCGGCCGATTTTTTTGTGAGAGGCATTCGCTTCTGGTGTCCGCACCTTGGGTCCGCGCCTGTGGTGGCGCCCGATAGCCTCCACATAAGGGATATAAGAAAGTTTGGATAAGGTGTAGGCGCCATTAAAACCGACCGACTCATCAGTGCCTTAGGAGCATCACTATGTGATCATTATCAAGTGTATTATTTTATAATTGAAAGGTTGTCAATTTTTGGGGAGGGGACGCCTTATTTTTCTGGAAATTTTCATAAATTGGAGGCCGGAAACATGATTTCCTGGCTTCCCCAAAAAAATAAAATTAGCTTATTCTGGGGTTATTTGTTATTTCAGTGGACCAATCCATGCGAGTGCTATGAAATGATGGCATTTATAGAGGAGGGGGCTGGACGCAACTAAGATTTTTTTGTGGGGGGCCCCTAATGTTGGGGGTCCTGGGGCCTATGCCCCATGGTTAATCCGGGCGCGGTGATAAATGCGAGTGCTATGAAATGATGGCATTTTTAGAGGAGGTGACTGGACGCAACTAAAAAATTTTGTGGGGGGCCCCTAATGTGGGGGGCCCTGGGGCCTGTGCCCCATGATTAATCCGGCCCTGTCGCCACACCCGCCGCGGAGGAGCTGATCCAAACTTTTAGGAGAAATCTCGGTAAAATAGCGTGATCCAATATATTATTCCATGTAAAATATATTTTTGTATACATGTAGCCTATATGTATGTACTATAATGTTCTTAATGGACGTAATATGCAAATAATAAAAAAAGTTGAAAGTATCCCTCAGAAATACACTTATCATCGCGTGCGCTTCTCTTCTTTTGAATTATTAATAGGAGTAACGATATTTTATGATTACACAATATAGCAACCATTCGTCCACATTTCAGGACTATAATGTATAATTTGAATTGGTACAACTTTATTTCAATACTTGGAAAAGCGCTTCGAAATTAATAATACACATTTGACCGCGATAACTCTAGAACGCTCCCTCACTTGACTGATCACCCACCATTTTGGATTTCTGAGAAAAAATGCTTCTAAAAAAGTCAACTCCCGCTTTTTGCCCACCTTGAAAATAACATATTTTAGTTTTGCCCCTAATCCCAGTGCATCCTTATTTCTTGCTTATTTGCCATCGGTGATTCTTTGACCTTTTCAATTACGTCATAATTTGATTAATTGGTTTCACAAATTATCCTTCGTCACATATTCAATAATTCAGCTGCGTTCCAACAAGAAATCTATGACAGACAGCATCAGAAATGGATAAATTCATAAGCCAGCCTCCTTTAACCTCTGGTGACCTTTGGACCCTGATAACTCCTGAACTCCCCCCCCCCCCCTCACCTGACTGATCACCCACCATTTTTGGATTCCCGTTTTTTGCCACCTTTCAGATAATACCCCCCTTCCCCTATGACCTCTGGTGACCTTTTGACATCGATAACCCCCTGAATGCTCCCTCACCTGACTGATCACCCACCATTTTCGGATTCCTGAGAAAAAACGCTTCTATAAAGGTCAACTCACGCTTTTTGCCCACAATTCAGATAATACCCCCCCCCCCCTTCTCCCTCTGGTCTATAACTTGTGAAATTGTAGACATATTAAATAAACTTGGTCGCTTTTTGCCAGAAGTTATACTTGATGGAGCTTTGATATATTTGAAAGAGCTTGCTTTGTTATATTTGAAAGAGTTTTGTTACATTTGGAGTAGCTTTTAATATTGAAGGAGCTTTGCTGTACTTGAAGGATCTTTGCTCAATTTGACAGAGCTTTATTCTATTTTAAGGAGCTTTGCTATTCTTGAAGCAGCCTTGCTATAGCATATATGCAGGAGATTTTCTACATTTGAATTAGCTTTGTAATACTTTGATGGAGCTTTGCTGTACTTGAAATAAAATGGGGTTTAACATCCTTTTATTTATTGCTGTACTTAAAGGACCTTTGTAATACTCGAAGCTACATGTATGCTTGAAGGCCACCCCAGGAGGGAGAGAGAGAGAGAGAGAGAAATGGGGTTTAACGTCCACTCAACACAACTAGGTCATTTCAGGACTAACATATATGGTTTAATTTTATTTCAATAATTCGCTTGCGCGTAGGGGTCTTTAGCAGTGGGAGGAAACCGGAGTGCCCGGAGGAAACCCACAAGGTTGAGAAGGCGCCCCTATCTCCATGCCACATACGCTCACACCTGGACTCTAAACCACAGCCGCAAGCCAGAGGTGGCCGGCCAGCTAGAGGTCGAAGCGCGGCACTCTAGCTAGGCCATCCCAACCCCCCGACCCCAGGAGGAGGCTAATGAAGATGGGCATACACCATACAGTGTGCAATGAGGGAAATTCTGCATAGACAGCGGCACTACAGCCTACTCTTATATCAAATTCCAACTGTCAAGGGATCTTTTATGTGCATGCCAATGTGTAGACAGGACCTCTTTTTTTTGTCCCATCTGAACGACTAGACATCTGTCCTTGTCTGGCCCTCTGTCCTTTATCACTGAGAAGGAACTTTCTTGGCCAATGCAGGGATCACACACCCGTGTATATATAAGACATGTTATATAAATTATTAATTAGACATGTATTAAAGCCCCAATACCACTCTTGTTGTAACTGAATATGTCCCAATCTTTATTATGGTCAACAAATTGTACTATTTTACAATATTCCAATTAAAAAATGATACAAATTTCATTTTAACACACCTAATTTTAAAAATTGGAAAAATTCAACTACATGCCGTAACATGGTTTGAAAAGCCTTACGTAAGCACTTTCAAATGCAACTTGGATTTAAACATAGTTTCGAACCCTCTGGACAAGTAAGATAGGTTGTAATGGATAATTTACACAACAGGTAGGACACTTAAACATCTAGTAGTTGAAATAAGGTTAATTTTTTTTTCTGGACCTGTCAAGCCAGCAAGAGTGTTATTGTCCCTTTAATATAACAAGACCAAAATCAGCTCTCGATTGCCATCAGATGGCTCCAATTTTAAGTAGATTTTAACTGATCGGCCATTTAATGACTTTAAAATTGTAACTGATCGACCATTTAATGATTTAAAAATCAAGAGGCGAAGCTAAACCTCAAATATACAAGTACCATGGTTACGATAATAACCAATAAATGCACACATCTTGTCAAAACTACAAACACTCATAACATCACTCAGAACAGAATAAAGTAATTTCAATGGAATTTTCAATATATTCATTTTGCATTATCTAGTTTTGAACAAGTATAGCAAAAACAGTCAGCTCTTTTCCTAAATCTTACATAATGTCTCTTTAACATGTTTTTTTCCAGATTTTATTTTAAGGGGACAGTTTGCCCATCACTGGTCCCTTTTAGCATGGAATAATAATCCCATATTCCTCTGAAGATAAGCCAGTATATTGCACATTCAAATTAATGCAAATGTACATTGTGCTGTCTCTGCGATCTGCATGCATTGTAATTGTAGCCCCAAATAAAATAAAAACCAAGTACGAACAATCCAAACCAGAAGACAGAATTCAAAGTCCTAAAAACGTTATAGGCAAAATGTGTTATGAGCAAATGGACTGCTCCTTTCACCCACTTGTCACCATGTTTGGAATGGAGGTACATGTAATTCAATTCCGGAACATTCAATCGAGTATCCCCTATATAAAAGTTGTCATAACCTGAACAGAAACCATATTGGCTTTCATGGGAACTTCATCCCAAGTATTAGTTGTTACCGTGGAAACCCCACCCTCGACATGAATATTTTTCAGATGGGTTCTAAAACCTTGAACAGAACTAAACACTTTCTGACACGGAACACAACTGTAGGGTTTAATACCTGTGTGTGAACGCATGTGAACTTTGAGATTATCTTGTCTACCGAAAGCTTTATCGCAGACGGTGCATGGGTATGGTTTAATATTATTGTGATTGTTTGTATGGATAATAAATTTAGCTTTCGATGCAAACGTCTTATTGCAACCATTTTCCTGACAACTGAAACGTTTAATGTCTTTATGAGTCCATTGATGATTAATTACACAACTTTTTCTTACTGCGGAATAATCGCACTGATCACATTTATAGGGTTTTACTCCCCTGTGAATCAGCTGATGGCAAACCAAATTTCTCTTGATTTTAAATTTTTGTCCACATTCGTCACAAGAAAAAGGTTGCTCTTGGCTGTGTACTCGCTGGTGATCTCTTAAACGCTTTTCACTTTTAAACGCCCACTCGCATTTAGTACACGCGAAAGGTCTATCTGAAGAATGGATTATTGAATGAGCTGTCAAGTTTGATTTCAAAGCAAAAGATCGGCTACATTCTGTACATTCAAATGGTCGTTCACCAGTATGTATTCTCATATGATTAACTAACTGACATCTATTCTTAAACTGTTGATCGCATTCAGCACACACAAGTTCTTCTTTCTTCAATTTATCTGGCACACACTTGTTGCCTTCTAGAACTTCAATATATTTGTCAATGTTTTCCTGTTTCACATTAATTTTTCTATTACTGGTATTCTTTTTGATCCCCTTTTTATTACCTGTATTCTTTTTAATTGCCTTCTTATTATCGTTAACGTTAAGCCTATTCCTTTTGTTACTGTTACCCATATTTGATTCTTCAGGTAATTCACAATTCTTCATGGCATTGTTACATGTATCGTCATCACCAACTTCTGTGCCTTTAGAACGGTCTTTTTCAGGTTTCCATTCATCATCAAGGTCATCTATACATTCATCTGAATTTTCTTGTTCATCCTCTAGTTCTGCTACAGTGTCTACATATATAGATGGTTTTTTGATCTTTCTTGACCGTCTATTTCTTTTTCCAATTCCGCCATTCCCATTTGTTTTTTCTTCCTCAACCATTAACTCTTCCTTTGGATCTACCCATGGGTCATCACCATCATCTGGTTGTTTAGCATCAGCAGATTTTTTTTGAACAGCTTTCTTTCGACCGCTCTTTCTACCCCTGAATGCAGTTTCAGGAATAGGTCTTTGTTCTTTCTCCGTGATTGTAATTTCTTCAGCTGCAAAATTCTTTTTAAGCAATACAATATCTTCGCTAACACCTTGATCAGTTTCGTCAATGTTTGTGTTCTTATAGGAACATGTCACGAATTTTTGTGGCGAAGATTTTATGTTTCTGGTCGAGTTCAGACTTTGCGACTTTTGCTTTGCAGATCTGGTCGTTGCCATTTCAGTAATATACACTTTTCTAGTCTGAGAAGCTAAACAGTGGCCAAAACTGTAAATGTGGCGTTTTATATTCGTCTAATTCAATGGCTAGATCTCAAAAACAGTTTAAAGGTTCAATCATTTTCGCCGTTCCATGCAGAGAAGCAATAAATCGGAAACTCACAGGTTTTGGAAGGGAGACAACTCTAGTATCGATTGATGCATCTTACTTGCTGCACGCTATGTTACTCATGATTTATAATAATATGGATAACTTATTATTTGAAAGGTGAAATAACATATTAAAACATTGTAATTGTTTAATTTTTTTATATTATAAACAAGAATTCAAATTAATAAAGACCTGGAAAGCTTTACAATGTACAACCAGCTAAAACTGCGCTCTTTAGAAAGGTCTTATCGTTTCATTTTAAAAGTAAAAGCATTACAAAATTTATTTAAATTCATCTGGAACAAGAATGTCCAGTATGGGCCAGCTTCAAGGACTAAACGTTTAGTACAAGTCTTTGAAGTTAGCTCCATCATATTCTAATGAAAACTTGAAATGCTATTCTTTCTGTGATCTATTTATTTTATAGTTTTATTTGTTTCAGAGGATGATAATCTGCCTTGGTTTAAAATTTCAGGGTCATAAATGTTGAGTAAAAACCAGACAACTTTCACTTGAATCTTTCAAACCCCAAAACCGATAAAGATGCACAGCTTGTCCCAACATTACTGACAAATAGACACAGTGGTGGGTCAGTGAGTAGGACGTTGATTCTTCGTAAATCAGGTAGTCCTGGGTTTTATCCCAATGTTTGCCGAGAAAGTTTTAGCCTGGTTTGCCCTTGTCAGGAACAGTGTTTACATGTCGGCATGTATGTAAAGAACTCTTGGCAGTTGGAATTTTATAAAAAGAAGACTGATGTGAAACCCCAATTTGTTTACGATATCACCCGAATTGTTGGAGGTGGATGTAAACTCAAGGAACAAACGAACAAAACCCTACTTTTAATTAATATCACTACTGAACCTGGAAATGAAATAACACATACAAGATTTTACTTTCAACTAAATCAGTGAAGATTTAGATATTTTAAGAAAGGTGTATTTAATAAGGAAATTTTAGAATGATTCATCTATGAATCGAGAAATGGAGTTTAAAGTTCAGTCGACACAAACTAGGTTAGCCTACTCTATTATCAAATTCCAATTACCAAGGTTTCTTTTACACTGGACCTTTGGGTTAGCAGGCCAAACTCTTACTGACTGAGTCACCATGGCTCCCTTGCAGTAAAAGAAAAAAATATTCCATTTATGTTCTAGTATTAGGAATTTATATATAAGCAACAACAATAAGGCCTACACATTGATTTTCCGCTATTCAAGCAAATAGGGTGTAATGTCCACTCAACACAAACTATATCATTCGGGGACTAACATGGTTGAATTTTATTTTAATCATTCACTTATGCGTAGGGGTCTTTAGATGTGGGAGGTAACCGGAGTACCAGAAGAAAACCCACGAGGTTGGACAGGCGACCCCACTCCTTGTCAAGTATGATCGGGGAATCGAAACCAGTTGACTCAATGACAGACTTTGAGATACAGCGGACCTGTACTACCCATTCAGCCATCCAACCCCCAAGCATCAATAAGATCTCCAGGCACGATCTGTTTATCCAAAACACAACACATAGCTGACAGTTATCATCCTCATCTGGCCCATCTAATCTGAGAGAAAAATGGGTTTTTAACATCCACTCGACACAAACTAGGTCATTTCGGGACTAACATATGGTTCAATTTTATTTCAATAATTCACTTGCGTGTAGGGGTCTTGAGCAGTGGGAGGAAACCGGATAAAACCCATGAGGTTGAAAAGGTGACGATCTAGGTATGAAATTTGTTATTCACACAAACACATTTATTATAGGGACCAATCAACATCCTGTTAAAGAGCCGTGCATGTACATGTCTAAATTACAACAGACTTCACTTGGATTCATACAAAAATCTCTCATTGTTCCCAGGTAACTTTTCAATGTCCCTTGTTCTCAAATATTTTCACATTGCCTGTTGATTTACCTGCTGCCCCCTGATAGGAACATACAGAACAGACTGATAGGAACATACAGAACCAAAAGATTAATGTGAGAACTAGTCAGGTGGGGGTTACGCCCTCTTTATGCCACTTCTTTAGGGTTAATTCTAAGTATTATAACTTTACAAGTACATATATACTCCCCATCCTGCATTCTCCAATGCAACAATTGTATGTACCGTACAAGCAAGTATGTGTAGTTTTATGGTGAGAGAGAGAAATGGGGTTTAACGCCCACTCAACATAGGTCATTTCGGGACTAACATATGGTTTAATTTTATTTCAATAATTCGCTTGCACGTAGGGGTCTTTAGCAGTGGGAGGAAATCGGAGTGCCCGGATGAAACCCACAAGGTTGAGAAGGCGCCCCTATCTCCATGCCACATACGCTCGCACCAGGGCTCCAAACCACAGTTGCAAGCCACAGGTGGCAGACAATCTAGAGGTCGAAGCGCGACACTCTAGACCACTAGGCCATCCCAGCCCCCCAGGTTTATAGTGAAGTGTGGGGCATTTTAAAAGTAATATATTGAAATTGCACGAGTGCGTTAGCACAAGTGCTATATCAATATGTTGCGCGATGTCTTGTACGAACCATTAAACAACTTAAAATACAGACACTATCTAGCACGTGAATTTCAATGAAATATGTCATGCGGGTCAAATATTTCAACTAGTTTAAATATTCAAATAATCGGAATACCGTACGCAAACATCAAAATCAAAGGATGCCTCACAACTATATTGTTTACACATGTATGAACATAAAAAACATTGAATGTATCATAATTTAAAAAGTAGATTATTAAGCCATTTTCACAGCAACACTATTATCTAAGTCTTTAGTTCTAAAAAGGTATTGTTTACAAGTCTTTGTCATTAATTTGTTTATTTAGAATACTTGTTTTAGTTGTTTTATTGTCCATCTGATTTGCTTCTCCTAGAGAACCTGGCTCACAAACATCGCCTCTTGGGGAACCTGGCTCACAAACATCGCCTCTTGGGGAACCTGGTTGACAAACATCACCTCTTTTATCTCCACATTTTGGAAAGACTGATTGACCAAGCTTATTTTCATTATAAGAATTTACGTCATCTAACTTGTCTAATAATACATGGTGATGTAATTTTTGATGATTTTGCAAACCTACTTTTTGAGCGTAGGTTTTGGGGCATAAATCACATTTATACGGTTTATCGGATAAATGAGTTCGCTTATGGGACTGGAGACTTCCATTTTGACTGAAACCTTTTCCACACTCTATACAGAGAAATGGTTTTTCCCCACTATGTGTTCTCATGTGACATTGTAGACTGCCATTTTGTGAAAAGCGCTTAAAACACACGCTACACTGATAGGGTCGCTCTCCGCTATGAACACGAGCATGCTGATGCAGTGAGTTCAGTTGTGTGAATGATTTTTCACATTTTTCACATTTATAAGGTTTGTGTCCTGTGTGAATACGCATATGTTGTTGAAGACCTCCGATTTGACTGAATGCTTTTTCACAGATCTCGCATACGTGGGGTTTGTAGCCGATGTGAATTCGCATGTGAAGACTCATACTGCCTTTATTTTTAAACACTTGATCACACAAATTGCAAAATGCGCCCGAGTCTTTGTATGATTTCTTGTCAGAAGTTTTCCGATGTTCTCTGGGTTTTTTATTTGAAATTTCATCATTCAATTCAGTACTTGACCCCGATTCTTCATAGTCATCAGTGACCTCTTTTTTCAATGAAAACTTTCCATCAACTGTGCATATGTCTGGTAATTTTGGAATGCTGATTGCCTCCATCTGTGTGAACTTGATAGTTTGTGTGCCTTTTAATTAACCGCCTGGAAAAAAATTAATAAATTGTAAATGGAGAAATATAAATATAACAGCAAGTTATACATTCTGTCCTTTTTGACTACCTGGAAAAAAATAAATAGAGAGAGAGAGAAATGGGGTTTAACGTCCACTCAACACAACAAGGTCATTTCAGGACTAACATATGGTTTAATTTTATTTGAATAATTTGCTTGCACGTAGAGGTCGTTAGCAGTGGGAGGAAACTGGAGTGCCTGGAGTTAAATTTCTTCAAAGAAATTATTAGTGTCTAGTGAGCAGAAATTCGTCTGTGTATCTATTATCACTCGTCGCTTCAGTCACTTATATAGAGTGGTCAGTGGTCACTTGTGTTTTCCTTTGGCTACATCAATACTGATTTGGGAAATGTGTATTACTGTACTCAGTTATCGTAGCAATGATCTCTGCGTTAAAAGTAGTTTTGGAATGTGTTTAACCATTCATTAATTAATTAAGGTCCATGGTTTAACCAGCTCTATCACATATGGTGTGATAATGACTGGCACCAATGGCAATAAATGTTGTCCTTTAAGTATTCTACTTCCATATAATGGTAAATACCCCTGAACAATTTGTTTATTGCATTGTTCTAATAATGAGATCAGATCAGCAACCCGATCGATGCCGATGGCAAAAGTAAACAAACCCGAAAGACAGCTGAGCCTTTGTTGGCGATAATTTAAAAGTAATTAAAATCTTGCAGGTGCACGGCCAGAATTATTCTGCTGTTGAAATTCATTTTATGGGTAGTTTGCTTCGTCCAGTTCTTTAATTTTTGAGAATATCTCCACGTTACTGAAATATAATTTATTTATTTATTTATTACCTTACGCTTGCCGGAAACAAAAATTTAAAAGGGAAACAACTCTAATTTTTCGAGGCTGTAATCGGGCGTCAACATTTACATGTAGTATCTTCGGGCGTTAAAACATATCACCATTTCTGAACCGTGTTGTATCGGAAAAGTATGGAAGCCTATAACTACCATTCATAATTTCTACTTCTCGCCCCTTCAAAACACGAAAGTCGAAAAGTAGAAAGCTGAAAGTCGCCAAGACGGTATACAAGCCAAAATCAACGCGAAAATAGGAAATAAGGAAATAATTTTGTTTTGCTAATTTCTTATTTTCGACTTGCATTTTGGCTTGTATACCGTCTTGGCGACTTTCGACTTAGTCATATTTTTGTATTTATTGATGTCAGTAAGAAGGCGAAAGTCGAAAATAGGAAATTAGGAAAGTTTCTTAATTTCATATTTTCTACTTTTCGAATTTCGCCTCGGAGATTTTGTCAGATTTCCCGGACCATAAATCTATGGCCCCCTAATTCACAAACCTAACACTATTACGGCACCAACATAACTCAATTACCACACGTATATCAGCGATCATCTGTAAATACTGCTATCAAAACTCCTTAATACCCATGACATGAAGATCTGGTTACACACACAAAATAGAGAAAAATTAAAAAACTAATACCATAAAGAAATTATTGATGATTTGTCCCCACCATCCCGTGCAACTCAAACTGTTGATTCAGCTTGCTGTCTGACTGAAAGTTATCAGTCAAAGAGCCACATCAGAGAGCACAGATGCTTCAGCATTAGCCGCACCACAATTAATCAGTATATATGTTCAAGTTGTACCGTGATGAATGGAAGCCTTTGTTTAAGCTGCACAACAATTAACAAGTGCCTCTGATCAAGCTCTACCAGAAAGCATGGACGCCTTTATTCACGTTGCATCGACGCCTGTTGTCCACGCGACTCAAGTTGCAGCCGTGGTTAACACATGACACGTCTAAACATGTATCTTCACAGGTTCCAGGTCTGACTGACTACCAACAAGAATTTATAAAACGAAGTCGTGTCTACTCTTAAAAGAGCTTTTGCTAAATCTTCACCAAAACCAAAGGATTCTGCGGTTCCTACATCGTCCACCAACAGCGCTTTAAAAATAAAGGGATCAACGTCAACTGACAGCGAGCCTTGCTGCTTAAACAATGAAGTAAGAGATTAGTCAAAACGGGCTATCAATTCAATAGCCGGCGAAGCTACCCAGCGTCTATGATGAGAATTATTTTTGTAAAAAAAATGCGCAAAGCAAGATCGGATTTTATACTTGGTTTTGAACCAGCAGTTTTACTATCTAGTTCAGCTGTTTTGCTAGATCCGTCGTAATTTGTCATTCGCCTTTCCTACCTACCGGATATGAAGCTACAAGTGATCCACCTAAAGACCTAGATTTGGTTTATGCGCCCTACATTTGACCAAAGGACATCGTGTTTCACAAGAACGAGGACGAATCGTTAAGGAGATTAGACGAGGTTGATATGTGCGGTATACCTAGGGCGCTCGCTTAAAACATCAAAGCATATGATCAACAAAAGAGTCTGCTTGGAATTGGTGGAACTCCGTTAGATGGGAAAGACGTAACACCTAAATGTCCATTACCCTGACATCAACTATCGATGAGAATGAATTTTCACTTTTCGGAGTTTTTCGGATCGCGAAGCATCGAGACCATATTGAAAAGCCATGGTGATCTGTCGGCTAAATCATGGAAAAGCAATATAACCACACGTCATAGCTACTTTAGAATAATTATAATCCAATTTGCAGCCTTAATTATTTTCGAGTTAAATATTTGGAAATGTATGTAATTATGAACATTGTCGCTAAACCTGAAATGCAGAAATAAAAATCTAAATTTCCGAGTTTAAGGCATTATCGTAGTTTTATATATTATGTTTTGAAACTGTCTTAGTTATTGGTAATATTTCAAATTTATTCTTATTGGTAGTATACTAGAATATGTGATGACCATACAAAATGAGACGTAATTTGTTGAGATCTATGTTTGTTATAGAATGATGTCAAGCACTTAAAGTGAAACAAAGTTTCAATTGCAATCATGTCTCCTGCTGACAATTTTGCCAGCACCTTTGTGTCTTTGAGTTCTGTAGCGATTTTTCGTACACGGGTATCAAAGGAAAATCTGCCGTGGTTCCATCACTGAAACGACAAGCTGGCTATGTGGCTCGTCTGTATCCATGGTATGCTGAAGTGTTTGAACTACGAAGGTGTTTGTATGCGGTGATTGGGTCGTGTTCATACAAGCTCGTTCTTGCAGCTTCCTGACTCTCTCCGCGTTTGCTGCATTAGCTTTATGCTTTACCATCGGGTTTTTCGATGCTATCACCATGGCGGAAACGGTCGGAATGACGTCGTGGTTCCCGCCATTTTTGAAATCAGCATAGTCAAAACCACCTTGGCCAAATTTCCATTCTTCTTTCCGGAAGTGCACAACTGACCAAAAAATGTTCATATCCGCCCCACTAATATGAGAAACCTTTAGCCAAAAGTCGACCAAGTTACGCCAGCTAATCGTACCAATTCAGAATCTTGTTCTTTACCAAAAATGTGTTTAGGTGGGGGCATAGGTCCCATTTGCCGTCAATAGATCTAGTAGTGACCGCCCTCCAACCATCCACCTGGGGCGGCCCTTTTTCTGTGCGGGCGGGTGGCACAGGCTCGCAACTCGCTAACCAGGATTTCCGGTGTTGGCCAATACAGTTCTCCATGTTTATTGCGGTGCGTTTTCCCCATGTCAGTTTTGCAGAACGGAGGACCTTGCTAGGATAGCTTCTAGCCATTCAGAAGGGACGGAAAATCAAGGTTCCGCGTGCACATTGGTAGCTGGAATTCGATATGAGAGCCACTGCCCGGGCAAAATTTCACATCATAGCACACTGTATGACGTATGTCCGTCTTCATTAGCCCAGCCAGGAGCAGAACAGTAGGGCGTTAAACCCCATTTCATTTATAATGATGCACATATAAGGGGAGACAACTACCTTCGATTAAACTATCCAAGTCACTCCTTTGTCAGTAACCCTCCAGTTGTGTAGGTTTCATTTGCAAATAATGAAATGGACGAAGGGTGGTGGATTTTAAGGAACTACTAGCACTCTACTTGTTACTCCACCGTATTGGTGCTACACGACTCATTGCCACGTACAAACACGGGTTTGAATTATGGACTTGCACAGATGATAGGTCTAAATCTTGACAGTGAAGGTGTAAGGCAATTCGGTACCCAACCCTAATTCCTCGACATTCTCATATGTTTTTATACCATTCTCAAATTCGTATACGTTTCATCATTACATGCTTGTGGATCATGACAAAATACCTGGGCATTCGCATATCAACGCAATACATATCCGTCCCCATATGCTTGGATTAATTCTAAATATTTAATAATAAATCTACCCGGTCATAACAACTGGTTTAAGCTTGCACGTGACCCCTGACTGAAATTTGCACTGATTTTTTTGCCATAGTTGTCCCTGTCTTCATTAGCCAAGTAGGACGTTAAACCCAATTCCATTACCATAGTTGCGAAAATTTTAAATTCTACCGTAACATAGCATTTATTCATTTATTGTAGAAACTTTTTTAAGAACTAACTGAGGCTGGCAGGGGAAGATGTGGGGTGGGGGTGGTTGCTTTAATAATAGGGCCCTTTGAACGCGGCATAGTCAGTACCCACCAACCCCATTTTCAAGCCGAGAAGAGAGGGAAATGGGGTTTAACGTCCACTCGACAAAAAGTAGGTTATTTCGGGACTACATATGGTTTAATGTTATTTCAATATTCGCTTTAAAAGGGGAGGAAACCCACGAGGTTGGACAGGCGACCCTACTCCTTGTCACGTACAGTCGAGGATTCGAAACCACGCCAGTTGATCAATGACAGGCTTTATGATACATAACAGCCTCGAAACAAAAAAATAAAAAGGTGAAAAGTGAGAGTTATACATGTTTTATTGTATCCTTTCATACAGCCTGACAAGCATGCATCCTGTATCACATTCTTACAAATAACAAATAGGTCGACCACGATAAAAACACAAACACAGAAGCTACAGCGTAAAGCACGTGCATAGATAGAATTAACAATTTTATATTACATTTTAAAACACAAGATGGAAGACATTTATAGAACAAAATGTATAGGATAGAATATTATGTCACACGGATATGTGTTAGTATCCGAAATATTTCTTTGCACTAAACTGGATTACAGTTTTATTCCGTTTAATTTTCTAACCCTAAAATACAAAACGAAACGAAACTGGAATCTGGTTTTCTCTGAACCCCAACGTATACAATTTCTACAACCAGCTTATTTCACATCACCCGGGGGAGAGAGGCGAAACATATCTTTCCATTCAGGGACCTGTTTCACAAAATTTTAACTAAGATAAAATCCAAATTTTAGTAATTTGATTGGATAATATGAGATTGATTTTAGTGCTTAGCCAATCAAAATTGAAGTATCTACTAAAATTTGTATTTTTCTTTAGTTAAGATTTCGAAAAACAGGACCCTGTTCACAATATTAGACTTAAACATCACAACCAATCTTAAAGGTACCCACCCTATAACATTCTCGACTGCCAGAGAGCTATTTGACTAAGTACCCAACGACTAGACTTAGTATAGCTTCTGGGGTTACAATGCTCCACTGTAGTAAAAGTCACGGTAAATAATTTCAAACACTGAAATTAATTTATTTACTAATTGCAAGTGCCTGTTTGCCTCCCCCACATTGGCGTGTGAAATGGCTATTTATATGAAATACTAGTAATAAAAAGTTCGGGTCTAGAATTATCTTTGCTCATGATTGAACATTATTGAAAACCTTGTCTTTCTAGAATTTTAATCTATGGAACATGAACCCCGCCCTCCCTCCTTTCCTTGTCACAAAATGACAGGGCTTGTTTCTAGTATTGACCCAGAATTAAAAACTAAGGCACATATACGTTAGCTCTAAGCCAATAAAAAGAGGGTTGACTGAAATCATGTCCGACTCAAGTCTAGGAGAAATGAGCCAAAGAGAGCAGGGGTCTGTTTCACGAAATTTTAACTTAGAACAAATGCAAACTTTAGTAATTTGATTGGATAATAGTAGATTGATTTTAGGGTTTAGCCAATCAAAATTGAAGTATCTACTAAAATTTGGATTTTATCTTCAGTTTATATTTCGAGAAACTGTGCCCAGGCCTCTGAATCGATTCCAGGTAAAAAATTACAACTGGCTTTATAGCCATCGGATATGACAACAGAAACATATAAATGTAAGAAAATATATTTAGTTGTTTATTTGTATTAATACTGTGTGTAAAAAATGGAAGACTAGATAAAATACCAGTCTGACTTAAACTATCGTTCTCTATTTAGTATCGTTTTTTCTTGTTTTATTCAAATTTCGAAGTTCGAAATATAATAATATAACAAAACTAAATGATCTGAGGGGCCATTTCGTTTTCTTTTCTTCTTTCGATATTCGAAATTTAACATAACAAAATAGAATAGGAGCTGTCTCTATCTCATTTCGTTTTTGTTTCTAATTTCGAAATTTGAATTAAAATAAGATCTGTCTCTATCTCAATTTCGAACTAAACAATAACAAAAATAACTAAATGAAATAGGATCTGGCTTTATTTCATCACTTTTTGTTCTACTTTCGAAATTTGAACAATAAAAAAACGAAACAAAATCAGATCCGCGTTTTAATCAGAGAAACAAAGGAAGGAGAATCACAGCTTCACAACACGGTTAAAAAAATGCTGATGCCTAACACTCTAAAACTGTTAATTTAGACTTTTCAAGGTTATGGACTTTTAATTGAGTGAGAATGAACAGTGGACACCCCACAACATATCTTGATTCAAAGCCAATAAAATGGCAGGACGCTAAAACTATTTTAGCTTTCCGAGATTCAGGCACCTGCATTATTTCCTAAACCGAGATATGTTCTGCAAACAAGATCCATACTATTACCTTTTTTTATACATTCAAACATCTAACCATAGTAGGCCTACTAATATTTTTAGAAAACCAAAGTAACCAAATTGTGATAAAAAATGTAGTAGAAAAATGTTAACTCTTCCAATAATAAGATATTGTAAGTAAAATAACATTGGTTTATGTGTACACTATGGCCATAGGCATTATCCAAATATAAAGTCTAAGCTATAATACGCATAGGTTTTAAAAGCAATGTCCGTAAAATACTATTCCTTTTACGTAAAAATATATTATTTACAATTGAAAAATTATTATAATTTTTCAGTTTACGATTCCCTCCTTCTCAATTATAGCATTTGGAGTACCTTATTTAATCCTCAGCGAATTCATCTTGTGAAAATCAACTAGTTAAAAAAAGACAGTATTGCTTTTTCTGGGATTCTGATATTTAAAAGAAAGTTTTTAGCACTAGTTTTGCTCTATTATGTATTGGTTTCGACGGCCTCTGCTTGGGCTGGTTCCGATGCAACAGATGCCTTGGAAGGTGCCTTTTCTACCGGTTCTTCAAGACCATTGACCGCTTCTCCGATGCCTTCGGTCGATCCATTTTCTTGTGGGATCTCGGCTGCACTTGAATCCGATGCAGATTCGTGCTTTGTTTCTTGTGATGCTTGTTCTGGTAAAGATTCCGGTGCGGACTGTTCAGTTGAAGATTCTTGAGGGGCTTGGTCGGAGGTGGATTCCTGTGGTGCTTGTTCTAGAGCTGATTCTTGTTGGCCTTGCTCCAGTTCAGATTCTTTTGGGACTTGTTCTGGTTCAGATTCCTTTGGGGCTTGCTCTCCCGTGGGTTCCTGTTGCGTCTGCTCTGGTGTAGATTCTTGTGGGGCTTGTTCTGGTTCAGATTCCTTTGGGTCTTTTTCTGGTGTGGGGTCTTGTGGGACTGGTTCTGGTGCGGATTCTTGTGGAGCTTGTTCGGGTGTGGATTCCTGTGGCGCTTGTTCCGGTTCAGATATTTTTGGCGTGGGTTCTTGTGGGACTGGTTCTGGTGCGGATTCTTGTGGAGCTTGTTCGGGTGTGGATTCCTGTGGCGCTTGTTCTGGTTCAGATTCTTTTGGGTTGGGGTCTTGTGGGACTGGTTCTGTTGCGGATTCCTGTGGGACCTGTTCGGGTGTGGATTCCTGTGGCGCTTGTTCTGGTTCAGATTCTTTTGGGGTGGGGTCTTGTGGGACTGGTTCTGCGGATTCCTGTGGAGCCTGTTCTGGTGTGGATTCCTGTGGCGCTTGTTCTGGTTCAGATGTTTTTGGGGCTTGTTCTGGTGCAGATTCCTGCTGTGCTTGGTCTTGTACGGATTCTTGTGATGATTCTTCCGGGGCGGATTCTGGTACCGGCACAGATTCCTCTTGCGCTTGCTCCTGTGTTGATACTGGTTGTTCTGGAGTAGGTTCCTGTTGCAGTTCTTCTGAAGCGGATTCTCCCGGTGGTTCTTGTTCTTCTACAGATTTATTTGTTGCTTCGTCATTGGGCTGTTCAACCTGGGCCGGCTCCTCAGCAGGTGATTCCTGTTGAGCATTATTTGTTGAGTCTAATACTTTTGGTTCCTCGGCCAATTTCGATTCAGGTTTTGATTCTTCAGATTGGAGAGATGCATCAGTATCTGCTGGTGTTTCAACTGGTTTTTCAGCTGGGGATTCTGCCGGTGTGTCAGCTTGGGCCTCAGATGGTGTTTCTACTGGAGCTTCAACAGGTGTTTCTACAGTAGATTCTATAGGTGTTTCTACTGGAGCTTCAACAGGTGTTTCCACTGGAGCTTCAGCAGGTGTTTCTACTGGAGCTTCAGCAGGTGTTTCTACTGGAGCTTCAGCAGGTGTTTCCACTGGAGCTTCAACAGGTGTTTCTACTGGGGCTTCAGTAGGTGTTTCTACTGCAGCTTCAACAGGTGTTTCTACTGGGGCTTCAACAGGTGTTTCTACAGGAGCTTCAGCAGGTGTTTCTACTGGGGCTTCAACGGGTGTTTCTACTGGGGCTTCAACGGGTGTTTCTACTGCAGCTTCAACGGGTGTTTCTACTGGGGCTTCAACGGGTGTTTCTACTGCAGCTTCAACAGGTGTTTCTACTGGGGCTTCAACTGGTGTTTCTACTGCAGCTTCAACAGGTGTTTCTACAGGAGCTTCAGCATGTGTTTCTACTGGAGCTTCAACAGGTGTTTCTACTGCAGCTTCAACGGGTGTTTCTACTGCAGCTTCAACGGGTGTTTCTACTGGGGCTTCAACTGGTGTTTCTACTGCATCTTCAACAGGAGCTTCAGCAGGTGTTTCTACTGGAGCTTCAACAGGTGTTTCTACTGCAGCTTCAACGGGTGTTTCTACTGCAGCTTCAGCAGGTGTTTCTACTGCAGCTTCAACAGGGGTTTCTACTGGGGCTTCAACGGGTGTTTCTACAAGAGCTTCAACAGGTGTTTCTACTGGGGTTTCGGTTTCAACAGGTGTTTCTGCTGAGGCCTCTGCTTGGGTTTCTACTGGAGCCTCGACCTCGACAGGCGTTTGTACTGCAGCCTCGGCTTCGACGGGTGTTTCTACTGGAACCTCAGCTGGTGTTTCTACTGGAGTCTCGGCAGGCGTCTCAGATGGGGTCTCGGCTGGTGATTCTATCGGCGTTTCCGCTGGTGTTTCCACAAGAGCCTCCGCTGGTGTTTCTACTGGAGCCTCTGCAGGTTTGTCCGATGAAGCCTCTGCTGGCGTTTCTACTGGCGCCTCAGCAGTTGTTTCCGATGGGGTGTCTGCTGGGGCCTCGGTATTGCCAGTTGTTTCTGCTGGGGCCTCGGTATCGGCAGGTGTTTCCGATGAGGTCTCTGCTGGTGTTTCTACTGCAGCCTCGGCATCGGTAGGCGTGTCTACTGCAGTAGCGACATCGGCGGGTGTTTCTACTGGGGTCTCGGCAACAGATTCTATGGGCGCTTCGACAGGTATATCAGCTGGCTTCTCGGCTGGGCCTGCAGCAGGTGATCCAGCGGGCGTTTCTACTTTACTAGCTTCTTGGTCAGCTTCTGGAACAGATTCTACTGCTACATCTACTGTTGTTTGAGACACGACATCTTCATTTGAATCTTTGAATTCTAAAGTTTTGGTTGATAGTGCTGTATCTAAGGGTTGTTGAACAGTAGCCATTACTACTTCAGCTTCTACCGCTTCTAATTGTATGGATTCGTCGGGTTGAGGTTCGTTCGAGGTGAGATCAGGAGGTGTGCTAAGTTTTCCTTCCACTGGCTCGGGTGGTGGAATGGCTGAACTGACAGTTGGTTCTGAAGACACAACAATCTTCTCGTTGACAGGTAAGGGTTCTGGCTCTGGAAAGACAGAAGCGAAGCATAAAATTAAAGTGAATGTTTAATAAGATTAATATATTACATTATACAACATTTGACCCCCACTATTATTATTATTATTATACGCTCACCAGCAGCATCCCTCCATCCATTGGATTAGGTGGAGGTAAATACCCAGGGCACTGTTAAGAGGTCCGAAGCAGTGTGGTATAGTGGTGTCGGGGATGGAGTAGGTGGTCTAAAGGATCTTGGTTAACTATTATAAATAATAGAAATTAAGAAAAAAAAAATATCATTGCTAACGGTTCAATGAATGTAATGCTAAATGATGTCCCACTCGGGTAACAGGAGTTATGCATGGACCGGTTTAGAAGTAATTTGGCTAACCAGTTACACCATCCATACAGTCAGTGTAGACGAGCGCTATACAACTGTCCACATTATTATATTCCAATTAAATTGTGTGTAGATTTAGAGACAAGCCCGTTGAATCATTCGCTTTGTTTTTAAGTCAGTTTAAAGTAGGACAATGCCGGTTTTTTTTAATACTAGTAATTAGGTGAGGTTAAAGCCCAATTTCACAAGCACGGTAGTCCAATAAGAACCAAGAACCGATTTCCTTCCACTGCTAAAGACCCCTTCGCACAAGCGAATTGTAGAAATAAAATTGATTCATATTATGTTAGTCTCGAAATGACCTAGTTTGTGTCGAGTGGATGCTAATCCCCATCTCTCTGTCTCTCTCCGAAAACCGAGCATGACTCCACCGCCGGCACCTTCGAATTGTCCAAGTTTCATGTCGGTCTAACTTGCATTAGCGAAGTCGTATATATATACATGCTTTTTCCAGGTGCGTCGACCCGAAGAAGAAAACCAAGAAGAAGAGCAGCGCTTGGGGATTAGTTCCTGGACCATAATAATTACATTTATTTTCTTGGTGGACGTGATGGTGTCTCTTTAAATCTTATAACGAACTACACGCGCTGTTGTCTGTTGTTAAAGAGTATTTGGGTGCTGTTTTATCAAGGTTACTATAAATGTTAGATCAATGTGAAAACTACAATCTTTACTCGACGCGGATATGAACATCTGCATTCCTGACCTTAGATCAATGGCTATAAAAATATCACGGTAAACCGAATGTATGCTTAAAACCACAAATATGATTACGTATGTCTAAATCGGATATAGCTCTGACGTCATAACTTACGTATGACGTTGGATATCAATGGCGGCCAATTCTTTGGTATGCGGAATATGTATGAACATTGCGTTCCAGCGCTAGCACAATAACTAGAATGGTTAAGACAAGTGTTTAGTACACCCTGACTTAATAAATAATATATAAAATCAGACCAGACATTTTTATTGCAAGATGGCGGGGTGCCCGACGAAACATTGATACAAACCTACATGTAGTACGTCTTTATTGATAACCTGTTTTTGAAGTAACTATTAACACAAGTGGCTAAATCAAAGATGGGATTGTTTACAACATGTTTGGCAACATTAGAAATATTTTACGTGTGATAAACCTAACGTTGGTAAAAAATAAAAGTAAAACGCGGATCCGTCAAACCACAATCAGTTTCAGGGAGTCGCGGTAGACAAGTGAGTAAGGCGCTGACTCACGGACCAGAAGGCCCCTGGATACATCCAGCTGTTGGCCGAAAAAATACCTCGAGGATATTTCTGTGTGGAAGAGCCTCGTCTAAGGATTTGGTCGTGTGCGGCAATTACGGTATGAACCCGCACGGGGGCCGGGGGTCAAAACACTGCTGCGGCTGACCCGCAGACAGAAATATCAGCCTCAGGCATGCTTGGGGGGGGGGGGGGAAACCTTGTCAATGATTTTCAAAACGTATGTATGTCGTCGTCCAATCTCCAAGTTTGGCCAGTGCGCGCGTTAAACGAGGCTCATCGGTGGTTCAGTAAAGAGCATCCGGCAAGGAACCGGGTTTGGTCGTTCGGGTGGGGCGAAAAAGCGGTGTGTGCGTAAAAGAACCCTAAGAGGTTGAAATTGAACGAAGAGTAAACGGAAGCGCCGCTGTTCAAGAAAATATGGCCCTAATATCACAATGCTTTGCATATATATAGCAGACATGAGAGTGGTTAGAAGTGAAATTGGCTGAAAAATTTTGACTGGTCAAAAAGCATCAATCCAGCAAGAATCTTTACGTCCAAGTCCGTAACGACCTTAGCGTTGATTACCAAGGGTGTTACGATTGAAGCGAAAGCTATTTTTTTTAGTTAACATATGGCGATAAGTTTTGTTTGAATAATTTTTATGTGGCTTTTTTTTTGGTTTGTAGTCGAATTTATAAAAATTGATTTAGGTTTATTGGCTGAAATCAGCCAATTGGCTGAAAACTCTCATGTCTGATATAGCCGTCCTCAGTAGACCAGTTGATGCAGAACAGTAGGGAGTTAAACCCACTTCATTTTATTTTCATTTCGTACCTTAGTTACACAAGAATTAAACATTGAATGAGTAATATAGGGTATAGAGAGAGAAATTTCCGATCTAACATATGGTTTAATTTTATTTCAATAATTCGCTTGCGCGTAGGGGTCTTTCGCAGTGGGAGGAAAACGGAGTGCCCGGAGGAAACCCACGAGGTTTAGAAGGCGCCCCTATCCCCATGCCACATACGCTCACACCAGGGCTCGAAAGCACAGCCGCAAGCCAGAGGTGGCCGGCCAGCTAGAGGTTGAAGCGCGGCACTCTAGCCCACTAAGCCACCCCAACCCCATTGAATGAGTAATAAGTAGGTGATGTTCTATTATTACCTGTATATAAATAGTCAATAATACATAGACAATACGTCACGTTGCTCGTGAAACATATACTAGACTAATAGACTATAACTATAATCCTTGAGTGGCATTCAGCGATTGAGCACATTAAAAAAGCACATTTTGTACTTGATAACGATAAGAGAAAACTTGTCGAAACGTCGTGCTATTTGTGTATAAACCAGTGATTGTTTTCCATATAAAATGTGCTGTGTTTTTCAGACTAATAGACTGTTTTATTTCATTTCAAGGTCAGAGACCCACAGAACATACATACAATGTGCACGATTGACATAAACTTTGATATAATGAGTTACTAGGTATGTCTTAATAATTAAAGATATTAATATAATAAAATATCAAACAGTCAGGAGTATCAAAAACAAGCTAACACTATCAATATACGATAATAAACAAACAGTGGGTGACTCGATCAGATCATCTTGACATTCATACATTACAGACAAGGTTAAGATAAAAAATAACTGGTCAGAAATACACGTTGTCTTTATATTCTTATACTCGGTATATACCTATTAACAGAACACAGTTTTTATGGGATACAATCACTAGTTTATTCTAAAGCACGACGTTTCGACAAGTATCCTCTTATCGTTATCAAGCACAATGACATTTAGTAAACTTGAGATCAATATATATGAAATTTATAATGAAACCATTTACGTGGTTTACCTAGACTATAACAGGGGGTATCGGGTGGGGTGGGTTGGTGGCGAATGGTAAGCGCATGAGCGTTGTCTAATAAGGTATGTCATTGAGTCAACTGGCGTGGTTTTCGATTCCCCGGTTGTACGTGACAAGGAGTATGGTCGCCTGTCCAACCTCGTGGGTTTTCTATGGGTCCCCTGGCTTCGTCCCACTGTTAAATACCCAAATGTTAGTCCGAGGGTCCCGATTAAAAAAAAAAAAATTTTCAAAATAAAAAAAACCCTAATAATTTGTATCCATTGAAATTTATAATGGCCGAAATCCAAGACGTTATATATATAAATTTAAAGAGATAGTAATGTCGGTACCGGTAGATAACCATAACAACACGTGGGACCAATATTTGGTGGACAAGAAAGGAAACTCTCATCAAAAACTAATAAATAAACAAAATAACGAAATGAAGGCAACGAGATTGACATTTATTTGGTCCATCCATTCCAAGGTTTCATCATCGTTCAATCAAGTGCGCGGAAGATGGCGGACGGAAATGAGTAGCTACTGTATCTATAAAGTAGTATAAATAATAACACATTTTTTATACATCCTATAAACCTATAATATATACAATACCTATAATACTAGTGGTATAAGTAAGTCAAATGATTAAACACATTCATCTCACAATCATTAGCCCGTCATCAATTAGCCCAGGTTAGATGCATAATAGTAGGACGTTAAACCCCATTTCATTTCAATTAGCCCAGGTTAGGTGCATAAGTGTAGGACGTTAAACCCCATTTCATTTCAATTAGGCCAGGTTAGGTGCATAAGTGTAGGACGTTAAACCCCATTCATTCAATCACAATCATTAGGTATGTGGTAGACGGTGTTCGCGTCACAGAACTTGCATATGATACTAGTTGTATAAGGCAGCGCAATAGTTTAACACGTACACGGGTAAACAATTACAAGGCAACTCAATATAACAACTATTAGGTAGGTGGTGTAGGGTGTTCGTGAAAGAGCATGCGCCCGTGACACAACTAGAATACACATTATACTACTGTAGTTAAGTTTGCCTGTTGTTCAATCCAATAAAAAATTGTTTAAACTATACTAGTTGTACAAGTCTGTGAAATGATTTAACACATACACATGGAATACACAATCACAAGTCAACTCAACATTCCGATCATTAGGGAAGGGGTATAGGGTGTTCGTGAAAGAGCATGCGCATGTGACAAAACTAGCATACACATTAAATATACTAGTTGTACAAGTCAGTCCCATACCCATGAAATATACAATCACAAGTCAAGTCAACATTCCGATCATTAGGGAAGGGGTATGGGGTGTTCGTGAAGAGCACGCGCCCTTGACAAACAAAACTTGCATGAGCTTGCACGGTACACTTATCAGTCAAATAGTTAAAGACAATCACAAGTCATCTCGACATTCCAATCATTAGGGGTGTGGTACGAGATGTTCTTGAATGTAAATGCATACTCACACATGAGATAACAACCAGCTTTAATGTAATGCAACGTATTCGTACTTCTATTGATAAAGTTAAATCCTTCTTACCGAACCAATAATTGTAGATATAGCTCATCAACGACCCCATTTTTCACGCCGGCCAACTTTGTAAACTTTGTTTTAGTTCAGCAGTAATGAACCCGGTAACACTCACGTAATAATTGTCAATACGCTATTAAAATAAAAGCTTCGAGTTCGGCACGAGTCACCCTAGACAGCTAGAGAAAATAAATATTTGACTTGCAGTTCTGTCGAACACGAGCCGTTCCTCTCTAACGCGGTATGCAACAACAAGGGGGATAATCCTAGTTAATCAGCGCATTGATAATATATATCCCTGTATAAAATTAGCTCACTTATCAATCGCAGAAACACGATTATTACTCATATATACAAAAACATCTTCCACGACCTACTAATCGAGGGTATCGAGTTCAGTTGTTCAAACCGCAACCCAGACGTGCTTTCAAACACACGGCTCGTTTCCAAGAATACAATACATTTCTAAATAGTTACAAAAGAAATCTGAAAGTTATTTTCTTTCTTATTTCCTTGAGTCTAGTCCAAGTTATGTCATGTCATATGTTTTTTTAATTGGGCTAATGAAGCAGCGCATGCGCCATGCAGTCTGCTACGAGGAAAGTATAGCAGTGTTTCCGCCTACTCTTTATTGAATTCCAACTGTCAAGGGTTTGTTACCCAGTCTACCTCTTACACGTGCGCACTTTCCCAATACTCTAAGAATGCGATACATAAAAAAAACCGCGGCTGCCAGACAGGATACGCCCACATACAAGAGTTGGATAGAGAACAAGCTAAAAACAATTCACGAAGTCACACATTGATATGCACAAATATCGAATGTAACCAAGATCTTGTTGTTATAAACATGCATTTCAAGTTACATGAAATACGAACCCAACCTACATTACGATGTGACGGTGATATAATCAAACGTTTTTTTTTTAAATCGCATAATAATTGTGACCTCCAGAGGAACCACAAGCTAAAAATGGCGATTTTTGGGGTTATAAACATGAATTTAAAGTCAAAATCAAATTAAAATTGTGACCTCTACATGGTCCACAACCTTGATATACCATATTTTTACACTATTCACGTACAAGTGGCGGCCATTTTGTCCCGTAGGTTTGGTCTGATTTTAACGAAATTCGAACTCAACCTTCATTACCGTGTAAAGGTGATATTATCAAACGGTTTTTTGTTTTAAATCGCTTAATAATTGTGATCTCCGTAGGGACCACAAGCTTAAAATGGCGATTTTTCGTATAATCAGGGGCCATAATTCGGAAGTTACGATCTAATATGCGCAAATATCGAAAGGAACCAAGATCTTTTGGTTATAAACATGAATTTACAGTTTCATTAAAATTGTGACCTATACAGGGTCCACAACCTTGATATACCATATTTTTTACACTATTCGCGTACAAGTGGCGGCCATTTTGTCCGGCAGTTTTGGTCCGATTTTAACGAAATTCGAACTCAACCTTGATTACGATGTAACGATGATATAATAAAACGTTGCTTTTTTTTTAATTCGGATAATAATTGTGACCCACAGGGGCCATAATTCAGGAAGTTACGATCCAATATGCGCATATATCGAAATGAACCAAGATATTTAGGTTATAAACATGAATTTAACGTTTCATCAAAATCAGATTAAAATTGTGACCTCTACAGTATTCAGAAGCTAAAAACGTGATTTTTCGAGTAACCAGGGGTCATAATCCATGAAGTTACAGTTACAATCTTATGGTGATAAACCTATATTTTAAATTTCATCGAAAACGGATAAAAATTGTGTCCTGTAGAGTGTTCACAAACAATTTTTGACGGACGGACAGGGGCGACGGCAATATACGTCCACATGAAAATGTGGGCGTATAAAAATATCCCCGACATTTGAATCTAGAACGTCAACCATTGATCGAACCAATTCAAATTATTGTTAGACATTATACACGCTTCGCCGAGAATGGATGTCTCTGATCGAAAATGATAACGATCTCCAAGTTTGGGCTTCAGAAATCCAGACGCAAGCTATCACCGAAACCAGAGGCGACCCTAGGACCCCCCCCCCCTAAATAACAGTATAAAAAATAGATATGCGCCACAAATTACCACTGACACCCCGATTTTTTCAAAAATTTTCTCGGGGGACCCAAAACAGGATTTCCTGTCCGCCTCTGATCGAAACACCTGATACCACACCCAAATTGTAATTTAAACTAAACCTACATCAAGATACCTACTTGCTGGTTCATCCCGCATACAGAATATAGGACAAGCTTTCCACATTGTAGATCTAATGTAAAACAGTTATCCGGGCTCTCATTATAAAATAAACCTTTTTTTTTAGCACAAGATAAACATTTCAATCGGCGGCACACTGACATACAACCAAGGCAGCACACAGAACGGGTATTCAATAAATAAGGAGAACGCGACCAAAATCAACCTGATTCCCTATTGAGAGGTTAATTCACGGAACAATGAAATTACAAAACTTCATTCTACTTCTAGGGTAATATAAAATAAATATATCGACCGCTGTATTTTAAAACTTTTAAAGTTTCTATATAATTATATTATATTTATTTAAATTTAAACAACACACAACCAGCTGTTGACAACAACCAACTATTTCATGATAGTTAACTCTTAATATCTCGGCACAATAATTTCGTGACTAACATTATATTGTTCAATTTTATTTTAACAAATCGCTTGCTCGTGGGGATTTTAGCAGTGGGAGGAAGCCGAAGAACCCGGAGAAAACCCACGAGGTTGGACAGGTGACCCTACTCCTTGTCACGTATACCCGGAGAATCGGGAACACGCCAGTTGATTCAATGATAGACCTTATGATACAACGCGCACGTGCTAACCATGCCACCCTCCAACCCCTGCTCTAATATCTGGAATTAGATCAAAGATATGGCCTTCAAAAACTTTATGTTCAAATGAACAACCCGTATATAATCCCCCTACCGCTATTCTAATATTGGCCGAGGAAATTCCTAGATTTTCTTGTTGGCTGCTCCTTGTCAGTGGTGTAGGGCGGAGGGTCTGGCAAGGCAAAACATCTATTCGTTTGGATGGGGCAAAAACCGAGTCGGAAGAGAATTTGCCGCAGTTTGGCATACCGCATAGGTCGTCCTCATCATTCCGCTTTTTGCTGAAAAGTAGGACGTAAAGCCCACATATTTGTAATCAAGATAAAACCCAGCCTCATCAAATCAATGACAGATAGGATGGGAATGAACTGTTCAATTGTAAACTAGGATAATCGATTTATGTAAACTACATAATGATCTTTGTTTAACGACTACAGCAGGTTGGGGCGTGGGTGGGGGGGGAGGTGGGCTAATGACGAGCGGGTCTACAAGATTCACAGAAATAAAATGTGGTTTAACGACCTACTGTTTTGCTCCGACCGGGATAATCATGACGGGCTTACGCCATACAGTGTGCTATGAAGGAAATGTTACCAGGACAGCGGCGCCACGGCCTACTCTTATATCGAATTCCAACTGCCAAGGGATATTTTACGTGCATGCCAATGTGTACACGGGACTTCGGTTTTTGGTACCATCCGAACGACTAGACAGCTGTCTTTGCCAGGTCCTCCGGCAAGATCTACAGAAGCTGATCCATTTATTCGGGATGGAGATGGAGGTCATAACTTAAACACTCAATTTGAAAGATCGTTTCAATCTTTTACACAGTACATTTATATGCAGTGTTTTACTAAGAGCTCAACAACATTTTACTCATATTATTGATCAATTTAATTTGATCATTGTACTCCAGTCTGTAGTTATTTTCCGGTTGACGTCGGATTAAGTTTAAGCTGATTATTTACGACCAGAAATAATGGTTATAGTGGAAATAAAAGCTATATAAGTATCTACCATGCTGTTGTGTCAAGGTTTTTTACGTGGCGGCTACTATTTCTAGTTTTGGCACTAAAGTTAGTTCGATGTCACCATGCCTTGGGTCAAGCTAAACTATTTACCACGAGTTGAAGTGACTTCTTCTACGTCCGCACAGCAGGTTCTATTTGTGAGTCATTGTCAACAAATACCACATTCTTATAAACAAATACCGACTTTTCTTACACAATTATCAACATTTTCCAAAAAAAAAAAAGAAGAATACCCCAGAAATATTTAAAATAACCGCAATATGAGTTTTCGTTATTAGTCACAACGTATGCTACAAATATTGCCATAATGATGTTTCAACTGGATCTGGAATAGAAAAGAAAGAGGGTCCGTTCGTTCGTGGGGGTAAAAGGGTGATCACAACAGAAAATGTTTCCTTACAAACATGCATGAAGGGTGGAAAACAGGTGGATTAGATCCTTCTCCTGTTAGTCCCGAAATGACCCGGGGCCGGTTGCTCAAAGCTCCGTTATCTTTTAACGATCCATTAACTTTAACGGAGAGAAAGATTGTTGCTGGAAATAAAGGCGCCAACATTCGGTGGTGCAAATTTTTCCTTCAGATTGATGCTAATATAGAAAATAAAGTATTCTATAGTGTTTTCTGTAGTAAATTTAATGGAAAGTTAACAAACAACACGTTACCAAGATATGTCCGTTACAGTTTAACGGATCGTTAAAATAACTTAGTTTTGAGCAACTGACCCCTGGTATTTGTCGAGTGGAAGTTACCCCCCCCCCCCCTTCCTCTCTCTCTCGCCTTGGAAGCTGGATTTCACTTTTCACTCATTCATTCATTTTTTCAGGTTACTACTACATAAAATGCACTAGTTCTTTTTGTTGAAGAATTTAGAACAAGAATGTCACTATTGATCGACCGACATTCAACAAACAAAAACAGGTTCACAAATAAATAACCCAGAAAAAAACACCATCAGGTGGGAAATAATCTGTCTGCTATTATTGTTGGTTGGTTTTAAACCACAAACGGTTTTAAGTACATACCTGGCGAGTTTTTTGTAATTTTTTCTAATTAACAAAATACTATCACATATTGACCTACTATATACAAATGTCAAATTGTTGGCGTTGAGCGCGATATGTGGATATGGTGACTTGATAACAGAAACACCCCTTCCACTTACACACTAGATGAATATTTGGTGATTTTTGGTAATAATGACATAACAATGACACGGGGAGGGGAATCGAAATCACGGCAGTTGCGTCAATTTATGATACAGCGCGCACACGCTAACCATTCAGCCATTCAACCTCCCAACAGTTGAGTCAATGACAGACCTTATGATACAGCGCGCGTGTGTACTGACATCGGTAATAATGGTAATCCTAAACCCTTTAACTGTGCCATGTCAACCCTTAACTCTTTTACCAGCGCCGTTATTATCGTATTAACAAAAGCAAATACTGAACGGGGCTTAAAAACCTATCTACCTAAACGTTGGAATAGGACCTAAAAAACCCAAGATCCATCAGTTGTAATTCAAAGAAGAGTTGGTAAAACGATGCTTCACAGGCAAAGTTCTCCTCCAGGGTATTCGGCATGTGATATCAGTCTCAAAATGAAAGTAGAGCTCCATCATACCTATCCTGCCCTGCTTCTAAAATCCATTGTATAACCATCGTGTCATCAAATACTGTTGGGTGTAGTGTACGATGCAGGGCATGCTTATTAGATCTATAGAGCATGTGATACCACCTTATTTAGTATAGTATAATATGTTACTTGACTGGTTTAGGAAGTCTGACATGACTACTTGTCAGTGATGCAGAGCAGAGGGATTAGCATTGGGACAGTATCTAGTCGTTCGGATAAGGCGAAAAAACTTGGCCCCGTGGTAAAATCAAAGAGTAGCCCCACACCCTCCCACCCCGACAATGTAAAATTTCTCTATAACACACTCCATGGCGCAGGTCCCTCTTTAATAGTTCTGTTAGCAGTGTAAAATTCGCCTACAGCACACTCCATGGCGTAGAACAAATAGGACGTTAAATCCTACTTCATTTCATGTCATTTCTTTAAAAACAAAATAAGGAAAACTGTAAACGAGGAAAATTGTATGAACAAACAGAAACCTGTAACCTTGGACTGAACACAGCGTCGTGGAGTCTACTGAACTTTAAAGATAAAACAATCTACTGACTTTAAAAATTTCTTTTTGTATGGATGGAAAATATTTTAAAAACTAAAACACGTCTTTCTTGTGACAAAATTTAAAGAAACGAGGGGCCACGGGTTTAATTCTCTGCACTTGGGCAGCTTTTAATCAATTAAAGTACCGGTATACAAAGAGATCTTGTGTATCTTGTAATGAATATCCAATACTGGAATTACACGTTGATATTTGGCCTAGCACGATCAAGAACATACAATTTGAAAAAAAAAATACACCCACACGCTGAACAATCTACTTAATGCCATTGTCGCCATTTCAATCCCTTGCAAACCACAATACTCTGAAAGGTCAATATCAAGTCCAAACATGGTTCGATTCGGTTCATTATTTAGTACTTTGTATAAAAGATATGACGAATTGAACATTTTTCAACTATCGGTACCCTCTGTAAACACTATAACGTGGGTATGGTCAAAGCCAGCCAGCGCCATCCACAATCTTGGCGAAAACCCTTTTATTCAAATTGAATCCTATCCAAAGACCAACACGGGAATCAGATAGTGACAACGTATTCGTGATTTATTTTGTTTATAAATCTCATGTCCTTCTTTTTATTACTTTTCAATGTCAAAGAACAAAATGAAAAACAAAATTAAAAGGAGACGGGGGTGGGGTGGGTGGGGCTACCGAGAGAGAGACTGACCACAACAGTAATATAACTCAATATTCCAAGCACTTTATCTCAAGTTTTATAAAAAATTCTATTGTAAAGACTAAAGTACATGTATTTATTTCTCGACACCCTTTATAATACACGTCATTATCTAAAGTACCAGGGGCAGGGGCCGTGGAGCCCTTAAGGGGGCTTTAGCCCCGGCAATAATTTTTAATAGTGAAAAATAAAATGTCGCCAAAAGCTTAAAAATCGAAAACAGGTTAGGGTGGGGGGGTATGGGTGTGGTGCTTAGTGGGGCGGCCACATTGCGTGAGTTATTGTTAGTAGCCCCCCCCCCGAAATCGGGGGCGCTCCGCGGACCCTGACCAGGGGCCTGTTTCACGAAATTTTAACTCAGATAAAATTCAAATTTTAGTAATATCATTGGATAATATTACATTGATTTTTAAGTGCTTATAATATAGCCAATCAAAACTGATGTATCTACTTAAATTTGGATTTTATCTTTAGTTAAGATTTCGTGAAACAGGGACCTGGGTATATAGATATATATACGGTGTCACATTGACTAAAATAACAGACGAAATTATGATAAATTTCTCGAGAATTTTACAAATGTTTATTCTATCGCGTAGTGTATAATAAACATGTGGTTATAATTCTAACAGATTGACCCAAAATAGACTAAAGTCTTTCTACTATATCGTTCAAGGTCTTTCCGATAGTCTTGACAGATTGTTGTAATATTAAAGCGACGGTTGTAACTTTCTGGTCGCTACTTTAAAGTGACGCACTAAAGTGGTGGCCAATAACAAGCCTTCTGAAAGCTTGCGTGTCCGCCTGAACAGGTTGTGACGGAAGTAATAACCATGGACGACTGTTGCAAACGCTGGTGTCGTCTGAACAGGTTGTGGCTTAAGCGACGACCGGGGACGACTGCTGCAAACCCCTCATCATATGAACTTGTCGTCGCTAGTAACGGCCATCGGCGATTGTTGCAAACATGAAAGTCGCCAGAACGTGTCGTCGCTAGTAACGGCCATAGACGATTGTTGCAAAACTTACAATGTCCACTGGAAGAGGTGTCGCTGGGATGTGGTCACTTTAGTCAAAACGGCCATAATGAGTGGTCTAAACGACCAAATATCAATTAGTTTATATCGATTTATTGGAAAAACAATATAATGTAAGTTATGGCCAAATGTTTTCCGGTTATGACCAATTTTTTTGCACCTTTGGTTTAGGGCGTTATGTCGGTTACCCGATTGTCGCTAACATTTCGGCCATGAACGTTTGTTGCAAACTTACATTATCAATCTAAACACGTCGTGGTTAAATTGAGATGGGATTGTTGCGTTCTGAGAATCTTAAAACGTTGTCTTAAAGTGGCAGCGTATAGTCATAGGCTATCACAATTAATGAGACAAATTTGAGCGAATCGCCATTTTGAATGAATGAAATGGGGTTTAACGTCCTACTGTTATGCGCTTAACCTAAGCTAATTGAAGACGGGCATACGCCATACAGTGAGCTATGAGGGAAATTTTGCCCGGGCAGCGGTGCTACGGCCTACTCTTATACCGAATTCCAACTGCCAAGGGATCTTTTACGTGCACTCCAATGTGTACACGGGACCTCGGTTTTTCGTCCCATTCGAACGACTAGGAAGCTGTTCTTGTCAGGCCCTCCTTCTGCATCACTGACAAGGGGAAATCACGTCGGAAGAATCGCCATTTTACGCCACTCTAGTTGTTCTTGGTGTTTTTAACGTCTGCTTCCAACGAAGGCGATATCTAAAACAAGTCTTATTTTTCCTCTTTATTATCTTAGCGCACGCGCAGGGGATTTTCCTGTAGCAGAGAACCGGAGTAAACCCACGAGGTTGAGAAGGCGCCCCTATCTCCAAGACACACGTTCAGTTCACACCAGGGATCGAAACCACAGCCGCAAGCCTGGGTTGACCGGCCAGCTAGAAGTTGAAGTTCATATTTCATTAAAGATAAGAGAGGCCACAGCGGAGCGACAATACTATCTAGAATATGAAGGAAAGAAGAACAACAGGCGCTATGAAATACTAAGGTTGTCTATGTCCATAAACATTCGATTATTACTATCAACCGCAATATGCGGGGACTGCGTAGTATGTGGAGGGGGACTGCATCACACACAACTTACACAAAAACAAAACTACGGAAAAGACACAATACGCGAGAAGCACAAACAAACAAACATATCAAATTAAGTGGGTGGATTCGGGGGCTAGCCGTAGTCAACAAGTGGAACATATTAATTATTCAATGTACCTATTTAATTTTTGTTTTTTTTCCCCAAAACAAAACAAGAACAAAAAACACCATTGCAATATACATCAGATCGTAGAGTCACGATGTCATATAATGCTAACAAAAAATTTAAACTTTGAAAGTATTTTTCTATTTTCAGAAATAAAATTTGTTAAATTGAGAAAACTGTCATTTAAAAAAAAAATAAAACGAAGTGCACGTTCTGCATATATGTTACTCACCGATATCTTGAGAAAGGCGGCCTCCAAAAATTCCCAAATAGGCTTTAGTTAATAATGATCCCGTGATGAATCGTGGAACTGGTCCAAAATCATAAAACTGACTGTCCGAGCACCCAGGGAGGGGTCCTTATATACGACACCACAGACCAAATCAATTTCATATATTCTCAAACCATATAGGTAATAACCGGACAGACTTTATAAAGCGCAATTAAAACTTTTAAAACCACAAAAAAACACCAAAATAAAACTTAAAACGAGTGTTTCCACCTAAAATGACAAGCATCAACTAATTATGTTTTAATTAGGAAAGTTGTTTTTGTCAATGAGAATTGCGTGTTCCCCCTCTTTTCAAAGGTGAAATGGTATCGTCCAACAAGTCGCGTGCCGATTTATCAGTATATTAAACGGATTTACGTACTACATTTCACGTGGAGTCGCCTCGCGCATTAACCAAAATCTTGTACAATATCCGAGTGGATATATACCTGCGCGATGTAAACAGACCCTTGTGTAGAGACGCACCGACTTTCTGCGGCTCACCTAGTTACCGGGCTTTTCGTTCACCTTACAGCTCGTATTGTTGTTTTTTTTCGTCAGCTTCCGTGAGTAAATATAGCCCCGGAAAGGAGAATGTTATGAAGCCATTGTTATACTTCTGTATTTAATTACTTTAAACACTCGCTGTGTATGTTATGTGGTAATAATAATTTAATATCATATATTATATTTATACCTCCATACCTACTATGGTATATCTGACACGAGACAGTACGAGACAATGAGAACACAATGACCTAAAGTAAATATAAAAACAGGCCAATGAGTGGAAACGGAGGAAGTACACCACAACCTCTTGGTCATTTGGAGACTTACATGTGGTCAATTTTATTACATATTGATAAGTGAACAATACGAAGGGTAATTTTGTCCAGGCTGTCAAATTTTGCATATTATGGGAACAGCCAATGGATCGGACAATTTGTATTATTTGGGACCTCGGATTTTTCCCGGCATTTAATAAATAAAACGAAATAGGTTTTTATGTCATATTTTCTGTACCTACCGGGGTAACGGAGAATAGCGTCGCAGTGTGTAGTGAAGGACATTTTGCCTGGACAGTGGCGTTTCCGCCAACTCTTTGTTGAGTTTTCGTAAACACCAACGCATACACAGACAAACTTCGATTTTTCAGGACACCTCTATGCATATTTCATACATATCTAAATGCAATTCAAGGCAGGTTAGGGCTAAATGGTAAGGCCAGTTCACGAGATGTTAACAGGGCTAGCGCTAATCCCAACCCTAACCCAGGACCTAGCCTCAATGCTCACCCTAACCCTTACCATATAATCACGTGCCCTAACCTTATTGACACTTCAACAACCTTGACAAAAATTGAGCTGGCCTTAAGAAAAAGATTTAGCCATTCAAAGCATAAGCCTAATAGCTGGATATTTGAGGCAAATACAGGTTTAAAGTTTAAAAAAGCTTGTGTAGAATAAGTGTGGTTAAAGTGAGGTTAACTACAGGCAGACAAATTCATTGAAAGCACAATAATATATTCCTTAATGTCAGTATCCGTTCAGGTGTGCTGAACACACACACTCCACCTACCTCCACCTGAACCGGAAGTAGTGTTTGGCGATGTATTGCGATAGCTGCCATGTTGAAACAACAGTACCGACCCTACTTCATGATTTCAACCATTTATAATATTTACTGAATGATTGGATCAAATAATATAACAGATCGCACACTTTCATTATTTAAAGCCCATTCGTAACAGACCCGCCGTCCTATATAATTTATAGCTCTTTTATATACTCGATCTAAATCTGAATTGTAATCGAAAGTACAAACACACTGTTTGACACACACCAGAGTAACTTCTATTGATTGATATCCAGAAGGGGGGGGGGGGCACTCCTTAAGAAATTGCTTTAATACATTTTAATGAGGAACATAATCAGAATTAATCGCATCTTAGTATCGATGAGAAAAGGGGAAAATTTGTATCCCTAGCTCAGAATGAAAAATACACGCCCGCCACCACTGACAAAACCCCTATCAAATTATGTGAAAGGATCCAGGGTGCCGTTGGGCTGTACAGTCCCCAGTTTTCTCCTGTCCCCAGGTTTCCTCTCGCTGCTAAATTATTTAAATAAAATTGAACCATGTGTTAGTCCCGAAGTTCCGAAATGACTCAGTTTGTGTCGGGTGGACGTTAAACCCATCTCTCTCTCTCTCTCTCTCTCTCTCCCCCCTCTCTCTCTCATCAAGTCGTTGTGCGTCTGTAAATGGAACTATAATAAGTCAGTGTATTCTATTTCTAGGTCTCCATGTTATTTTAATTAAGGAAAATAGTTGTGGTAATAGAACTATTTTAATAAGTTGCTATATTTAGAATTATAATATTATTGAAACAGCATGGCAATAAGGAAACCGTTGAATAAAAATATTCTACTATATTTAAAACAAGAGTAAAAATACTAAGCTTATTTATATGTCGTTCAGATCGCTACATGGATAATTGGTAGACTATAATTTTAAAATGCGGGAGGATGGAGTGGGGGGGGGGGGCGTTCACCTGGACTATAAGTAAAATCAGTTTGATATTTCTGATAGTCGCTCAGTCAGTGTCAGAGGTTACAGTTTGTTACAAGTTCTATGAAGAACAAGGCGAAATTTTAAGCCTTGAAATAATAAACTCAAAATTTGGCTTTCAGAAATAATTTTAGCCTAATAATTCACTAATTCGCATATCATTGTTAATGCACGGATTTAATTTTGAGTGGTTAAACCTACCATTTTTTACGCTCGGGTCCATTATTCTTGTAGAACAGTTATATATTTGACAGTCTTTACTGGGAAGCTGTGCGCATGACAGATGAGTAACATTATCCAGATGTTATAATATACATTTATTACATTTATTTATTTCCATAGTCAAACATGGAATCAATATATTAATATAGATATACCTCAATATGACTCACTTTAAGAAAATCTTACACAAATACCTGTGTAAGTTTCCTTTTTGTTTTTTACAAACTCTTCATTTTTTTTTCAAAATGGAAAATACAATCAAATACACTACCTGCTAAATTCTCCGAGGAGTTGAGAGAAGGAGCAAGACTTATTCTTGGGTTCAACAGTCGATAGTTAAATCGCATATTTATTTCGGGGAGGGGGGGGGTAGCGCGTGTGCGTTGTATCATAAGGTCTGTCGACTGGCGTGTTTTGGGTTCCTCGGTTGTACGTGACAAGGAGTAGGGTCGCCTGTCCATCCTAATGAGTTTTCTCGGGGCCCCCGGTTCCCCCCTCCCCCCACACACACTGCTAAAGACCGCCACGCGCAAGCGAATCATTTAAAATAAATTTGAACCATATGTTAGTCCTGAAATGATCTCGTTCGTGTCAAGTGGACGTTACCCCCCCCCCCCCCCCCCCCCCCCCCGTCTCTCTCTCTCTATGCCTTCTAGTTATTTTGTGCTTTTTCCGGATTATAACTGTGCATCAAATACACTATTTTAGATAACAAACAATTCGTCCTTGATGATGTAAAAAAGAAGGGAGATATACTTTAGTGTTTTTATGACGTATGGGTTGATATTTAAAGCTATTTGTACACAAGTAGTACCTTATATCGGTTATTACGCGTCGCACATTTTATTCTACAAAAGTCAGTTTTTTTTAGGAACAATAGTTTCTGATGCAACCAAATCTAACGTCGGTTATTGAAGTTTTACTACTGGAGACCCACGGTGGCTCAGCGAGCATCAACAAGGACGTCCCGGGTTTGAACCTAGTATTAGGTCGAGAAAGTTACTCGGGCTTTTTTTCCAGTGTGCCCCCCCCCCCCCCCTTGTCAGTGGTGCCGTGCAAGACGATGGGCATGACAAGGACAATACTTATCTAGTCCTTCGTATGGCAGCTGAAATTCGACGAAGAATAGACAGAAACGATGCTTTCCGGCAACATGTACCCCATCGCACTCGATGGTGTATGCCCGTCTCTACATTATATAAGAAAAGTAGAACTTTAAACACATGAAATGGATTTTAATGTCCTACTGTTCTGCTCCTAAACTGGGCCTAAAAGTCGAGCATACGCCATACAGTGTGCTATGAGGGAAATTTTGCCCGGACAGCGGCGCTATATACTTTTTGGTACCATCCGAACGACTAGACAACTGTCCTTGTTAGACCCCCATCCTGCATCACTGACAAGGGAGAATATTAAACACGTAGAAAAATAGCAGTATGTTAGTTAGTTTCGAAATAACCCAGGTATGCCTACTGTGTTTACGAGACATCACCCCCCCCCCCCCTTTATTTATCTGAGAAGTTTATTACAAGATCTGAATTGTTTTATTAGAGTGTGATTGAGAGTTAGTCATTATCTACTCAAAGTCTAAGATAGGTAAACAGAAATAAATAGTACCCACTACATCATTACACATAGACTGATAAATATTTCAATAATTCGGTCAAATCTATATAACATTAACACGGATATAGATATACTTGTAGTCTACACTATAAAATTATACTTGATAAAATGAATTTAACTGTCTAACTTTGTCTAGAGTCCTACTTGAGTGATTTTTACTTTTAAATAATCACTTGTAAATTTATATAAAATTAATTTACTCGAAATAGACATTTAAAGGGGTTATTTACCCCGGTTGGTAATAGGACGTTAACGCCATACAGTGTGCTTTGAAATTTTGTTCGGACAGCGGCATTACGGCCTATCGAATCTCGGTTTCTTGTCCACCGCTGATTATTTAAGTTTGGCTTCTGTTTTTAACAGTGTATAGTTATCGGTATTTATCACTATCCTGTTTAATCTCACCCACGATAAAACCAGATTATACCAGCTATGACTGGTCAGACTGACCATTAGGGGGAGGGGTGGGTGATAGGGTTGGGATCAATCTAAGGTCACAGTCTACTGCCACTGGTCAATGAATAATGACGAAACTGACCAACATTTTACAGATAAACCATTTTAATATTTCATTTACTACGTAGTTTACTATCACACAGATAGAAGTTGACCAATTATATTATACAAAAACAGTAAATGTAAGTTGTCCTAGAAATAATAAATAGGTCATCGTCTGCTTCTTGGGCCATGTACCTGTGGAAGCTGTATTACAATATAGACAGGTCAGTCGAAATGGACCAAGACCGGGCCCGTAGCCGGCTCATAAAATTTGGTGGGGTTACAGAATTTGGGGAGGGGGGGGGGTGAGGATGTGAACGAGTAAGGACGGTCCTAAGAAATCATTATTGGTGACACCCCCACCCGGCTACGGACCCGGGGAAGACTTGTAATTCTCTCCACATAATATGTCAGACAAGGAGATTGGTGTTAGTACATGTATATAGCACGCGAAATTGAATAAACAAGTGTGAGAGCAGGTCTGCATAAACCAATTCTCTTTGAAATACACCAATCTGGTCGATAACAATAGTTAGGTTAAAAGTTAACAGGTTTTAGACTCTGTACTCGACGTAAATACCAAGATATAGTTACAAACGTCTATACCAACATATTACAGTTACGTAAAGTTTAGAGAGAGGGAGAGAGAGAGAGAGAGAGAGAGAGAGAGAGTTTAACGTTCACTGGACGCAAAGTTTCTAGGCCATTTCGAAACTAACGTATGGTTCAATATTATTTCAAAAATTTGTTTGCACGTAGATGTCTTTAACTGTGGGAGGAAACCGGAGGACCCGGAGAAAACCCATGGGGTATGACAGGCGATCCTACTCCTTGTCACGTACAACCGGGGAATCGAAACCATGCCAGTTGACTCAATGACAGACCTTATAAAACGGCGGGCACGCACTAACCTAAGCCCCCCCCCCCACACACACACGAGATTTCTAAATAAGATACGGTACGAAATTATGTCAAAAACTAGCATTTGGGAGGTACTGAGTATGGTCAGCACCCCTCGGAATTGTTATTTCATATTTTAGCCTACTTTTGAGATTATCAACCAATAAAGAACACTTCTGGCTCATGTTTTAAATGCACATTTAACTGTAAAATAGAGAATATATAAATATACCTCCACCTTGACAACAAATGTTATAAAAAAAAACCTTATGGTACATTTAGTTACAATTTCCTGACCGATTTTTTTTTATTGCCCTGCATTGTTTTTAGTCTTCTGAAAATAGGATTACAATGCCGTTGTACCCAAGCACAGTGGTTATCCTTAATGTGTAGACAAAATTCAGACGTTTTTCATCGCTAAAATCCCGAAAGGTATCATTGTCTATCAACTAATAGGTAATTTCAGTGCCACACGATTGTAGATATCAAAATCACATAGCCCCGCGTGTAATATAGGTATCATGCAGACTCTCCTTGCAGAACATTGTGCTTTTTAAATATATTTCATTTGATTGTTAAAAACACGAATAAGAATATTCTAATTAAAGTTACAATAGTATGGTTTCTTAGAAGTGTGTGTGTGGGTGTGTGTGTGCCGGGGGTGGGGGTATTTATTTTGTTTTATAATAAATACATGACGGTCCAACATATATTCAGAAGCCATGCCTCTGCTCAGTTTTTCCCGGAAATTGATAAATCCAGAAAAACGTAAGCTGGCTAGATGTATTTCTTAATGCCAAGTCATGTTTTGTCAAGGTGGCTGAGTATGTAATTAAGGTTAGGGTAGCTGATTGTTGGCGAGGTTGTAGGTTAGGGTTAGGGTAAGCATTAGGGCTAGTTCCAGGGTTAGGGTTAGGATAAGCGCAATGTATGTCTATTTACACCTCGTGTCCTTTGACCAAACCTGAAGTTGGCCTTATGAAATAGATCTAACCACAAAAGCTTGAGTATCAATGGGGAGTTCCCTTTTAACAAGAAAGTCACTAAAAAAAAAAGAAAAAAAGTTACGAACGGTCTAGAAAAGATGTCAAGTGTCTAGTTGCCATGGTTTTATCAGGGCGGTTTGTAACAAATGACATGTTGTTTTTGTAGTCTCCATTACTTAAGACATTAATCACTGTACATAACTTGTATAATTAATAGTCCTCAAATGGTGTATCGTGCATATACTACGTCACAGACTGACTGGTGTATTCATTCATACATTTCATTGTTTACAAAACCTATATTTATTATCATGAATCATGGTTTGTGATAATACGATAAGCATGCCTAAACTCGTACAGGCTTATTGTGAACACGTTCACTTTCTGTCTAAATAAATAGCCTGTTTAAAGGAATATGTCTCAATGTTTCCAAAACCATCACACCCCAGAAGAACGCTAGGGGCGTGAGACATTTTTTAATATATTATGTGAAAGGGTGGTGTTAGGAGGGGGGGGGGAGAAAGAGAGAGAGGGGATTTAACGACCATTCGACACAAACTAGTTTATTTCGGGACTATATATGGTTTAATTTTATTTCAATAATTCGCCTGCTAACCATTCGACCATCCACCCCCCGGTGGTGTTAGGATGTACTGAAATACTGTTGTTTTATTAAAAAGTGACATTTTCATCCGCTTTCATAAAAGAAAAAATCGCAGACACAAACAGGGGGTAAATACACTTCCGGCTTAATTACAATTACAACCCCTACACCGATCCCCTTCATTATCATTTCACGTGTGGCAATATCTGGAGAGAGATCATAACGCCCTTTCTACATTAATACCACGTATACGCTCCACGTCACGCGATTGTTGGAGGCAGACAACCATGTAATTTCACCATCTAGGTACCCACGTATGTAGTTCCTTCAAATGCTCATCTCTCTCAGACAAAGAGACCAGAATTAAGTCAATGGGGGAATTAATGGCGGTCTGCATCCGCTAATATTGCTAACCTATTGATTACCTCCCTTATCTCGCCGTTACTTCTCTTGTTGTGTTGTACAGTTCTTGTCTTACTTACATTCCACGAGAGATAGAGGGGGGGGGGGGGGAGATTCGTTCGCGCGAAGGGGTCTTTAGCAGTGGGAGGAAACCAAAGGGCCCTGAGAAAAGCCACGAAGCTGGACAGACGACCCTTCTCCTTGTCACGTACAACCGTGGATTCGAAATCAAGGGACTCAATTGCCAGGCCTTATGATGCAGCGCGCATGTGCTAACCATTCGGTCATCCAACCACCCTCCATTCAACGAGAATTCAATAATTCCCAGTAAAAGTTTGTATTTTTTACTATACAGCCGATAAAACATGGATATCAATGACGTAAAATTTGCCGACATTTAGACTTTTCACAGAATCGTCTACGGGGTAACTCATTTATTTTAACATAATCGTCTACACGTAGACGTTACAATTTATTAGTAACATATTACCACGGTCTTTTTTTGTTGACACATTTTTCTTAAAATATCATTAAAAATATTTCTTGTGGAAATGTCAAGCTATATTGCTTAGGTGGTTAGGAAGTGGTCGAGTTCTATTGTCAAGGTAACCAGAGCGGACGTCTGCTAAACAACTTATGGTACAGGGTGTAACTTTGGTACATACATACCTTCAAAACATTGTTTGTGACACAGTGACGTTTCCCTTTACGGTTCAATACGACAATCTGCCCACTACTAGTCATATTATGTTAAACAATGTGTTCGCGCTAGTCTTAGATACAGATCATAGAAGATACTGATAAGGTGGTACCTCTAATTCCTCTAGAAGATATCTCTGTAATAAATCTGAAACCTTTCGATTCCCCTTGCGTTCAGTAAAATTATAACATCTGACTTATATCGTATGAGATTTTTGAACAGATTTTGTTTCCGGGGGTTCACGGGATGGGGTATGGCATTGTATTTTAAAATCCACGCTGGCATTATCCGCATATATTTTTAAAAAAAATAATCTACAGAACGAGCCTTGGAGAATGACTTTGCACTTTTGAGAATTTGCCCTGTCAAGCCCTTCACAGCAGATCATGCGAAATGAAGATAAGATTGGGGACAGACCGGAAAAAGCTACAACGTTCAACGGAAGTATACTGTACTGTCAAGTTATAAATTCTTGTACCCGGATGCAGATAAAAATGTGTCAATTTCAATGTGCACAAATCTAAGTGCCATAATTAAACATGTCCTCGAACAGTCAAATATGACTGCAGTTTTTTGTTGTTTATAGTCGTACTAGAAACGATGGTACTCGTAGTCCTTGAGTGGTTGAGCCGTAGTTTCTCGACCAGAATGTCCCGGGATTTGCTGGGCTATACGCGGTCCTCTACCACAGACGGACCAAAATGTGGCTTTGCATTGCTTTAGAGATTGCATCAGTTTGATCATGTAAAACTTTGTGATAAACAATCTGGAAGTGGGATTACTAGCAAATATGTAATTTTATGTCAGCATAACCATATCCTTTCCTCTGTTAGCCGCCTCAAATAAATATTCACCAAATCCCGACAGAAAATGGAAATTCCATTTTTTGAAATTAAATTCTAGACCACATAAATCAACAAATAATAAAAACATCCATGCAAAAATTAGATTATTCTTAGTCCAACGGTCATGGATGCTTGTACGGAAAACTCTATTGAGTCAACGGGACCACGGCATTTCGTTCAATCGTAGCCACAAGACGCTGTTCTTTGTCAAGTCCTCCGCCCCGCAAACCGCTGGGAAACCACGCTGAAAAATCCCGAGGACTTTTCCTGATCAATACCCGAGCCGAGTTTATGACAGAAAGTATGACACCTGAATTGAATTTGAAATATCTGTGTTTGATCTACCACCCGAGTGTAGATTAGTCAGTTTATTTTAATCAATAGAAAACCCAAATCAAATACAAACTGAACTCAATCAACCTAATCATTGATAGTAATGATAGACCTACATTAGGTTAAATCAATAACACATAAAGATACTAGCATATGAAATGAAATGAGGTTTTAACGACCTATTCTTCTGCACCAGCTGGGCTAATGAAAACGGGGATACGCCAAGCAATGTGCCATCCGAGAGACTTGAAGGCCACACAGGCGTCACTTTTCTCACTGCGGGGATACGAGGGGGCAATAAATTTATGCAAAAGCTTATGGTCATTTAGGAAGATTCTCAGTAAGCCAGCAATTAATAACAGTAACGTGCTTCACGTAAAGTCTCTTTACGGGGGAACGCCAGGGGATTCCCAAGGAAACGTGATAGATTACGAGGGTCATCATTTCACACCGGGAAACCCCTGTAACATAAACACCTAATACTCAACACATTATTTTAAAATGGATAATTTTTTAATGTCACTACGACCTCCACTAAACTAAATCACTACTCAATACATGAATCAAGTCAAGTACACGAGTTGTGTTTTAATATGTACACTAGACAACATTTGTTATACCCCTGTAATCCCGGTTGGCTTCCTTACTGTGCTGCTACGGCGACGGAAAATGATCCAAGAGCGCGTCAAGATCGTCATAAGCGTGGTAAAAGCATGGCGGAAACGCCAGAAATAATGATGTGGTCTCCATGGTCGCCAATGAAAATGTTCAAAACAAACGACAAGGTTCTGCGATCATAACTGGAATGTCTTGAGAAAGCGATTTTTTTATACGTTTCTAATTTTTCTCGCGTTGTGTTTCTGTTTACCGGCGACCGTGTGCATTTTCTGGTCGCTGTGCGGTCGTCGCAGTGTCGCAGTAAAGACGCAAACCCGGTCTGACGGGGGCATTAGTTTAGTAGCATAAGGCGCTCGGGAAAGCGGGTTCCTTTTTTCCCATTTATCGAGAAATACTTATGTACCCTAATTTTCGGTCAGAAACAATCTGAATAGTCGATTAGCACCGGAAACGGAAATTGAATATCCACTATACGTCACAGATTTTTTCATGTGTTGAGCGATTGGCTTAAACTGAAACTTGTTTGAGACGGCCCTACAGAGGGGGGGGGGGTAACGTCCACTCGACACAAACTAGGTCATTTCGGGACTAACACATGGTTTAATTTTATTTCAATAATTCGCTTGTGCGTAGGGGTCTTTAGCAGTGGGAGGAAACCGGAGAAAACCTACGAGGTTGGACAGGCAACCCTACTCTTTGCCACGTACAACCGGGGATTCGAAACCAAGACCCTACAGAAGGATTGTGAGGAGAGCAGGGATCTATAGTAATCAAATGTTGACAAGTGTTGACTCATAACTGTAAAAATTATATACCAGATTACATCACGTTAGAATATAAAAATAATGGTGATCGAGGTCACCTGGTTAATTGTGCAGATATCGAATACAACCTTTGACCAACATAAAGTTAATCACATCTTAAATGAAAAACATCGTCACGAGCGTGAATAAATAATATAAGATTTAACTTATTACAATAATGTCAATACCATTGGGGTCATGTCGTAAATTTCTAATCAATAAGGGTGGTGGATGGCCTAGTGGTCTAGAGTGCCGCGCTTCGACCTCTAGCTGGCCGGTCACCTCTGGCTCGTAGCTGTGGTTTCGAGCCCTAGTGTGGGCGTTTGTGACATGGAGATAGGGGCGCCTTCTCAACCTCGTAGGTTTCCTCCGAGCACTCCGGTTAACCCCCACTGCTAAAGACCCCTACGCGCAAGCGAATTATTGAAAATGACCTAGTTTGTGTCGAGTGGACGTTAAATCCCATTTCTCTCTCTCTCTAATCAATAATTCGCTTGCCCTATTAAGCAGAGGCTTGGAACCGGATCGGATAGGGGGGGGGGCAAGCTCGGGGTTAGGCATTTTTCTCAGCAAATTCGTTCACCTGTGCGACTTGTGTAAGTTAAAATAGTACATATTTAACTAGGTTCAACATGAACACAATTAAATGGTTGGCCTGGGTTGACGGTACGTGTAATAACATGGTGACAGGTATTATAATGGCGGCATATAACAACACTTATAGGAAGGAAGGCTGATAATTTATTTTCTGCATTTAGAACTTCCCACTGTTCCGGTCGACGGTCATTCTAGTACAAACCTTATTTATATAAATACATAGTTTTACACCTAAACGATCGAGTTGTTTTTTTATTCAAATGCCTTTTCAAGTCACTAAAATCCATATCGTTTTCTCGCGTAATGTAGGCCCACGCGTAGTAGTAACGTCTGCTTCCACAGTTGTGGTATCGCCGTGCATGTTAAAGGGCCCAAATCGCTAATATTTGGGTCTGAGAAAATGACACAAATAAGTCGCAACTCATAAAATAATTTAATATGAATGTATGATTTACATTCAATCGTTTCTGTTTTTACTGTAATTTCTAATCAGTTATGTTCGGCGAAATAAGTCTTAATCGAATGGCAATCTTAAGCGTCTGGTTATTCCAGTCTGACATTAATTGTTCTTCGATTCCTTTGTTACTTATAGCGTTTTTAGGACTTCGAATTCTGTCTTATGGTTTGGATTGTTCGTACTTGGTTTTTATTTTATTTTTATTACATATGACGCTGAACCGCAGTATGGTACAAGATTCGTGTACACTAATGGCAAATTGTTTATTTTGTGTTAAAATATTGGATATCAGAAGCCCGTCCTTTCCTGGTAAGATAACAACAACAATGTTGATTTCAATCGACCAAAAATTGCTGTTTTCAATGTCGAAGAATATGGATGATATTGAGTTAGAGACTTGGCTACTTTAAATCAGAGGGCACGTATAGTATATATAGAGAGAAATGGGGTCCACTCAACACAACTAGGTCATTTCGAGACTAACATATGGTTTTTAATTTTATTTCAATAATTCACTTGCGCGTAGGGGTCTTTAGCAGTGGGACTAAACCGAAGTGCCCGGAGGAAACCCAAGAGGTTGAGAAGGCACCCCTATCTCCATGCCACACACACATATGCTCACGCCAGGGCTAGAAACCACAGCCGCAAGCCAGAGGTGGCCGGCCAGCTAGAGGTCGAAGTTCGGCACTCTAGACCACTAGGCCATCCCTACCCCCCGTATAGTATGGACAACACGAATCCTTGAAAGACTGGATAATACACGGGGCAAAAAACAAGCGTTTATAGGCCTATTCCAAAAATACATGCAAGCATAGCAAAACGTCTTTAGAAATATCATATTAACTTTCTTCTCCAATCAAACATGGCATAAAGTCAATAATAAAGTGGGCTCATGAAGATGGTAAATCATCATAGAAGAGAACTTGTAAACAACTGAAATAAGTTAACGTTCTATTGTAATGAATGAATGAATGAAATGGGGTTTAACGTCCTACTATTATGCGCCTAACCTGGGCTAATGGAGGACGGGCATACGCCATGATACAGTGTGCTATGAGGAAAATTTCGACAAGGCAGCGGCGCTTCAACCTACTCTTATTGTCAGGCCCTCCTTCTGCATCACTGACGTCGAAAAATAAAGATGCACGTTCTCGGCCAATGCAGGGATCGAATATCACAAAAATGAAATAACTACTTGGTAAATACAGGAAGTGATTTTTGGGGTTGTTTTTTCTTTTTGCAACATCCAAATTCGGTCAGAAATCTCGCAATTACACCTAAAAAACTTTATACCATGTCCTGGTATCGATGCTATGTTGAATATTCTTTAATTCTTATGTAATTAAAAATTAAATGAAATGGGGTTTAACGTCCTACTGTTCTGCTCCGACTGTTCTAATAAAGAAGGGCGTAACTATAGTATTACAGTATGCTTTGAGGGTAATTTTGGTCGGACAGCGACACTACGGCCTACCGAATAGGGGTTCTTGGATTATGAGTAAACAACCATTGGTTTATTGCTGACATCAGAGCTCGGGGCATCTACATTTTAAATAAATGGCGACCAGGAGATAAATATTGATACTGGGGTAGCCTAATCAAATACCAAATTCAGAGAGAGATTTTAATGCATAAAACTATTTCATAGCCTCACTGGTCTATGTTAAAGAGAGAATATTATATTTTCTAAGAAAGTCAAAACATAATTATTACTATGTCTTTTGCTCAATAGATCATCAACTCACTATTATAGTCTTACGACCATGGGCATTATTTCCCACCCCTAAACTCATTGACACAGGGAATAACACAATTACCTCCCTTGTTTTCAAATTGCCTTCATGCATGCAATAGCTATCTTCAAACGTTGGAATTTGAAGTTGAAAAAGATATTTTGGCCAATTTCTCAACTGGCAATGGTGAATTATAGGATTAATAGGATAATTCTTTAACAATGCAGGACTGTTTATGGATACCATCTATTTGAAGGCTTTATTTTAATAAATTTTAAAAATATAACTTAAAAATACGAAATTGTAACTTTAAACAAGAAGTTATTGCGTATGATTTATTTAATAACATGCTGATATTGTCAACATCGTCCATATTGTATTACCTTGTGATTGGTGTTGTTAAAGGCACGACTTGTCAACCCGGACAAATACAGCCATGTCAGCAATAATACCAACCCAGTTGGAAGTCGAGCACTCAGTCGTGATCCAGAGTGGTTGATCTGTTTCTCATTACCATATTGACTTAAAGGGGTAGAAAAATCTACACGCAAAATTATGTAAAAACTCAAACATATTGTTATATTTCTGTCGTTTTTTTTTTTTTTTATAAAAATATGTTTTCTGAAATATCGTCGCGACCTTGAACGATTTACAAACGTGAATTGGGAGCAGACGGTTGGTACCTTAGTAGCATATACAAGCTTATAGACTGTCACAGGGGCATCGAGTTCCTTTTGGCTGGCTCGATAGCCTGGAGGTCGGGTGTTCGATCCCTGCATTGGCCGAGAAAGTTCATCGCGATTTTCCGGCGAGGTTTCCCCCCTTGTCAATGATGCGAGGACAGGGACAGCAGTCTAGTCGTTCGGATGGGACGAAAAACTGAAATCCCGTGTACGTAAAAGATCCATTGGCAGATGGAATTCGATATACGAGTGAGGTCGAAGCGCCGCTCCCCGGGCAAAATTCCCCCATAGCACACAGTGTATGGCGCATGCCCGTCTTCATCGGCCCAGGTTACGACGTTAAACCCCATTTCATTTCATTTTGGTGTTAAGTTAGACGTCATTTATCAGCGACATTACTTTTACACGTACATTATACAAGAGCGAAATCTGCCTATTACAGACCTTTCTCTAGGCTTGAAAAGTTATCTTAATTATTAATTAGGCATTATAATCATAGTCAACTCTCGATGCAATGGTTAGCCTGCGATAGTTACGTTTTGTTGTGGATGAAATAACTTCAGAGGGGAGTAATTTGAAATTTTCAGCATATTTTATTTTCATTATCTATATTTTAACTATGTATTTATAGCGAGAACTGTCAGCTCTTTAGTTAATTAACATTTAAAGATACATCTGCCCTTGGCATCACGTCAAAGATTACCTAAGTAACAGTTGGAATTCACACAGCATTAGCCAGGTGGATGCAGAAAATAAAGACGTTAAACCCCATTTTATCTTTAAACTAGAATTGAACGTACTGAGGGGATTGGCTATAATATTATTTCCGGATTTCGAAAAAAATGGATAATCAGTACAATGTAATCACCACAAAAGTATTTATCGGGAAAGTCGCCAATAGTGGGATTGGGGAGGGGTAGCGTTGTTAATCAGTCCCAATCAAACCCTCTCTTAAAATTAACAAGAATGACGTTTCGGCTTCGCGGATGCCTGCGAGGGACGGTTGCAAAACCAAGGTACATAAAACACAAATGTACCATTTATTACAAGAATAATGGTCTTAAACTCAGAACAGATGAATCGAGTTAGACTAGAGTCAGCCATTATTTTATGAATGAAACCATAGCACCAACTAGCACCAATATTGTTCTCTTAGTACGGCACGAGCTACAAGAACCCGAGACGTGCAGGTACGATCGGTAATTGTAGATATATTGTGAAAATAGGGTAATAGGTAACGTGGGGTTGAGTTCATCATAATATACAATATGGACACAATATGTTCAGTTACTATTGTTTACTCCTAGCCGTGACCCAATAAAACAGCTTGTTTCTTGTTAAGGTGTCAGACATGCTGAAACGTTACACCCTATTCCATTGGTCCGTGCCACACGTAAAGTAGTTCTGTCGCACCCCTTATCCATTTCTCTTGTTTGTTTAAGCGTAAAATGTGGGTCGGGGGGATAACATTAAACCGATTTTGATTAAAACCGTTTATAAGAATCGCTCATAATATCCTGCACGTGCTGTAGATATCGCTCTAAGTGATACTCTCGACTAAACATGCGGACTCAATTATCAAGACTGTAATTCTTCAGGGAAAATAAATTATACGTTACGTGTCGATGTCAAAGCTTTTACTTTCAAAATTAAAAAAAAATAGCTTGAACTTTACGAGAATTCATAAACAGTTTGAAAACATCATAGCTCCTGGAAATCGGTCAATCCCTAACGAAAAATTTAAGGGATAATGTGAGCTCTTTTTAATGATAAAATTTGCCAGGGAGACAGAAGCTGGCGTTCTGTGCTGTTCCAATAATAAAAGCACGTGAAAAAAAACCCCAATAGGTCACCAATTTCGTTTTCTCGGGTGTCCGTTAACGCGTTCACAAGATTTTCGGAAAAGGGTGGGGCGTCACAATCCGAACAGCAGTCGAGGAAAAGAAATCAACAAAGTCCGCCCCCCCCCCCCGTGACCAAATTGACCCACACACAATTCTTAACCATGTATGATATACACTCAAAAGTTTTGACCCGGGGGGGGGGGGGTGTTAATAATGCACATCAAATATTTTGTTCAAATCGGAAGTTCACTGTTGACAAATTTTATTTATTAAAGGCCACCAGTGAAACCCGGAGAACGCTAGTTCGAAGACGGCCCTTAGCATTTTATGACGTCATATGTGGATTGTGGGTTAGGATAAGGGCTATGACCTGCAGATTTCGTCAGATTATCGGAATGTGGACATGGTTAGCCCTAACCCTAACCCTGGGCCAATGCTATTCCTTAACCTAACCTAGAATCCACATAGATAGATAAGATAAGATTTTATTGCATAGATACACCCATTAAGTGAAGCATACAACATACATAAACAATGTTTCATATGACGTCATAAAATGCTAAGGACCGTCTTTGATCTAGCGTTCTCTGTGAAACCCGGCATAACTGCATCCCAAGTCTATTAAACTTTTATTGTTTTATTAAAGGAGCTAAATCGCTAACATTTGGGATCCAGAAAATAACAAAAGTGGGTCGAAACTCATATAATACTGTAATATGAATGTATATAATCTGATTTACTTTAAATGCTTTCCGTTTTACTCCAATTTCAAATCAGTTATGTTCGGCGAAACAAGCCATTCAGTCTCAACCCAGTGCATTTTTTTTAGCGCCTGGTTATTCCAGTCCACATATGCAGTGTGATACAGTGCAATGTGTCTAGCCTCGTCCCTCGAGTCTCTCAATAAAACTAGGACCGGAGCGCAATATGGTACACGATTCGTGTACCAATGTTAGAAAAATTATTGTATCTTAAATATCGGATATCAGAAGCTCATCTTTTCCTGGTAAGTTTACATCATCAATGTTGATTTAAATTGACCAATAATTCGTGTTTTCGATGTCGGAGATTTTGGAGGATTTTGAGTTACGGACTTAGGTCCTTTAAGGCTCTAAGAGCTAATTACTCTCATATTTAGAATAAGACAAAACAAACATAACAGACGAAAAGTTAAATAAAATTATAACCTTTTCACTTTTATAATGTACATATAGTTCAAGCTGTTACTATGGTGACTCACGTTGAGCTTCAGACTTACCTATAGGCTACATTTTACTTATATCATATATCAGATCACGTGCATATGGCTGTATGTATATATACCCTAGCCTACAGATTGATACAAACTAAAACATTATTGTATTGAGTCATTCATTTCTTTAAACCGTGGATAATTTAAAGTGGCATGACTATATATTTTTTACACAACCCCCATATATCTCGATTCTGGTTTGCTACGTTCCGACATTTTAGACAATTAGAAATAGCGACATTGTGTGGAAGAATGCTTCTTGTGATACGTGACATCACACTGATTAGAGTGCATTACAGGTTCGAGAACGCCACCTGGTGGCTTGTGCATATCCCCCACCCCCACCCCAAGTGGGAATGGTTGGTTTTGTTTTCAGTATAATTTTGAGTCGACATTCAGTTTATGTTAATTAAAATGAGCTGTTAGGGTACGACCATTACCGGAATGGGCGTATCAGCTAATTGACACGTAAAATTAATTCTAACGAAGAGTAAAGTAACATTTACCAGAAATGACAACAAATTGAAAGCGCCAGGTAGATTTAAAGATATGGGGATAATTACTTCATCCATTACAAATATGAAACATAAACTTATCTCATTTATATTTCTACTGAGCGCGAAAAAAACAAACATTTAACCCATCTGGATAACAACGTTAGTATATTACTTCACTGAAAACTGGCCGAATGGTTTAGCGTTGAGTCAGCTGGCGTGGTTTCGATTCCCCGCTTGTAAGTGACAAGGAGTAGGGTTGCCTGTTCTGCCTCGTGGATTTTCACGGGGTCTTCCGGTTTTCCCCCACTTCTAAAGGCCCCTACGCACAAGCGAATTATTGAAATAAACCTGAACCATTGAAAAAAAATGACCAAGGAGCATTACCCCCCCCCCCCTACCGCATTCTCTCTCACTGAAAACTGATAACATATTGCCATAATCCTTCGGCTCTATTCTTTATGAAAACTATACGTCACAAGGCGATAACAATGCCACTTTAAGTAGAGGTATTTGGGAGTATATAAGGTCAAAGTTCAGTCATTATCTTGTCTGGATTCCATACTATATACCACACCTTTAAAATCTTCCTTTATCATTTATCTCACTGAAGAGGTTTTTAAAGTTCAGAACGGTATATATGTATACATTATGCTTTCATAGAGATATACGCGTAGCAGATACATACCTCCAGCATTATCATTACACTTTCACTGAGTACTACTTTTATCATTTTACTCTCTAATTCGCAGCATGTGCCGCAACATGCTTTTAACGTTCGGCGATTAAAATGGTTATCAAAATCACGGCCATGGTATAAATTTTCAATATAATTACCATAAATTCATGATATAATTTATTCATTGAATCCTTCGGGTAATAATGTACAGTTATCTAAAACCGTTATACGTACGTCACGTGTTCAATATAATAATCGTAAACATTTCATTATATAAGTCAATTACTTTTAAACGTACAACAGAAGTCGTTAGCAATAAGAGAGAAATGGGGTTTAACTTCCACTCGACACAAACTATAGGTCAATTTGGGACTAATGTATGGTTCTCAATTTTTATTTCAATAACTCTAATGCGCGTAGGGGTCTTTAGCAGTGGGATGAAACCGGAGTGCCCGGAGGAAATCAGCGAGGTTGAGAAGGCGCCCCTATCTCCATGTCACATACGCTCACACCGGGCTCGAAACTACAGCCGCAGGGGTGGCCGGCCAGCTAGAGGTCCAAGCGCGGCACTCTAGACCACTAGAAGTCGTTAGCAATAAGCAATGGTGTGGACTCCCCCAAGACAAATGAGAAGTTTTATCAGGTGTTCTGGAAAACAACGGTAAATGTACATAGCTTCTGAAATCTGAGTGTGGATCACGTTGCTAAGTGGCCTAGTCGTCTATAGTGCCGCGTTTCGAGCCCTAGTGTGAGCGTATGTGGCATTGAGATAGGGGCACCTTCTCAACCTCGTGGGTTTCCTCCGGGCACTCCGGTTTCCTCCCACTGCTAAAGACCTCTGTGCGCAAGCGAATTATTGAAATAAAATTAAACTATATGTTAGTCCCGAAATGACCTTGTTGTATGAAAGGGCATTAAACCCCATTTCTCTCTCTCCCTCTTTAACCGATCGTAATAAATTTTGAACCTTCCTAAATACCATTTAATGGCTAACTAACATCTCAGCTGAGTTCAGAATTTTATTTGTCTACTTATAAACATTAGGCCATATATCTTCATATAAAATTGGTAAAACTGGGAGAGTAACGCGTGTACTTCATTAAACCGACGAAGAAATGCCAATAAAGGGGTTGTAACACGGAACCATTGTAATTTTAGAATATATACAAAAGAAGCCTGGCATTTCTCAAACGATAATTGATATGGTATTTATACCAGAGTTTATTTAAAGATGGAAGGAAAAACTGAAAGACGAATAATTTGTATATCTTGGTACAAGTTATCTGATTATATTCCTACAATTGGTTTGTTATGAAATACAGTGAAATGGGGTTTAACGTCCTACTGTTCTGCCGCGACTGGGCTAATGCAGATGATTATACGCCGTAGAGTAGGCCTATGCTCTGATTGAAATTTTGTCCGGTAAGCGGCGCTACGGCCTACCCTTACATCGAATTTCAACTGCCAAGGTATCATTTACTTGCACGCTTATTTGTACACGTGGCATCGGGTTTTCAACCCATCTCAACGACTATATATTTCAATTGTCAGACCCTTTCCTGCCCCATGGAGGGGAGGGGGGCACTGGGATCGAACACCGATAATACCAAAAGCCGCCTTTTCAATCGAGACCGACATAATGTCTCGCATTGTCACTAATTTTTGGGCGATATGTCTATCCTGAGCCGAATGGACCATTTTGTAAAATTACTGTAAAATATTTTGTAGCATATGGTCATTATATTAATAATAACTGCTGACCTACATGTTGGTCACAAATCACTGTTTGGCCAGTATACTCGCCCACAAGCTATAAGTGTATGTAATAATATAAATATGAAGTTAAAACTTTTAGACAATTGTCCATTGTGTCTACCATATAGAAAGATTTAATCGATGAAAGGCTCGACTTGCTCAGTTGCAGATGATAAGAGTTTAATTAATTTCCAAGCAGTGTTTTTAAACTCTATTCTACACATCCTCTCACTGGCTCTCAGTATTCTTAACCATTATGTCAGATTTTAAATTTCTTATCATTTATTATTCCAAATCATATTCAGTTAAAAACATAGACGCGTGTGTATTACGAATCGGAGAGAAAGTATGACATACAAACAAAGTTAGACCTATGGCTATAGATTTCTTCTATTTTAAAAGGTTAGTATACAACTAGAAAATGATCAAGGGTGCCATATTACAGACGTATTATACTTAAACTAGACAATGTTAAAACACACACTGTAGGAGATTACATAAAGAGTTGGCAGTTCTCACTATTATAGTTAAAATCTACATGATGTAAAGGGGATTTGCTAAAAAATTTCAGTCAAATGGATCCACTCTGAAACGAGAATTTAGCGATTGAATTTTAGCCTTGGTCTCGAAGGTCTTGATTATCCATTTCATGAATGGAGGTTGAGTAGCAGATCCGATCCTAATCCAGTAAATAAATAGGGATGACATCGAGAGTTGGTTATGGTTTGGATAAGTTATTAATATCTAGTCAATAATTTAGATAATACTTCAAGCCTAAACAAAGATCTGCAATAGGCAGATTTAGCTCGTGTATAAGGTATGTTTGATAGTAAGTTCAGGAGGACCGCACTGCACGCAAAACAAACATCTACAAGATCTTAGATAAACCTGCGGACAAGACAGAAAATAGACATTGCAAAAAAACAAACAGTTATCAAATCAAATGAATGAATCCGGGGACCAGCCGCAAGCGTCCACTGCGCTGTACAGTCCCGGGCCTGTTATGGTACAGGCTTCACCAAAATGATTTACAAAAAGACGTAACAATAATAATGCGACCAATCTTGACAAGGGTCGTCTCTTCAATGGCGCAACATATTCCAGACTATACACTAACTAGACACATCATGTCCATAAGCTTATATTACAATCCAAGTGTCTAATGAGGAAAATATAGTTCAAATATTATTCTAATCGATAAATTCTTTGGGAAGTTGTCATCTAAAACGCAATTACTTTCTTTGGATTTTATGACGTTATTTTTTTCTGAAATGAAATGGGATTTAACCTCCTACTGTATTCTGTTCCGAATTGGGCTAATGCAGACGCCATTCAATTAATAATGTGCAATGAGGGAAATTTTGACCGGACAGCGTTACGGCCTACTCTTATATCGAATTCCAAGTGTCAAGGGATCTTTCATGTGCACGTCAATTTGTATACGGGACCTCGGGTTTTCGTACTATCCGAACGACAAGACAGCTGTCCTTGTCAGACCCTCCATCCTGCATCCCTGACAAGAGGAAACCAAACCGAGCAAACATCTTACCCACTTTGACACCGATCTAATACAAATGTAATGGAATCGTTTCCATAAGCGTTTACGCGTGTTTGAAGCGTGCGCGAAAAAGTTGTTCGGCGAGCGACTTTTTCGCAGCTTTTCCACGTCGTTTTTTTTTCTGGGGTGAACTGTGCGAATGAGAACAACAGTCAGTTCCTGCATAATGACAAGTTATCCATGAACATCGAGGCCAAGATGGAAATCATGGAATCTAACCCAGATATCTTAATTCAATCGTTTAGAATACTATCAATAAGGAAACTGACTATTAGCCTACTAGCGCATTGAGGGTTTTAAACAAAAATTTTCGGGCATGGGTAACTCGATTTTTGCTTTTCACGAAATTCAATGCACGTGGCTTCAAGTTCGACATAACAAGTTTTAACTGTAAACGGATCGTTCTTTATGAAATTCCCTTTGGACACCAATATGTCACTTTTAAAGTCCTTCGGTAATTTTTCTACAATAAACTTTTAAACAAATCAAAACTTCAAATTAAAGAATATCGAGGAAAAATATCATGAGCGGAGAATCCCGCAGAATTAAACTAAAAGTGAATGACTGATTATGTTGATAATCTCCTATCAGTCTTTTTTGATATAAAAAAAGACGACTAGGAGATTTTAATTATCACTTAATCCCTTCTTACATGCACACATAAATAAATATAATTCTTTTTTGTTATAGATTTCACTTTTACTAAACCTGAATACATTATGGCGTAGTGATACATCATTTTTTATACAGCAATTCAACCATTGCAAAGTCCCTTATATTAACCTAGTGTTTCCATCAAGGTCAATTAATTAAAAATAGTTCCTTTTTAATAAGAAAGAAGTAACTTTTAATAAGAAAGAAGTAACTTTTAATAAAATATGAACTGTTCCTTTTTGATTGACCAGTCAAATTCATGTAAGATTATGAAATTCATCACACAAGCGATATCTTCCGTAGAGTGTATTATTGGGCGTCCTACATTTCTGCACTCGTTGGGCTATAATGGAATTTTTCTCCAACAATAAAATGGTCTATTTACGTGCACACGAAATTGTGCACTGCACCTCCTTTTTTCGTATAATTCGAGCGACTAGACGTTATTCCTTGCCAGACTCCCGACCTGCAACATTGACAAGGGTTAGCACTGACAAAAAAAACCCGTTTAGTGAGCCAGTGTCTTACTCACTGAGCCATCAACGCTCTTAATCTAAAAATGAAACTAGTGTGGCGTTACCATTCAAGCCAGTAGTTAACACAGAATATTAGAATATGGAAAGAAAAAGTAATAAAATTCTCCAGATTCTATTATTAGCATTAACATGCAATCGTCTAATGGCATCTTTTACCAAAACCTAATCACGTACACGGTGTAACATTTGCAAAAATCACGTTCGCTATCAATTCATAATGAAATTACACACTGTAATAAATGTGGAGTGATTTTAAAGGAGCTAAATCGCTAATATTTGTTACCTAGAAATTGACCCAAATGGGTAGCAAGGCATTATTTCAAATCTGTTATGTCCAGCGAAATACGGCATGAGTCTCAACCGAAAAGAAGTTTCTATCTTCCGGTAATTCCAGTCTAATTAGCTTGCACACCAGATTAGTTATGGCGTCGCCGTTTTACATGAGTTGTGGAATATGTCTGGTCTCTTTCTTTCTGGTCACTTGTTACAAATGATGCTGAAACACACTATCGTACACGATTCTTTAAACAATGGTAAAATGTTTATTTTGTCTTAAATATTGGATATCAGAAGCCTACCTTTTCAAGGTAAGATAACAACACCATGAATGTTTATTTGAATTGACAAATAATTCCTGTTTTCAACGTGTAAGACTTTGGATTTACATTGAGTTAGAGACTTAGCTACTTTAAATTAAGTTAGCAGTTGAAATTTGAGTGAATCCATAACCTCCATTAAAACGAGCGATATTTTTGCTGCAACCTTACGTCATCGTGTGTAAGTAAAACTTTAAGTGGATATTAACTTGGGTATTTTGGTAAATTTACTATTTGGCGCGAATCATTATTATGGTATTTCAAGTCTCCTAATGACTCCCTCTCCTTTTCCTCAACTCAATATCCACTGACTCAATGCCCCCCTCTCCTCAACTCAATATCCACTCAATGACCCCTTCCTTCACCTCAAGTCAAGGCCCACTCAATTTCCACTCCCTCCTCCTATCCTCATACGCCGTGGACCCACCGTTATTTGCTTGCTATTTCACCCGCCTTTGCATTGATGAATAAAATCTCTATTTTTCTAACTTTCATATTAATAACAATGCCATCATTACATACCGCGAATAAACAAACAACCCTTTTCTTGCCGCGGGGCCTCTGTGAGTGGGACGCTTATCCGGAGGTACCATGTTCAATAACGGGATTTCCCGGCATGGTTCCCCCTCGACAAAAACGAGACCCAGTGTACACATTAAAGTGCACGTAAAAATAAACTTGACAGTATTAATGCGATGTAAGTAGGCCTAAGCACCGGGCAGAATCTCCCCAATAGCACTGAATGGCGTATGCCCGTTTTCATCAGCCCAGTCGGAGCAGTCCAGAAGGAAGTTAAATCCCATTTAATGTAATTTCAATTATAACTTAGATATATGCAAACTTACATAATTGTGTTTACACCTGACAAGGTAGGGTGTATGAATATATATATAGCAATAACTGGTTGGTTTTAACAAACGTCTATTGTTGAATTATTCCACAATTTTATGTGGAGAACTTTTTTTAAAGTTTTGCTACAATATAATCCCTGGGTGAAACGGACGTGTCAGAAACTTCTTTTCATTTCAAAACAAATTTAATTTGATTATATAAAATTATGTATAAGAATACTAAATAATCATAACAACAAAATTCATACTGAAAATGATCTATATCAAAATGTCAAGCGGAAAATAATATATCTACAACAAACAAATAATATAAAGTAAGAGATTCTGGACTAATAGCTAACATAAACTCTGACAGGAACCACGTACACCTGGTCCAATCTCAGACATGATAAAACATTGCTATTCTACATTATACTAGTCTATAACAACATGTACTACTACTGGTCTACATATAATACAAGGCTCGTGACGAAGACAAACACGAGGCCACGAGGACTCTCGCGTCACATTAAGAACGGCACCTACTTGCATTGGAGTTAAGATGGCGGATGGGTCTCCTACCTCGTATTTCAGGGTCGAATCCGAAACAATTCCCCATCCTGCTATCATTCTACGACGACAACAGCCAACAGAAGTGATGGAAGACCAAATATCACGTAAAAGTCAGACAAGCAGACGATGAGTAGCACTATACAAATTTCAGCCAAGCCTAGATCCAATGGAGTAATGCCGTACGCAATACCACCAATGCTTTTAATCCTGCACGTCAGCTCTTCATTCAGTCCACGAACCGATTAGCAAATCATAAATTAATTGTATTTAAATTGAACGTCGTTAAATCGGTTATAAAGTACACTATTTAAAACCCAGAATTGATTTTTGGTTACACCTATGTATGTATAGTATATATATAATTACACTAAGATTGGCTTCAGACACACTTCGTTTGATACAAGCAAACTCCTATTAGTAGCTAGATTACAATTAAACTATTCAACTGTTATGGCATGGAATGGTGTCTAGTCGACCGCATGGGGCAAAAACTAGAGATCGCGTATACACGCTGGCGTAAATGTAAAAGAGCCCTTGCCAGTTAGAATTCGATGTAGAAAATGTCCCCCAGGGCATGCTATCGATAATAAAATCGGATATACGGCCTGGCCTGTATGGTCGATTTTATTATCGAGGTTGGTGCAGAGAAAATGAAACATTTTATTTGGTAACACGAAAATAGCATGTTTTATATGACAGTAAAAAATTTCCGAAACTTCTTGAACCATATTAAAGGACCTAAGTCCGTAACTCAAAATCCTCCAAAATCGTCGACATCGAAAACACGAATTATTGGTCAATTTAAATCAACATTGATGATTTAAACTTACCGGGAAAAGATGAGCTTCTGATATCCGATATTTAAGATAAAATATTTTTTTTAACATTGGTACACGAATATTGTACCATAATGCGCCTCAGCCCCAGTTGCATTGAGAGACTCGGAGGACGAGGAAAGACACATTGCACCAAGTCAAACGGAGTTATGTAGACTGGAATAACTAGACGCTCGACTTTTTTCACATGATTGATAATATTGCTGGCTTATTTAGCCAAACATAGCTGATTTCAAATTGGAGTAAAACGGAAACAATTGAATGTAAATCAGTTTATATACATTCATATTACAGTATGCGTTGCGAACCAATTTTATGAATTTCTAGATCCCAAATGTTAGCGATTTAGCTCCTTTGAATTTCTCAGTACGACATACACCCATGCCCCACACAGTAGGTGAAATGGTTTTATTGCATTAACATCAATGGTCAGCTCGTTGTCTGTTAGAAAAGTCTAGCTTTGGGATAAATTCTACAATTGTTTTGGTTCAAACATATTTTATTACCACAATGTAAAAGGATCGAACAAAAGTTACATAACCTTACAAAAACATAGTTTTAGCTTAATTAATGGGGTGTGGCAAGTGACAAGTATAGATGTAGCCTACACAGGGGCGCAGGGGCGTTTTAAGGTTTATCAAAGCGGAGGCTATACTATTTTGAGGGCCCCCTTTCGTGTGGCTGTGTTTGTGTGGGGAGGGGGGGGTCTCTGGGTGGCCTAGCCATCTCTTTCCTGAATAGCTTATTAGTAGGTTTTCAGAAGAGGTGATTTCTTGATTGATGATGTTCATGTCAATGACTGCATTCTCATTCAGTGGTGTATAGAAAACGATTGACAAGGACTCACGGGGCCCTTTCCCTTGGACAGAGGGGCCCTTTTATCAGACATGGCGTCCCTTTTTCTGCGTTTAGGGCCCTCCCTAACTAGGGTATATTTTCATTTTTCTCAACGGTTTAAGCATATTTCTTCCGTTTTATTTTTTCAACTTCTTTGTGATATTTTTCGCTCAGCTATAAACGTTTTTGCATGGGCGGATTGTCCAATTCGTCGAAAATAACCTCTTTCTGCTGAACATTATATGAGGGGGGGGGGGTATTGAACCAGCCATGGAGCGATGACGATCATGTTGTAAGTGACCGGTTCCTTTAACGGGCCGCCACGCCATCACTTGGGTCTGGAATGGGCTGGTATAATAGACTTGCTGTGCTGGGTGTGGGCCGGAATTTGGAATCCTGCAATGATCGGATATGCCACCAAATCGCATATTTGGGGTTCATTTTTCCAAATTTTCCGACACGGGAGCCCGGGCCGGTTTTCGTCCCCAATCCGCGCCTGGATGTACATCAACCTCTTGAACCATACTGAATTCACCCCATGTCCCACACGGTTAAGTGACCACTGACCAGATATTTCACCTGAACCCGTTTCAGCTTGTTGCCTGTAGTGTCAATTAAAATCGTTTGGATCAATTCTATAATAGTTTAAGCTTGACTTATCTGAGTCATCCTACACTGGTATGTTAAGTATAAAATTAACATTAGTCCTACCTCTTTTCCAATTCAGGACTAATGTGAACTGTTCATCGCTACTTTCAAATGACCAGTTTGACGGAATCCTTTCAATTTCCATGATTTTCATCAATTTCTCGATCTGACTAGGGATAAAATCAAACTGGCCATCTCGAGGAAGTATTTTGCCACTCATGTCCGCCATCTGTTATTATATAGTGAAAAGTGTAATATGTCACTTTACTTGTGGTCTAGTATAATAAAGGTATGTATATTAATATCGATTCTCTTTCTACTGGTGACAGTTTTATGGTCTGACGATCCATTGGTTGTGTATTACCTGACTATTGTACATTCTGATGACCAATTGTTTGTGTATTGCGTAACTGTGTATTCTGCTGACGACCCTTTGTTTTTCTGTATTAGGTGGCTGTATCTTATGCCGATCCACACTTTTTTAAAAATTATATGGTAGTATGTTATGACGATCCATTGTTTTTTTTTATTATATGGTTGTATCTTATGCCGATCCACAGTTTTTGTGTGTATTATATGGCTGTATCTTATGACGACCCTTTGTTTGTGTGTGATATGGCTGTTTCTTGTGACGATCCATTGTTTTTGTATTATATGACTACATTATGACGATTAATTGTATGTGTGTTACGTGGCTGTATAATCTGACGATCCATTGTTTGTGTATTATGTATCTGTATAATTCTGACGACCCATTGTTCGTGTATAACGTGACTGTATATTCTGACTGTTTATGACGTTTTTAACTTGTGACTGTTTTTGTATTATGACGATACGTTCTGTTGCTGTTCGTAATGGGCCGGTCACACAGGCTTCCGCGAGTTGATCACGTGTAATTTTGCTATAAATTTTGCAAATTTTTTCTACACGCGGTGAAAATCAACCAATTTGTCTCAGACATGCTGGACACGCGAATGACAAGTGGACCACACGCGCGCGTGTGCATCGCGTGTCCACCACGAGTCCTCCGTGTGTGAGCGCTTGTGGTCAGAAAATGGGGTCACACGCAGCGCGTGTGTATCACTTGTGCTCCACATGTGCTCCGCGTGTGAATCACGTGCCGATCACTTGTGCTCCGCTTGCCGCCCGCGTGTATAAAAGCCGCCGCGTCCGGTGTTCTGGATCAGTATCGATCAATATTCCGTAGAGTAAAGATCAAAATCATGGCACCGAAATCAAAGAAGGGCAACTCCACGCCCAAGAAGATGAAGAGGCAAGCAAGGCCCAGGCCGAAGGCAAAAGTCTCGGAGCCTGAAACTGCTACCGAGGAGGTGGAGAGCAGCACCCCCGAGCACCAAAGCATTACGATGCGCCGGATCCATGTTGCCTCTTCAACGTCTTGATCACAACTGATGAAAAATGGCCCACACGCGATCTTTTTATAGCAGAAATAACTAGTGGTACAAACGAGATTGGGTCGTGGACGACACGCGAATCAGTCGTGGTTCAATCGCGATTCAACGCGAAAACACGCGAATGGCCCGCGGATGACTCGTGACACAATCCCTGAGGAAGCCTTTTACACGTGGAGCACACGCTATCACAGGTGGTAGGAACGCTGTAGACACGCGGATCACAAGTGGATGACAAGTGCTACACACGCAGTCACACGAAGAAATTTTGCGTTTGCCCGCGAGTGACCACTTGTCGTCCACTTGTGATCTGCGAGTGTACCACGTGTTATCGCGTTTGGCCCGCGTTTGTACAGCGTTTACACCACGTGTGCGACACGCGGTGGCCGTTGCGCCTAATTTTTGTGCTGCTCAAAAATAAAATCGGACTCCGTGCGCGTGTAAAATTTTTCGCGCGTGTGCGCACTTGTTATTCGCGAGTCCACCACGTTTCATTCACGTGTCATTCACTTGTGACCGCGCTTACTTCGCGTTTGACAGTTCTTCCTCGCGATACACTCGTGATCAACTCGCGGAAGCCTGTGTGACCGGCCCTTATAACGTTCCTAACGTGTGACAGTTTTATGTTCTGAAGATATTTTCTGTGACTGTTTGTGACTGTTTATAACGTTTATTACTTGCGAAAGCTCTATAGTATTATACTATTGAAGTGCGACACTTACAGTTAATAACAATTCTTACAATATTTTACCTGTACATGTAGTTTGCATTATGACAATTTTTTAATTGTGACGTTACAATCTTTTATTTGTGACATTACAATCTTTTATTTGTTAATTGTGACATTACAATCTTTTAATTGTGACGTTACAATCTTTTAATTGTGATATTACAACATATTATTTGTGACGTTACAATCTTTTAATTACATCACACTCTTTTTATTGTGACATTAAAATTTTTCATTGTGACATTTCATTGTGACGGTTTTATTTTGTGGCAAATTTTTACTTGTGAAGGTTTTGTACTGTATTGTGACGAACCTTTTCTTGTGGTGGTTTTGTATTGTGACGATCTTTAACTTGTGGCGGTTTTGTATTGTGATGATATTTTACTTGTAACGGTTGTGTATTGTGATGAACCTTCCTTTTGATGGTTTTGTATTGTGGCGAACCTTTTTATTTGCACTTGGGCTGTTTTTGTATTGTGACCAACTTTTACTTGTGACAGTTTTGTATTGTGACCAACTTTTACTTGTGACAGTTCTGTATTGTGACCAACCTTTACTAGTGACGGTTTTGTATTGTGACCAACGTTTACTTGTGACGGTTTTGTATTGTGACCAACGTTTACTTGTGACGGTTCTGTATTGTGACCAACTTTTGCTTACGACGGGTTTGGATTGTGACCAACTTTTTTTTGTGATGGTTTTGTCTTTTGAGGGATTTTTACTTGTTTGAGAACGCTAGATCTGAGACGTTCCTGCGCATTTTATGACACCCCACATATCAGTATAACTGGGCAATTCACTATAACCGTGGATATGGTAGTGCTGAGACAGTATAAGACAACAGAGCAGAGGAGTACAGAGAAGAAAAATGAAGTTATAATCGAGCGCCGCAGACGCGAAAAAAAATCAGATATGTTACCTAGCTTTGAATTTTTTGGGACTGGACCTGGAAATTTTAGTCAATAATGTCATGGAAAATGGAACCAAATTCTCGTTAACGATACCGACTGCGGGGAGTACTTTTTTTTTAAAACGACTATTTTTTTGGCCATGGGAGGGAAACATTTCATAGAACATACTCACTCACAACAGAAAAGAAGTTCATTTTTTCAAACATGACAAACAGACATGGTTATTTTTATACTATAGTTTTGTGTGACGTATGCAATTTAGACTTACGGATTCACGCAAATACAGAGTATTTGGGAACTATTCTGGCATTGTTTGATTACCTCATTAATTCATTTAGTCGCCGATGCATAATTTTTAGACCGACTGCAGTGACCGCACTTATTTTGAGACCGATTATTTTTCTCCCTGGGGGATATGTTCTTCTTAGACCAACATACTCACAACAGAATAAGAGTAAAACACAACATCTTTTCAAACAAGATAAGCTGACAAGGTTATTTTATACTAATGTTTTTCCTGAGTAGTGTGTCGTATGCAGTGAGCACTTATATTGATATCGACTGCTCTTATTTTGTGACTGACTGCACTAAATTTGCGACCTACTATTTTTTTCCCTGCCACCCGCCCCCACATTTACGCCCCTATTACTACGACTCTTTACTAACATAACGTTTACGATCATTAATTACTTGTACCGTATGACGATTCAATATTTCACACAGTTTACTTATGACGTGATTTTATTACCATCCTTGTGATAATTATGATTTTTCTCAGACGATATCTTAATTGTAGACGCGATTTCATGATATGGCGTGATTTTATTAAACATGCATTATTCAAGAGCTAAATCTGCCTAGTGCAGGTCTTTATTTGGGCATGAAATGTTTTCTAAAGTATTAATTAGACATTAATTAACTAATCCAGGCCTTAATCTTTGATCAACCAGGACCGTGGTTGAAATTATTGCACACATCGGCAAAATCTTCAAATGCCAATATCTTCGCTTGCAATAGAGTAATTTGAATGAAATTTTCAATTTTTCATTTTACATCACCTACTTTAGAACTATTATAGCAAGAATGGCTAGTTCTTATCTATATCTTGAATAATGTAACTTTAATGGCGATTTTTTACTGATTTTATTAATGACGATGTTTTCTTACGATATAATTTACTAACAACGATGTTTTATTTATGATATGACGATATTTCATTTGTGACGTGATTTTACAAACGATACATTTTTTGGAAGTTACGTGATTTTATCAATCGCGTCTATTTATTTGTGACCACATTGTATATTATCATGTTTTAGTGAGTTGTGACGTGTTTTTACTAATAACGATATTTTATTTTTGTTGCGTCGTGATCTTATCAATGAAGATGTTTTACCTCAGCCGGAATTTTACTAACGACATAAGTTTCACTTACTGTTTAGAATGACGATGTGTCACCTGTTGTGACGTTATTTTAATGTCGACGATTGTTACGTGACTTTAATGCCCGTCTTCCATTAGCCAGGTTAGGTGTATAATAGTAGGACGTTAAACCCCATTTCATTTATTTGTTCTATTATCACAACGTAATTATGCTATGCCAATTAATTATTTGTCTCGGTTTGGACTTTTTCATTATTGCAAGGCCTTATAAATGGGATGGAACTTCATTTGCAACGCCCTTGTTCTGTATTATGGGCAACACAAGTTTTAAAAGAAAATGTGTTAATATTTCACATTTACTACAATGGCAAAACCATAGGGTGTATTAAATGGAATAATGGGATATATATATATATATATATATATATATATATTTAATAATGAATGGTGAATATTAAGTACAGGTGTTTGTGTAACAGCCAAGTATAACAATATATAATATATACCATACCCTATATATACACGTGGTAATAATACATGGTTTCCGTCAACCCAAGGTCGGTAATAATAGTATAAATAGGTTTGGTCAAAACATACCTACTAAATCAACTCTCTAAGGGTGGGGTCACATTGAAACAGTAAATATACACCTACTTAAATAATGTTTAATAATAATTTATGGGACTTTAAGGGGAATTTTCTATTGTCAACATCGTCGACAGCCCAATATTATTTTGTTATAATTTTGTAAAATTAAATGGGGTTTAACTTCCAACTTTTGTGAATCAACCGCGATAATGATGACTGGCATACGATCGAATCCCAACTGTTGGGGTTTCTTTAACGTGCACGCCAAAAAGCGAGACCTCGGTTTATCGTACAATCCGATCGACTGGACACCTTCCCTTGCCAGACCATCCGCCATGCACCACTGACAAACGCAATCCACGCTAAAACATGCCGATGAAATTTCGCCTCCAACACCAAGATGGTACCTCGTACCTCCTGCTTAGTGAGACAGTGGCTGACTCGCTGGGCCACCGCAGCACCACTGATAATAAGAAACAATGCTGAAAAACTCCAGACCACTGTGGCTCCGTGTAATATTTTTTTAAGAGGTGAGGAAGTACAAGAAAACATTTTATCTGGTGTACGACGCTAATCAACAATTCGGTGGAAGACTTCAGCAATCTTCTTTTTTTAGGGTGCAATCTCGGCACAATTTCGTCGTTAGCCGAATAACCAGTGAATACCCGGTATCCTTATAAAGTATAAGCTTACACGGGAAAATCGCGACCAGGAAATCATTTTATTCGTTAAACTCCAAATCACATGAAAGTTAGGGTATGATCTCGGGACATTGGTCATCAGCGGGGTAACCCTGAAATGCCCTTATTAATAAAGAATACACGGGTTAAATCTGAAATTTAAATCACCTGAAAATTTAAAGGTGTAACCTCGGGAGAGTGGTCATCATCCGAGTAACCAACGAAAACCCCTATGAGGTATGGACGGGGCAAAACTCTTAAAGGGCTAATGACATGGGCATTTACTTGAAATCTAAATCATTTGTGTAAAAAAATAAAAATAAAACTTACGGAAATCTTGAGTTTTGCTCATATTTTTTTGTGAACGTGATTTCATACTCTTTTTTGCGACCAACTTGCGCAAATACGTCACTTCTGGTAATTGTAATAATTCGTCTGAAAATTCAAAAACAAAAGATTACAACTTTTCATTAACCGAGAGCATCGTTTTAGAAACATTCAGTCTGGTACATGAACATCTAAATCGAAACACACTCGGGGCTGAAATTTGTAACTCGATTATCACAGGTAGACATTTTAGCTTGCGAGAGTGAGACTTGGTATTCGCGACGACCAAAGAATCTGATAGGTTCACAAGCTGGGCTTATACCCAATCAAACTTAGTGTCGAAATATGTAGGGTATTACGTGGAGGGTTTAATAAGATCATGTCTTCTATTGAAGATGGAGACATACCTGTGCGGGGGCCCCATTTTTGTTTGTTTAAATTGTTCGTAGTGACCGCGCATAGTACTAGTCAATCTCGAACCAGAAAAATTTTGGAGAAAGAAATTTCTCTGGTGACACTGGGTAGCCATTTTCCCGGAAGGGACGAATCACAAGACTGTCACGTGAAATGTATTTTTTTACGGTTCCGGATGACCGAATCACTTAAAAATATACACACGCGTTGAACAATAGATCTTTACGAAATCTTAAATTTTTACATTTAGGATCCACTTTTGTTACGTCAGCGAGTTGACTTTGACTCAAGAATCATTTCACAACAAACAAAACGACGACCCGACATCTTGTTTTCGAGAAAAAGACCTCAAAAAGATTGTCCAATCAGAGGTCAGCATGGGCGGGGCTTACGCGTTAAAAAATCTGAAGATAATGGACGGTCTTTGGCCCCAGAGGCCTCCGGCCCCGCGGCTGACTCTGGGAACGAGATTGAGTACTAGTGTATTCGACTGGTGGCCAGTCTTCTCCACATACCAAAAATTGGCCAGTCCTCTCCAAAAAAAAAAAACGATAAAAAACGTAATCTCTAGAGACTGGGCAAATAGAGCTTCAATCTCATCTAGTAGGTCAATCTGCATTATGTACGCCGTGTGACGTCGTGCACGTGATCACGACATGTCTAACAACAACGTGACATCAACCCTCAGACGGTCTCAGCATGACTGCTTTGCACTGCAGTCGAGACGCATGATTCGTGTCACGTGACTCGGGGCGTGCTTGATAACTGTCAATCATTCCAAATAAGGTAGGACGAAAAACATGGTAAGAACGCCCATTTTATTGTGAACTTCGCAAATTGTCCAGTCTCTGGTGCTGGTTACAGGTTTACTCAAAGTTTTTTTTATACAAATGGAAACGAAAGTGTTGGTTTACTAAAAATTAATACTTTTATATAAATCGAAATGTAAAATAAATAGAAGAGACTGGGCCAGTCTACTAGTGTATGTACTTCGCCTCCTTGAGTGCCTGCGGTGTTTTCGTCTGAGACAATTTAGGCAGCGATTTCATTGACGTTTAGAATTCGTCAACAATTTGAGTATTTTGAACAAACACTTTATCCTTGATGTTTTCATTTACTTTATTTTAGTGAAATATGGGATAAAATTTTAGTATGACTCATGACCCAGAATTGTGGAGGGCCACTAAATGTGTGTGTGTGGAGGGGGGGGGGGATTTGTCCTAATTTGCCTGCCCTTGATCCAGTACTGGCCAAAACCAGCACCTTACTCAATAAGCAGAACGTGAATTGGTATCGGTGTTTAAATAGGTCAAGGGACACAACTCCGTTTTTCTGCAACAGTGGATCTAATGCTGAGAGAAATGAAATGAAATGGAACGTAAAAAAGCATCAAAAGACAAAATCGAAGGTAATTGTGGATCGTTTCGTTTTAAATTAGACAAAATTGAATCAAGTTGCTGCAGGGAGAGTGCTAACAACATGTTTAAGGAAATTTTGCAGAAAATAATTCCCCACTCCACGATTTATAACTGAGCGAAGTTTCGACGACGTTTCTCTGGACTTTATCAATTACACGGGACACAATTTAATGGAAAACAATTACTGTTTATTACTGAGCGAATTTTCCACTGGGCTTCTCTAGTCTTTTATCAAGCCATGGGGATCACATGGCTAAGTGGGTAAGGTGCTGGCTCGCTAGCCTGGAGGTCGGGTGTTAGAGCCCTGCATTGGCCGAGAAAATTTATCTCGATTTTCCTGCGTGGTTTCCCCTTGTCAATGATGCATCGGAGGGTCTGACAAGGACAGCTGCCTAGTCGTTCGGATGGGACGAAAAACCGAGGTCCCGGGTACACATTGCCGTGCACGTAAAAGATCCCTTGGCAGTTCGGATTTAGCTGCTGCCCGGGCAAAAATTTCCCTAATAGCACACTTTATGGCGTATGCCCGTCTTCAATTAGCCCAGGTCGAAGCGTCACTCAGTTTAATGAACAGTAATATTTAGTATTTCATAAAGTTGTGTCCAGTAAACTTATATTTGCAGTTCATAATGCCATTCAAACAATTTAACAATTCGTTATATAACGTGGTTTGTTTCGCAGTACGCGTAGATTACCAGCTAGAATTTTCTATAGTGGTTATCGCCTTTCTGCATCGGTTATAGGAACTGGTCGACAATCAGTTGCCAACTCCACAGTTGTTACACGATTTACCATTTTTCTTTTGTCGTTGGTTTTGTGTTTCGTTTTGTTTTGATTTTCTAATTAATCACCTTGTCTCTCTGTTAGCTTTCCTTCTAGAAATTGGGCGGCAAAAAGATTAATATCTGCTGGCTGAACACGAATACATGTTCTAGCTAACTTTTCCATATAATACTGGAAGCCTTGGGGTAGTCTGTGCTTCCAGTATGCCTTGTCGGCCGTCTTCTGTCTTGTAGCCATGGCGACACAATATCTACTGTACTCGTGTTATCGAATGTTCTGTGAATACAAGAAAAAAAGGAACGGTTAATTTCATATATAATAGTTTATTATTAAATTTAATTTTAGTCAGCATATAGTTGGTGCATCTTATTTGTTTCTTTTGGGTTTTTTTTAAGTGGGAGCCGCGATGGCTCGGTGATTATTACACTGAGTGACTGACTCACAAAATCACGCGGTAGACTAGTCGTTCGAATGGCATGTAAAAGAAGGTCACGTCTAGGCCCAGCACGTTACGCGGTACGTAAAAGAGCCTTGCCATTTGAATCTCCCCCATCAGATAGCGCATAGGGCCTACGTACTGCACAGCTTACGTCCGTCTTCATTAGCCTGGTTGGTGCATTTAAAGACACATTATTGATGGGGGATTAGATCAAGAGCTGGCAGTTTTCACTATAAATAGTTAAGAATTTAGCGATTGAATTTGAATTTTCGGCCTAGCCTCGATCATTATTGCTTAAAGTCGGTACGATAAAAAAAAAACCAGCATAGTATAGTCTCGATTATCCATTTCATGATTTAATCCTGAATGAGAGTTGCGTAGTAACTCGGTGTCGGGTTCAAATCCAGTAAATATCGCAGACTAGAGATATAATCAAGAGTTGGTTATGGTCTGGGTAAGTTAATTAATGTCTTATTAATAATTTAGATAACATTTCACTAATACCTGCAATAGACAGATTTACGTGTGTGAGAGAGAGGGGGAGAGAGAGAGGGAGAGAGAGAGAAATGGGGTATAACGTCCACTCAACACAACTAGGTCATTTCGGGTCTAACAATAGGCCTACTAACATATAGTTAATTTTATTTCAATAACTCGTTTGCGCGTAGAGGTCTTTAGCAGTGGGAGGAAACCGGAGTTCCCGGAAGAAACCCACATACGCTCACACCAGGGCAATCCCAACCCTCCTGTTTAAGTTTTAGACAAAACCCTATTTCATTTCACCATTAAAGCCCCAATAACACTCTTGTTGTAACTGAAAAATATGTCCCAATCTTTATTCTGGTCAACAAATTGTACTATTTTACAATATTTCAATTAAAAAGTGATACAAATTCCATCTTAACACACCTAATTTTAAAAATTGGAAAAATCCAACCACATGCTGTACATAACATGGTTTGAAAAGCTTTACGTAAGCACTATCAAATGCAACTTGGATTTAAACATATTTTCAAATCCTCTGGACAAGTAAGATAGGTTGTAATTTTGTAATGGATAAATTACACAACACGTAGGACACTTAAACATCTAGTAGTTAGAATGAGGCTATTTTTTTTTTCTGGACCTGTCAAGCCAGCAAGAGTGTTATTGTCCCTTTAAAAAGGCGTCTTTACGAAAAACCGATTATGGCTAACTAATTTGCAAATCCTATTTAAAAATTATCCTAATCAGTTTCGCCTAATTAATTGTCGTATTTTATTTCCCACGACGATTTGCCAAATCGTGCGCGTTATATAGTCCCTAATAATAAATAGTAATATGCATTATGCCGAGTAGCCTATGCTCTGTCAAAAAAGGGCTGTGCCCACTTGTAATATAATGCTATACACTATTAGTATATTAATCACAACGACACCGCCGAGACTCAACGGTGAAGAGGCGGGGGAAATAAATCCAAGCAGGACTAGTAAACTCAAAATTACGACTATATGATGATTATGATGAAAATTATTCTATGTATTTTAAAATCCTTTCCCAAAGGCCATTGGCGGCATTAGACTAGGGAAAAGTTAACCTAATATTAGTAATATTAATAAAAATTGATCTCATTTTACGTCCATATTGCCAACGTCATCCGGGCCGCTCTCGTTTAGAACGATTTCAATCTTATTTTATTTATCTAGGCCTATCTAGGGTTGCGTTAGTAAAAACATTCTCTATCCAAGGTCGTCACTGGGTTTAGCAAAGATACGTGCGTTTACCGTTTACTATCCCGTCGTCCTGTAGGAATTGGTCTGTTAGAAACCAAGCCTTCGTTACATAGATATCATCTATGGGTTATTATAGAACTGAACTAGTACTACTAGGCTAACGTCACGTGTTTTGAAATCGGCCATTCTTGACTTTTTAAACTTTGACTTAGCCTGTGTAAAAAAAAGCCCAAACCAAAGACAAGTGCAGCGAAGCGAACGCTCGTGTTTGTGGAATTATTACAACAATATAGGCCTTAGAGCAATTCCAGGCCTAAGTCGCATATTCGTATGTTTTTAATTAAATTAGATCGGATAGGGCGGGGGGCATGACTATGAAAAGTTTCTGATATCGACCCCAAAAATCTTCATATCTGACGGGAGACACCACCCACCCCTAAATTTGTTATATGAAAAGTTTGACTACCTTTGGGGGGTACCCACCCACCCCTAAAATTTGTTATATGACAAGTATCTGCGGCCAAATTATAACATTTGGAGGCCATGGCTGCCGAAGCCGATGGCAGTGTCGAGCCATGTACACCAGAGTTATTGATGTTCAATGAATTTTGATAACTTGAACAGCTAAATCCATGATATTAAATTTTCGTATACTGAACATTAGCATGGAGGACAACTTAATTATAATACATGTAGTAGGTGGAAAAGGTGATTTTGAGATTATTAGAAATCCAGATGACCCTCATCATTTTTCTCACAAAACTTTTTACAAATTCAAAAGCGGATGAAAATTTAAAAAATTTATTGAGGCTCAAAGGTGCGATTTTTGACTTTTCGCCGAAGGAAGGTTTTTCATCACTTTAAAAAAGTAATTTTCAGTGTTTTTTGTGATGATATATTTCATTTTCTATCAAAATTATCAAAAATGTACATGTATATGTAAATTCATGAAATACAACTTTAAGACTAATTATGTTTCAATTTTCACATTTTGAGTAACAATTACTCTGGTTTCCCAAGCAACTCCAAAATAGGTAAGTTTTCTCAAAAATTACATTTTGTCAACGTGATTTTGGTCCATTTACTTCATCAAAATTGGTCTTGTCCATGTTACATCTGAAATATTGAACCTGGTGGTTATGCATTTTTAAATAAGTAGCTATCGAGTAAGGTTAACAGAAAATAAAAATAGGAAAAAATATCAATATGCCTTCTCTCAAGAGCTGGATATATGTTTACTTCTTAACCATTGTACGCGGCACATTGCCTACTTTTCGGGCGTTTTGGGGACATTTATAAAATTAGAAGGAATGTAGATACGGAAGTGAAATTTAGGAAATATTTCGAAAAGTTTGTGCAATTTTTAATCATTTCCAACGGTATTTACCAGAACCCAAAAGCTGATACCACATTTTAAAGTAAGCAGTTTAAAATGATTGAAACCCATGTGATATCAAATGATTTGGAAGGTGTTTGGCCTTGGGCCCTAAGAGACGGGAAAGTGGTTCACTTTCGAAAAACATTCGGCTGTTAATAAGACATAAATAAACTATGAAGGAATTAAGATCTTGAAGGGACATTTCGTTTATAACTAATAAGTAAATTAAATATGTCTATGAATTATTAAAATTACTTACATTTACTCTTGCATATTACTTAATATTTAGTTGTTATAGCAACCAACAATGATAAAAAAAAACACTCTCAAAAAGGCAATGTTGTACCATTTTCAATGGTGTTTACCATGACGAACCAAATGATCACCAGTAATATTATAAGTACGGTACTAGTAAGCATTTTATGAATTGTATAATTTTAGTGAAATATTATGGACTTTGGGTGATTGCCATAGCAACTACATAATTTCAAAAATAAGACAACAGTTGTTTCACTATCACTGTTCTCAGCGTTGGTAGCTTACATCATTGTAATGTTACAAGAAGAATTCTGCTTTGACATATTATTTCTACTCAGAAGATTGGCCAATAAATAATTCTCTAAAGTAAGCTACAGTAAAAGTAGTTACTGATAGGTTATGATTAAGATGTAGGCCTACTGGTAGTCATGTTATATTATAGAGGCCTATGCCTGGAATCTGCATTTTAACTCAAAGTCAAAGAATTGTTGTGGTTTTACTTCACTTTTGAATATTTTTATTATTCCTTTAAATTGGTAGGTTATTGAGCAACTTCCATTTTATTTTGTAGGCCTTGCAAAAAAATCTCGAGAGTCTAGGTGTTAAATAAATTTCCCTAAAAAAAACCAAAGAATTAAAATTATAATAATTAGTATTATCATTCACATGAAATACTTTACTTATCATACCTAAACCGGCCTAAACCAGTAGTTGTGTACGTTTCTCAGAAACACTGACACATGTCTGTATGACTTGTACCGCACCTTTACAACCCAGATTATTATTTTCTTTGTTATACGTAATGTCTTTAGTGGTGATTTGCTCATTTGGGCTTATTTTAATGTTCTAGTAGTACACTGTGGCATATTAATTGCATATTATGAAAAGTATTAAGCTAGTATGAAAAGTTTATTTTGGGTCAAGCGACCCCACCCACCCCATAAATAAAATATTTTCATAGTATGAAAACATCATTTACACCCCTCGAGACACCACCCACCCAAGGGACGATATCAAAAACTTTTCATAGTCATGCCCCCTGGATAGGGTCAGAAAAAAAAATTAATAGAAATTTTAGAAATAAAAAAAATATCGAATATGCCTTGAGAACGCAATGAAATGAAAAGCAAGCTAGGTCAATTCGATAAAATGGGCGTTGCTTATTCTATTGGTTGACCTTTTCTAGATCTAAATAATCCAATCAGAATGCACTCAAGACGATAAATCTCTAGGAAAACAAACGATAACACTTACCCAGCTCATAAAATATTGACATTGTTACCAGGGCGATGACTTGTTTATCTGTGACGACATAAAACAGTTTTCCGAAGTAATCATTAAAAATAAAATGTGAACAATGGAAATGCGATCATAAATTGGACAAATAAGTTAGTATTATCATGCATATTTTCTTTTCTTAACCAGTTAATATTTTAAATAAGAAAACAATGAATCAAATTTTACCTCCTTGTTTTATTAACCAATGAAATCCACGAGAAGAAAATTGCTGCTCTCCTGAGAAAATGTCAGCCTCCATGGAACTTATCTTAATTCATCGACTTTGAGATATGATTGTTGATTAGTTCAATTAAATTGATAGGTAATCGCGCAATTGATAATTAGGTTTATTCACCATGGTTAGATAGTAAGGTAGGTGTACGTTGTAGTTTACATTTTTGAAAATTGTACTTTAGGACAATCCATTTTATGATTTTCCAAAAAAATATTTCAACCTCAGCCACTCAACTGGGGCTGGTCTTGGCTCACGCCGACACTTACTGTCAATTCGATTGCTGTCTGCCCCAACAGCCTTACAAATGAATACTGTATTTAGATTCTGATTTTCTAAGCTTACCGACTTTAAATACAAACTGCATGTCGGAGGTTAGACTGCAAGTCAGTGCAAGGATTCTCGAACATGTACATTACATATATAGATATACTCATAATGATATAGTAACTATACTTGTTACCTTAAACTGTGTTTAAGGTAACAATTGGTACAGTCTAAGACCCCTTACGCAAGTTGAAATAGGTTCAAACGCACAATTGTCAACACATATCATTACAGTTTGTATTAAAATAAGTAATTCCATCACAAATAGTGAAGACTGCACCATTAAAAGAGTTACCGAACAGTTTTTCTCTGCATAGCGCTGTTTATGTTGTAGGCCTAATGACGTATTACGCAACTTTGGGCCATGACGGTCGGCCAGTTGAAATTTCGCGTAGGAGATGGGTTTCATTAAATCATATAATTATGCGGTAAGGCCTCACCTTTATTTTAAAAAAAATTGATTTATTATATGTTAAGCTGCGTGCAGTAGTGCTTTGGGTCAGTTTATTTGTAAATTAAGCGAGCTATCATCCTCCTCGCAGTGTTCCGTTTGATTAGAGCTAATCTGACTACTCCCTGCTGGACTGAGTGGGTATTATTGTCACTAATTATGACTGGCCAGTGGTCCTATTACTGACCAATCACTGAATTCGTTACAAAGGTATTACCTTTAAAACAAGACGTTTAATTAGGACAACTATGTTTACGTAACGTTACGTCATGGCTGCACGTTTTTTATGCTATATTAACCAGCGCATAGCAGGATATTGCAGCAAAACTAATTGCGTGACAAACGAGGCTATCGGTATTGACGTAAAGTAAACACTACGGTATGGTAACGAACAGACTTTCAACGTTTTTAATAACTTAAATCTTTGTCCAAAATATTAAGGAAGACCCAAGATTAAACGACGGAATGTCATGTTACTGTACGTAAGTAGTAGATTTGATTGGACGAGAAGAATAGACACATTTACTTAAATGTCAAGAATCCGAAGCGAATCCAGCAATGGCCAGAGATGGATTTCTCGGGCCGTTGCTTCAGGAATATGGCGAGCTATAGGCTAGTAAACTTTTTGTAGTCATTTGACTAAAAAACTTGCGCAAAGGAACTCTGTAGGAAAAACCACTACTGCGACTGGAGTAAGACGGAAGACAGCAGTAGTGGAACCATTTCTAATATAGATATACAAGTACCGTACTGAAGTAGTGTCATTAGTATGTAGCCTGTAGGTATTACAAGCCGAAGGTGCAGAGAGGCATTGTTCACTATTGTTCACACGTATTCACCTGTGCCGCAAGCAGGTTTACCTGCACGCAAATTGAGAATGAATTTTTAGGGGATCAAATTTCACCAAATACTCATTCGGTAAATTCCATATGCATTTACGATTTAGCTTATTGAATGAGCCATCGTTCACTGAACAACATAGAGCTTTAGTTTCCTTTCCATTAAAAGATTTACATTGTACATGCTCAAGCAAATTTTTGAAATAAAATTGTACATGTACCATATTAAAGGAGCTAATTCGCTAACATTTGGGACCCAGAAATTGACAGAAGTGGGTCACAACGCATATAATACTGTTATATGAATGTATATAAACTGATTTACATTTAATAGTTTTCATTTTTTACTCCCAATTTCAAATCAGTTACATTTGTATTTTCGGCGAAATAAGCCATGCAGTCTCGATCAAGTGTAAATTTGTAGCGTCTGGCTATTCCAGCCTTCATTATTCCATTTGATTTGGCCCAATGTGTTTAGCTTTGTCTATCGAGTTTCTTATTACACTAATTACAACTGGGGCTGAAGCGCATAAATTATGGTACACGATTCGTGAAAAAAAATTTATCTTAAAAATGATATATCAGATGCTCATCTTTTCCCGGTAAGTTTACATCATCAATGTTGATTTAAATTGACCAATAAATTTGTGTTTTCGAAGTCGGACTTTGATCCTTTAACCAAAATTACCAACATGTATTGTAGGTTGCATGGATTTTTTAAACTCTATTCTTTCTCACGATTAAATGATGCTGGCCTCTTCAATACCCTGGTGTACAAAAGTAGGACGCTTAACCCCATTTAATTTCTTTTCTTCAGCCCTTGGTGAACCTCTGTATGAATGAACTTTTTGCTATATGTACAGTAGCCATTGTTTTGATCCCAGAGCCCACTCCACTGACTTAGAACAAAACACAACATAATCTCCAAGACATCATATTTTTAATCTACAGAAGTTGTATTATTTGTTTCATTTTTTAGGATGTTTAACCTCATTTCTTTTATTTCAGATTTTAAGATGTTTAAGATAGGAGATTTAGATTTATCTCTGTTCTGTACATGTTTATTGGCGTGGGTAGCTGTCTACTATTTAATGTTTTATCTGTTTCCTACACGAGGAGCTGAATGGCAGTGTCGAACAATTACAGTCAGTCATGCAGTAGTCATTAGTTGTATGGCAGGCTGGTGTTGTTTTATTCAGGGACCATGGCCGCTTACAGATGCAGGTTAGTAATTAAAACTTGGACAATGACCGTGAAGCCTACTCAAGACAGTTTTAAACCTAATGCAAAATGAATATATTGAACATTTCATTCAGTCAAATTTCGTTATTCTGAGTAAAACTATGAGTAATTTACCTTTGACTGTTTTTCTAGGGGAGTAGGGGACCTACTTAGGGGACCTACATGTAACACACGTTAGAACTTATATATAGGCCTTTGCCTACCTGTTGTTAGAACCTAATATAGGCAGTGCCGTAACTAGGGATAAATTTCTGGGGGGGGTATCCAAATGCCGATTTTACCGACAGGTCGATCAATATAAAAATGTGTTATTTTACATAGCTATTTAAAAGCGGGTTAAATATAATGACTTCACTTTCCAGGGGCGGATCCAGGAAATTACAAAATGGGGGCGTACTTTGAGGGCAAGCAGCTGAGGGGGGTCTGGAGGTACTCCCTCATAATTTTTTTAAAGATAAGACTCCATATATGCGATTTCCTGGCATCTGATCTTCAAATATTAAACACAACTCACACCCTATTTTCAGCGTTTTTTGTCGATACAATTTTTTTTACATTCCCCCCCCCCCGGTAGTTACGCCTCTGAATATAGGCCTTTGCCTACCTGTTGTTAGAACCTATAGGCCTTTGCCTGTTTTTAATCCATTAAAGTTTATTGAAAAAAATATTGTTTAAACTAATACATTAACAGATTGTAACAGCTATGAAATGTTTAAGTTATTTTATTTCAGGGGGACCTAACACACGTTAACAGATTGTAAGAGCTATGATATGTTTAAGTTATTTTATCTCATGTGTATTTCAGGGGGACCTAACACACGTTAACAGATTGTAAGAGCTATGATATGTTTAAGTTATTTTATCTCATGTGTATTTCAGGGGGACCTAACACACGTTAACAGATTGTAAGAGCTATGATATGTTTAAGTTATTTTATCTCATGTGTATTTCAGGGGGACCTAACACACGTTAACAGATTGTAACAGCTATGATATGTTAAAGTTATTTTATCTCATGTGTATTTCAGGGGGACCTAACACACGTTTACAGATTGTAACAGCCACGATATGTCTCAGTTATTTTGTTTTTGATTTTTCATGGTGTTTATATTATCAGACAGAAGGTAAACCATTTTATTATAACAAATCCCTGATAGTGCTAAATGATAAGTCCAGTTCAATTTTTGTCTTAGGTCACAAGATGTAATCCTAGCCCCAATGCTTAGCCTAACATAAATCTCACCAACAATCATATGCCATAACCCTATTTACATATCAACGACCATGACAAAAATTGAGTTGGCCTTATCAAACAGATTTTGCTCTAAATCCCTCCGAAAAAAAAATCACAGAGCTATAAACTTGATAAGACTATGTGAAGTATAATGGTTATCCAGCTCTTTTTTGACTGTCACTGAAATCCAGACTTACTACCACTTTGAGTGAATGATTTATTTGTCACTAACTTGGGGTTTTATTATACAAAAAATTGCAAGATCTTAGCTATAACTGTAATGAGAACATAAGTTCTAGAGCTGGCACAATATATTGTAGAATCGATGTATCATAATCCACCTTATCACGGTTCATGTATTACATCACGAGACACTGTATTATTTTTTTATGTTTTTTAGTCGCTATAATAAGTAACTTGTCACTCTTATCCATCTCGCATATTATCTATAGATACGCAAACACTCTTAAATTGTTTGGTCCTTATTTATTGTGATATAAAACAGTTTTATTTCTTTGACCACGACATGACGAAAAGTATTAATTATTCATTTATCCTGTTGTTTTTTGGTAAATATTGACCTGGTTATGAATCATATCATAGTAGAAGAATCACAATATGTATCGTATCGTGACTGCAGTGACAATACCCAGCAATAATCAGTTTGACCTGCTTGTTTTGTGGTGGACAGCTGCCTAGTTGTTCAGATGGAACGAAAAACCGAGGTCCTGTGTACCGATGGCGTGCACGTAAAAGATCCCTTGGCAGTTGGAATTCAGCTGCTGTCCGGGCCAAATTTCCCTCATAGCACACTGTATGGCATATGCCCGTCTTCAATTAGCCCAGGTTAGGTGCAGAATTGTAGGACGTTAAACCCCATTTCATTCATTCATTGTTTGTTTTGTGGTGGCTGGTTGATTATTGCACTCTAGTTCAGATCCATGGGTGCTTTTATGTGTAGTACATTGTAGAGTCTTCACTTGCTAGTTTGAGCTTTTGCCAGGCTTGCAGAGGGAACGAGTTGCTGTGTTTTTAGGATTGGGATGAAAAATAAAGGTCCACCCTGTTATTCATTGGTGTGCATATGAAAGAACCCTAGTCATTTTCAAATCAATGAAGATTTTGCCAAAATGGTGCTGTCCAGTGTCAAGGTTAAATGCTCCTCCCTAGCAGTGCATACATGAATTGATAACGGAGACAAAAAAACAACTCTTTTAGTCTCAAAATGTATCCAGGCTAAATTGATGCTTTTTCCTAGAATTGCATACATGATAACACAGCAACAATTAACTGTTTTAATCTCCAAAATATTTTAATTTAAATGGGATAATAACATGATGATTTTTTTTGTAGGATTTACAATGCTGTTGCACCATTTTCTCAGTATTATTGGACTCTTAGTCACGTTACTAGTCGGAAAATACGGCACGGAACTCGTAGCAACCATATGTGGAGGGGAGATAACTAACCCTCTATTGCAGTTACGATGGTTTCTACGGGAAACGGGACATAAAAATAGTTTAGCAGCTGAAGTTGTTGATTGGATGTTTGTCTGTTCATTCGGGTTCATGCGCCTCGGTATTGGAACTATTTTGTTATACTGCTATTTCACACAACCAACTGACAACCTCGGTAGATTTGGTGCTGTTTGTATTTATTCGCTGGGCGTTATTTTCTGGGTAAACATAATGCAGTTTGCGTTCAAAAAATATTCTGGCAAGAACAGAAGGAAAAGAGCAGCTGGAAATAAAGCTGAAGGGGAGATAACTACAAATGGTTTAAATGGAGTCAAATCTCAGAAGACATTAAACAGTGATTATATTAATAATATTCCATCTCAGGGAGAGCTGAAGAGAGCCAATGGCTGTTTGAAATTTGACGAGAAGCATCTGGTGTACCGAAAACAAAACGGTGTTGTTAAACAAGACAGACTCTAAAACTGGCAGCAGATGAGAACAAATAATTTTATTTATAATAAGTTATTTAGGCCATACAAAAATATATTCTGGTTCTCTGATGGTCCTTTCCAAAAATCATATACGGGAGGGAGGTGGGTTTTATTTTTTTATTTTTTTTTATCTAAGGATCATGTGGTAATTCACATTTCAGGCCACTGCACTTATTTCATCATATGGGGGGTTGGGATGGCCAAGTGGTCTAGTGTGCCGCACTTCGACCTCTAGCTGGCCTGCCACCTCTGGCTTGCGGCTCTGCTTTCGAGCCTTGGTGTTAGCGTATTTGGCATGGAGATAGGGGCGCCATCTCAACCTCGTGGGTTTCCACCGGGCACTCTGGTTCCTCCCACTGCTAAAGACCCCTACGCGCAAGCAATTTATTGAAATAAAATTAAACCATATGTTAGTCCCGAAATGACCTAGTTGTGTTGAGTGGATGTTAAAACCCCATTCCTCTCTCTCTCTCTCTGTGTTTATAGGAATCTATGATTATTCAGTACCATTTGTTATTAGGATTATCAGCGAACCAGAATATATTTTATTTTTTCATGACCTTAAGATGTATTATATATTGTTCAAATTTTCTACAGATTGATTTTGTTATGTTACAGAAATGTTTTACTTTATAATAGACGTACCGAAAAATTGATCATGATACGGTAGCCTAAAGGATGTTTTAGTCATTTTCTATGTATTTTTTGACGATACGCACGAAAGAAACTATCAACAGTTAAAGTTACATTATTCAAGATATAGATAAGAACTAGCCATTCTTGCTATACTAGTATGAAAGTAGATGATGTAAAATGAATAATTTGAAAATTTCATTCAAATTACTCTATTGCAAGCGAAGATATTGACATTTTAAGATTTGGCCGACCTATGCAATAATTTCAACCACGGACCTGGTTGATCGAAGCTAAGACTCGAAGTGTCTTGGGGCGCCATATTTGATTTATCACTGAAACATTTTAATCTGTTTAATATCGGAGCAATCTGATGCGATCCAAAGTTGATTAAGGCCTGGATCAGTTAATTAATGTCTAATTAATACTTTAGAAAACATTTCATGCCCAAATAATGACCTGCACTAGACAGATTTAGCTCTTGAATAATGCATGTTTAAGTAGTGGAGAAAATATATGACATTTCTGCTAACTATTTTGACCAAGTTTGTGTTGAGTGGACGTTAAACCTTATTTCTCTCTCTCTTCCCTCAGAGCACATATTTTAGTTCATGGCCATTGAAAAGGCTTAATTCCTGAAATAATTGATTCCACCTTAATGTTCGAAGATTATTTAGTGATTTGCCCGTAATTAGGCATCTACTGAAAATTACTAACTCATTCCTAAATTTTAATGGGAATTAGAATTCGTCATTCATGGATTATTCGTACCTAAATTTTAAAGGGAAGTAGACTTCATCAAACAAGGATTATTCGTACCTAAATTTTAAAGGGAACTAACTTCTTTTATATTTTGGTAACCATTCCACCAGCATAATGCCTCCATTTATTGCAAAGATGCTTGGATATACCAGCATATATCATGATTTATAGAGAAAGGCATGATGATGTATTAAAAGAGTGTTTGGATTCTGAAACTTTATATTACATGTTAATTTCAATCGTGATTTATTCTCAACGTATTTTATATTATTGTATAACATACAGGGTGTAAATATTTCATATTTTGTTGATTCTTGAACTATGTCTATATTTATAATAACACAATAACATATAGGTGCCAAATATATATAGGAAGTATATTTTTATTACAACTAGTTGTAAGTGTGCTTATGTCGACGGGCTTTGACCTCTAGCTGGCCGGCCAACTCTGGCTTACAGCTGTGGTTTCGAGCCCTGGTGTAAGCCTATGTGGCATGGAGATAGGGGCGCTTTCTCAACCTCCTGGGTTTCCTCAAGGCACTCCGGTTTCCTCCCACTACTAAAGACCTCTACGTGCAAACGAATTATTGACAAAATATTAAACCATATGTTAGTCCCGAAATGACCTTGTTGTGTTGAGTGGAATTTAATCCCCATTTCTCTCTCTCTCTCTCTCTCTCTCTCTCTCTCGACAAACTGGCTAATGCCTTAGAAGATGCATCCTAAAGGTTTGGCCGGTCTTGCCACAATTGAATTATTATATTATAGTCAACAGATTCACAATCCCATAAACAATGTTCAGAAATCAATACCCCTAATTCTAGCTCTTGGCCGAGGGAAGAGGCTGAATTCTTATTAAATTGCAGTTTCAAGATTTCTTGAACCAGGCTGTCGATTATCAACTCTGTGATGTAACTTTCCACAGCCTCGCATTTTTTTCACTTTATATGAAAAAAAGTACTTGTTTGTCATTCTCTACATGTTATATATCATTTTATCTTTGCTCAAAATATTGGATCAAAATAAAAAAGCATCTTCAGTATCCCCAGTGGTATTGTTTCCTTATTGTACACGTAAAATAGTTAGTGAATTAGAACGGAACTATGCCACTGCCGATACTGCGAACGAATGTATATGTAAATATAGTCTGTAATAGAGTGTTAAATATATTTTCTTGATGATGTGATGATAATTTGAACAAATTTTTACTAGAGTTAGAAAATTCCTGAGCCCAAGACCAACTTTAAATAGAGTTTGAAAATGACCTTGAACCGAGACTAATAACTTCCCTGATACACAAACGGTACAATAGCCTTAGTCATATTTACCTTTCTTGACGGTTTGACTTTAGAAATGACCCAAAGAATTTGACCTGTAAGTCAAAATGCATGCCATGAAATTAAACTTCTTTGTTTATATATATATATATTATATTCTTCTGTGTCTAATATCTCATTCCCTCCACTATTCTGTGTTTTCTATGTGCCTACATTGAAATGTAATTGTATATTGTTGTCAACCCAATCTGTCCATTTCTCACCCTCAATTGCGTTTGACCGTTCTATAAGTTCATGAGATGAAGAACCCTATTGATTACTGTCAGAGTTATTGTCCATGACAACTTTTTATAATCTTGTAGACCATCTGGTAGCTGAAGTTATTAATAAGTACTGTATATTATAATCTTGCACATCTGGGCAAAACATGATCTTTTTTTTTAAAACTTTGGTATGAAACAGTTCTATTAGAGGGATAAACAATTCATGTAAATATGGGATGAAACAACAGGCTAAAGTTATTACTTCAGTTTTATACACATTGTGTATGTTCATGAGACAAAGAATGAAAAAAACTATTGGTTTTCAATAATTTGCATTTTGCAGTAACTCAAACATATTAAGTCATAAATTAACTGCTGGGGTTATCCTTTGTTGCCTTGAAACCTATCCTTATTTTAATATAGACATAATATATTCAGTTTGTTTGGTTATTGAACGTTTTATGGAATAATGTTTCTTCTAGAAGTTCATCTTTCACAATTATATAGTTTGCAAGGGATTGATAAACCCTTAAATTATGACTAATGACTTTAATGTTTGGACTAGTTTGGAGTGTGTTCCTTTTATATATACACGAATGTACATAATTAAAAATATGAAATCTGTAAGTTCTTGACTTAAAGTTTCATATGGTACTCCACACTCATCAGAAGAATAATACAAATGAAGTCTGAATATACAAGGCATGGCAACGGTTGGCGGGCGTGACGTCAACAGTACACAACAGATGTACATGTCTTTCAGCTCAATTTATTTTATTAGAGAACAACTGCCTTGAGTAAATTAATCATGTTTATTAAATGTTGATAATCATAATAAAGCTGTGTAAATATTGATATAGTCTCTGCTGCAACTCGAATATTTATGCACTTTTGAATTTTTACTATTATTTTGTATGTTAAATAATATATGATTGAAACTATAAATTAATTTTACACAAGTATATATATAAAATGTTTATAAATTATTTTCTTGTTTAGGCCTACTTGTCTAAATAAACATCATTAGCAAGTAGAGGAAATGCTTTTAGAAGATGCAGAGTTGGGGGGGGGGGGGGCATGATAACCTGGCAAGGAAAAAATGTCTAGTCATTAGGAACAAAAAGTTTTGAATATTCATGCTAAATATGGACATACCTTTAATGATATTGTGTATTTTGGTTGAAAGTTGGAATTCGATTAACAGAAGGCAACAACAAAATCCGGGTAACAATTTAGAAAACACAACACAATTTATATGGAAAACAATCACTGGTTTATACAGAAATTGCACGACGACGCTTCGACAAGTATTCTCTTATCGTTATCAAGTACAAATGATAAATTAGTAAACTAAAAGGTAATATTTATACATGAATCTCCCATTTGGAAAACAATGTGCATTGTGGGAGAGAGCTGAGAGAACTTACAGGGAGCGACCATTGCTTTGCATGGGATTTCTCTGACCAAATTTTGAAAAACGCTGATTTCATGTTAATTTTAGTGAATCAACCATCTGTGTCTCTATCACATCATATAAAATATAACCCATCACAAAAAATTAACATAAAATCAGTGTTTTTCAAAATTTGTTCAGAGAAATCTCCCACAATGCACATTGTTTTCCAAATGGGGGATTCATGTATAGGAATGAAAGAAGCCATTAGACCTTACGTTGTTATACAGTACAAAGTAACAATTTATCTAACAATACATTAAACCCCATTTCAGTTCATTGCAGCTCATGCAGAAGATAAGATAATATCTTCATCTGAAAACAGCCAACTGATCTTCAGAAAAAACACTTGATGAAGAGATTTGAGAAACGTTATCTAGATATTTGTGACAAGGACAGCATCCTAATATTATTATTATCTTTCTTGAATATTACACTCCGAAGAGAAATCATTCCATTACGTGATTAAAACCATGGCAATGGGGTGTCTTATCAACAATATTATATCAATTATTGATCCCCATAATATGTGCTCGTCCATCATATCATTTACTGATGACATAATCATGCCCGAAGCCAGAAACCAAAATTTAGCCGACATAGGGGGGCGAGGAAATAAATTTCCGACAACAAAAAATCAATGAACGAAGGTCATCGCCGACTGCCGTAAGCAGGAGGACGGGAGAGAACGAAAATTAGAAGCTGTGAGAGTGAATTTAGGCCTCTATGACATGCAGGTGGCGAATGTGTCGGAAAATTAAGAGTTTCCAGTCAAAATTAACTATCTCTCGGCCGAATTTAAGAGGATATGTCGTACTAAAACTCTCTCCCGGCGAAAATGCGAGCATAGTAACCAGCGATTTTTTTTCCGAAGCAGACAGAAAAATACCGACAGGAACGGCCTGGTGTCACATAATACTTGTAATGGAGGAAGTTCTAGATCCGTTCAAGGAAGCAAGAACAGGTTGATGACCTCATGAGACAACACAGATACGCAGGTGTCAACTGTCGTGTGTATCGATGTGTTTATAATCTAAATGTATACAAGTATGCGTAACTGAGGACCTTTCTACAGGGGGAAGAGAGGTGTGACTCGGTTCCTTTCTATAGGGGGAAGGGAGGCGTAACTGAGGACCTTTCTATAGGAGGAAGGGAGGTGTGACTCGGTTCCTTTCTATAGGGGCAAGGGAGGTGTGACTGAGGACCTTTCTATAGGGGGAAGGGAGGTGTGACTGGGTTCCTTTCTATAGGGGGAAGGAAGGTGTAACTGGGCACCTTTCTATAGGGGGGAGGGAGGCGTAACTAAGGACCTTTCTATAGGGGGAATGGAGGTGCAACTGAGGGCCGCTCTAAAGGGGGAAGGGTGGTGTAACTGGGGTCCGTTCTATAAGGGAAAGGGAGGTGTGACTGGGGGCCTTTCTATAGGGGATAGGGGGGTGTAACTAGGGACCTTTCTATAGGGGGAAGGGAGGTGTAACTGTTTTTTTTATAGGGGGTGGGGGTGATGGGACCAGGGACCATTATATAGAGAGACGTAATGGTGTTACTCAGAGGCGGATCCAGGGGGGCTAGGTGTCCCCCCCCCCTAAATCCCTATAAACAGTATAAAAATTAGATATGCGCCACAAATCACCAGTGACACCCCGATTTTTTCAAAAATTTTCTCAGGGGCCCCCCTAACTGGATTTCCTGGATCCGCCTCTGGTGTTACTATTGTAGGACCTTTCTATGGGTATAGGAAAGGTGAATTTTCCGATTTTTAACAAAGCCTTTAATCTCGAGATGGCAAAGGAATAAAGATCGCGAAATATAAACTACGTGATGTAGCCTGAAAAAGTGTAATTCGGATGACATTGTCATAATATACACGTAACATGATAAATATGACCGTCTCTTGTTTTAATAAATTTTAATTCTGTAGCACAATATTCACAAATTGTTAACCTCATAGTACCACCGTTGGCATTAAACAGGTGGTGCAGAAAAAAAGACGTTAAGTTAAACCCCTTTTCATTTCATTTCACTAAGTAATGCCAGGAAAGAATATTCGCATGTACAATATCAATAGGGTCTACCAGACAATTTTTTAATGCTGCTTGTAAAGTTAAGCAAATGAAAACGTTCTGGATCGCTTATACTGAACAATGACCAACCTCGAGTATACATTTTGTTCGAATTCTCTCAAGATAGAACGCACGTCAAGGTCATTACAAGAACAGAACACCGTTTTTATGGGGTACAATCACTAGTTTATTCTAACAGCACGACGTTTCGACAAGTATCCTCTTATCGTTATCAAGCACAAAAAGATTATCATTATCATTACAAGAACACGTGCAAGCCATTATGACAATATTGTTTATTTCCCTTTGTCCTTTATACGGTAATAATATAATATTATGTAAAATATTGCGTTGTCAGGCAACGACATTGCACCACAGAATTTCCGGGACAAAAAAATTTTATCGATTGCATATTAAACTTGCGCTGTCTGTCTATAAATTAGCCCCGTTTGTGGGCTACTTGACCACATTTTAAATCCTAAATCGACGATTTTAGTCGAAAACATTTAGTAAACATCGATAAATTTGAAAAGTATTTATTCTGCTTCCATTTAAAAAAAAGGTGAAAATGTTTATTTAGTCTGTGTGTTCGATGAAAAATATACAGTGGATTAGAATCGCATTACATAATAGTATACTAAGTTTTGGACATGGCGGCCACAGATCTATTCTCAAAGTAGAGTGTTCAGAATAATAATAATAATAATAACTATGTATTTCTATAGCGCCTTTACCAGTTGAGTACAACTGCTCAAGGGCGCTGCTGGAGTCTGACAACACATGCATATATACAACACAGGGATTGTCTACGGATATGACTCTTTGAACAAGTGTGTCTTTATTGCACTCTTGAAGTCATCCAGAGATGGAATGGATCTGATCTTGTCTGGCAGTGAGTTCCATAGGGCTGGACCAGCTGCTGCAAATCTACGGTCGCCATAGGTTGCTGACCTTGAGGAAGGGGGGTCAAGTAGATATTTATTTGCTGATCTGAGTGTTCTGACTCGCTGATGATCCTGGAATAGTTCCTGCAGATAAAGCGGAGCAAGTTTGTGCTTGGATTTGAATACAAGCATCAGTAGCTTATACTTGATACGTTGTTCCACCTTCAGCCAGTGTAGACTCTTCAGTACTGGCGTTATATGATCTGATTTCCTTGTCCTTGACGCTACTCTGGCTGCTGAAATTGGACCTTCTGCAGCTTGGTGATAAGAGTCTTTGGTACACCGTAAAGCAGGGCATTGCAGTAGTCTAAATGTGACAGTACACATGACTGGACCAGGGAGACAGCAGCTTTGGTATTGATGAATTTCCTAATCTGACTAATATTGCGAATGTATCGAATGTTGAAATAGCAAACTTAATACGCGACTCAACAGAGAGATTCCCACCTCATTAGACGAATACAAGAAGGCAGTTTGATTTTAAAAAGTCTCAAAAACTCTGGGCCCGAGTTCACAAAGTATTCTCAGACTTAAGTTGAGAATTTACTCAAATTTGTTCACCTTATTCTAACTAAAATATAGCCCTTTATAAAACTTTTGTTGTTTTCATGTATCAAATACATCAATAAGAAACAATGTGCAAAGTTTTGTGTGTCTGCATCAAAGATATTTCTCATAAACAGTGATTGAAAGTTGAGCAAATTCTCAACTTAAGTCTGAGAATGCTTTGTGAACTCGGGGCCTGATCTAGTAAGTGTTAACAAGCCGCTGGAAATATATCCGAACAATTGACAATGTTTATGTAACAGGGACCATCAACGAGGACCTTCACAAGCCTGTGAACACTGTATAGGGGTCCCAATTTTAAACCGATTTTGATGAAACCCGAAACGCATCTTTGTAACCCAACGATCTTGGTTCCTGTCGATATTTGGGCATATCGAATTGTAACTTCCAGAATTATGGCTCCTGATTATACGAAAAATCGCCATTTTTAGCTTGTGGTCTCTCTGGAGGTCACAATTATTATCCGATTTAAAAAAAAAACCCGTTTGATTATATCAGCGTTACACCGTAATAAAGGTTGAGTTCGAATTTTGTGAAAATGGCCGTCCCTTGTACGCGAATAGTATCAGAATATGGTATATCAAGGTTTTATATATGCGCATATCGGGTCGTAACTTCCTGAATTATGGCCCCTGATTGTACTAAAAATCGCCTGTATTAGTTTGTGCTACTTCTGGAGGTAACAATTATTACCCGATTTTTAAAAAAACGTTTGATTATGTCACCGTTACACTGTAACGAGGTTCAGTTCAAATTTTGTGAACATGGGACCAAAATCGCCGAACAAAGGGGCCGCCGCTTGTACGCAAATAGTGTAAAAGTATGGTATAACAAGGTTGTGAACTTTTTAGAGGTCACAATTTTTACCCGATTTTGATGAAACTTGAAGAAATGCATGTTTATAACTCAAAGATATTGGTTCCTGTCGATATTTGCGCATATCGGATCATAACTTCCTGCATTATGGCCCCTGATTGTACGCAAAATCGCGCATTTTAGCTTGTTTGATTATATCACCGTTACGCCGTAAGGGAGGTTGAATTCAAATTTCCTGATAATCAAACCAAAACTGCGGGCCAAAATGGCCGCCGCTTGTGTAAAAAAAAATATGGTATTTCAAGGTTGTGGACCCTGTAGAGGTCACAATTTTAATAAGATTTGGATGTTACTTACAATGCATGTTTAAACAACACACATCTCGATTCCTTTCGATATTTGCGCATATCGAATTGTAACTACATGAATTATGGCCCTTGGTTGTAGGAAAAATCCCTTACTTTTTAGCTTGTTCTCTATCCATCTCTCGTATGTTGGCGTATCCTGCCGTTGGTTAATTCTTTATTTTTCAAATATGGTGTGAAGTTTTATGAACCGTGTGAGAATTGTTTTTTAGAGCCGGAAGATGGACCCTGTTGATTTTCAAACATGTGATCAGAGACGATGAAACCTGTTTATCTTCGGCATTCTTGGTCTTTATGTTCAAGAGATATTTTATGTGCCTGGAAAAGCTTGTAAACACCACAGATATCAGATTTCTTAAAGGCATAAAAAGGTCATTGTCAAATCATCTGGCCTCGAGTTCACAAAGCATTCTCAGACTTAAGTAAAGAATTTACTCAAAATTGTTGGCCTTATTTTAACTACAATATAGCCCATTATATAACTTTTGTGGTGTCAATGTATCAAATATATCAACAAGAAACTATGTGCAAGGATTTGTGTTTCTGGATCAAAGATTGATTGAAAGTTGAGTAAATTCTTAACTGAAGTCTAAGAATGCTTTGTGAACTCGGGGCCTGATCCGCGGTCGAGGTTTTCGTTGGAATAATCTGCTGCCTCCACGGCTGTATTTATTGTAGCAAGGAATACTGACATTTGTTTTCTACGGAAGCCCATTAGGGTCAATCAAATGAAAAAAAAAATTCTGACTATCTTGTAATAACAAGATAGCTTATCTTGTTATTACAAGATACGGGGAAGCCCATGCGTAACTTATTTTAAGGTCGCCATACACCGATTTATAGAATAGCTAGGTTCAGGGGCGCAGATCGCCAAAAAATAGTGGTGGGGACAGTCCATGGGCCGTCCAGAAAGAAGACAAAGGGAAAGGAAACGGGCAGAGTGGATATGAGTGTTCTGTTCTTTAGTTTTAGATATTTTAATCGACAAAAACCAATCAATAAAGTGTTTAATTTTTAAAAAATTGCTCTCTGAACTATTTTGTTATTGGTAAAACCTCCCCAAAATCACCGAGAATGCATATTTAGACACCATTTTGTAACAAACATTCAAAAAACTGTAAAAGGTCCACCCATCCCCAGCAATATGACATCATCGTTTGACATGATTTGTTGAATAGGTCTAGCCTCTTTCTTGGAGTCCCTTGTTACAAATGGGGCTGAAACGCATTATGCTACACGATTCATGAACCAATGGTAAAATGTTTATTTTGTCAGATAATGTAATACTCGTAGTTTCTTGTCAAATGACATAAAGTAGCTGACCAGGGGCGCCGGAACCCGGGTACCAGGGTAAACAAATGGTACCCTGCCCTTTTCTGGGGTATACATGTATACCCATGCCCTAACGATAAAAGTTTTCAACCTTTTTACTAGTCTATTCATTTTAACCGGATCTCGCACTCATAATACATAAATTGTGAATAATCAGGTATTTGTCTCTTTCACTGTCATTTATTTTAAAGGGTTTTAGGTTGAAATTTGGAATGCTAGAGGCGCTCTTAACAGCATGCTCGGAATTGACAAAATTCAAAATTTTCTAGAGGCTGGGGGGAGGGCATTCCCTATGTTTTGGTACCCTGGCCCTCGCGTCGTTCTGGCGCCCCTGTAGCTGACAATGTATAAAATTCTCGCTAGACAATTATGAACCAGTTCCCCACAAATGTTAAGGATATGCCCGGATAGTGGTGGGGTTCCAAAATACCCCCTGTATACGCAGAAGGGTTGAATATTTAATTGAAGAAACAAACAGCACTGAAAGGGTGATGACGGTTCTATATTCTTATAACATTATACCAGTTAGAGAAAGATAGTAACAGTCAATTTACCTTTAGTGAAAAAAGTTGGTCTTGTTTGTGATTTGGGGGGTTGGGATGGCCTAGTGGTCTAGAGTGCCGCGCTTCGACCTCTAATTGGCCGGTCACCTCTGGCTTGCTGCTGTGGTTTCGAGCCCTAGTTTGAGCGCATGTGACATGGAAATAGGGGCACCGTCTCAACCTCATGGGTTTCCTCCGGGCACTCAGGTTTCCTCCCACTGCTAAAGGCCCCCACGCGCAAAATGATCTAGTTTGTGTCGAGTCGACGTTAAACACCATTTCCCTCCCTTCCTGTTTGTGATTTGGCCCGGGGGTTCGATGGCGGGATTGTTAACGCAAGCGCGCTATATCGTAATGTCTGTCATTGAGACAAATGGCGTGATTTCTATTCCCCGGTTGTACGTATACAACCTCGTTGGGTTTATCCGGGTCCTTCGGGTTTCCTCCACTGTTAAAGACCCCTACGTGCAAGTAAATTATCAAAATGAAATTGAACCACGTGTCAGCCCAGAAATGACCTAGTTTGTGTCGAGCGGAAGCCATACCCTGTTGTTTTTATCTCTCTCACTGATAAACCACATATTCAATTCATGTGGAAATATATGATAGATTTAATAAGTTCATTAGTATCAAGATTTGTTAAGGAACGATTCGTGCTACAATCGCAATAATCGAGTAATTGTGTTGATCCCCACCCCATTTTAAACTTCTGCTTAAGACCAATCTTTTAAAATAGCTTTTTATTAGCTTATTAGTCTGTGATATATTTACATGCTCATTTTTATTATTTTATTTGTCATTTTATTTGTTTGTAAATTTATAGTTTAATTGGCTGTCAATTTATATTTCATTTTATATGTCATATTATCATTTTATAATTTATTCGACTTGTTGCAGTTATTGTAAAACGCTACAATATGTATGTATCCTCGCCTATCAACATAAATATCAATAAAAAAACTAAATTTAACGTGAAGAGAAAATCAATTAAAATGACAAGAGCCGTTTCAATATACATGAATAAATCAATTTATCGTGAAAACAAAACTGCTTTAACTATAACATTAAACTACAATTAAAAGTTGCAATATACCAAAAATTAATTTGACGTGATGAAAAATTAATTTGTCATGACAATAATATTGATAAGAACATTAAAATAAAACTGAGTTTAAAATACTGTGTAATACTGATAAGAAAATGAGAGAGAGAGGGGGGGGGTGACGCCAAGTCAACATAAACTAGAGTTTTAAAATTTCATTTCAGGAGCCAACATCCAATTCATTTTCACCAGTCGTAGATTAAGCGGGGTGTTACCAAGGTAACGACAGAAGGTGCCAATGTTACAGGGTCCTAAACATTATAGTTCTGTTGTACCAACTAAATCGAACAATCATACTGACAGACATTAGCCAAAATATGTCCGTTTTTCACTGTTGATGCAAGGGCCCAAGACCAATGCAGACTTAGCCAGTTTCCACTAGAAGTCTAGACCAATCACCAAGTGGAACTTCACACAGAAGGTTGCAGGATAGCCCAGGCTCCACCCTCGCGCCGCTAGATCTATTACCATGAAACTTTCGTATTTTTGACATGAGCCGCGGGACCCTGGGCCTGGGCCCACCAGTCCCATGCCTTATCTGGGCACTGAGTATTCTCCTACATAGGATATGTTTAGCCTCGTTCATCGAATGGTTTCATACAAAAGCATTCTGGCACACGAATCGGGTGCCAATTTAAAATGTTCAATTGCCTTAAATATTGAATATCGTAAGTCCATCTTTTCACGGTAATATATATAGCAACTGCAATGTTGATGATTTGAATCAACAACATTTAATTATGGCCTACCCGGGGGCATGACTATGAAAAGTTTCTGATATCGACCCCAAAAAACTTCATATCTGATGGGAGACACCACCCACCCCTTAATTTGTTATATGAAAAGTTTGACTACCTTTAGGGGGTACCCACCCACCTCTAAATTTGTTATATGACAAGTATCTGCGGCCAAATTATAACATTTGGAGGCCATGGCTGCCGAAGCCGATGGCAGTGTCGAGCCATGTACACCAGGGCCCTGTTTCACGAAAACTTAAATCTCCTTAAAATCATTGTAAACTAAAATTTCATCCTAACTTACAATAGAAGCGTTTCACAAAACGATTTTAAGCATTGTAGCTAAAATCCACTAAAATAATATTGTAAGTTACAATTGTATCCTAACTTAAAATAGTGGCGTTTCACAAAACTATTTTAAGGACAATTTTAACTAAAATCTAAAATCGATTGTAACTTAGGATAGCTGTCACCCTCTCCTAACTTAAAATCACTACATTTACAAACATTGATTAGAGCTACATTGTTTGATCTATTGCGACATACAGATATAATTGGCACATAATTTTAACATACAATCATTCACAAAAACAATTTTCATTCAATTTCTTTTCATAGCATGGGATATACAGCTACTGTCCATCCGTTTATTTTATTGTAAGGTAATCTAAGCATTTGGATGGCGCCCCATATTAGAACTCCAAGAGAAAAAAACACCCAAAACTCCAGTAAACTACACACTAAAAGAACATTTATATCCAATGTCATGGAAAGAAAAGCACTCTTGTCTATAAAGAAAATATCTTCGTGTTTAATATAGCAAATTTCTTTGTATTAGAAGGCCTAAAGGCCTATAATACTAGACATGCCATATGAAGTATTTACTCATGTTTTTGGGGTTATGATGATTTGTAAAAAGATAAATCAATAATCTAGAATGTGTTTATTCAAAAATGTAATAGGCCTATTTGAAATAAAATTTTAATATCATAAATTTATTATTATTTCTTAATGAAGTTACGTTAATAAAACAACATAAATTTTAAAAAAAGGCGCCAAAGCTATTTTATCGTGGGAAAAAAAATCATTTAATTAAGTAAGATAGATAGACTCTTCTGCTTTTCAAAGTATCATTGAAAGTGTCTATGAGAATGACATTTCAAATCTAGGCATCGGAACATTGGCTTTTTGGCGTATTTATTTAATTTCAATATTAATATACTTTTAAACTACGACAAAAAAATGCAGCCTAGATTAGTCTTTTGAGTGACGAATATCATAATTTGTTTGTGAAAATTCTCAATAGTTTCTCTTTTCCAAATTACTATAAAACTGCGAAATTCAAGCGCTTTAGTTTATCGATACACATTATTTCCACTGAAGCCTGCGAGGAAATCAAATGCCAAGTTCAAGGTCAACCCACCAATACATTTCGAAACTAATAATACGCAATAAACTCATTTATTTCATCTCTCTACGACTTTCTGACCATGTGCAAACATTTCTACAACGTATGAAACTCTCCCTATGGATAATGTAACCGTTAATTCAGCCTGTCAACAGTTTTCAGTTTCGAAGCGTATTTGCTTTCACCGTTAGTGCCCGAAGCGGAAATCTGCACTGCGCGGGCGCAAGCGATTTTAACTAAAATCTATTAAAATTGCATTTTAAGTTACAATCGATCTTCGTGAAACGCTTAAAATTTAAAATCTTATTTTGATTTTAGTTAAAATCGATTTTAAGGATTTTAGTTTAAGTTTTCGTGAAACAGGGCCCAGAGTTATTGATTTTCAATGAATTTTGATAACTTGAACAGCTAAATCCATGATATTAAATTTTCGTATACTGAACATTAGCATGGTGGACAACTTTATTATAATACATGTAGTAGGTGGAAAAGGTGATTTTGAGATTATTAGATAAACGTTTTACAAATTCAAAAGCGGATGGAAATTAAATTTTTTTATTGAGGCTCAAAGGTGCGATTTTTGACTTTTCGCGGAAGAAAGGTTTTTCATCACTTTAAAAAAGTAATTTTCAGTGTTTTTTTGATAATTTGATATTTCATTTCCTATCAAAATTATCAAAAATGTATATGTAAATTCATAAAATACATTTTAAGACTAATTATGTTTTAATTTTCACATTTGAGTAACAATTACTCTGGTTTCCCAAGCAACTCCAAAATAGGTAGGTTTTCTCAAAAATTCCATTTTGTCAACGTGATTTTGGTCCATTTACTTCATCAAAATTGGTCTTGACCATGTTACATCCGAAATACTGAACCTGGTCCAGGTTCAGTATTTCGGATGTAACATGGTCAGTGGTGGTTATGCATTTTTAAATAAGTAGCTATCAAGTAAGGTTAACAGAAAATAAAAATAGGAAAAAATATCAATATGCCTTCTCTCAAGAGCTGGATATGTGTTCACTTCTTAACCATTGTACGCGGCACATTGCCTACTTTTCGGGCGTTTTGGGGACATTTTTAAAATTAGAAGAAATGGAGATACGGAAGTGAAATTATGGAAATATTTCAAAAGGTTTGTGCAATTTTTGATCATTTCCAACGGTATTTACCAGAACCCAAAAGGTGATACCACATTTTAAAGTAAGCAGTTTAAAATAATCGAAACCCATGTGATATCAAATGATTTGGATTGTGTAAGTTTGAAAAAAATCTGAAGGTTTTTGGCCTTGGGCCCTAAGAGATTGGAAAGTGGTTCACTTTCGAAAAACATTCGGCTGTTAATAATACATAAATAAACTATGAAAGAATTAAGATCTTGAAGTGACATTTCGTTTATAACTTATAAGTAAATTAAATATGTCTATGAATTATTAAAATTACTTACATTAACTCTTGCATATTACTTAATATTTAGTTGTTATAGCAACCAACAATGATAAAAAAAACACTCTCAAAAAGACTGTGTTGTACCATTTTCAATGGTGTTTACCATGACGAACCAAATGATTACCAGTAACATTATAAGTACGGTACCAGTAAGCATTTTATGAATTGTATAATTTTAGTGAAATATTATGGACTTTGGGTGATTGCTATAGCAACTACATAATTTTAAAATAAGACAACAGTTGTTTCACTATCACTGTTCTCAGCATTGGTAGCTTACATATCATTTCTACCCAGAAGATTGGCCAATAAATTATTCTCTAATGTAAGCTACAGTAAAAGTAGTTACTGATAGGTTATGATTAAGATGTAGGCCTACCGGTAATCATGTTATATTATAGAGGCCTATGCCTGGAATCTGCATTTTAACACAAAGTCAAAGAATTGTTGTGGTTTTACTTCACTTTTGAATACTTTTATTATTCCTTTAAATTGGTAGGTTATAGCCTATTGAGCAACTTCCATTTTATTTTGTAGTCCTACTAAGTCGGCCTTACGTTTTTCGGTCCTTGCAACAAAATCTCGAGAGTCTAGGTGTTAAATATATTTCCCTAAAAAAACCCAAAAAATTAAAATTATAATACTAGTAATTAGTATTATAATTCACATGAAATACTATACTTATCATACCTAACCCGGCCTAAACCAGTAGTTGTGTACGTTTCTCAGAAAAGTTTTAAGCTAGTATGAAAAGTTTTTTGGGGTCAAGCGACCCCCACCTACCCCATAAATAAAATATTTTCATAGTATGAAAATATCATTTACACCCCTCTAGACACCACCCACCCCAGGGACGATATCAAAAACTTTTCATAGTCATGCCCCCTGGCCTACCAGCTGTATCACTCTCCTTTCAAATTGTTTATTAGAATTTTCGATTAAACATAAATGTTCTTGTAGCTGTTAAAAGCTAGATTAATATACCAATTGTTCATTTGTAACATATTCAACACCATATCTCTCCACGCGAATTGATTTTCCGACGTGATTTCCCCTTGTCAGTGATGCAGAAGGAGGGCCTGACAAGGACAGCTGTCTAGTCGTTCGGATGGGACGAAAAACCGAGGTCCCGTGTACACATTAGAGTGCACGTAAAAGATCCCTTGGCAGTTGGAATTCGATATAAGAGTAGGCCGTAGCGCCGCTGCCCGGGCAAAATTTCCCTCATAGCACACTGTATGGCGTATGCCCGTCTTCAATTAGCTCAGGTTAAGTGCATAACAGTAGGACGTTAAACCCCATTTCATTCATTCATTCATTCACTCCACGCGAATTGGCAATAAATTGTTTATTGAATAAAACAGAAACATTTTGTATACCTGTAAAATAATATACCAATTGTTGATATTAAAACATTAAGTCTACCGTGTAATACGGAAATTGGCAACACGTTTTAGCCCTTCAATATCCAGCGTATCAGATATGCAAACCTACATGATATACATATTAAAATAATCCCTACGGAATATTATAATTATTTACTGTTATAATATGAATTATCACATATTCCCTGTTAAATGAAAATCGGCCACTAGTGCATCTGTACAACTTTATGGACGCTGGCCTCAAGTGCCTGGGACCAACACTTTCTGAAATGTCAATAAAGCCCTGGAATCATTTCAATTTAAAAAAAAAACAGTAAGCAAAACATCGGAAATAAGTGGTGGGGACACAGTATATCATGTCCCCACCACTAAAAATATTGGTGGGGACGCGTCCCGGTGTCCCCATCGGGATCTGCGCCCATGGCTAGGTTAACTTTATACTCCCACCAACTTCATATTAATATCACGATTCGTCAATTTTAATGCCCTCCTTAAAGCCACAGAACGCTATTTATATTTTTCTGAAAACTTTAAATTTTGATTATTTTTTTTTCCTTTGGGGGCGGAGGGGGCTGAATGGTTATATAAAGCCTGTCATTGAGTCAACTGTCGTGGTTTCGAATCCCCGGTTGTACATGACAAGGAGTAGGTTCGCCTCTCCAACCTTGGTGGGTTTTCACCGGGTACTCCGGTTTCATCCTACAGTTTTTACTGTCTGCAGAAGGTACCGAGTTTAGCGATATTTTTTTTTCAACAGGATCTGCGCCCATGGGTGTCTTTACTTTCTATATACCAAATTTGACTGTCACATACGCTCACACTAGGGCTCGAAATCACAGCCGCAAGCCAGAGGTGACCGGCCAGCTAGAGGTCGAAGCGCGGCACTCTAGACCACTAGGCCATCCCAACAACCCGTAACGCAAAAAAGTAATTCGCTTGCCCAGTTATCCGATAAATCAGTGTAGGGCGTCCTTGAAATAAACTGGTTAGAACACTTTTCTTTCATGTGATTGACCCTAATGGGCTACTTTGTATCTTGTAATAACAAGATACCTATCTTGTAATAACAAGATAGCCTAATATAGCCTATCTTGTAATAACAAGATAGCTATCTTGTAATTACAAGATAGTCAGAATATATTTTTTTTCATTTGATTGACCCTAATGGTCTTCCGTAGCTACTTCGTATCTTGTAATTAAAAGAGGACTATCTTGTTATTACAAGATAGCCTATATTAGGCTATCTTGTAAAAACAAGATAGGCTATCTTGTAATAACAAGATAATCAGAATATATTTTTTTTCATTTGATTGACCCTAATGGTCTTCCGTACACTCACTATCTCAGAACATAAAGATTACGACTACTTCCGCGTTAAACGGTATTGTTTTCTTTCGGATTAATATGTTTTCTTTCTGTTTCCATCTTGCTTTTTTTCACTGAAATGTTTTAGCTATCTTGTTATTACAAGATAATCAGAATATTTTTTTTTCATTTGATTGACCCTAATGGTCTTCCGTACACTCACTATCTCAGAACATAAAGATTACGACTACTTCCGCGTTAAACGGTATTGTTTTCTTTCGGATTAATATGTTTTCTTTCTGTTTCCATCTTGCTTTTTTCACTGAAATGTTTTTATTAGATCTTAGGTCCATATTTTCGAACAGTGTCTAAAATAATCTGTGGTTAGGTCTAATCAGTAAATGGCTAATTAGAGATAAGTGGTTGACATAAGTTTTGCATTCTCAAAAGTCAGATTAGCTAATCTTTGACTAGAATTTCTCTTCATCTAAGTTTTAGGTGTATTCGCGCGAAGGCGCAGTTACAGAGCGTGACCAAAATTAATCCTTCCCGCGAAGGCGCAGATTTCGTCTTGTCGGCATTCGTTTGAAGCGAGACATGTTGTTATTGGGACCCAATTAACGGTGTTAAAGATTTTATGCATTTATGTTCAATCTGAACTTTATCCACAAATTGGCAACTAATGATGAATGTCATCAAATCACCCAATCAGTATTGACCTATTCGCTCACTCACACAATCAGTGTAATTTTTAAAGATATAAAATCCCATTACACTATCCGATATCAAAGTGGACGTTAAACCCAGATATGACGACGACGTCCGAACTTCAGATAATAATCTGGTTCGAGGGAGAATTTGCAACTCATCAGTGGAACCACTACGAAACAGAGGAACACAGAACCAACAACACCCTGGAAGGATGGCATTCAAGGGCCAAGAAGCTAGTTGGAAAAAACAATCCTATTATTTTTGAATTGATCACATTTTTGCAACAGGCAGGTCCGAGGCTAGTGGGGGAGCCCCCCCCCCTCCTGTCGGAATATTTCTGTCTGCGTCGGAAAAAAATCGTTGGTTAGCTATCTCGCATTTTCGCCGGGAGAGAGTTTTAGTACGACATATCCTCTCAAATTCGGCCGAGAGATAATGTCGGCTGGAAACTCTTAATTTTCCGACACATTCGCCACTTGCATGTCATAGAGGCCTAAATTCACTCTCTCAGCTTCTAATTTTCGTGCTCTTCCCTCCTCCTGCTTACGGCAGTCGGCGATGACCTTCGTTCATAGATTTTTGGTCGTCGGAAATTTATCTTCCTCGCCCCCCTATGTCGGCTAAATTTGGGTTTCTGGCTTCGGGCCTGGCAACAGGAACAAAATATTAATGAGGTTAGAACAGGAACCACCAACACAACGATATAAACATGCTCAAATTCAAAGCCAGCTCCAGGAATTGAAACGAAGACACGAAGAAGGTGAATTGACTTTAGTCGAGTATTTAGACGGGGTGTCTTATTTGACGAAATTAAACTTATTTTTGTTATATTATAGTTGTTTTTATTTGGTATTTGGCGACGTTTTTGTTATAGCACAGTTATGTTTTTTATTTATTTGACCAAAACTAATTTTTGTTATAGTATAGTTATGTTTTTTATTTATTTGACGAAATTAAAATTATTTTTTTTTATAGTATAGTTATGTTTTTTTATTTGTTTGACAAAATTGAATTATTTTTTGTTATAGTATAGTTATGTTTTTTTTTATTTATTTGACGAAATTAAATTAATTTTTGTTATAGTATAGTTATTGTTTTATTCCTTATCGGCCACTGGAAATAAAGAATTCTCCAAATATTGTTGTTTTTAGATCCAGACTTAAAACCTTTTTGGCTGAGGGGGTTGGGATGGCCTAGTGGTCTAGAGTGTCGCGCTTCGACCTCTAGCTGGTCGGTCACCTCTGGCTTGCAGCTGTGGTGTGAGCGTATGTGGCATGGAGATAGGGGCGCCTTCTCAACCTCGTGGGTTTCCTCATGGCACTTCGGTTTCCTCCCACTGCTAAAGACCCCTTCGCGCAAGCGAATTATTGAAATAAAAAAAAAACCCATGTTAGTCCCGAAATGACCTAGTTGTGTTGAGTGGACGTTAAACCCCATTTCTCTCTCTCTTCTCTCTCTCCCTCTCTCTCTCTCTCTCTCTCTCTCTCTCTCTCTTCCCCTCTCTCATTTTTGGCTGCGCTAAGAGCATGAGCAGTTTTTATTAATTATTCCTAAACTGATGCTAAAATGTTGGTTAATTTGTTAAAGTGGGGATTAAGAAAGTGTAAATTCTTATCATAACAATCTAAAACACCATTGTTACGTTTTTAATCCATTTTAATCCCTAGGGCTGGATTCCCGCGAAGTCGTCGAAAACGACCTTCTTTAATCCGTTACGTCTTCGCTGGAATGAACCCAGTTTTAAAACTTGATTGTAAATGAAACATTTAAATCCCTGATTTCATATACTGCAAGTGCGTACTGTATTATAAAACCTGTCATTAAATCGACTGGCGTAGTTTCGAATCCCCACTTGTACGTGGCAAGGAGTAGGGTCGCCTGTCTAGCCTCGTGGGCTTTCTCTGGGTCCTCCGGTTTCCTCCCACTGCAAAAGACCCCTACGCGCGAGCGAATTTTTGAAATAAAATTAAACCATATGTTATTCCCGAAAGGACCTATAGTATGTGTCGATTGGACTTTAAACCCCATTTTTTTATCTCCCTCTCTCTCGTAAAAACAGCTGTCAGTAATTTCCGACATTTCAAGCAGAAATATATATATATTATCTTCCGCCCTAGATCTATCTGTTAATTAACGTATGAACTGGGTTTTATTATCCGACTGGCCGAGATTTAACAATATTCATACAAAACGTGTTATTTTTACCCTTTCGGAACATTTTTGGGGGTTAAATTCAGATGCCCTTGAAAATGAACAGAGCAAGACGAAAGTTAATTTTCGAATTCCGTTTTCTCGCAATATTTGGATCTAAAGACTGAAACATAACTATTTTTCAAAGACATTACGTACGTTTCACTTAGTGCCGTTCTATAAATTGAGGGGGGTTGTATGGTCAAATGGTTAGCCCGTGCGGACTGTATCATAAGGCCTGTCATTGATTCAACAATTGTATGTGTCAGGGAGTAGGTTCGCCTGTCAACACTCGTGGGTTTTCTCCGAGTCCCCCGGTTTCCGACCACTGCTAAAGACCCCACTGCACAAGCGAATTATTGAAATAAAATTAAACCAGATGTTAGTCTCTCTCTCTCTCTCTCTCTCTCTCTCTCTCTCTCTCTCTCTCTCTCTCTCTCTCTCTCTCTCTCTCTCTCTCTCTCTCTAAACAGACCTGTTAAATTCAAAGCTATCGTGGCTGACGTTCTCAATCTCAAGCGTTAACAAAAAAAGGGCTTGTTTCTAAATTTTGGATAGATTTAAGGTAATTGTGATGCAGTATTTATTGTTTTCCATACAGACTCGAAACATTTAATCCATATGATGTTTATGATGGTACTTACTCCATCAAACAGTCTCCGAGTAGTCCCTTGAACAAAATGGAGGATAATATGAGAATTAGCTAGCTCGTTTGTTAAATTCGGGGATGTAAAGGCGAGTTGTGTCATTGGCTGATCTCAGATTAGATCGTCAATTGGAATAATGTGTGGTTAGGAATAGGAGTATGTAGGATTTTAAAAGTGGGGATGCAGCAGAGTGGTGGGACGCCATAGCCTCCACGTATGTGATATAAGACAGTTTGGATCCGGACAAACGAACCCAACGGTGTGTGGGCTCCCTTAAAATCGACCTACTGATCAGTGTATTAACAGCTTCACTGATTATGATCAAGTGTATTATTTTATAATTGAAAGATTGACAAATCATTTTTGGGGGATGGGGGGGGGAGGGTGCATTTCTCGGGGGTGCAATGTTCCCCCTGTGCCCCCCGCTAGTAGGCTGCAAAGTATTTCAAAAGATATGTTGCGTTAATTTCTGCGTTTTTTTTTCACACGTCGCTTGAGTAATAATAACTTGCGCTTTGTTGTGATGTCACCTTTAATTAAACGACCTTTACCTTATAGGTATGGAGTAAAAGGTACCTCTCCTTATGTGGAGTAAAAGGCATAACTCCACCCACTTACCTAATATGGCATCTACTCTTGTATTGGTTGATCTCTGATCATGAGCTATACTAACCAACGTTTTCTGACACGATTGGTAACACCCCCTTTCAATTTCAACAAATCATTAAAAGCATTAAAAACCGCGTGAATTCCATGATTGACTGTGCTAAACGTAAATTTTATTCAGACAAGATTACTAATAGTGATAATAGTCTCAAAGAATTATTCAGTGTAGTCAAGTCACTGATAGATCGTAGTTCCTCACACTCTGTACTTCCTGAATATGTCAATACAAAAGATCTCGCTGATAAATTTTCACAATATTTTGTTAACAAAGTATCTCTAATTAGAAACGATCTGAGTATTTTGAATTGTGATATTGATATTAATACTGAACCGCTCTCTGTGTCATTCAACTCTTTTAGTCCTGTAAGTGAACCTTTTGTCTTAGCTTTAATCAAAGGGTCACCATCGAAAACATGTTCGTTAGATTCACTACCGACTTCAGTCCTTAAACTCTGCTGTAATTTTTTATCTAAATATATAACAGATATTGTCAATTGTTGTTTCAAACAAGGCATTTTCCCTACTTTGTATAAAATTGCAAATGTTAAACCCATTATTAAAAAGTCAGACCTAGATATCAATATATTAAAAAATTACCGCCCTGTGTCAAATTTAAATTTCATATCTAAAATCATAGAAAAATGTATCGCCAATCAACTCATAGAATATGTAGATGATAATAATTTACAAGAGCCCCTTCAAAGTGCATATAAGCGATTTCATAGTGTAGAAACAGCATTAACGAAGGTTCATAATGATATATTGTTGTCTTTGGACAATCAACACTGTGTATTTCTTATTTTGTTAGATTTATCGGCTGCATTTGATACAGTTGACCACTCAATTCTTATCAGTCGTTTAAATGTAGATTTTGGTATAGATGGTTTAGCATTAACACTATTAACAAGTTATTTAACTGGTCGACAACAAAGAGTATCAATTAATGATACATTTTCGAATAACAATGAAATCTTATACGGAGTACCCCAGGGCTCTGTTCTTGGACCCATTCTATTTACACTATACACTTCTTAGTTCGGGGTCATGGCTTAGACTATCAGCTGTATGCAGACGATACACAAATTTATATTGCTTTTAAACCATCTGTAACAAATGATTTTAATACCAAAAAAGACAAACTAGAAACTTGTATAGTTGACATAAAAAAATGGATGTCTGCTATTTTTTTAAAGTTAAACAGTGACAAAACGGAATATATTCTTATAGGATCAAATAATAATCTAAGTAAAATATCTGATTGTAGATCCATATCTATTGCTGAGTCTGTAATTTTACCTGTTAATTCTGCAAGAAATATTGGTGTTATCTTTGACAAAAACATGAACATGATTAGTCAAATTAATAATGTATGTAAAAGCTGTTATTACCACATTTACAATATAGGTAAAATCAGAAAATATATTTCACTAGATGCAACAAAATCACTTGTTCATGCTTTTAAAACTTCTAGGCTTGATAACTTTAATTCTCTCCTTGCTGGTCTTCCTGTAAAACACCTAGATAAACTTCAAAAAGTTCAAAATTGTGCTGCCAGATTGATAACTCTTTCGAAAAAACATGACCACATAACTCCAATTTTAGCTTCTTTACACTGGTTACCCATTAAGTACCGCATTAATTTTAAAATACTGTTACTGGTTTATAAATGTTTTAATGACACTTCGCCCTGTTATATAAAAGATTTAATCACTGTATATACGCCAACTAGATGTTTAAGATCATCAAGTGACCCCTTTCTCCTTAAACCCATGTCTGTAAATCTTTCTTCTTTCGGAGAACGATCCTTTTCTTTCCAGGCACCGAGACTCTGGAATAAGCTCCCACTTTTCATAAGGTCGGCAAAATCTCTATCATTATTCAAACAATCACTAAAAACACATTTTTATACACAGGCTTTTAGTTAAAAAGATTCTATATATCTTGCATTTTATCATAATGATTATGTCATTCTATATATGTATGTAATTTTATCATGTAGACTTTTATGTACATTTGAATTTTATATTGATTCAATTTATGTTTTTGTAAAGCGCCTCTGAGCACTGCTCTGCAGTGGAAGACGAGCGCTGTATAAATATCGTTTTAATAATAATAATAATAATAATAAATCAATATAGATTCTAGTATTTGAGCGGGAGAGTAATAATTACTAGACCCTTAATATAAAACGTTCCAACTAAATTAACTTGCATCATTTGCGATATCTGCTTTGTGTGGGAGTGGACGGTTTTAATTGGTACTAACAAGTTCCCGCATCTTGTCTACGATATCACCCTAGGTGGAAGTGGACGTTAAGCTCCAATAGAAGCAGAAGAAGTTCCCGCACGTTGAGAGTCAAGATGCCACGACAAGCTAGATCTAAAGTTGGAATATTGGGGATACCATTTTCAAAAGGACAGGTGAAGCATTTATTTAGATTTTTACGAATGAAAACCAACATTCAATTTTATTTTCTTAATTCATTTGTTGATCCGTGGGGCGTTTTCAGAGCGTTTTTGTACCTTTCTCGGACAATCGGAAATTAAATTCTCGCTTTAACGCCCTGTTTTCCAGTACTAAACGTCATAATGAATGAAAAAGGGTTCAACGTCCGAACTGGGCGAATGAAGACGTGCATACACCATACAGTGTGCTATAAAGGAAATTGGGATCACGTGGCTAAGTGGGTAAGACGCTGGCTCGGTATCCTGGAGGTCTAGTGTTCGATCCCTGCATTGGTCGAGAAAGTTCATCCAGATTCACTGTCGTGACGCAGGGCGGAGGGCCTGACAAGGACAGCTGTCTAGTTGTTCGGATGATACGAAAAACCGAGGTCCCGCGTACATATTGGCGTGCCCGTAAAAGACCCCTTGACAGTCGGAATTCGATATTGAGTAGGCCGTAGCTCCGCTGTCCGTGCAAATTTCCCCCATAGCACACTGTAAGGCGTATGCTCGTCTTCGTTAGCCCAGTTCGGACGTTGAACAATAAGACGTTAAACCCATTTCATTGCAGTGCTGGTTTCTTCACCTTGTCTGTGGTGTATAGCGAAGTGTGTAGTCGTGCAGATGGGGCGACCAGTAGAGCGATAAACTCCTTTACCCTTCAGTTCGCCATCCATTAGATAAAATTACAATATGACATTATTTCTAACGAATTCCCAAGATGGACGAAAGGGACTTTGAAATGTTGAAACCAGTAAAATGGTTTAATTTACGTGTCCGTCTGTAAACTATTTTTGTTTATTTTCTTCAGCCAAAAGGTGGCGCTGAAATGGGACCAGAAATATTAAGACAGACTGGTTTAGTCTCAAGAATAAAGCGATTCGGTAAGTCTAAAAACTATTGCGTTCGGGTTGATATCATTTCCTAAATCCTTTAGATCGGCTTTGTGTGGTTTTCTGTGCAAACACTGATATTCCGAATCGAAATTATTTTCTGGAACCTTTCCCAGTATTTAAAGGGGCTAAATCGCTAACATTTTGGACCTAGAAATTGTCAAAAGTGGGTCTCAACGCATATAATACTGTAATATGAATGTATATAAACTGATTTACATTCAATAGTTTCTTTTTTTACCAAATTTCAAATCAGTTACGTTCGGCGAAATAAGCCATGTAGTCTTAATCTTGTGCAAATTTCTATACCGCCTGGTTAGTCCAGTCAATATACGCCGTATGGTATGTTGCAATAGGTTAACGCTATTGAGCAACCAAAGCAAAGTGACAGGCGTCACAACCACTAGTCCAGAAATGATTGACAGCTGTCAGCCTTCACCTTCGAAATATCAAGGGAAATAATTTGAACAACTGGGGGCAGACCACATTGACTACTGCATAAAGGTTAAAATCCCTTTACCGGCTACTCCACACCAGGAGTTTAAAGTAGAAAAATATACTAATATAGCCTTATTTATATCGCTAACTTTTAAACTCTGTCACCCATAATGCCATTAACACCCCCCCCCCCCTCATCCTCATATACACAAAACATTATGAAATAAATAAATATTTTATACACCCCCACCCACCACCCACAAACACTGGATTTATATCGTAGCAGGTTTTTTTTAAAAAATTACGTTGGCCCCAAGACACGATTTTATATTTCGAATCGTGTCGCAGCAGGATTTTCTTCAGTGGTCCCAACAACAGGATTTGTTTAGGTTATCACTCACGGCAGGGAATTTTGCTCAGATTCATCTCCAGCGGGATTTTTCGATACTGATTCATTTTAGTTCATATTGGCCCTCACAGCAGCATGTTCTATAGCTTGGTCCCAACTCTTAATATTTTCTATAGATTACTACCACAACATAATTATTACTACAACAGCATATTTATTAATATAACAGCATATTTATTACTATTATTTATTACTTTTACAGCATGTTTATTACTATTACAGCATATTTATAGTGCACCCTTTCATATACCGTGTTCAGAGGCACTTTACAAACTGGCAATGTAACCATATATAAAAAAAAACAAAACAAAACAAATGAACAAGCAAAAGTATGGACATATTATCAGTCGTTTACTGTGTCAGTTAAAGCCTGTTTAAATAAACGTGTTAAGTTTTTTTAAAAGAATATAAAGATGAACACTATTTTATACTAAATGGAAGATTATTTTATAAAACAGGTAGTTAAAAACTAAAAGAGTTTCGGCGATAAGACACAAATGAAACGTAGTTTATCCAAAAATGTAGGCTATGAATGTTCGGCGCATCAGAAATTTTCGTCACAATAGCCATTACACCAGAATGGCATTTCAGCTTGTTTCTATAACCACTACACCAGACTATTTTTTGGGTCCGAGCAATTGGAATTTTGATTAGATTATTCAGCAGAGCAGGAATTGTTAGATTATCCACCACAGTAAAAAAAAAACATCACAAAAGCCATTATACCAGAATTTCTTTTCACAATGACCATTACACCAGAATTTTTTTCACAACAACCATTACACCAGAACGGCTTTTCAGCTTTGTTCTCTCAGTAGAATTTTCTATAGATTGGTTCCAACAGCACTATTTTTCATTAGAATATCATTTTATCAGGAATTTCGTGAGAATATCACTCCCAGTATAAATTGTCAGCAGAATAACCACTACACCAGACTATTTTTTTCGTCCGAATAGCTAACGCGGCCGAATTTTCTATAGAATGGTCCCATCAATTGGAAATTTGATTAGATTATTCAGCAGAGCAGGAATTGTCGTTAGGTGATCCACTACAGTAAAAAAGACCGTCACAAAAGCCATTATACCAGAATTTTTTTTCACAATGACCATTACACCAGACTTTTTTTCACAACAACCATTACACCAGAACGGCTTTTCAGCTTTGTTCGCTCAGTAGGATTTTCTATAGATTGGTTCCAACAGCACCATTTCTCATTAGAATATTCATTACATCAGGAATTTCGTGAGATTATCAATCACAGTATAAGTAATAAGCAGAATAACCACTACACCAGACTAATTTTTTTTGTCAGAATAGCTATCGCGGCATAATTTTCTATAGAATGGTACGAGCAATTGGAATTTTGATTAGATTATTCAGCAGAGCAGGAATTGTCGTTAAATGATCTACCACAGTAAAATAAAAACGGTCACAAAAGCCATTATACCAGAATTTTTTGTCACAATGAACATTACACCAGAATTTTTTTCACAACAACCATAACACCAGAACGGCTTTTCAGCTTTGTTCTCTCAGTAGGATTTTCTATAGATTGGTTCCAACAGAACCATTTTTCATTAGAATATTCATTACATCAGGAATTGCGCGAGATTATCAATCACAGCATAAGTAGGCCTATTAAGCAGAATAACCCCTACACCAGACTATTTTTTTTTTGTCAGAATAGCTATCGCGGCAGAATTTTCTATAGAATGTTCCGAGCAATTGGAATTTTGATTAGATTATTCAGCAGAGCAGGAATTGTCGTTAAATGATCTACCGCAGTAAAAAAAAAAACGTCACAAAATCCATTATACCAGAATTTTTTTTCACAATGACCATTACACCAGAATTTTTTTCACAACAACCATTACACCAGAACGACTTTTCAGCTTTGTTCTCTCAGTAGGATTTTCTAAAGATTGGTTCCAAGAGCACCATTTTTCATTAGAATATTCATTACATCAGGCATTTCGTGAGATTATCAATCACAGTATAAGTAATAAGCAGAATAACCACTACACCAGACTAATTTTTTTTGTCAGAATAGCTATCGCGGCAGTATTTTCTATAGAATGGTCCGAGCAATTGGAATTTTGATTAGATTATTCAGCAGAGCAGGAATTGTCGTAAGGTGATCTACCACAGTAAAATAAAAACGGTCACAAAAGCCATTATACCAGAATTTTTTGTCACAATGACCATTACACCAGAATTCTTTTCACAACAACCATTACACCAGAACGGCTTTTCAGCTTTGTTCTCTCAGTAGAATTTTCTATAGATTGGTTCCAAGAGCACTATTTTTCATTAGAATATCATTTTATCAGGAATTTCGTGAGAATATCACTCCCAGTATAAATAGTCAGCAGAATAACCACTACACCAGACTATTTTTTTCGTCCGAATAGCTATCGCGGCCGAATTTTCTATAGAATGGTCCCATCAATTGGAAATTTGATTAGATTATTCAGCAGAGCAGGAATTGTCGTTAGGTGATCTACTACAGTAAAAAAGACCGTCACAAAAGCCATTATACCAGAATTTTTTTTCACAATGACCATTACACCAGAATTTTTTTCACAACAACCATTACACCAGAACGGCTTTTCAGCTTTGTTCTCTCAGTAGGATTTTCTATAGATTGGTTCCAACAGCACCATTTTTCATTAGAATATTCATTACATCAGGAATTTCGTGAGATTATCAATCACAGTGTAAGTAATAAGCAGAATAACCACTACACCAGACTAATTTTTTTTGCCAGAATAGCTATCGCGGCATAATTTTCTATAGAATGGTCCGAGCAATTGGAATTTTGATTAGATTATTCAGCAGAGCAGGAATTGTCGTTAGATGCTCTACCACAGTAAAATAAAAACGGTCACAAAAGCCATTATACCAGAATTTTTTGTCACAATGACCATTACACCAGAATTTTTTTCACAACAACCATTACACCAGAACGGCTTTTCAGCTTTGTTCTCTCAGTAGGATTTTCTATAGATTGGTTCCAACAGAACCATTTTTCATTAGAATATTCATTACATCAGGAATTTCGCGAGATTATCAATCACAGCATAAGTATTAAGCAGAATAACCACTACACCAGCCTATTTTTTTTTGTCAGAATAGCTATCGCGGCAGAATTTTCTATAGACCGGTCCCAGCAATTAGAATTTTGATTAGATTATTCAGCAGAGCAGGAATTGTTGTTAGATTATCCACCACAGTAAAAAAAAACATCACAAAAGCCATTATACCAGAATTTTGTTCACAACAACCATTACATCAGAATTTTTTTAACAACAACCATTACACCAGAACGGCTTTTCAGCTTTGTTCTCTCAGTAGGATTTTCTATAGATTGGTTCCAAGAGCACCATTTTTCATTAGAATATTCATTACATCAGGAATTTTGTAAGATTATCAATAACAGTAGAAGTATTAAGCAGAATAACCACTACACCAGACTGTTTTTGGGGCCAGAATAGCTAAGGTATCGCGGCAGAATTTTTAATAGACTGGTCCCAGCAATGGGAATTTTGATTAGATTATTCAGCAGAGCAGGAATTGTCGTTAGATGATCTACCACAGTAAAATAAAAACGGTCACAAAAGCCATTATACCAGAATTTTTTGTCACAATGACCATTACACCAGAATTTTTTTTACACAACAACCATTACACCAGAACGGCTTTTCAGCTTTGTTCTCTCAGTAGGATTTTCTATAGATTGGTTCCAACAGAACCATTTTTCATTAGAATATTCATTACATCAGCAATTTCGTGAGATTATCAATAACAGTAGAAGTATTAAGCAGAATAACCACTACACCAGCCTATTTTTTTTTTTGTCAGAATAGCTATCGCGGCAGAATTTTCTATAGACTGGTCCCAGCAATTGGAATTTTGATTAGATTATTCAGCAGAGCAGGAATTGTCGTTAGATTATCGACCACAGTAAAAAAAACAACACAAAAGCCATTATACCAGAATTTTGTTCACAACAACCATTACACCAGAATTTTTTCACAACAACCATTACACCAGAACGGCTTTTCAGCTTTGTTCTCTCAGTAGGATTTCTATAGATTGGTTCCAAGAGCACCATTTTTCATTAGAATATTCATTACATCAGGAATTTCGTGAGATTATCAATAACAGTAGAAGTATTAAGCAGAATAACCACTACACCAGACTATTTTTTTTTTGTCAGAATAGCTAAGGTATCGCGACAGAATTTTCTATAGACTGGTCCCAGCAATTGGAATTTTGATTAGATTATTCAGCAGAGCAGGAATTGTCGTTAGATGATCTACCGCATTAAAAAAAAAAAGGCACAAAATCCATTATACCAGAATTTTGTTCACAACAACCATTACACCAGAATTTTTTCACAACAACCATTACACCAGAACGGCTTTTCAGCTTTGTTCTCTCAGTAGGATTTCTATAGATTGGTTCCAAGAGCACCATTTTTCATTAGAATATTCATTACATCAGGAATTTCGTGAGATTATCAATAACAGTAGAAGTATTAAGCAGAATAACCACTACACCAGACTATTTTTTTTTGTCAGAATAGCTAAGGTATCGCGACAGAATTTTCTATAGACTGGTCCCAGCAATTGGAATTTTGATTAGATTATTCAGCAGAGCAGGAATTGTCGTTAGATGATCTACCGCATTAAAAAAAAAAGGCACAAAATCCATTATACCAGAATTTTTTTTCACAATGACCATTACACCATAATTTTTTTCACAACAACCATTACACCAGAACGGCTTTTCAGCTTTGTTCTCTCAGTAGGATTTTCTATATATTGGTTCAAACAGAACCATTTTTCATTAGAATATTCATTACATCAGGACTAATTTTTTTTTGTCAGGATAGCTATCGCGGCAGAATTTTCTATAGAATGGTCCGAGCAATTGGAATTTTGATTAGATTATTCAGCAGAGCAGGAATTGTCGTTAGCTGATCTACCACAGTAAAAAAAAAACGTCACAAAAGCCATTATACCAGAATTTTTTTTCACAATGACCATTACACCAGAATTTTTTTCACAACAACCATTACACCATTTTTCAATAGAATATCCATTATATCAGGAATTTCGTGAGATTATCAATCACAATAGAAGTATTCGGCAGAATAACCACTACACCAGACTAATTTGTTTGTCAGAATAACTATTGCGATAGGGGGTGGTTGGATGGCTGAATGGTTAGCACCTGCACGCTGTATCATAAAGTCTGGCATTGAGTCAACTGGCATGGTTTCCATTCCCCGGTTGTACGTGTCAAGGAGTAGGGTAGCCTGTCTAGCCTCGTGGGTTTTCTCCGAGTCCTTCGGTTACCTCCCACTACTAAAGACCCCTACGCACAAGCGAATTATGTTAGTCCCGAAATGACCTAGTTTGCTAGTCCCGAAATGACCTAGTTTGTGTCGAGCGGACGTTGAACCTCGTCTCTCTATCTCTCCCTCTCTCTCTCGCGCTATCGCAGCAGAATTTTCTATACAATGATCCCAGCGATTGGAATTGTGATGATTAGATTATTCAGAGGATTGGTTCGAACAGCACCATTTTTCTTTAGAATATCCATTATATCAGGAATTTCGTGAGATTATCACAGCAGAAATCGCTTCAATGGAAATCAGGCTTTGACTTGAAAGAAGCATTTGACAAGCATGCTAATTTGACGGGCATTTTGAACCCAACTTGGAAAACAAATTTATTGATATGAAAATACGTTTCCTACGCATTGAAATTGCGGGTCTTTCGGGTTACAAAATGGGTGGTCTCCTCCTGAATTTCTAGAATGTAATGTGGTCGGCAGTTCCATCCTCATTTCTCTGCTCTGAATAATATCCAGAGAGCGACCTTAACCGATCATGTCAAGGCGTGGCTAGGCTTTTTAATTCCCGCCTACAAATACGTTAGAATGTCTGGTCCTTTGGTCATTGGTAGCTCCTCCCCTTTTTGTGTTTTAATTGGATGCCTAATAGCATCAACCGTTGCAATATGTCTAGCCTCGCTCCTTAAGTCTCTTATTAAAACTGGGGCTAAAGCACAATATGGTACACGACTCGTGTACCAATGTTAAAAAAAATATTTTATCTAAAACATCGGATATCAGAAGCTGATCTTTTCCCGATAAGTTTACATCATCAATGTTGATTTAAAGTGGCCAAAAATTTGTGTTTTCGATGTTAAAGATTTAAGAGGATTTTGAGTTACGGACTTAGGTCCTTTAAGCTAGAACCTCTAGGGCAAATATGATAAATAATTCACTGTATTGAAAATGAGTTGAAAAATGTGACCCTCCAGTAAAAAACAGTACACTTGTGTCAAATTGAAAAAATGGAGATAATGGTGTCAAATGAAAGAGTATAAAAACCTCTTTTCTTTGGTACCTGAATTCAATTGGCATTATCTCCATTTCTTCAATTTGACCCAAGTGTGCTGTTTTGTACTGGAGGGTCACAAATATTATATATTGCAAGTATCCACGGGGGCGTGGTCTTCTATTCTCTATTTGTACGTGACAAGGAGTAGGGTCGCCTGTCCAGCCTCGTGGGTTTTATCATGGCCCGTCGATTTCCCCCACTGTTAGAGACCCATACACACAAGCGAATCTTTGAAATACAATTGAAATAAATTAGATTATATGTTAGGCCATGTTAAATTAATTCTGTGTTTCAGGTTTTAGGGTCTCCAGAATTCAACGAGGGAGGGAGGTCAACACAACACACCTCCCAATTTTTAACACAACACATATATTTTCAACACAACACAAACTCAGAATATAGCCAAATATACCCAATATAGCCATATCCAGGATTGTTTTTCAGGAAGATTCTATTATTATTATTAGATAATCCATGTTGTAGAACTGCATTTCAAGGCCAGCCTATTACTATTGATATTATCATTGCAGTTCAGTTGAGCTGCCATCCACATATAATGAATTGTTAATTTAATAATAATAACATAACTACTCTAATGTATGAATTTATATCATATAAGTTGTAGGCAATTTGAAGTAAGTCGCGCTGTACCGGAAATAATATTAAATAAAATAAAAATTGTCCAGTCCGTTAAACTGTTACTAAAAGTCAGCGCGTGTCAGGACAAACAAATCTATACACATGTAACCAAGGACAACGTGGCAGCGAAAGTTCGTGTGCTGACACATGGAGCAATGTAATAACGTTTTAAATTAATGACTGTGATTGTTTTCAAACTCTGTATACAAATTACGATGTTTTTTTATTTTTTTAAACCAATATTTATGCGTGTAAATTAAATATGTGTGTATGTCGCCTAAAATAGACAGGCGTGTGTGTGTTCGATAGTGAAGAATGTACTGTGTGGATAGGTACGCGCGCGGAGCTGCCGAAATCAAAACACACACAAACTACCGCGTAGAAAACCAACACAGCCATCGATTTGACGATGTGAAAGCTACGCGCGCGGTTGACCCGAAACGCAGAATTAATTTAACATGGCCTTAGTCCCGAAAAATGTTTTGAATCCAAACGATTTTCTGTGTCCAACTGCGTAAGTCTCGCTCTCTCTCTCTCTTCTCTCTCTCTCTCTGATCACGGAGATATTTTGTTATTTTTAGATTATGAAGTTGTTGATCATGGAGATATTGAAATCGAGTCTATACCTGGGGACAAACCGGACGGTAATGTTAAAAACCCAAGATCTGTTGGTAGAGCTAATAAAAAGGTATATTCTTATTTAAGGGTTTTAATACATTTTTATTCGTCCCACATTTTTATTCGTCCCACATTCCTTTATGGAGCTGCAGAGGCTCCGTGGGTAAGAGACACAAACGATACTCGAGACTGACTTAGGAACAGCGTATTGTCGTTCGGATGGGACGTAAAACCTAGTATTCGCTCCCGTGTACACACATGCGTGCACGTAAAATAACCCTTGAGAGTAAGAACTCGAAATCAGAGTAGGCTGTCCAGGCAACATTTTCCTGTGGCACATTGCATAACGTTAACTCGGTCAGACCCCTAGTGTCAAAACATTGGACGTTTCATTTCCGGAACTGTTCCCAGGCGCCGATCCATGGGGGGGGGGGCACCTGCAACCAGCGACGTATACAATTGCTTTCGGAATGAGGCCGCGACGAAGACTCTGGGGACTACACCAAACCACTTTAATGCATGCGGCACTCTAATGATTACCCTTTTCTCAATGTCCCCCCCCCCCCCTCGTCAAAATCCTGGATCCGTGCCTGGTTCAAGTACATTCATACATACACCTTAGCATTTTGTTATTTTTTTTTCAGATTTCTGATAAAGTAGCATCGATAGTTAAGAGTAAAGAATTATGTTTGAATCTAGGAGGTGATCACAGTATAGCTATAGGTTCAATACATGGTCATTGCCGGGCGGAACCAGGTTTAGTTGTCGTGTGGGTGGATGCTCATGCCGATATTAACACACCGCTCAGTTCTCCTTCCGGCAATATGCACGGTATGCCCCTATCGTTACTCGTCAAGGAATTGGCTGATAGATTTTCACCTGTCGAAGGCTTTGATTGGTGTAAACCATGGTAAGACTCTTGTTGTAACTGAATAATATGTTCCAATATTTATTCTGGTCAACAAATTGATACGAATTTCATCTTAACACACCTAATTTTAAAAATTGAAAAAATTCAACTACACACCTAAACATGGTTTGAAAAGCCTTACGTGAGCACTTTCAAATGTAACTTGGATTTAAACATATTTTCGAACCGTCTGGACAAGTAAGATAGGTTGTAATGGATAATTTACACAAAAGGTAGGACACTTAAACATCTTGTAATTAGAATAAGGCTAATTTTTTTTCTGGACCTGTCAAGCCAGCAAGAGTGTTATTGTCCCTTTAATGTCCACCCCCTGTCGAGCTACAATGTGTCAGTACCTCTGTTCTGAGGCTAATTGTGGAATCCTTGTCTTCTTTTTTTCACCGATATTCTGTTTTGTTCCCCTGATACAAATCCGTTTGAGACCGTTCATATTGGCTTTGCGATTATGGCGCTGGTTTCCCTGAGCTGTCGCCTGTCCAACCCCGCGGGTTTTCTTCCGGGTCCTCCGGGTTTCCCCCACTTCTAAAGACTAGGGTTGGGTTGGGTTTAAACCCTAACTCACGCGCAAGCAATGTATAGAAAATATATTTAAACGTGTGTTAGTCCCAAAATTACCTAGTTTGTGTCGAGAGGACGTTAAACCCCATTTCTCTATCCCCCTGAACTGCCACACAAAAGCGTCTGGTCATTTGGAAAGTACACAAAACAAGGCCCCCAGCATAGCAATTGTAATTCTGCTATAATAACAGTATAAAAGACAGTTTGGCTGTAAATATTTTGTTATCCAATTATACCATACTAAGCAAAGGACAGGACGGAGGTCTGACAAAGAACAGTGTCGTGTCATTAAGAAGGGTCGAAAAATCGAAAAATCCTTGTCTACGATATCACCCTTGGTGGAAGTGGACGTTAAACCCCAGATACGTACGTACCTGTACATATTTGCGTGAATTAAAAAAAAGGCGTGCGAGTTGGAATTCAAAATAAGAGTAGGCTGTAGCGACGCTTTTCGGCCAACAATCCCCACCATAGCAAACTGTTCTACATTTCCTTTCATTTTGTATTGTTTGTTATAGCATACACGTTCGAGATATTGTTTATATTGGACTAAGAGACGTGGACGAAGGGGAGAGGTAAGTTATATAATGGATCATTTGAAGATGGGAGGGTTCTTCTGGAATAGAGGGTGGGTTCCTCTGGAATAGCTCTGTAATAGCCGGTGGGTTCCTCTGGAATAGCTCTGTAATAGCCGTTGGGTTCCTCTGGAATAGCCGTTGGGTTCCTCTGTGATAGCCGGTGGGTTCCTCTGTAATACTAATAGCCGGTGGGTTCCTCTGGAATAGCCGGTGGGTTCCTCTGGAATAGCCGGTGAGTTCCTCTAGAATAACGGGTAGTTTCCTCTGGAATAGCGGGTAGATTCCTCCAGAGAGTAAGACATCACGTCCACGAGATGGTATTCAAGAATGAAAGATACATTACTTTCCGGCGATTGTGTTGAAGATGGTTCTTCTAGAATAAAAGATGCATCCCTTTCTTGAGATGGGGATTGTCGTGCGTTCCTACTGAGGAACGTATTGTCGTAGTTCCTTCTGGGGAACATGTTGTCATAGCTCTCACTGGAGATCATGATGTGGTCGGCTCTTCTAAAATTATAAGATGTATTCCTACTTGAGAGCGTGGTACTGTTACGGTCTAGGCGATACCAGTCCTTCGCTCGTCGATCCCGACTGAGTGTCAAATTAGGAGACCCAACTCCCTTGTAGAGTTCACGCCCGAAACACATTTATATAACGATGTCATACATTACCATGTATCACAATACAATGTCCCATATCCCATTTGTCCTTTTCACATAATTATACTTATTAGCTTCTTGTAAGGCCGATGAATTGACACAAAACAGTTAGCGAAACTAGCGACATCAAATAAGCTGGCGGCCATGACACTTTGGCGCGGTCGAGGTCATTACGTCATTGCTAGTAATCGGAATCCCCTTATAAATAGAAGGAGACGCCGGGGATATCCTCAGTGGTTCATTTAGTGCACTCATACCCTTTGTAGAAAAGCTCCAAACATAACTGGAAGCAATCTTGGATAAAGGATGGAGAACCGAAATTGGGTAAGAAACTAATAACCTAGCTTTGGCTGTGGAAATGCTATCCATAATTAATGGTTTAATTTAAAGGCTAATAGTAATAGGTTGACTTTGGTTGGTTTGATCCAAATTAAGGCCTAGATCGAAGATTAGTTGTGGGCTAACCATTCCCCCAATTCCTTATGTCACTGTGTGTATTTCCGATATATTTCCATCATATCCCAACAGGGCGAATGTATTTATATACCTAATTCCTGTCTCCATACCTGGGAATTTATCCAAAAGGTTGGTGTCTCACCCAAATTATCTCCCCTTAATGCGTTGTATTTCAATTATAAATTGATCCAAATAAAGATGTTTTTATTTATCTTCACCCGAGTTTGTTAGTTCTTCCGATTGAAGTGCTAGGCTGGAACGAACCCTTAAAAAGTCTCTAATAAATAGCCGAGACGCAACAGTACCGTGGGCCCCTCGAGAAATATCAGATGTGGCTACTGCCGGAGAGCGTGGTACCGTCGGCTCTTCTAGAAATGTCAGATGTAGCTCTTGCTGGAGATCGTGTTGTCGTAGTTCTTACAGGAAATCGTGTTGTAAGATGTAGCTCATACTGGAGGTTGTGTTGTCATAGCTCCTGCTGGAGATCGTGTTGTCGTAGTTCTTACAGGAAATCGTGTTGTAAGATGTAGCTCATACTGGAGGTTGTGTTGTCATAGCTCCTGCTGGAGATCGAGTTGTAACATATACTAGGTTATTCTAGAAATATAAGATGTAGCACCTACTGGAGATGATGTTGTCGTACGTAACACCTATTCGAGATGTAACTCCTCCCGAAGGTGTAGCTCCTATTGGGAATATTTCACTGGTATTATCATATTTTTCATTTGATTTATATTCTTGTTTTAAAGTTTACTCCCACGCCAGTCTTTGATAATTTGATAATTTATTGGACATATTTTCAGATGGATTATAGATCAGTTTGGTATACCAGCTTATTCCATGCAGGAGATTGATAAAATGGGTATAAAAGAGGTCATGCACCAGGCCCTTAAAAATCTCGACCCAAAGTAAGTTCTAGAAAACATCAACCATAAATACATTGCAGGGATGGATCCATGTGTTTCAAGTCTCCTAGTGACAATTTGCCACTGCCAGCGCTGAAGGCGCAAAGCCCATAGAACGCTGCAGAGGGCACGGACACCCCCACTCCTTACTGGGAGACATAAAATGGGTTTAACGTGCCATTGTCAGTGCCGTAACTAGGGATAAATTTCTGGGGGGTATCCAAATGCCGATTTTACCGACGGGTCGATCAATAAAATAATGTGCTATTTTACATAGCTTTTTAAAAGCGGGTTAGATATAATGACTACACTTTCCAGGGGCGGATCCAGGAAATTACGAAAGGGGGGCGCCCCAGAATTTTTTTTAAGATAAGACTCCATATATGCGATTTCCTGGCATCTGATCTTCAAATATTGAACACAACTCCCACCCTATTTTCAGTGTTTTTTGTCTGCAAAATCATCAGGAACAGATCGGTAGCTTACTGCCTGAAGAATTTCTGAAAAAAAGTCCGAATGAAGGAAAGGCACGCGGTTTGAAGGAGGTAGTGATTTATGAAACAAGGTTAAAAAGATGAGCGTGGTTTTTTTTTAGAATCTGGTCAAGCTGATGCAGAAATCATGCTGCTCCCAGAACTTTACCTGTCCCTTAAGTGAGCCCTTAGAATGCATATATATTCTAAGGGCTCGCTAACCAAGGGACAGCTAGATGACAGGTAATATTCTGTGAGGTAATGTATATCCATGATCGGTCAAATTTGGTAAGGTACCATTTAGCCTACGTATATAAGTAACTGCTGAGGGTCTGGGGGTCCTCCCCCAGAATTTTTTAAAAGATAAGACTCCATATATGCGATTTCCTGGCATCTGATCTTCAAATATTAAACACAACTCCTACCCTATTTTCAGTGTTTTTTGTCGATACAATTTTTTTTACAGCTTGCCGTCCATATTAAATGTTGTTGTTTTTATTTGACAGTGGTACTCGTCCAATTCATCTTAGTTTTGATGTTGATGGTCTGGACCCAACTATAACACCATCTACCGGAACACCAGGTAACACTCTAACATCTAATGAAGATGGAGATACCCTCTTCGGATTCCAATTGTCATTGGTTATTTTACGTTCTTTGTGTGTACATAGCACCTCGGGTTTTGGTCCTATCCAAATTTCTAGACACTGTCCTTGACATGATCCCAGTCCTGCATTATTGTCAAGGGGTTCCCGAGTCAACAACTGCAGCAACCCCCCCCCCCTTTCCAATTATCCAAGGCGCATGAGTTAAACCATTCACCCAGCGCCCAACCATCCGCCACCACTACCCCTCAAGGCCCTCGGACCTGCTATATTATATATAAACAGCATCATCATTGTCCAAATCCTGACCTTTTCATAAGTAAATACGAGGCTTGATGTTCTGGACTACATTAAATAGTCATGTTTTATTTGTTTCTATAGTTTTAGGAGGTTTGACTATACGTGAAGGTCAGTATATCATGGAGGAATTGGCCAACACAGGTAAATTATATACACTATCTATTTATAGTCGTTGCCAGGCGATGAGGCCACGCACTATTGTCGTTGCCAGGCGATAAGGTCACGCACTGTTGTCGTTGTCAGGAGATAAGGCCACGCCCTGTAGTCGTTACCAGGCGATAAGGCCACGCCCTGTAGTCATTGCCAGGGCATAAAGTCACGCCAATTTTATTTTCTAATTTCTATCAATTTGGCCCAAATATAATGGTCTAAATCCGAGGAGAAATACGATCTAGGAATGGGGTACGAGAAAGGGTGAATCAATCTCTGCGTTTCACTGATATGACACATATTCCCCACAGCCATGGCGGATCAAAGAAAGTTGGTCCCACGCCGCCACTGTCGAGGACCGCCAGGTTAGCGAGGCCTAACATTAATCATTGAATCGTACGACAGCAACATCAAAGAATCACATTGTACGCCCTTTAATGCGTCATAGGAAAGGAAATGTGATTTAACATCCTACTTTTTTGCACTGACTGTGATAATGAAGATGGGGTGTCTCTAAGGCGTGGTTAAGTAGAATACCGGAAGTAAATAATAACATCATTTCTGTATTTCCAGGTCGGTTGTCAGCCATTGATATAGTCGAAGTGAATCCGTTGCTAGGCAGCGAAAAAGATAATATGGTTACAGCAGAAACAACTATATCGGTTATTGAGAAATGTTTTGGTTCCAAGAGAGGGGGATACTATCCAGCAAGCTATGTCTTTCCTTCGCTCTAACTCACGTGCACAAGCTATATGTACCAAATATGGATATTAGAATATGTTAATTAGACACGTGGATAAATTATACTAAATAAGGATATTAGAATATGTTAATTACTCAAGGGGAAATATTATGTTCCAAATGTAGAGAATAAGAAAATATTAATTGGTCACGTGGACACATTATGTTCCAAATATAAAGATTGAGAAATGCTCACGTGGACAAATAATGTTCCGAATCTAGGGATTAAGAAATGTTAATTGCTCACGTGGACAAATTATATTCCAAATATAGAGATTAAAAATTGTTAATTGCTCACGTGGACAAATTATATTCCAAATATAGAGATTAAAAATTGTTAATTGATCACGTGGACAAATTATATTCAAAATATAGAGATTAAAAATTGTTAATTGCTCACGTGCAGGGGCCGCGGAGCCGGGGGGGCTAGGGGGGCTTTAGCCCCGGCAATAATTTTTAATAGTGAAAATAAAATGTCGCCAAAAGCTCAAAAAAGCGAAAAAAGGTTACGTGGGGGGGGGGGGTATGGTCAATAGCCCCCCCGAAATCGGGCCCGCTCCGCGGCCCCTGCTCACGTGGACAAATATTATTCCAAAAATAGAGATTAAAAAGTGTTAATTTCTCACATGGAAAAATTATATTCCAAATGCTAATTGCACAGTTTTTGCACACATAAGACTGGGAAGTTATAATCGGTAGGTTGATCGCTGTAACTGATATACTGTCCAATCTCGTGGTGTTTCTCCGGTTTCCTCCTCCCTCTCTGTGTAGCTGCTATAAACATATTTAAACACAATATTTACACAATGTATTCCTTTAACTCTGGGATAACTGACTTAATAATTATATATAGGCCCTATATATATATATTATATTTAATACTTTCATCATAGTTTTGATGGGCGTAAATTAGGGCACGTGATTTAAGAAAACTCTTAACCTGAAACGAAACGCTAGTTCAGAGTCAGAGCTCCTTTAAATTTTACTCTATATAATATTATGTTGTTTGTATTATTGTTTTGGGGGTGAGGTCAAGATCTTATTTTATTTTAAATGTTTTGAATTATTCTGTATATCACCGACAGTATAAATTATCTATTCATTATCATAAATCATTAATTCCTGTAATTTAGTCATTCGTCATCGGTGCTATTTTCATAATCTGTTTTCTTTATGCATCACTTTTCATCGTAAAATTGTCCATTAATTCATCTTTTATGTGATAAGTTTGCCTGTTTACAATCAGGGTCTTGTTTACCGATATCAGGCTAGCTGAAGTCTGGGGCCTCAAAATCTAAATTTACCTAGGCATGGCAGACTGAAGCCAAATGCCTTAAAGTCGAAGATTTACCTGTAGGGTTGACAGACTGAAGCCTAGTGCCTCAAAATCAAGATGGGGGGGGGGGCAAAACTTCTGTCATATTGGGTTGTTTCGATTCCCCGATTATGCGTGACACGGGAGTCGGTTCACCTGTTTTCCGGTTTTCCCCCACTGCTAAAGACCCCTATATGTATACGCTCAAGTTTATTGCTATTTTTATCTCAATTCGACATGTATATTATATTTGTATTGGGTTATGGTTAAACGTTTTAATTCATGTATACTAATATGGAAATAAAATATACAAAAAGGCAAGATTGTTTATTCCTTCATTTGACTTGTGCCATGGTGACCCAGTGTGGTTGTTAACGTTGAATTGAATGAATGAAATGGGGTTTGACGTCCTACTATTATGCACCTAATCTGGGCTAATGGAAGACGGGCATACACAATACAGTGTGCTATGAGGAAAATTTTACCCGGAAGCGGCGATACCGCCAACTCTTATATCGAACTGCAAGGGATCTTTGACGTAAACTCCGATGTGTACACGGGACCTCGGTTTCTCGTCCCATCCGAACGACTAGGCAGCTGCCCTTGTCAGGCCCTCCTTCTGCATCACTGACAAGGGGAAATAACGCCGGAAAATCGAGATAAACTTTCTCGGCCAATGCAGGGATCGAACACCTGACCTCCAGGCTAGCGAACCAGCGCCTTATCCACTTAGCCACCGTGATCTCCTGTTAACGTTGAGATCTCGTGTTCGATCACTGCGTTGTCCGATAAAGCTTATCGAGAATTGTCCGGTCTGATTCCTCTTTACAGTGATACAGGAATTAGTGTCAGGGGAAAGCGTATAGTTTTTTAGGCGGAACGAAAATCGAGTTTCAGTGTATGTATCCGCGAGAACGTAAAAGATCCCAGACAGTTGGAATCCAATAAAAGAGTAGTATAGGCCGTAGCGCCATAGTACACTGTATATCGTATGTCCGTCTACCGTATCCCAGTCAGAGTAGAACAGTAGGACGTTAAACACAGTTTTATTTCATTCAATTTTCCTACACCAATTAGTCTATTGAAGATGGATAAACGCTATGCACAGAGTGCTATGGCGGACATTTTCAATCGGGCGTGGCATTTCTTCATTTCATGTGAACGCCAATGTGTAGGCGTGGTTCTCCCCTGATCAGTGATGCAGTATGGAGGGCCTGACAAGGAGAGTTGTCTAGTCTTTCGGATGGGACGAAAAAACGGGGTCCTGTGTACACATTGGCGTGCAAATAAAAGATCCCTTGGCAGTTGGAATTCGATATAAGAGTAGCCCGTAGCGCCGCAGCTCGGGCAACATTCCCTCATAGCACACTGTATGGCGAATGCCTGTCTTCATATTAGTCCTGTTTAGGAGCAAAACAGTAGGACGTTAAACTCCATTTCATTTCATTTAATTTGTGTTTTGCCCCATCCATACAACTAGACACTGTATGTTGTTAGACCCTTTGTCCTTCACTAAAAATAGGACAAACATTGCCGCAAATCCCAGATTACCTTTCTCGGCAAATGCAGGGAGCGAGGCAGCTCCTTGGCCTCCTTACCCATTTAGCCACCATGACGTGAACCCTCGCGTTGAAGGGTTCGGGGGGTTGCGATGGCCTAGTGGTCTAGAGTGCCGCGCTTTGACCTCTAGCTGGCCGGCCATCTCTGGCTTGCGGCTCTGGTTTCGAGTCTTGGTGTGAGCGTATGTGGCATGGAGATAGGGACGCCTTCTCAACCTCGTTGGTTTTCTCAAAGGTCCTGGAATTTTGCGTGGGAGAGGTTCTGGGGGGGGGGGGGCTTGGGATGCTAAGGGACTTGTCCCGTGGTAGGATGGGGTGGTGTCAGTGTCCAGGTCGGTCATTGGTTATAAGATGGTATCGTATGTAAAAGATGATTGACAGTTGACATACAAAGAAGGGTAGACCTGTCATTGGACACCGTGGCTGGGTGGGGGGCGGTGCTATAAGATGATATCGTATGTAAAAGATGATTGACAGTTGACATACAAAGAAGGGTACACCTGTCATTGGACACCGGGGCTGGGTGGGGGGCGGTGCTATAAGATGATATCGTATGTAAAAGATGATTGACAGTTGACATACGAAGAAGGGTAGACCTGTCATTGGACACCGGGGCTCGGTGGGGGGCGGTGCTATAAGATGATATCGTATGTAAAAGATGATTGACAGTTGACATACGAAGAAGGGTAGACCTGTCATTGGACACATGACCATAAAGTACAGTGTCCAAGTTCCATTCCACTTATCAACGTGTGATCAATTACTGACGAGTATTTGTGATGATACGATTGATGAAGGTCGCATTTAGTAGGATCGCCTTCGTTGCCTTATTTCATTTTCTCCAAACTTTTCCCGTTCAAACAATTTATTAACTAGTATAAATACTTTAAACATAATTTATTGCATGATAGCATTAGTTAACATTGGTACAAGTTTTCAAATTGACAAAATGATTAACATAACATATCCATGTAACAATTTTAATCTACTTCTTATCAAACCTGAAAACAATTCACGTAAGGTGCGCCATCCCTTAGAATACACCTGCACCATTTGAAAGAATTACCAGTGCCTTCTGTGCTCAATGCACCGATGTTGTTTTTGGAACACTCAGCCGAACTACGTTCAACAAGTATTTTTCCTGAAACATAAATACATAAACTACATTATCACATACTTGTCACGTGAGTGCTTTAGATCATAAGGTCTGGCATTGGGTCAAGCTGCTTGATGTCTATCACAAGGTTCGTCGTGACAAAGAGTTAGGCCGCCAAATCTTCACCCCTACCCCCAACCCCAGTGCTAAAGATCCCTCAATGCAAGAGGTATACTGAAATAAATCTGTATCATTTCTCAGTCCCTAAATGTAATAATTTGTGACAGTGGCATTTACAGCTACTCGTCTTTAAATTTCAGCTGCCAGAGGACTGATTTACGTGAATACCACTGACAATCTTTACGGTTACAAGGGCGATAACTCTTGATATCAAGCCCTGCACCACTGACAAACAATGATTACGGCTAATAACATTGGTTGAGATACGGGATCGGGTGTTCTCGTCACTCTACGCTACATCGAGGGGGGTTTAACGTCCTACCTTAATGAAGACGGATATTTTCTTGCGGCCTACTCTTATATCGAATTCCAATTGTCAAGGCTTGCCTTACGTGCACGCCAATATGTACACAGGACATCGATTTCTCTTTCCATCCAAACGACTAGACAGCTGTCCTTGTCAGATGCTCCGTCCTGTGCCACTGACAAGGGGAAACCACGCAATACAAAATTCCAAGGAACGTTATCAGCCAACCCGGGAAGCGAACGCGAATAACTATACCTGGCTGTAGTGATCCAACTTTACTTGGTTTACTTGCACCTGTAATAGAAAACAAAACAACATTTATTTCAAAGTTTATCTTAAAGTATCAATATATTGTTATTTAATTATAAAAACTAGCCACCCCCAACCTTTGTATTTGGTTAAAACATACTATATTATGATCATCTATAAACTTATCTTACACACTACCTCCAAACTTTACAATGAGTTAAAACATACTATATTATGGTCATCTATAAACTTATCTTACACACTACCTCCAACCTTTACAAGGAGTTAAAACATACTATATTATGATCATCTATCAACTTATCTTACACACTACCTACAACTTTTACAAGGATCGAGTTAAAACATACTATATTATGATCATCTATAAACTTATAGAATCTCAAATTACTTCAATGGAATTTAGTAATCGAACTGGAATATTCAGGTCACAATTCTACGGAATACAATTACTGCTTATTACTGAGCGACGTCATTTCGCGGGAAACGTAATCGGAGCTGATTGGTCAAAGCCTTATTGTGGGCGGAGTCAACGGAAACGTCAATTAAACTTCTCTTAGTCATTATCACGTCAATACGAACACAAAGTAGGCTACCATAGTTCATCATATCAACATAGTTTTCCAACTGTCAACGATTCTAAACACAACGTGTCTCGATCGGGCTATCTAAGCAATTTTCTTGTCTGTCCTGCACATATCAGAAAACCGACTGGAATCGAAACCGGGACCTACTAGTAAGTATGTCGGCGCCATAGTAACCAGGGATCCGTGTACATATTGGTGTTTACGTAAACCGGACGACGCGCCGCTGTCCTGGCAAATGTAGAAAAGAAGGGTGTTCAATCCCATTTAATGTCTTGTGCATCTGTGGAGACTTGTTTTCTATATGAAAGAAACATCAGATTAAAAAATGTTAATAATACTTACTGGATACCAGTGCGATGAAACAAAGTACAAGAACTAACGGTAAAACTTGCATGATGACCAACAACAGTTCTTTACAATCTGTGTCGTCAATACGATTGACGGGCTTATTTATAGGACTAGAAAACCATTATCAACCATTCGGTCATCCCCCCCCCCCTATTTATTCTAGTTTATTACCAACTATATAAATAGCGGGTTTCCATGTTTTATTGTATAATCAGTTAATAATACGTCATGTAACGGTTTTATTACTGTTATTTTGATTATTATCGTATGACATTTTAATTTATTTTATCATCTATTTGATTTAATTTTATTTTTCTATGTGTGATGTTCTCAAAATGTAAACTGAAACATTGTAATTGGGCATTAAAGCTGTATATAACGACCTGTCATTTATATCCGATTCCGATTACGTACATGAGGTCGGCTATAAAAATTGTTTAAAGCCATCGCCCCCCCCCCCCCCAATTTTTTTTTAGCCACGCCCTTTTTGCTTAGGGAAACGCCCTTCTCCAGCTATTGGACACACCCGTTTTAGGTCGAGAAAAGCCCTAATTCCAACTTTCTACGTCATGCGTGGTGATGGGATATTCAACGAGCATGGCCATTTTGCTTTTAACTATATCCTACCCCCCCCCCCCCTCCCATACATTTTATGTCATTTTTAGAAAAATTGGGATGGCCATGATTTTTAAAAGTGGGGAGGTATTACCCCCCCCCCCATACCCCCCCGTGGCTCCGCCACTGAAATACCCTCATTGACAACCATTTACAATAACATAAATAATATCAGTGGAATTAAATGGCGTCACGATTCCGTTCCACCCTCAGTGAATGTTGCTCCAGATCCTTATTCTGTAGAGGATCCCTGAAATATAAAGATACCATAATTACAAAAATAAATAAAATGAAATGAGATTGAACGCCCTACTTTTTTGCACCTACTGGGATATTGAAGACGTGTTTGCACTATTCATATAGGTCAGTGGCGCTACGACATACTCTTATTTCGAATTCCAACTGCCAAGACCAGGAGAGAACCCAGGACCCACTAGATAGCGAGTGACAGAAATAAATTGGTTTTTAACGTCCACGCGACACAAACTATATCATTTTGTGACTAACATATAGTTTAATTTTTATTTCAATTTTTCGCAAGCGCTAAAGGGTCTTTAGCAGTGGGGCAAAAACGGAGGACCTTGAGAGACCCCACTGGATCCGACCCAACTCCTTGTCACGTACAAGGGGGCAATCCGCACCACGCCACCAGCCTCAATGGCAGACCTGGTGTTCAAACACCAAACATGCACGCGTTACCCCCCCCCCCCCCCCTTCTGCTGGCTATCGAGTCGAGGTCTAACTAAAGGCGTAGTCACACTAGTGGATTTATCCTGAGGTTTTATATCCATAAGCTAAATCCTTTCATGTGAACGGGAAAATTTGTCCTATAGGCTATAGATTTTCTGACCTACGGACAAATCGAACAAGTCCTATTTTCGTAGGATTTGTACTGTGAATTGACCAATCAAAATAGCAGACGTCTAACTCAACCGGGCCGAGACAGAGATTTTTTTTTTTCAATCGCCAAAGCGTGCTGTGGTCTATTCAGTCCGAAGATTACTATAAACGAGAGAAAAGATAATCTTTGTAGTTTCCTTCATATTTACATTTCTGGTATTACTAATCACATGACCAAAACCTATAGGATTTTACTTAATGTATGATCATAAAAACCCAGAGGATTTATCCTTTAAGACGTTCGCTAGGATTTGTCTTAAAGGAAAAATCCACTAGTGTGACTCAGCCTTTATAACCGAACCACCGCCGCCAGGGACAATGACGACTGACAGTCGTTATCAAGTAAATAAACATGTGTTTTAATATGGTTGATGGTCACCTGTGGAATATTATTGAAACGTCGTAGTGTACTGAACCGTAGTAAAGAGTGTGTTATTCGATTACAAAGCCCCGCCCGCGAGAAAATAAACTGAAGAAATTTCTCATCGTTGCAAATAAAATCGTATACTTATAAAAGCCTGGCGCACACAGATGATTGGTTGGTAATTTCTAAACCATTTTTATTCGTCTTCGTATTGCCAGGTTATTTCAACACAAATAGAACAGTGAATATGCGACTTGCTGGTTAGCTACTTTATTTAATGTCTAGCTGTTCGGAAAAGACGATAATTCGTGTATAATGTTGTCAGCCATGGAATGTCGAAATAAGAGTAGGCTGCAGCGCCGCTGTCCGGACAAAATGTCCATAATAGCAAACTGTATGGCGTATGACCTTTGTTATTAGACCAGTCGGAGCAGAAAACCCCATTAAATTTCAGTTTATATCGACGACTAACGTGTGTGTTTGTGAGTATATATGTTAGTCCCGAAATGACCTAGTGGACGTTAAACTCCATTTCTCAGTCTCTCTCTCTAAGAGAAAAATAAGAAAAGTAAGTTCCGTTTTGTGTATTTATATAGATAGATCGATATGGTTCTATAGTCGATATATTACCCTTAATTATAGTAGAACTGTCTCGCAACTTTGATACTTTGATAATTTATTGGACCTATTTTCAGATGGATTATAGATCAGTTTGGTATACCAGCTTATTCCATGCAGGAGATTGATAAAATCATGGGAATCAAAGAAGTCATGCATCAGGCTCTTAAAAATCTCGTCCCAAAGTAAGTTTTATCAAACATCAACCTTATAACCATACAGGGGCGGATCAAAGTAAGTTTTATCAAACATCAACCTTATAACCATAGGGGTGGATCAAAGTAAGTTTTATCAAACATCAACCATAACATTGCAGGGGTGGGTCAATGAGTTTCAAACAGGCAGGGGTCCAGAAATTTAAAATCTCTATATTGAAGTGTCGTAGTGACAATTTTACAGCGCTGAACGGTGCAGAGAAAGAGAGAGAAGGAGGGGGGGGGGGGGTAACGTCACAAATTAGGTCATTTCGGAACTAGCATTTGGTTCAATTTCATTTCAAGCCGTATGAGGAACCCAGAGGACCCGGATAAAACTCACGAGGTTGGATAGGCGACCCCACTTCTTGTTACGTGCAACCGGTGAATCGAAACCACGCCAGTTGACTCATTGACAGACCTTATGATACAAAGCACACACTCTACCCATTCGGCCAGCAAAATCCCCTCTGAATCAAAGACTTGGAATAAACTGATATATTGCCAACCTGCTAAATTTCCCGATGTAGCAGCATCTAACGTAGAAACTTGAAATAATCTCAGCGCGCACCTGCCCACTATTCGTCCATCCAACCCCCGTCAACAGGGGTATAACGGTATATATTAAATGTTGTTGTTTTTATTTGACAGTGGTACTCGTCCAATTCATCTTAGTTTTGATGTTGATGGTCTGGACCCTACTATAACACCATCTACCGGAACACCAGGTAACACTTTAACATCACAAATATTATACTTTAAAACGACCAGAGAGGTGAAATGGGGGCTGTCGGCACCAACTGGGCTAATGAAGACAGATTCCAACTGTCAATGGATCCTGTACGTTCTTTGTATGTACATGGCATCTCGTGTTTTTTTTCTATCCAAACTTCTAGACAGTGTCCTTGGCAGGATCCCAGTCGTGCACTATTGTCAAGGGGTTACCGCAGCGGTAATTACCGAGCCAACAGCTACACCCCCCCCCCCCTTCCAATGTTCTAAGGCGTATGCATTAAAACATTCATCCAGCGCCATCCCACCCCCGCATCCGCCACCATCAAAGGCATTTGGAACTGCTATATAAACAGCATCATTGCCCAAATCCCGACCTTTTTATAAGTAAATACAAGGCTATATGTTCTGGACTACATTAAATAGTCATGTTTTATTTGTTTTTCTATAGTTTTAGGAGGTTTGAATATACGTGAAGGTCAGTATATCATGGAGGAATTGGCCAACACAGGTAAATTATATAAACTATCTATTTATAGTCGTTGCCAGGCAATAAGGCCACTCACTGTTGTCGTTGCCAGGCGATAAGGCCGCGCACTGTTGTCGGTGCCAGGAGATAAAGTCACGCCCTGTAGTCGTTGCAAGGGTATAAAGCCATACCAATTTTGTCTTCTAATTTCTATTATAACGGCCTAAATCCGAGGAGAAATACGATCTATGAATGGGGTGCGGGGAAGGGTGAATCATTCTCTGCGTTTTACTGACATGATACATATTCCTCACCGCCATGGACGATCAAAGAAAGTTGGTCCCACGCCGCCACTGTCGAGGACCGCCATGTTAGCGAGGCCTAGCCTGAATCATTTGGTTACCGAGGCTCCAAAAGAATTAAATCGCACGACAGCAACACCAAAGAATCATATTACACACCCTTTAATGCGTCTAAGGAAATGAAATTTGTTTTAACGCAGGGCGGTATTTAGCGGGGGTGCAGGGGTAGCATTGTACCCCAAGAAAAATAAGGCTCCCCGAGAAATGGCGCCTCCCCCCCACCCCGCAGTAATGCTCTTAAAGCGTTGATCAGTCGGTCGGTTTTAAGGGCGCCCTTCAGTTACGTTGAGGCTTTGGCGCCTCACCTATCTGCTGCACTACCTTCTTTTCTACAATGACTGGGCTAATGATGGCGGGGTGCCTCCAAGGCGTGGTTAATTAATAGCCCAGGTACGGTGCTTAAGCGTAGGACGTTAAACCCCATTTCATTCATTCATTTCTTTTCTACAATGACTGGGCTAATGATGACGGGGTGCCTCCAAGGCGTGGTTAATTAATAACATTATTTCTGTGTTTACAGGTCGGTTGTCAGCCATTGATATAGTCGAAGTGAATCCGTTGCTAGGCAGCGAAAAAGATAACATGGTAACAGCATGTTTTGGTTCCAAGAGAGGGGGGTACTATCCGGTAAGCTACGTCTTTCCTTCGCTTTAACTCGCGTGCACAAGCTATGTACAACATATGGATATTAGAATATGTTTATTAGACACTGGATAAATCATGTACTAAATATGGATATTATAATATGTTAATTATTTATGTTATTATAATCTGTAAGTTTGATTGAAATCGGTAAATAATTGTGGTCTGTAGCCGTGCCACATCTCGGAAACCGCTAACCGGAAGTGGCCGAAATTTTGGCTAGTTTGAGCTCTTAATACTCTTATTATAATCTGTAAGTGTCAGTGAAATCGGTAAATAATTGTGGTCTGTAGCCCTGCCACATGAAATGTGTGTTAACCTGATATCTCGGAAACCGCTAACTGGAAGTGGCCGAAATTTTGGCCAGTTTGAGATATTATTAATGTTATTATAATCTGTAAGTTTCAACGAAATCTGTTGATAATTGTGGTATGTAGCCGTGCAAATAGCCACTGCCTTTATATTTTTCTGAAAACTTTAAATTCCGAAATTTTGGCTAGTTTGAGCTCTTAATACTCTTATTATAATCTGTAAGTTTCATTGAAATCGGTAACCTGATATCTCGGAAACCGCTAACCGGAAGTGGCCGAAATTTTGGCCAGTTTGAGATATTATTAATGTTATTATAATCTGTAAGTTTCATCGAAATCTGTTGATAATTGTAGTCTGTAGGCGTGCAAATAGCCACTGCCTTTATATTTTTCTGAAAACTTTAAATTTTAATTATTTTTTTTTCCTTTGGGGGTGAAGGGGGCTGAATGGTTAAAGTGCGCGCGCTGTATCATAAAGCCTGTCATTGAGTCAACTGCCGTGGTTTCGAATCCCCGGTTGTACATGACAAGGAGTAGGTTCGCCTCTCCAACCTTGGTGGGTTTTCTCCGGGTACTCCGGTTTTTCTCCCACTGCTAAAGACCCCTACGCGCAAGCGAATTATTGAAATAAAATTAAACCAAATGTTAGTCCCGAAATGATCTAGTTTGTGTTGAGTGGACGTTAAACCCCGTCTCTCTGCTCGCTCTCTCTCTCTCCCTCTCTCTCTCTCTCTCTCTCTCTCTCTCTCTCTCTCTCGTTTTCCTTTGTTTTGACTGTACACAGTTTTTACTGTCTGCAGAAGGTACCGAGTTTAGCGATATGGTTAAAGTGCGCGCGCTGTATCATAAAGCCTGTCATTGAGTAAACTGTCGTGGTTTCGAATCCCCGGTTGTACATGACAAGGAGTAGGTTCGCCTCTCCAACCTTGGTGGGTTTTCTCCGGGTACTCCGGTTTTTCTCCCACTGCTAAAGACCCCTACGCGCAAGCGAATTATTGAAATAAAATTAAACCAAATGTAAGTCCCGAAATGATCTAGTTTGTGTTGAGTGGACGTTAAACCCAATCTATCTCTCTCTCTCTCTCTCTCTCTCTCTCTCTCTCTCTCTCTCTTGTTTTCCTTTGTTTTGACTGTACACGGTTTTTACTGTCTGCAGAAGGTACCGAGTTTAGCGATATTTTTTTTTCAGCAGGAAATTAAAAACTGTGCGAAATCAAATTTGGTATATAGTAAGTATAGACACCCATGGGCGCAGATCCCGGTGGGGACACCGGGACGCGTCCCTACTAATTGTTTTAGTGGTAGGGACATGATATACTGTGTCCCCACCACTCATTTCCGATGTTTTGCTGACGGTTTACTGTTTGAAATAGAAATGATTCCAGAGCTTTTATTGACATTTCAGAAATTATTTAACAGGAAATTCGTGATAATTCATATTATAACAGTAAATAATTGAAATATTCCGTAGGGATTATAATAATATGTATATGATGTAGGTGTGCATATCTGATACGCTGGGTTTCGTATCGCCGGTTGTACGTGGAAAAGAGTAGGGTCAACTATTTTAAGTGTGGAATAAATTTCACAAGCTATACCGTTTGGACTTTTGACAAATGCATAACAAATTGTAGGCCCATATGGTACGGTATGTGAAATGTTAATGATATAGGTACAGTACGGTTTTCTCCCACTGCTAAAGACCCCTACGCGCAAGCCAATTATTGAAATAAAATTGAACCATGCTACTGCAATTACCTAGTCTATCGAGTGGACGTTACCCCCCCCCCCCCCCCACTCTCTCTCTCCCTCTCCTCTCTCTCTCTCACACACACAATCTCTCTCTCTCTCCCACTGAACCACCGAGGCTCCCCCCTTTTATGAACGTATGTCTACATGACTATGACTCACTGTAAAATATATTAAATAAGGTTTTATGTTACGATTGATTACACAAAGTTAACTATCTCCACGGTCGATTTCGTATGTAATACAATTTCCGTTATTATCTTCTTTACCGATCCAATTTTTTGAGCAAACATACAAAATATTATAAGTTTTAATTGGCCCAAAAGTTATATTAAACGAACTGGTATATATTATATAGGACGTGGACAATGTTTTTTAAAGAAATGTTTAGTGGGTGCCGAAGTAAGTATTCTCATGGACACTCACCACGTGGTAGCAAATATGGCCGCCGACTTTATATCAGTTTTTTTCCACCTGCTCTAGTTTTCTGTCAATTTCTATGAAATAAAGGCCAGCAGGAAGCGGTTTCTGTGATCTTATTTTGGTAAAATTTGATTAATTTTCAAGAAAACACATTTTTAAGTTACAACATGGAAAAAATTCAAAAATATAAAATTAAATGAGTTTAACATCCTACTGTTCTGCTCCTAAACTAGGTAAATGAAGAACGGCACGAGGGAAATTTTGACTGCAGCGGTGCTACGGCCTACTCTTTTATCGAATTCCAATTGCCTTGGGACCTTTTACTTGCACACCAATGTGTACACGAAACCTCTGTTTTTCGACCCATCCGAACGACTAGACAACTGTCCTTATCCGGTCCTCCGCCCTGCATCACTGACAATGTAAAACGACGCCGGAAAATCTAGTTGAACTTTCACGGCCAATGTACCCGACTTGCAGGCTAGCGAGCTTACCGACTTAGCCACCGTGACCCCCCTTTTAAGATACTGATGATGGAACATAAATTGGTCTGTATTAATGAAGGCAGCTCAGAATCAGAAAAAATGTTTCTGTCTAATGGACTAAAAAAAACCCACATAACACGCAGGATCAAATGATGTAGAGTTTTAATTTATTTATTTCTTATTTTGCATATATATTAAAATTCCAGAATAATTTCACATGTGTTTCATAGACATTTTAAACGTGTTTAAAAATCAATCATGTCCATGTATATTTCAAATGTAGAAAGTGAGAGGGGGAGAATGGGATTTAACGGCACAAAGTAGGTCATTTCAGAACTCACATATGGTTCAATTTTATTTTAATAATTCGATTGCGAGTCGGGGTTTTAGCTGTGGGAGGAAACCGGAGAAAACCTACGAGGTTGAACAGGTGACCCTACTACTTGTCACGTACAACCGGGTAATCGAAATCACGCCAACTGACGCAATATACATCTAAACCATCTTTGCTGTGTAGGATGTAAGCGAGTCAATTGTCCCCACCACTATTTTTTGGCGATCTACGTCCCTGTAGACACCCAATCTTACTCGAAAAGTACTGGATTACCCGAAAAACACCAATTGGGCACACATATGGTTCAATTTTATTTTAAACCATCTTTGCTGTGTAGGATGTAAGCGAGTCAATTGTCCCCACCACTATTTTTTTGCGATCTACGTCCCTGTAGACACCCAATCTTACTCGAAAAGTACTGGATTACCCGAAAAACACCAATTGGGCAAGCAATGGGCAAAAATTGCAGGGTATCACCTGTAATTACAAGATAGTCAGAATATTTTTTTTTTCATTTGATTGACCCTAATGGTCTTCCGTAGTTTTCTATTAAAAGCCTAGTGTAATTATAAAATCTACTAGTGATGAACACCTCTGACTGTCTAACTGGTCTTACTGTCATTACGTTCGTCAATACTGTCAACAGGATTACACGTTTACCATCTCGGAGTTGTACTTGTTTAGCCGAGACAGAGAGCGAGAGACCGAGAGAGAAGAGAGAGAGAGAGAGAGAGAGAGGAAGAAAGGGAGAGCGAGAGAGAGGGGGGGGGGGGTAACAAAAACGCGGTCATTTCGGGGCTAACATATGGTTCGATATTATTTCAACAATTCGCTTGCACGGAGGGGTATTCAGCAGTTGGAGGAAACAGGAGAGGAACCGGAGAAAACCCACGAGGTTAGACAGGCGACCCTTCTCCTTGTCACGCACAACCGTGGAATCGAAACCACGCCAATTGACTCAATTATAGAACTTATGATACAACGTACACGCACTGGATTAAATATAAGCTAAGTCTAATGTATGTCGATCCAACTCTTGTATGTGTGTGAGAATTGGACTTTGGATGCGATGGTTCATTGTGACACGGCTCTCTTTCAAGCAATCTTGACTTATTTATTCAACCATTTTTGAGGTAATACAAAAAACAAGTTGCGATAACTCTAACAATACAATCTGGAACAAGACCACTAATTATTACTTCTAATTTGGAATGGACATACTAATTAAGATCACCGACACTCCCCCCGATGACCTGAATTAAGAAATGAAATGAATGAGACAGGTCATCACCTTTGGAATAAGTCCTCTAAGAATTATGTTGGAATACTGCGCACCTTGAATTAATGTCCTTGAACAAATATTTGGAAATTAATTGGAAATATGTAACACCTTGGAAATTGACTATTTTTGAACTAAATTCCCTGGAATAATAACACTAAAAGTTCAAACACTTGAAATATAATAAAGTTCCTTGAAACCGCACTCCTTGAATTTAAATCCTTGAAATTAATTTCCTAGGAGTATTCAAATATAAACACTATGGGAATGAAAAATCGATGAAACACTACAAAATGGACTTTACACAAATTATCCGACCTTTAACATTACTAAATTATCCATTGAATTTATGACATTAAATCTTTGATCCATTGTTTCCTCCTTCTATCAGACTCTTGCGCTGCAACTCTTCTTTGACGTTGTGACCTAGAATTGGAAACTGGTGTATTGGGATCGGAACGTTGTGGGCTGGAATCCAAAATCTCAACTACTAGATCTGGATCATCAGTATTCGATGGTTTGCTTGGAACCTTAATCACTGGATCTAAATTGTCATCATTTGGAGTTGTGATAACAGGATTTGTTTCAGTGTGTGACATTTCCAAAGGATATAGCTTCTGCACGGGTCTCTGGATAATATTAATCTGACCATTCCCCGCTTGAACCCTTAATTTAACCGCTCGTATATTTTTATCTTCACCTGGGATTAACTCTATTATTCTACCAATTCTCCAACGACATCTTGGTAGATTTTCATTATGTACTGTGACAACATCTCCGATAGACATTTTAGGACCAGACTTAACCTTGATAGCATATCTATTTCTTAACTCCAACAAATACTCTGATGACCATCTTCGCCAAAAATGATCTAGTGTTTGATTCAGGTAACGAATCCTTCTTCGCATATCTTCTTGATTGATGTGGGGAGTTTCTATATTGAAAATTCAGCCCATCTGGAACATTCAATATTCTACGACCATGAATAAGGTGACTGGGTGTTAGTGGTTCTTCGACATCTTCGGTTGATACAAATGAAATTGGTCTGAAATTCAGTACTGCTCCTATCTCGATGACCACTGTAACCAACTCATCGTAACTCAGTTTTGCCCCACCGATAGTCTTCTTTAGGCATCTCTTCACTGATTGTATCATTCTTTCAAATATACCTCCCCACCAAGGGGACTTCTCCACATTAAATGACCAAACTAATTTATCTTGAAGTAACTTAGCTGCGGACTTAAATGTCTTCCCGTTATCTGATATAACTCGTACTGGATAACCTCTTCTAGCTGTGAATCTCTGGAAACATCGTAAAAACGATGAAGTAAACAAATCTGGAACAACATCAAGATGGACGGCACGGGTTGAACAACAGGTGAAATAAAATAAAACCAAGTACAAACAATCCAAACCATTAGACAAAACTCGAAGTCCTAAAAACATAGCCACACCTTGTGTTGTTCTGTTGTACCATTGATCTTGACAAATAATGGACCTGCAAAGTCCACCCCGACATAGGCGAATGGTGCCGATTCTTGAACTCTGAAGTCGGGTATTGGTGGCGTTGATGGTGGTTGATACGGCTGACCTTCATATTTTCGTCAGGTTACACATTGATGAATAAGTTTTCTGATGTACTGTCTTCCGCGAATTATCCAATAGTTTGATCTCAGCTCAGTTAATGTTTCTTTAATACCATTATGTAAAACCTTTCTATGGCAGCTGATGACTACTAGATTTGTAAAATAATGACTGGGGTCTAACAGGGTAGGAAATTTGCAAGAATTGGTAAGTTGTGAGTTTCAAAGTCTGCCTCTACATCTTAGAACACCCTTATCATCTTCATAAACATCTAGTTGTCGTTTCCATGTCTCAAAATTCGAATAATTGACTAGTTGACTTTGAACTTCTTTAATCCATAACGCCTGGGCTTCTGATACATACAGTGTACTGACTAACTGACTTATTTACAGGAACCTTGTTAACTCTGGATTTCGATATATCGACAAACTTTAATACGTTTGCTGTTACTCTCAGTAGACGATGAAGATTACTGTAATCTTGACAACTAATAACATTGGCGATACTATAATTCTCGACTGAAAGAAGTTCCAATCTTGGAATAGTCTGCGAGTTGATTGGAGCAATTCTGGTTTTCGACGACAGGAAGCGGACATAGATTGAGGTAGTTGTGACTATCTTGAGGTAAACCACGGCAGCGTATGCTTTAGACGATGAATCACAGTAACCATGGAGATGACATGAAATAATTGATTCTTGAATATTCTGGAAATAACATCTGCTGACTAAAATCGGCTTCATATTCCTGGCCGATTCTATTAATCTTCTCCATTTAGAAAGGTGTTCTTCTTCCAATGCGTCATCCCATCTAACTCCACGTTTACATAAATCTTGAAAGAACAGTTTAAACTGGACTATAAAAGGTGACAGGAAACCCATAGGATCATAGAATTTGGACGAAATGCTTACCACCAATCTCTTTGTTCGAACTATATTCTGGGCCAGTTGAAGAACTTCTGACCAGTCGAAGACGAAATTATCCTGCACGAAATTCCATTTGATTCCCAATATTTTTTGATCTTCATTTGAAGTAGAATTTCCCAACAAAAACTTAGCATATGTTCCATGGATAGGAGAGGAAGTGATGTTCCGATTTCCTGGATGCAGTTTTGACTCATTTACCTGTATTCTCTCTCTTAGCTCGGACGAATTGGTGACAAATTTTCTCAGATTGAACCCACCAGTGGCGAACCTTTTCTTTGCATCTTCATAAAGCTGATAGGCTGTTTCGACATCACTGGAACCAGTGCTAAGATCATCAACATATATAGACCTCAAAACATTTTTGACGAATTCTGGATTGGTTTCTATAAACCTTTCAATATGATACCTGATTGTTGCATTAAGCACAAAGGGTCTTGAAGAACAGGATTATCGAACCAAAGAAAACGCAGGACATCTCTATCCTTTGGTGCTACTGATACCATTAAAAAGGCCCTTTTCTATATCCCCTGCAAGGGCTATACGATGAACCCTAAATCTCAACAGGGTGTCTAGTATATTCTCTGTAAGTGGCGGCCCAGCAAGTAAACAATCATTCAGTGATGGCAAATCTGGTTGCTGCTTAGAAGAAGCGTCGTAGACAATACGCAGCTTGGTAGTTGTTTTATCTCTACGAATTACTGGGTGATGTGGCACGAAATAAATCTTTCCTGGTTGACCTTGGCTTGGATTTTCTACCTTTTCTACTATCCCTTGATTAATCTGAACCACCATGACTTGAATATACTCTTGAAGTTAATTTTCTCTTTTCAGTTTTCTCAATAGGTTATTCAATCTTCCCAGGCTCAATTCAAAATTATCAGGTAGATGTGGATGAACTGATTTCCAAGGAAGCTCCACTTCATATCTGTTGTCCTTGAACTTAATTTTGTCGATGTGCTGTTCGAATAAAGATCTTGATTCAATACCAAGCGATTCCAGGTTCCAAAGTTCTTCCTGTAATGACTGATCAGCTTCGGATGAAGAAATAAATTTTGTAGATATCATCTCTGGATAACGTCTGCTTCCTTCTCGGGTTGTATGGCTCATCGGACCAAATAAAACCCATTCCAATATTGTGTTCAAACCGGTAGGGCCTCTCTCCCCCCGTACAACTTCTCCGGTTACAAAATTCCAATATTCATCTGAACCAATTAACATATCTATCATCAGGTCAATTTGTTCTCCATTATAATCAGCAAAATTTAAATTTCTTAGATGAGAGAATCCATTTTGAGCCCTGTCTAAATACTGGTTACATAATTTGTCGCATATGAATGGAACAACTATTGCTAATATCCGGATATCTCCGTTGTTGGTTCTAATGTGTAGGCTTACAACATCTAAAGTCGGGGGGTCTTTAATGTTGATCCAAATGTCTTGAGCATAAATGTTTTCTGGAAAGCGAAGATAATCTTGAATGGCTCGGGTTATATATGTGCGTTGACTACCACTGTCGAATATCATTCTAACTTCTAATCTGGCACTGTAAATTGAGAGATTGAATACAATAGCTCTTGCTGTGGGTAACAATACTGATGTTGACAAATTAACAAACATTGACAATGAATTCTGTGTTGTTTCCACTTGACCATGACTATTCCCTTGATTTCCCTGAAACCATATTGAACCTTCATTATTTCTGTTTGACTGGAATCTTTGTGACGATTGAGCTGGCTGATTATTCTGAAATCTGTGAGATAGTGTTTGTTGCGAAACTGGACATCTAGCTTGACTGCCAAAGGCTGGGAATCTGAATTGCTTATAATATGATGGCGAGGGTTGGGAATATCTTTGGGGAAGAGAATGCTTATTGTTGATTGGCACATTTGGACCTCTGGCTTCACAAATACTTATATGATGTTGCTCTTGACAACGTGGACATCTTTTATTTGGGTCGCAATTGAAACTCATATGATCCTTTCTGAGACAAACATAACAACGTTTATCACTCCTTAGTATACTGCGTCTTGCTTCAATACTTGTAACGTTAGTACACTTATTGGACGGATGTGGTTGGTGACAATAAGTACACGATAATCTATTACCATCAGTTGTCGATAAGGCTGAAGCAGTTGTTTGGTTTTTAAATCTTGCTGAAGCTGATACTGGTCGTGAAGTTGTTGTGGATATGTGGTTGGACTGTCTACTTAAATCTAAAGCCCTCTCTCTCGCCTCCAATTCTGTACAAATAAACTGTAGTAGTCGATCTAGTTCCCAATCACTGTCACCCATCTCTCTGCTGACTATTAATCTCAACTCGGACGGAATTTTATTCAATAATACACTTGCAAGGAGATTGCCATAGGAGCTGGATGGAACACCCAAAGATTTCAAACTTCGGACCTGAGCTTCTACACTATCATACAGCTGACGAATTCCCTTCAAATTATAACCAGAGCTGATAGTCTCAAAATTCAGCAGAATCTCCATATGCCGATTTATAATCATCTGTTTATTTCCAAACCTCTTCTTTAAAATGCTTACAGCTTCCTGGTAGTTTGCAGACGTTAGAGATAACCCTCTTATACTCTCCCTTGCCGTTCCTTCCAATAATGAATTAAGGTAATTAAATTTCTCTACGGCTGCCAAATCCCCATTTGAGTTGATAGATGCGTCAAATGCATCCCAAAAAGTGTTCCATTGACTTAAATCGCCGCTGAATTTAACAAGGTCCGATTTTGGAAGATTAGGATGGACTATCCTTGCATCAGCGTTGGTGGCTTGCTGTTGGGGTGTGGCTGTGGGCATGTTCGGCCTTAATTCTTGATTTCCTGACTCTATGGAATCATTTTCATGACTGGACGCATTAACCAGGTTTGACGGTATTGTTGACTTGGCCTTATTTGAGAGGTTTGCCTGTATACGGATCAAAGCTAATTGTAATAGTTCCCTGTAGTTGTCTGACGCCTCTATTTCTTCGTGAATAAGATCTTCGTAGATTTGGGCTATGAGTTGGTAATCAAAATCTTCTAACTTGCTTACTTTCTGCTCAATTGCCAATCTTAATTGTTCGGACCTTTCCATCAATTCGTGATCTCGTAAATCAGATTCAAATAATTCTTCCACCGCAGAATTTAGTCTTTTTGCCATTGCTCTATGACTGCCACGAATTCTTTTTAATCTACTTAATTCCATGGATGGATAGTTACTTTGCTTTAAAGTTACATTTTGGCCAGTTGCCAACGGGCTCCGTGACAGTTGAGATTGCGTGCCTGTCGCCATTTTTTTCGCGCCGAATTTACACTTACTTTCTTTAAGTATATATGACACAAATTTATCAGTTTTCTTGGACTGTATCGAATAACTTGGACGTCCGTCTCATCGTGACCATGTAGGGAATTGGACTTTGGATGCGATGGTTCATTGTGACACGGCTCTCTTTCAAGCAGTCTTGACTTATTTATTCAACCATTTTTGAGGTAATACAAAAAACAAGTGGCGATAACTCTAACAATACAATCTGGAACAAGACCACTAATTATTATTTTTAATTTGAAATGGACATACTAATTAAGATCACCGACAATGTGACAACGAGTGGAGTCGGCTGCTCAACGGCCAGGGTTTTTTTACAGGTCCTTGGGTTTCTTTCCGCTACTAAAAACCTCAACCCGTAAGCAAATTGTTCAAATAAAAAACTCTGGAGGTTGGGTGTTCGATCCCTGCATTGGCCGAGAAAGTTCATCCAGATTTTCCGGCGTGGTTTCCTCTGGTCAGTGATGCAGCTCTCTAGTCGTGCATGCACATTGGCGTGCACGTAAAAGATCAATTGGCAGTTGGAATTCGATATAAGAGTAGGCCGTAGCGCCTCTTCCCCGGCAATTTTTTTCTCTGTATAGCGTATGTCCGTCTTCATTAGCCCAGTTTAGGAGCAGAACAGTAGAACGTTAAACCCCATTTCATTTTATTTCCATTTAATTAGCCCAACTGGCACAGAAAAATAAATCTCATTTCATTTCATTTCGTTTACATTATCACGGTACCATTATAATGCTATCTCGCTCTCCAACCATTAACGCCTAACGGATATTGCACTGTGTCAATTCCTCATTGTAATCAGACAGAGGAAAGAATAAAAACAACCCGAGTCCCTAATTAGGTTGACGATACTTCTAATGGGGCAGCCATTTTACAATCTTGATGGGTTTGTTAAAGATACACTATGGGAGATTGGGTAAAAATTAGAATTATTGAAAGAAATTACAATCTTCAGTCATTTATTGCTTTTCCCACTTTTTAATATAACAACAATAAATGACTGAAGATTCTAATTTGTTTCAATAATTTCAATTTTTGCCCAAATTTCGTTTCGTCGTGTTTGCCCGATATTCCTAAATTTGGACGTTGACTCATATTTCAATTGTCATGGCGGCGATAGTTGGAGACGTATTTTTTAACAGCCGGTTGTGTAGTTCATACTGGATCTTGCGAGGTTAGCGAGGTCTTATTTTCTTACTTAGTTTTTCTTTTACATTGTTCAGGTATTAACAGGGACTGACACGCGACCGTTTAGCCGTAAAAAGTTGCCTTGTAAAATTGACTGGGGGGTGTCGTTTTCTTTCGACTTTAATTCAATGGGACGTTCCCTGGACGTAGAGACGAGTGTAACGAAGTCCTACGTTCAGAGCTGGACTACTGCAAATGTATCTTTAATCCATGTAAAGAACCACGTAAACTGTGTTTCATTATTTTTCGCAGATTTTCATTTAAACTTCATGCTATATTTTTTTTTCTTCGCCAAAACTATTGGTAATATTTTCTCAATGTCATTAAAACACAGATCCTATTTGGCACAAACATAATAAATGACAAAGAGAGAGAGACTAATATGGTTCAATTTCATTTCAATAAATCGCTTGCGCGTAGGGGTCTTTATCACTGGGAGGAAACTGGAAAACCCGGAGAAAACCCATGGGGTTGGATAGGCGACCCTACTCCTTGCCACTTACAACCGGGGATTCGAAACGACGCCCGTTGACTTAATGACGAGCTTTATTATACAGCGCGCGCACGCTAACAATTCAACTATCCACACCCCCCCCCCCAAATGGTATATCATAAAGCCTGTGATTCAAATTGATAAAATGTTCTCAAGACTATAACATGGGAAGGGGGGGCAAGTGGTGTAACGCGTGCGCTTGAAATCATACCATAAGGTCTGTCATTGAGTCAAGTAGCGTGAGGAGTGTGGTCGCCTGTCCAACCTCATAGGTTTTCTCCGAATATTCCGGTTCCCTCCCACTGATAAAAAAAAACCCCGACGCGCATGCGATTTATTGAAATAAAATTTAAAAGTATTAGTCCTGAAATGACCCGGTTTTTATCGAGTAGACGTTAAACTCCCCCTCTGTCCCCCCTTCTCTCTCTCTCTCTCCCTCTAACATGGACTTGTGTAACAAATTCATGAGTGGCATATGTTAATTTCCACTAATCCTTCTATTCTTAGAGAAGGTAATATGTCTAATGTATATGTAACATGTAGGCTACAATAAAATATCGCCCTAATTGTCAGTGTGTAAATTATCTGGTTAGTTGATGGTTTAAATAAATATTACAATCAAATCAATAATGGATGTTAGTGGCCATTAAAATGTCAACTATGACGTCACGGTGGCTTAGTAGATAAAAATACCCTGGAGGCTGTTGGATCCCTGCATAATCTGCATTGACCGAAAAAGTTCATAGGGATTTTCTGGCGTGGTTCCCCCACACCTGTCAGTGATGCAGGGCGGGGGGGGGCTGACAAGGACAGCTATCTAGTCGTTCGGATGGGACGACGTACCGAGGTAAAAATCCCTTGATGGTTGGTATTCGATATAAGAGTTGCCGCTGTCCGGGCAAATTTTCCCTCATAGGCAATGTATGGCGTATGCCCGACTACATTAAACCCTAGTATTTCATTTCATGAAAAAGACAAGTTGACATTGCGACAACACGAGAAAATAAACCGACAGTCATTGCCTTCATCATCGTCTACTTCACAAGTCGACCTAAACAAAATACACACTCGGCAAACCTCGGCAGATTCTGGTACCCTAGATGTAGGGTACTGGAATCTGCTATGGTTTGCCGATTGACAGAATAAAGACCGCCCTCCCGCCCCAACAATTTTCAGCAATAGCCAAATTTTATTTTGCACCATCAATGAGTAAAAAAGAAGCCGCCCTCCCTCCCTACAGTTTCAGCTGTCAGTTGCCCGAGAAACAAGACATTTATTTTGTGTGGCCCAATGTCTCGCATCCGAAATGATTAAATTTCGAAGAGACAATCCGAATAAAATTCTATTCTGTCGACTTGTCGGGCTGTGAATAAGCTGAAGTCGACAATAAGACAGAATTGACGTCACATCACGACAAGATGAAGACGAATCCCGAATAACAAGTCAACTTTACATTGCCCATTATATTTGAAGAGTCCAGGGGAAGAACGATCTAAGTCACCTTTTCCTTTCCACAAACCTCAGTTAATGGCGCCATCTGGTATCAAATTGTATAAGCTGCCCATGGAATAATCAATTTCAGGTGAAAACCATCGGGGGCCTTCCGAAATGGCCTCCCAGACAAAAACAAGTCCATCGTACCCTTTATTTAACCTTAATTTGCCTGACGTCAGTTGTACTGGTAATTTGTTGTAGCCTACTGGTAATTTTTGTTGTAGCCAACTGGTAATTTTTGTTGTAGCCAACTGGTAATTTTGTTGGACTGGTAATTCTGTTGTAGCCTACTGGTAATTCTGTTGTAGCCTACTGGTCATTTTGTTGTCCTGGTAATTTTGTTGTCCTGGTAATTTTGTTGTACTGGTAATTTTGCTGTACTGGTAATTCTGTTGTACTAGTAATTGTGTTGTACTGGTAATTCTGTTGTACTTGTAATTTTGCTGTACTGGTAATTTTGCTGTACTGGTAATTCTGTTGTACTGGTAATTGTGTTGTACTGGTAATTCTGTTGTACTTGTAATTCTGTTGTACTGGTCATTTTGCTGTACTGGTAATTCTGTTGTACTGGTAATTGTGTTGTACTGGTAATTCTGTTGTACTTGTAATTCTGTTGTACTGGTCATTTTGCTGTACTGGTAATTCTGTTGTACTGAAATAACAAAATTGTGACCTAGATCGTTCTTCCCCTGGACCCTTCATTTGCATTAGACCGACGTTTTCTTAATTATCCGGCTGACGTGGGAAAACACGACGTAAAACCTCTTTTCATTTCATTTACTTGTTGGCCTTATGATACAATCTACCAGCGTCCGTGCCGAAATCGAGATTAGAGAGTCCAGTATTATTATAGCCAACTTTCTCTTTAGGGAATCAATATTTACCGTAAAGATGAGAAATTCTTGAGATGAAATCATATTAGATACTGGTCTTCTATCGTTCTGTCAACAAACACGTTCAGTTGATATTGAAATACGCCACGTTTAGTTGTTTTTATACAAATTTAATTTCCTAAATTGACTTCCTTCGCAACTAAACAATGTCTGCTCGCGTACAGCGCATGTGTATTGTATTACATGCTTTGCCACTATTTGCGTAAAGGGGAGAGACCAGTTTAGAGAGAGAAAGAAATGGGGTTTAACGTCCACTCGACACAAACTAGGTCATTTCGGGACTAACATATGGTTTAATTTTATTTCAATAATTCGCTTTCGCGTAGGGGTCTTGATCAGTGGAAGGACATCGGGGGACCCGGAGAAAACCGCGTCAGTTGACTCAATGACGGGCTTTATAATACAGCACGCACGTGCTAACCATTCGTCCATCCAACCCCCGGGGGGCCAGTTTACGGTATTGGTCCGATTTTTCTCGAAATTTCAACGGATTTTAAAAATCAAATATGTTAGTGATATAAACACACATTTTAAGTTTTGTCCAAATCGAATGAAAATTGTGATCTCGAGGGGGTCCACAGGCTAAACACGCGAATGTGCGTATAATCAGGGTCAATAATCCATGAAGTGACAGTACGATACGCGACAAAATGAAACAAATGGAATTCCAGAGCATGCACATTATTGAAATGAAATTGAAACCTATGTTAGTCCCCAAATCTTTCTCTCTCTTTCTCTCTCTCTCTCTGCTAAAGAAAGACCCCTACGCGCAAGCGAATTATTGAAATAAGATTAAACCATATGTTAGTCCCGAAATGATATAGTTTATCTCGAGTGGGCGTTGAACCCCCTCTCTCTCTCTCTCTCTCTCTCACACACACACACACAGCTTAATCACCACAAGCGTTTAAACAAAAATAACACAGGTTGGCAGCCTATAAAAATTAATATGAAGCCCGTATAAAGAGGGGTGCAGCCCAAGCTACTGATATTGATCACAATTAAGTGTATCATTTATAATTTAAAAACTGTCAATCGGGCATTCCTCGGGCGCCTTATTGTTCTGGGGTTGCAATGTACCTCCTGCACCCCCCGCTATATAGATACGGCCCCGTATGGAGCCCATTATGCTCGTACGACCTCCAGGCAACGACCCAGAAAGCAATTTGTTTTACAGAGAACTACTTACGAATTATCTCTGTCACAGATGACTGTCTTGAACACGTGCATTGACTTCACCTGGCGTCAGTCATTGGCTCAACGGCTCGTGCGTTGTTTACATAACACCTAACTGCTTCTGGCAAAATGATGCCCTTTACTCATTTTAATACCCATTTACACTAAATAGGAAATATTTTTAAACTACAGATACTTCAAACGTCTTTATTTATTTTTCTTATACTTCAAAAAATAGTTTTAGAATTTATTTTGTCGGAGGAAAATATGTTGCCGAATTAAGACGCATAGATATCATCTTTATCAGTGATACTAGCGGCCAAGCGAAAATTCACTGCGGGATCAGTTGCCCAGAAAGCCCATGTGTAAAGAGTAAAGACGATCACACGTGCACCCCAACCCCCACCCCCAAGAGGCGGACCCAGGAAATTGGGAAAAAATCGGGGTGTCGGTGGTGATTTGTGGCGCATATCTATTTTTAATACTGTTATTTAGAGGCCCCCTCTAGCCCCCCCCCCCCGATCCGCCTCTGCCCACCCCACCAACATACAGATAATAAGAGCAACGATATGATACAGCCCCCCCCCCCCCCCACACACACACACATAGAATAAGTCACAATAATAATACAGGTTCCACCAGTACACTTCAATACTTCAATAGATATAACATATTCAGATGAGTTGAGGTCCCGTGTGTATGTCTTTTGTCATTGTGAATGGTAAGTTTTATTCAGTATGACAATAGTAATATTCGCGCTTAAAACTACCTTGACAACAAAGAGATAGGCTTTATACACATTCCCTTTATATTGTGAACTCGATTATATAAATCAGCATGTATTAATTATTAATTATTCCAGAGGGAGATATTGAAAACTAACTGAAAGTAGGGTATATTATATTAAGGGGTAGAGAGTCAACCGTGTACTTTATAATTAATACATATGACTTTAATGGCTATTTGTGTTTCGAATCCTGTAGTGTTTTGTGTGAATACACGTTAGTCAGAGCGGAACTGACTTTTGTTCGACGACGTAGCGCTATGACACTGTAGGTAGACCAATGGTATATAAATGGCTTACAGATATAACTGATTGGAGAGCGTAGTTTGACTAGATCTACACCTACAGCCGGTGCGATCAGTATAACGTTTCATAGTGATCTATATAAATAGTCGGTAGCTAGAATCAAACTATAATATTGTATGGATCTTTGTGGGAAAGTGGATTATTGGGATATTTATTAACGAGTAACTGTTACAGATAGCGTGATATTGAATCAACGACAAATAGGACGACTAGCAGGTGAGCTGTTATAATTCACAGTAATAACATAGTTATACCTTCGTTTATATGCTTGGATATCGTATCTGTGTGCGTGTGTGTTTGAAAGAGAGAGAGGGAGAGAGAGAGAGAGATGGCGTTTTACGTCCACTCAACACAACTATAGATCATTTCGGGACTAACATATGGTATTCGCTTGCGCGTAGGGGTCTTTAGCAGTTGGAAGGTGCCCCTTTCTCCATGCCGCATACGCTGACACCAGGGCTCGAAACCACAGCCGCGAGCCAGGGGTGGCCGGTCAGCTAGAGGACGAAGCGCGGCACTCTAGACCACTAGACCATCCCATCTCGCTTATGTGTGTTTAAGAGAGAGAGAGATAGAGAGAGGAAGATATTTGAAATCCCCTCGACACAAACCAGGTCATTTCGGGACTAACGTATGGTTAGATATTTAGTTCAATAATACGCTTGCGTGTAGGGGTCCCACGAGGTTGGACAGGCGACCCGAATCTGTAACGTACAACCAGGGAATCAAAACCAAGCTAGCTTACTCAATGACAGACTTTATGATACAACACGCATAGCGCCACATCAGAGTTTTGCACGTTTAGAATGTCCCATATCAGAGTTTTGCACGTGTGTCTTATGTCAAATATCACAGTTTATCAGAGTTCTAAATATGTTAATTGTTCTATATTAGAGTTTTATATTATATATAATGTATTAAAAAAAAGTGCAGCAAATTTGTTCGCGATGTGAACCAGGATATCCATTCAACATGACAGTTTCAAATTGTGCATCATTTTCAACAATCTAATTGAAATGAAACAGATGATGTCAAGATTAAGGCGTCTGTTTTGTTTTAAATTTGGATAGGAACCAGTTTGTTTACAACACGATAAATTCTCGCTTAAAGTCTGTGATGGAGGGAGTGGGAGGGAGTGGGAGGGAGTGGGAGGGCCCACCCCCCACCCCCACCCCAGACCGCATTTTATTAGGTGACTGGTAGTTTTGGGTTATGCATTTTAAAAAAAAAAGTTGTTTTTCTGTTGGGACAGCTTCTTTTTTTGCTACCAAAACACCACTTCGCGTTTAAAGTAACTGATAATTCATTGTGGTTGTTTTGAAGGCCTTATCAGCTACAATATTGTAAACGTGCAAACGTTTGATATCAGTGCAAAACTTATGTTCAGTTTTTACAAAGATATGGAAAACTGAAATTTTCGCAACATTTGGCCTCCCCTGCAGACTATACAAACGGGATATATTCAAACCTAGTACCAATCTGACTGAATCCAAATTGCGAGATAATCCCCTTTTTAATTTGACTTTTTTGAGACAAGTAAAACGAAATTTTGAACTATAAAAAACAAAAGGGAATAGGAACTGTATTTTAATCAGATTGAACATTTTATAGTAAAATTGTGAAATTCATCCTAAATTGTCGTTCTGAACTAGATGACACGGAGAATTGTTTAATATATCAATAATGTTATGACAATACTATATTTTATTGTCTATACATGTATATATATATCAGAGTGGCTATTGTTACGACGAGCCTGAGCAAAGTTTAGAACTTATTTAGAAATTGGCTGCCAATCTCCCCAAAACCAGCTTTGAAAAAGGAGCGGTATTTTCAACGTTTTCATAACTGAAGACAGGAATTAAGAGACGGGAAGGGCTAGGACTATTTTTACGACTAATTAGTTTGTAACTTCGCCGACGGAGGGCTTTGAAAGCATCGTCGTAACAATTGGCTGGGGACTAACTTTACGACTCGTCGTAACAATAGCCACTGTCATTATATATATGGGGGGTTGGGATGTCCTAGTGATCTAGAGTGCCGTGCTTCGACCTCTAGCTGGCCGGCCACCTCTGGCTTGCGGCTGTGGTTTCAAGCCCTGGTGTGAGCGTATGTGGCATGTAGATAGCGGCGCCTTCTCAACCTCGTGGGTTTCCTCCGTGCACTCCGGTTTCCTCCCACTACTAAAAGACCCCCACGCGCAAGCGAATTATGGAAATAAAATTAAACCATATGTTTGTCCCGAAAAGACCTGGTTGTGTTGAGTGGACGTTAAACCCCATTTCTCTCTATCTCTCTCTCTCTCTCATTTTATATATATATATATATGTGTATATATATACCAAAAATACTAAGATTTGGATGGAAAGACTATATTTTAATTACAATTACATATTTGCTAAGATCTTTCGGAGCGACGTTATTGTCTTTTTACATAGCTCTGAAGACGCCGTGAGGCCGAAAGATCTTTAATTGTAATTAAAATAAAGTCTTTCCATCCAAATCTTAGTATTTTTGGTATATAAACCTGAGAGTTGAATTTAGAATCTTTTTAAATATGTATATATATATATATACAGTTGTCAATGTCTGTGATCTGATAGTAGCCGTTTGTCTACCACGTTCTATAAATGTTTTAGTATTTAAATGTCATGTTGACAAGACTCCTATACACACTAATATAAATGTTAGAATGGTTATTTACACTGATCTTATTGCATTAGTTATAACTTCTAAATATCAACTCAATTTCACAGGGGCGGGTCCAGAGGGAGAGGGGGGGGGTTTACAAACTCCACCTTGCTCAGTTACATAAAAAAGAATAGAATGCGTTGCATCAATGAAATTAAATCACAATGCGATCCAACTCAATTGCACAGGGGCGGACCCAGAGTGGCGGGGGGGGGGGGGGACAAACCCCACCCTTCTCGGTTACTTAAAAAGGAGAATGCCTTGCACCAATGACACACAATTTGATCCTACATTATTACAAAAATGATTTCTCTCTTTAAAAAGCTCAATTTGTATATTTAGAGGCAGGTGATGGCGGATTTCCTTAACAGGAACCTGCCCCCTCCCTTTGCAAAAATTCCTGGATCCGCCCCTGTTACAGTTTATTTAACCTCTGTCTGGTCGCTATTCTTGTGGGAGTGTCTGTGGTAGGGGGCGGGGTGGTGTCAGTACAATTCCCACCCATTGCCATTGGCAACACCAAAATATCGTCCTGGGTGTTTCTGTCTAAAGTTTGATATCGAAAACTTGTATAGTTGAGCAGATTAGCAAGTTCATGTGAACGTTCCGGACAATTTAAGCGCCATATTGTTTTACCAAAAATGGCACCCGCTTACCTTAGCTCTTCTTTTCTGATAAGAGCCACTTCCTCCGATATATTATGGCGGCCATCTTGGATCTTATTACGGCTGGAATGATATCTCAGTTAAACATAATATTATTATAGATATAATTTATTGATGCATTTTAATTTTATATATATATTCAATATAGAGGAGACAGAAGCAACCTAATCTTCCCTGAACTACTTAAATATAGAGGAGGTAGAAGCAATTTTTAAAAAAAATACCCTCTAAACTAGTTAAACATAATCTTCTCTAAATTACTTTAATATAATAACCTCTAACCTAGATACCATCTAGAGTTCTTAAACATAATATTATTTAAACTACCTAAACATAACACCCTCTAAACTAGATACCATCTAAACTAGTTAAACATAATACCCTCTAAACTAGTTAAACATAATATCCTTTAAACTAGTTAAAAATAATATCCTTTAAACTAGTTAAACATAATATCCTTTAAACTAGTTAAACATAATATCCTTTAAACTACTTAAACCTAATATCCTTTAAACTAGTTAAACATAATACCCTCTAAACTAGTTAAACATAATATCCTTTAAACTAGTTAAACATAATATCCTTTAAACTAGTTAAACATAATATCCTTTAAACTACTTAAACCTAATATCCTTTAAACTAGTTAAACATAATACCCTCTAAACTAGTTAAACATAATATCCTTTAAACTACTTAAACCTAATATCCTTTAAACTACTTAAACATAATACATAATACCCTCAAAACTAGTTAAACATAATATCCTTTAAACTACTTAAACCTAATGTCCTTTAAACTAGTTAAACATAATATCCTTTAAACTAGTTAAACATAATATCCCTTAAACTAGTTAAACATAATATCCTTTAAACTAGTTAAACATAATATCCTTTAAACTAGTTAAACATAATATCCTTTAAACTAGTTAAACCTAATATCCTTTAAACTAGTTATACACAATAACCTCTAAACTAGTTAAACATAATATCCTTTAAACTAGTTATACACAATAACCTCTAAACTAGTTAAACATAATATCCTTTAAACTAGTTATACACAATAACCTCTAAACTAGTTAAACATAATATCCTTTAAACTAGTTAAACATAATACCCTCTAAACTAGATACCCCCTAAACTAGTTAAACATAATACCCTCTAAACCAGATAAACATAATACTGAACAAAATTGAAAATATGCCATGTCAGAACCCCAAAGCCCCCAACTCGACCGCCTTATGTTCGGTGAACAGAATTTACAGATCATACGAAGATATTGAGAGATAAAGAACACTCTCGTTGTACAGGGTATGTCTGGGTGCTGGTGAGTTGCAGGGTGGATTGGAGTTGGGGGATTGGGGCTGGGGGGTGTTCTGAATTCTGGGTGGCTTTACGCGCTCACTTTAGATCATAAGGTACACGTGTTTAATCCAACAGCCTCTGCTGTGCAAATTGTAGAAATAAAGATATCTGGTTTGGCTATGGCCGAATAACCCCTATTTCTAGAAAATAGGCTACCGACATTTTTTCAAACCGAATCAAGTAAGCATGCATAGACAAACAATTGAAAGATCATCCACGAATGAGACTGTTCTAATGTTATTGCATAATATATAAGTTACTCATTTTAATATCAAGTTGATGATCATTAATGCTTTTTAAACACAATTCCCACGAGCTGCTTGGAATCAAGTAGGTTTTGTTCCTTGTAACACGTGGGAATTACGTCATATATGGGTCTATGACTGGATAGTTATAAATATGAACCTGAGAAGCTTTGGGGTTTTATTAATATACAAGTAAAACGATACACATAGCAGTCCATGGTCTAATAGGTCTTTGAATCCGCTCTTTGGAGTTTATTTTCAAGCGTATAATACTAATAGTTCCAAAATAAAAAGTGATCGTCAGATTTCTAGGCTGGGTTACTTTCTTCATATTCCATATCTGCATCTGGATTGTGAACTCGCTGTTTATTTCGAAGCGTATAATAGTTCCAACATAGATAATTCAAAATTAATATATTGAATATTTCATTCAAAATGCGATATTCTGAGTGACGTTATCGCTGTTTGAAGTTGTTACATAAGATGTTTATTTTCGTTAAACGGCAATCCTATTTCAACTCGTTTTCATCTGCGCCATCCGATACTCTAGTGTGCTGCGAGAATTTCTTACTAATGAAGCCAGCTATTTGACGGATGAAATTCGAAACAAAATGAAATGAAATAAAATGGGGTTTAACGTCCTACTGTTTTGCTCCTAAACTGGGCTAATGAAGACGGGCATACGCGATATAGTGTATTATGAGGGACATTTTGCCCGGCTAGCGGCGCCACGGCCTACTCTTTTATCGAATTCCAACTGCAAAGGGATCTTTTAAAGGGACAATAACACTCTTGCTGGTTTGATAGGTCCAGACAAAAAATAGCCTTATTCTAACTACAAGATGTTTGTGCAAATTACCTGTTGTGTAAATTATCCATTACAACCTATCTTACTTGTCCAGAGGGTTCGAAAATATGTTTAAATCCAAATTGCATTTGAAAGAGCTTACGTGAGGCTTTTCAAACCATGTTACAGCATGTAGTTGAATTTTTCCATTTTTTTTAAAATTGGGTGTGTAAAGATGAAATTTAAATCATTTTTTAATTGAAATGTTGTAAAATAGTACAAATTGTTGACTAGAATAAAGATTGGGGTATATTATTCAGTTACAACAAGAGTGGTATTGGGGCTTTAAGTGTAAGCCAATGTATAAACGGGACCTCGGGTTTTCGTCCCATTCGAACAACTAGACATATGTCCTTGTTATGTCCTTCGTCCTGAATCACTGACAAAGGGGGGGGGGCAAAATTCGAAGCACTGCAACAAGCAACAAAGTAAGTCCATAGCTGAGTTTTTTAAAATTTAGTTTGAGACATTAAATGTGTCTATGGCTAATCTGTGTCTACGGTTGAATGTCGTCTCTGACTTGCCATGCTTTTATTTTGCAAAATTCACATATTTTTCGTATACTTTTAGCCAGGTGTGCCGCTATTTTTTTTCATGTGTTCCAAAGTGTGCTGTTGGCTAGGAAAGGTTGAGAACCACTGCTCTAGAGGGTTGATTCTATAATTTATTATCTAAATAACAATTTACGTAAACCCCACCAAACCTGTAATTCACCTCTGGCTTGCGGCTGTGGATTCGAGCCCTAGTGTGAGCGTATATGTGGCATGGAGATAGGGGCGCCTTCTCAAACTCCGGTTTCCTCCCACTGCTAAAGACCCCTACGCGCAAGCTTGTTATTGAAATAAAATTAAACCATATGTTAATTAGTCCCGAAATGACCTAGTTTGTGTTGAGTGGATGTTAAACCCCATTTCTCTCTCCCTCTCTCTCCAAACCTGTAATAGTCGGATTGAGCTCTTACATAATGTATATTTAATACATGGATGTATTTGTGAATCCAGTAGGGAATATACAGCCACTACCTATCTAAATGATTAATTAATTCCTATTTTGATGAAGTAATACTATTTATTCGGCGACTTTCAATAAATTTACCGTCAGATTTTCGTTAATTCGCAATCCAGAGACCTTTATATAACCATAACGCCTCGACTAATATGGAAAACCAAATAGCTCTTTATTACTTTATTCTGTGTTCTTAATTTTTAATTTTTAATTTTCAATTCATTTTGTCATATCAGGTTTATAAATTCTTTTGTTTAATTTAATAGTATTTTCATATAATGGTAAAATTTCTTTTCAAAAATCGAAAAAATCTAATTTCCAAATAAATACAAATCTTCAAATACCAATTTTGCAACACCAACTTCACAAACATTGCTCAGTATTCATCTAAATTGTTTCAGTGACATATTGTAATTGGACCTGAATTCACTGGTCACAATTCTATGGAATACAATAACAGTACATGTACTGCTTTTTACCGAGCGACGTTTTGATTAGGCTTCTCTATAGGCATTATGATAATTAGGCTTCTCTAGGCATTATGGTAACGAGGCTTCTCTAGGCATTATGATAACTAGGCTTCTCTAGGCATTATGATAACTAGGCTTCTCTATGCATTATGATAACTAGGTTTATCTAGGCATTATGATAACTAGGCTTCTCTAGGCATTATGATAACTAGGCTTCTCTAGGCATTATAATAACTAGGTTTATCTTGGCATTATGATAACTAGGCTTCTCTAGGCATTATGATAACTAGGCTTCTCTAGGCATTATGATAACTAGGCTTCTCTAGGCATTATAATAACTAGGTTTATCTAGGCATTATGATAACTATGCTTATCTAGGCATTATGATAACTAGGCTTCTCTATAGGCATTATGATAACTAGGCTTCTCTAGGCATTATGATATCTATGCTTCTCTAGGCATTATGATAACGAGGCTTCTCTAGGCATTATGATAACGAGGCTTCTCTAGGCATTATGATAACTAGGCTTCTCTATAGGCTTTATTATAACTAGGCTTCTCTAGGCATTATGATAACTAGGCGTCTCTAGGCATTATGATATCTATGCTTCTCTAGGCATTATGATAACGAGGCTTCTCTATAGGCATTATGATAACTAGGCTTCTCTATAGGCATTATGATAACTAGGCTTCTCTCTAGGCATTATAATAACTAGGCTTCTCTCTAGGCATTATAATAACTAGGCTTTTCTATAGGCATTATGATAACTAGGCTTCTCTAGACATTATAATAACTAGGCTTTTCTATAGGCATTATGATAACTAGGCTTCTCTAGACATTATGATAACTAGGCTTCTCTATAGACATTATGATAACTAGGCTTCTCTATAGACATTATCATAACTAGGCTTCTCTATAGGCATTATGATAACTAGGCTTCTCTAGACATTATAATAACTAGGTTTATCTAGACTTTATGATAACTAGACTTCTGTATGCATTACGATAACTAGGCTTCTCTAGGCATTATGATAACTAGGCTTCTCTATGCATTATTATAACTAGGTTTATCTAGACTTTATGATAACTAGGCTTCTCTATGCATTACGATACGAGAAGCCTTTAGTAGAAATATTATGACGACAGTGGACGCAAGCAGTAGGCTGTCAAATGGATCTACCAAACGATAAAACAATGGCTGACTGCGCTATAGCCTACGTACACGGTTCTTTTAGGACACCTTCTTTCCTCGATGTAAATACAGTAAATATTATAAATCTAATATGACATATATCTGTTTTGTAAAACAAATATTGATTTTAAATACAAATGTTAGTGTACAAATGTCGGATACAACAAATGAAGAACTAGGATCTATAAATTAAGAACCAGTGGATAAAGAGCTGTTTGGTTTTCCATAGACTAATCTTTTTTGTAGATAAGCGTGGTATGGGGTGAAGAACTATAATTGAATTTCATCATTGTTCTTTACTCATTCTAATTCTTTTCCGGAATATTTCAATTTCCCAGCAAATTAGTTCGCAAACGGGGGCAATAGTTTTTACAACTGTTGATTAACGGGGTGTAAAAAATCAATAGTAATAATTACTTTAAACACGTACGTGTTAACATCAGGTCGACGTTTTTGTCACGTGGGTCTTCTCGGGGTTTCAGTTCTATCTGAGAGAGAGAGAGAGGGAGAGAGAGAGAGAGCAATGGGGTTTAACGTCCACTCAATACAACTAGGTCATTTCGGGATTAACATATGGTTTATTTTTATTTCAATAATCCGCTTTTGCGTAGGGGTCTTTAGCAGTGGGAGGAAACCGGAGTGCCCAGAGGAAACCCACGAGGTTGAGAAGGCGCCCCTATCTCCATGCCACATACGCTCACACTAAGTTCTATATGACCAATTGCTTTTTTAACTTTTCTGGAAGCCGCTGTGGCTCCGTGAGTACGAGTACGTCTCGCAAACCATGAGTTCTCAGTTCCGCTCACGGTGTTAGCCGTTATTTTCAGGGGAGGTTTCTCTTGTCACTGATGTACGACCGGTGCCGGATTAACCTTGTGGGGGCCCGGGACATACCAACTGTGCGGGGCCCCCTTGAGTGCCTGGAATGTTTTCCTCCAGGATTTTTTTTCAAATATTAGGATTCATTTTAGTGCATCTGAGGTAATTGAGGCAGCGATTTCATTGACGTTTTTATTTGGGTTCGTTGACAATTTCCATAATACCAAGTAACTGTGAAGGATGTTTTAGTCATTTTTAAAGTACTTTTTGACGATACGCACGAAAGAAACTATCAACAGTTAAGAGAATCCAACCAAATTTCTAAATGAGCATAGGTCAAATTAAGACATAAATTTATAAAAATCTCAAACAAAAGACAAGGAGAAAAATAACGTAAAATTTAGGCAGGAAACATGTTCAGATTATACATTTGTCTGAACTACTATACTATGATTACGTTAATTTCCCGGGACTGCTTGGGCCACAGCAATCACATCGGGGGATGGGGTCCCCGGGACTGGTTGGGATCTATTGATGTAATTTAGTTAATTTTAGGGCCTAACCGATCTCTGGGCCCCCGAACATCTGTTGGTACCTACCAGTTCCGGGCCCCTCAATATCCCTTGTCCCAATCCTCGCCCCTCAGCCCAGATACTGGTTGGCTGCGTCCGGGATAAAATATTGGCATGACCCAGAATTGTGTATGGACCCTAAATGTGGGGGGCCCTGGACATTTGTCCAACTTTGCCCCCCCCCCCCCTAGATCCGGTACTGCACGACGGAAGTCTGAAAAGGAACAGTGTCTAGTTGTTTGGATGGTACAGAAAAACGAGGTCCCATGTACACATTATATAAGTGTATCTTGACAGTAATTGAACTCCCATGACGTTAAGTCCGTTTTCAATACAGAACAGTAGGACGTTAAACCCAATTTCATTTCCGACTTTTATTTTAATTAAAAAATAAATAAAATCAATGTTACCTATTCGTTTTTGATCGTATCTCGTACATCTTTGTGTCCCGCTAAATTGTTGGATAAAAGCCCATCCCCTCTGCCCTCTCTTCATAACTATGTGGGTGTTGGGATGGCCTAGTGGTCTAGAGTGTCGCGCTTCGACCTCTAGCTGGCCGGTCACCTCTGGCTTGCGGCTGTGGGTTCGAGCACTGGTGTGAGCGTATGTGGCATGGAGATAGGGGCGTCTCTTAACCTCGGGCATCTCCCTCTCTCTCTCTCTCTCATAGTCATAACGATCTATGGTGTTGGTGTGACGTTAAATCAATAATGGGTATTTACCGTAATAATACAAGTATACATAACAAATTAAATCAATAACCTAGTATATATATACATGTATATATGGCTGTTTCTATAATCACGTGACAATATATACCATCTGTTCAAGGTGTTATACATGTATATATATATATATATTTTTAAATACCAGACTGACTTCTGTTCGTTGGATGAGCTATAAAACGGAAGCTCGGGGGCAGTAAACCAATATTTCGGTTCTAAAGTTCACCGCCTTTTTGGAAATCGAGAGAGTGAAAGCATGGATGTGTGTTTACGCGTGCGTTTGTGTGTATTTTAACTGAGCTGTTTACTTTTTTTTTAATTAAAAAATAAATAAAATCAATGTTACCTATTTGTTTTTGATCGTATCTCGTACATCTTTGTGTCCCGCTAAATTGTTGGATAAAAGCCCATCCCCCCTGCCCTCTCTTTATAACGGTGTGGGTGTTGGGATGACCTAGTGGTCTAGAGTGTCGCGCTTCGACCTCTAGCTGGCCGGTCACCTCTGGCTTGCGGCTGTGGGTTCGAGCACTGGTGTGAGCGTATGTGGCACGGAGATAGGGGCGTCTCTTAACCTCGTGGATCTCCCTCTCTCTCTCTCATAGTCATAACGATGTATGGTGTTGGTGTGACGTTAAATCAATAATGGGTATTTACCGTAATGATACAAGTATACATAACAAATTAAATCAATAACCTAGTATATATATACATGTATATATGGCTGTTTCTATAATCACGTGACAATATATACCATCTGTTCAAGGTGTTATACATGTATATATATATATATTTTTAAATACCAGACTGACTTGGATGAGCTATAAAACGGAAGCTCGGGGGCAGTAAACCAATATTTCGGTTCTAAAGTTCATCGCCTTTTTGGAAATCGAGAGAGTGAAAGCATGGATGTGTGTTTACGCGTGCGTTTGTGTGTATTTTAACTGAGCTGTTTACAGTTAGTGTACCTGGTGATCTGTGTGTATATATACATGTATGTGTGAATAACTGAATGTGGTGAGCCATGGAGACTGATAGGAGTATTGAATTTCCCTGACATTTAAGAAATGTGAAAACGGATATTTTTTTTTGTTTCTGTGTCAGTTATTACTCTGTGTTTTTCAATGGTGGAGTTTAATTTAGAAATAAAATTACTTTTGAGGAAAGCGTCAAGTTGGGCAAACTATTGAAATACGATTATGAGCTCTTGGAGTATAATTTCTTCAACGATTTTAGAGACTCTTTTTCATGATAAGTGTTATCATCATCATCATCGACAAGGGGTTCGATGTTGACGACAGTGGTGATGATGTGACACTATCCTGTGTCACGGCAACCAAAAATACAATGTGATTCAAGCTACTTCACTACCCTAGTTTCCGTCACACATCATGTAGGAAAAGATTTCTATTAGAACAGAACCCTTTTCTTAGACCTACAATAACCCTGTAGTGTTATAATGGTGGTTAACTAAGGGATATAAATGTGTGTATAGGAATGTTAAATATATACAGCAACGACAACTCACAATTCACGTGATTCTCTGTTTATTATGGTAGGCCTATTATTTTTATTTATTAGGGGGGTTGTGATGGCCTAGTGGTCTAGAGTGCCGCGCTTCAACCTCTAGCTGACTGTGGTTTCGAGCCGTGGTGTGAGCATATGTGGCATGGAGATAGGGGCGCCTTTTCAAACTTCGTGGGTTTCCTGCAGTTACTCCGGTTTCCTCCCACTGCTAAAGACCCCTACGCGCAAGCGAATTATTGAAATAAAAAATTAGACCATATGTGTTGAGTGGACGTTAAACCCCATTTCTCTCTCTTTCTCTCTCTCTCTTTATTTTTGAGATATATGTGTACACGAGGAAGAACGTTGATAGGGCTGCCTCGTTTACGTCTACCCGTCTTCTAATCCCTGGTGCCACAGTGGCCCAGTAAATAAGGTGTTGGGTCGCTATCCTGGAGATTCCGGGTTCCATCCTTGTGATGTCCGCGAATGTTCCTCGAGATTTTCCGACGTGTGCCCCCCCCCCCCCCCACCTTGTCATTGATGCAGGAAGGCGGAGCTGACAAGGACCGTCTAGTCGTTCGGAAAGGACAAAAAGCGAGGCCCATTCGCACGTTGTTGTTTACATTAAAGAACCTTTGACCGTCGGAATATAATTGCTGTCCCGGGAATTCGATAGGCCGTAGCGCCGCTGCCTGGGCAAAATTTCCTCATAGCACACTGTATGGCGTATACCAGCCTTCATGGATCCAGTTGGTGCAGAACAATAGGACGTTAAACCCCATTTAAGTCATCCATTACAAACCGTACCTATTCATTACTGATAGTAATCTCAGGTAATTGAGTACTTGTTGCCCTGGTAAAATTCACGCGCTGTCTGAATCACGACTGGATGTATTAGTCTACGTGTATACTGAAGTCGAGATAAGCATGTCCAATTAAAACCGCTAATCAGAAATAACACAAACATAGCTTTTGTTGATAACAATCATTGGCTAATAAGAAAGCGGGTGTCATTAACCGCTAATTAAGACGGGCACGCGCCAAACAGTGTGCTGTGAGGAAATAATGCCCGGGAAGCGGAACTATGGCCTACTGCAATGTAGCCTACTCTTATATCGAATTCCAACTGTCAGGTGATATGTTACGTGCACGCCAATGTATATACGGTTTTTCGTCCCATCTACTAGACCTTTGTCCTTATCAGGCCCCCCCCCCTTTGTTCTGCATCACTGACAAGAGAAATCTCGCCAGAAAGGCTTTTTATTAGATAGGCCTACATTATGTAAGATTTGGAATAAGGACTGGCAATTCTTGCTATAAAGGTTAAAACATAGATAATATGAAAAGTGAATATGTTGAAATTTTCAGTCAAATGAGTTTACGCCCAGTGAAGCAATAACTGATATTTTGACATGATGGTCTCGATAATAAGATTATTAGTCGGGGAGAGGTTTGTTCTAATCCACTCAATGACACAGCCATTCTATGGTCCAGAGTGTGGGGTGTTTCCCCTGTAGGCCTACGTGAGATATTTTGGTAATGTTCAGCAATTAATTTGATTTCCATCCCTCATGCTTATGCCACGGTGTCACCGATTCAATTTCCGGAGATACTCGATTGAACATTCCGGAATTGAATATGCTACCCTTTCTTATAATCCCGAGAATAGTAACAATCGAGTAAAACGGGGGATTCGGATTACAGCGCATGCGCATATTGTAGCCTTTAAGAAAATATCGCGTCAAACCGTGACAGCTGAAACATATTCCTAGTGTTTGATTACGTCACAATTCTACTCACACCACCTAAATTGTCAGAACTGACAGAACTGTCATCGGACTGAATTCCGCATCACTCGGTTTTAGTTCTGCTAATGCGGGACGTCCGGCCTGACAATCGAACATCCGCTCGGTCTTTGCCTAGAAAGTTCCTCTTGTTTTTGCAGAGTTGTTTCCCCTTGTCATTGCTAAAAGATACATATAAAAGACCTGGCAAGGAACAACATCTTATAGTCGTTCGAATTTGAAGAAAACCCGAGATTATGTGTATAGGTTGACGTGTAGCCAGGCTACGTAAACGACAGAGAGAGAGAGAGAGAGAGAGAGAGAGAGAGAGAGAGAGATGGGGTTTAAGGTCCACTCAACACAACTAGGTCATTTCGGGACCAACATAATATTATTATGGTTTAATATTATTTCAATAATTCGCTTGCGCGTAGGGGTGTTTAGCAGTGGGAGGAAACCGGAGTGCCCGGAGGAAACCCACGAGGTTGAGAAGGCGCCCATATATCCATGTCACATACGCTCAAACCAGGGCTCAAAACCACAGCCGCAAGCCAGAGGTGGACGACCAGCAAGAGGTTGAAGCGCGGCACTCTAGACCACTAGGCCACCCCCGCCCCTACGTACACGAAACTTTGGCTATGTGAATTCGATAAAGAGTAAACCCGGTTGGAGCAGAAAAGTAAGACGTTAAACCACATTTCATTTCACTAATCCTGATTTCTATATTTCAGATGACGTACCGTCCCTGTTGTTGCCGTTTTACGGTTGGTTTGGTATTTGATTTATAGCACAGTGGTCCTTAATTATTTGTCCCGCGTCAATAATGGTAAGCAGCTAAAATCATTTTAAATGAGTTTAAATTTAAAAAATTGTGCGTAGTAGTAGTAGCTGTCTTTAGCAGTGGGAGGACAACGAAGAAAACTCACTTGGCTCAATGGTCGACCTTCTGATCAGACTTCTGATCAGGGGAATGGAAGTTTTTAGGGGGGGGGGGGGTAGTGGGGGCACACCCGGCACAGTCTACAGTAAGTCAGTAGGTATGTTAGAGTTATGGTTGGCAAATTTCTTTCGTTGAGGGGGGGGGAGTGAGAAGGCTTATAATAATCTCGTCATTTTACAAGGGTAGCAAATTAAGCCTGAGGCTTATTTTCAATTTGGCCCTTGGCACAGATCGTGCGAATAATTTCGATCATTACTGCAGGAAGAAACCGAAAAACTCGGGGGAACCTGCCTTATCGGATGGGAGACCGAATATCCCTCTCACTTACAACGATAAAGTTCTTGCCGTGAGCTGGGATTGAACCCTTGTTGCATTGGTGATCTGATACAGTAGGCTGGTGTGTACGCGTTATACGATTTGGGCCATCCACCCCCCGATAAAAAAAAAGACCGAAACACGATTGTATCTGTTTTATGTTGAGAAATATTTTGGCAGTATGTTGTAAGCGCATAACCACCCGGATATAGTGTGACCGATATAAGGCTTGTGGAATATTTACTGCGTAGTTAAATCCTGATTGGCAGCTCCTCGACTTATGTGTCATAATTCTTAATTGGTGCGTAAAAGCCATTAATCTATTTATAGCGATATTGACTAGTTATAATAATTCGATTATCTGCGATACGGGAGTCGCGGTGCCTCAGCGAGTAAGATGCCGACTCGCTAAGATTGAGTTCCCGCATTTGATCCCTTTGTTGGCCAAGAAAAGTTCATCGTAAGTAAAAGATCCCATGTCAGGTTGTAATTCGATATAAGAGTTGGCGGAAACGCCGCTGTCCGGGCAAATTTCTCCTCATAGCACAATGCGTACCGTATTTCCATCATTATCAGCCTAGTCTTGGCAGAAGAATAGAACGTTAACCCCTATTTCATTTCGGTTTGTTATCCGCGATGCAGAGTTTGATAGTCTCGATAATCATGTCTAAATATCGGGTTTTTTTTCCGCCGGGGCGAAATGATTGACAAAGACAGCGCACTCGGCAAATCCCGACAGATTCCGATACCCTACATCTAGACTCGGCTTTATGACGAATTCCGCCATTTTGGAACTATTTTAAAGGACCCGGATAAAAAATGACTTCCCCCATGGAAATTATATCAACAAACTAAAAAATGGCTGCCCCCATAGAGATTATATCTAGAAAAGACTCCATTTTGGGACTTTTTTGTTTGTGCTTATCTGAAAAAATGAGAACCAAGACGGCCTTCTACAGAACAATTATTAGAGATTTTGTGTTTTGGAATAAAAAGAGATATTTGTTTTTATTGGCTGAAGGTTAAACTTTGAATAATGCCTTTTCTTTTTGTTTTCCAGATAATGAAATCCACAATGCCCTTCTACACAGCAATTGTTTTTGGTTTTGTTAATAAAAAGGGCTGACGATGTCTAAATTGAAAAATATAACCTTTACAGTACGCGGAAGTCACAAGACCCTATACTGATTATTGATCATATGAAAAGTGAAAGTTACCCTTTTTCATTCAATTGGACATTTTTTGTGAAAGAAAGAAGAATGGATATTTCGGTGAATACCAGTTTCCATGGCAACTTGTAAATTCCAATTGTGGAGAGGGTATTAAAAATAACAAAAGATACAGTTAACAGTGTCTGTTACGTACAAAGCAGACGTAGCTTGTTTTTTTGTTTAACTTGTTTTGGAGAAACTTCAAACGTCGATAGATTAAACTAGTTTCACCTTTCTGACATATCATCTCATCCTAAGGTCTTGATGTCTTTCACTGAATTATTTTGAACGAATATGAAAGAAAGAAATATGTTAAGTGTAATAACAGAGAAATGAAGTTGTTTTGAGCAAGGGGGTATAAAAAAACGACGGATAAATTGCAGGTCTGCCAAGAAAACGTTTAAACATTCATATTTTAATCAGAGCCTTGACGCCCGCCATTCTACTTCCGGTTTTGTACATTGAGAATAAAGTTAAATTGTGTAACATGGATTGGCATGGATTCGGTAAGTACGTGACACAATAATTTTCTTACATCTTAGATGAAGTGGGGTTTAACGTCCACTCAACATTTCTGTATTAACATTTGGGATAATTGTATTTCTACAATTCGCCTGCGTGTAAGCATGTTCGGATTTAAAGATAATATAAATATACTTTAAAGATAATACAAAATCTAAACAATATTAAAGTATAAACAGCCGTCACGTGATTTCTCAAAGACGAAAACATCCGTCTGTTTGGTGATTTGGAGAGAAAGAGAGAGAGAGAGAGAGAGAGAGAGAAATGGGATTTAACGTCCACTCGACACAAACTAGGTCATTTCGGGACTAACACATGGTTTAATTTTATTTAGCAGTGAAGGGCGACCCTACTCTTTGTCTTGTACAACCGGGGAATCGAAACCACGCCAGTTGTCTCAGTGACAGGTTTTATGTACAGCGTGCACGTGCTAATCACCCGGCCACCCAAGCCCCCTGGTGATTTGGAAGTTGGAAGCGTTTATTCCGTTTTTATTTTTTTTATGAATTAAAAAGCTAATTTTTTTTTCAGATTTACCATGATTATGTTCCGCATGTTGGAGTATCAGTTAATCGGTTTGGCAGAAGTCTAATATGAGATTCAGAACTCAGATTTGAAAATTGGCCAAGTGGAGTGATATGAAGTATACATTTATTGCCGCAAAGAGAAATTACCGTCAGTTTTCCTTGTAACACCCTGCTTATATTTGGCTGTGGCTATTGCAACATTGTAAACAGTTCAATGTACACGAACCAGTGTGATATTAACAAGTGTATCTGTGTATTCCCGTCTTCAATTAGCTTAGGTTAAGTGCATAACAGTAGGACGTTAAACCCCAAGTGTATGAAGTTCTTCTAAAGTTTCTTTTAAAGGAAATGCAGAATTGATGTCTGGATTAAAAATAAAATGGCGTTGTTGAATAAACCACGTTTGGTTCAGAAGAACGGAAGATGTAACGTGAAAGCGTGTAACATGCGTCATCGCCGTCTGCAATTTATTCTAGACGGCTACACGAGCTTATTGGAATGTAAATGGCATCTGTTGGTTTTTATATTCATGGTGTGTTTTCTAGTCACATGGTCATTGTTCGCCCTAATGTGGTACGGCGTTGTTCATTGGCACAAAGACTTCGAAAACATTGACTCGAAGGATTGGAAACCGTGTATTTTAAATGTTCGTACTTTTGATTCCATAATATTGTTCTCTATTGAGACACAGACAACCATTGGTTACGGATTTCGCTACGTCAGTGAAGAGTGTTCGTTAGGCGTGTTCCTATTGGTTGTTCAAAGTATTTTTGGCGCGATGTTACAAGCACTAATTGCTGGAACTATTCTGGCTAAAATTCAAAGCCCCACGAAAAGAGCGAAGACGGTTATTTTCAGTAAATGGGCGTGTATTTGTTTAGAAAATAACGAACTCTGTTTAATGATTCGAGTAGGTAATTTACGCCGCTCTGAATTTGTTGGAGCCCAAATCCGTGCCTTATTTCTAGCGCATAAGTTAACGGCGGAAGGATATTTTATACCGCATCATTTGTACGAAATCCCAGTGAGTGTGCCAGAAAGTAATCCCCAAAGACAACTTTGGTGGCCAGCAACCATTGTACATAAAATTAACGAAGAAAGTCCCTTATTCGGTATTTCTCCGGACATGTTAAACGAATCAGACTTTGAAATTATAATTATCCTGGAAGGTTCCATTGCATCCACAAGTATGACATTTCAAGGTCGGACCTCTTACATGCCATGTGAAATAAAATGGGGATATCGGTTTTCACCGATGTTTTCCGGACGACATATAGCCGGTAAACACCAGGTGAATTTTGATAATTTCCACGCTATTCGACCCGTGGAACTTTCGCCTTTTATGAGTGCTAGTGAATGGTGGTTTGAACGAAGGGAAATCGAAAGTTGTTACAAGAGACAGCGAGCTTTCTCTTCCGGTTCAGTACTTTCAATGACGTAGGTCTTCTTCTTCTTCCCCTAAAGACTCAGGTTCCAATTGGAACGTAGTTGAATCTGGTGTAACTTAAAAACGAATTTACTTAATTGTGATACGCACAGACATGGGTGTTGCCATGGTGATATATATATATATACAACACAAATCGTTAAAAATAATCAAATACAGTAGAGACGGATTTCACAACAATGTGTATCGTTTTAAAATACGAAAACCCAATTGACATAGCCTACATTGGTTGTCATGGAGATCGTTTTGCGGAGGAATATTAACAGTGCAGAGTTACCATGGTAATATATACTCACACACTTACGCCTGCGGTGTCATCTTTCATCTTTCATTCACTAGATAGTGTAGGCCTATATGGGCATTGCTGACTATTTAGATATATGCTCTGCCTTGGTGACACAGTGTTCAAATACGTGAAATACCACATACTGTACTGCGTCACCATGGCGATTACGGCCATTACACCGAGGACATAATTGTCTCGGTAAAGCTTGGTAAGCATTTGTTTCCATCCACCGGAGCCTGTTATGACGTCATATATGTATTGCGGGTTAGGATAAGGGTTAATAACCCGGGAGCCCAGCAAGGTTTAATCAAAATATTGGGTCCAAAAGGTTTGAGGCCTACAACACATATTTTAACCCTATATCATTTTGGAAAGGCAAGTCTTAAGTTTTGTAACCTGTGCAATTACCTGGGAGCGCCCCTCCCAACCACCCCAATTTTAATTATAGTTAAAATTAAATGTCCATCAACAATTTTCTTGCAGGCTTTTCATACTCAACACTAAGAAACAGAATGCATGGCTTAAGAGCATAAAATTTTGTTCTAATGCTACTTAAGAGCTTAATTAATTAGCACTAATTAATGACTGTAATTAAAATTTAGAGTCCATAACTGAAACAAAGCCTAAAAGTTAGCTAGCCAAGTCAGGAAACCGAAAATACTACTTAAGAGCGACAAAAGTTGAACAAACTTTGCTTAAGACAAGTTCAAAGCTGGCAAAAGGAGGGGGGGGGCACACAATCCACACATAATGATGTTAAAGTGTTTTTCATAAAATTATCTTGTCCGGGGTTATTTTTCTTTCTAATACCTTCACTATGAGTTTCACTGCACAAAATGACTGCTTAAGAGCATACAATGTTGTGCTAAGGCTGCTTAAGAGTGTAATTAATTAGCACTAATTAGTGACTTTAATTAAAATTTAGAGTCCATTACTGAGACAAAGTCTCAAATGTAGTTAACCAAGTCAGGAAACCGGAAATACTACTTAAGAGCGACAAAAGTTGAACAAACTTTGCTTAAGACAAGTTAAAAGGTAACAAAGGGGTGGGGGGGGGGGTCGGCACACATAATGATGTTTAAGTGGTTTTGCTAAAATTGTCTTATTCGGAATTATTTTCCATTCTAATACCTTCACTTTGAGTTTCAGTGCATAAATGACTGCTTAAGACCATACCATGTTGTACTAGTGCTGCTTAAAAGCTTATTAATTAGCAGGGGGTTAATGGACGAATGGTTAGCATGTGCGGTTTGCATCATAAGGTCTGTTATTGGGTCAACTGGCGGGGTTTGGATTCCCCAGTTGTACATGATAAGCAGTAGGGTCGCATAATTAGCATTTTTATTGAAGTCATAAATAAAAATGATAATTATGCGACCCTACTGCTTATCATGTACTTTATTGACCTTTATATTAAATTTAGAGCAATGGATTTGGGTACATGTTTTACTTGGTAGTGTCCATGTTAATTTTTGTAATGTAATCGCATGAATCTTACGAGTCTCTGATGGCGAGAATTTTTAGTCTTGTCAATTATGAAGAAATAAAACTTTTTATATCACCTTTCGGCAAACCTCGACAGATTCTACACATCTTAATCTCGGCTGTATGACCATTTCCGCCATATTCGAACTATTTTAAGGGTTCCGAATGGAAAATGGCTGTCCCCATGGAGAGTGTAGTATATCAACAAACGTTACGTTTGGCATTTGGTTTGGGGAATTACCAGGGAATTTTATCAAACCAGCAGCCTTGAAACAACATCTCTGCTTATTTAGGTATACACACTCTACAAAAGACGCAATTTGGGACTTTTTTTTAAAGCGACACGTTTTCCTTTTTGAAGTAAATCGGTAGCTGCATCGCAAATGTATGGTCGTAGGTACATATCACATACTGTCATACTACAGTCGAGTCTAGATGTAGGGTAATGGAATCTGTCGAGATTTGCGGAGTGTTATATCACAATATACGTATAGATCAAAATAAAAACAAAAACAATTTAAGAGTGTTTAATTAGGACAGGGAAGTATCAAAAAAATGTAAAATTGATTTAGAGGATCACAATTCAATACAACAATTCTTTTAAGGACAATATTGGTGTCCGTCATTATTACAGGTGTGATAGAACTGGTTAAACACGTTCCAAATATAATTTTAACACAGATATCATTTATACGATAGATGAGTAATAAAAGTTTCAAAAAAGGGAAGTGACGAACGTCAAAAGGAAACCCGAGTTATCCCTCTATATAACTGAGTGATAACACATACGAAGCTGAATTTCTGCTCACTAATAATTCCTTCTAAGACCAAAAGTTGTTATTTGGGACCGTAAGAGGATATGTGACAATTCAATAAAGTAATTGAATGTCATGAGAATGTCATGAGAACCGAGAAAAAAAACATAGGTTGCCAGGCAACGAAACATACGCCCACAGCAGCTAAATCGTCCGGGCAGTCAACAAGAGTTGTCGCATATTTTACTTTTTTCGGTAATGAAACATTTATAATACACTAAAATCTGATTAAAAGTAACTACTCATTATGTAATTATCAGAAAATCATTGGAATTTGTTTGGCTTTGATAAAGTTCTCCTCCATGCTGTTCAAGTTATCTAAATTCATTGAAACTCAATATACTTGTTCGTCTCATGACCTTCAACAATTTATATAAATTTAAAGTCAATCGGATATTAACTTTAGCCTCTAGAGCGTCCACAAAAGTGATCAAGGGCCATAACTCAGTCAGTAATTATCTAAAATTGCTGAAAATCATAAGGCTTCTTCGTCTCATGACCTTAAACACTGTGTATAAATTTAAAGTCAATCGGTTATTAACTTTAGATTCTAGAGCGTCCACAAGATTTTTATAAGCGATAAAGGGCCATAACTCTGACAGTAATTATCAGAAATTGCTGAAAATCAATAGGCTTCTTCATTTAATGACCTTAAACACTGTGTATAATTCTTTGAAGTGATCAAGGGCCATAACTCTGACAGCAATTATTAGAAATCGCTTAAAATCAATAGGCTTCTTCATCTCATGACCATAAACACTGTGTATAAATTTAAAGTCAATCGGTTATTAACTTTAGCCTCTGGAGCGTCAACAAGATTTTTTAAAGAGATCAAGGGCCATAACTCTGATTGTAATTATCAGAAATAGCTGAAAATCAATAGGCTTTTTCGTCTCATGACCTTAAACACTGTGTATAAATTTAAAGTCAATCGGTTAATAACTTTGGCCTCTAGAGCGTCCACAAGATTTTTTTAATTGATAAAGGGCCATAACTCTTACAGTTATTATCGGAAATTGCTGAAAATCAATAGGATTATTCACCTTATGACCTTAAACACTGTGTATAAATTTAAAGTCAATCAGTTATTAAGTTTAGCCTCTAGAGCGTCCACAAGATTTTTTAAAGTGATCAAGGGCCATAACTCTGACAGTTATTATCGGAATTCGATGAAAATCGAGAGTCTCCTTCGCCTCATGACCTTAAACACTGTGTATAACTTTAAAGTCAATCGAATATTAACTTTGGCCTCTAGAGCGTCCTCAAGATTATTTTAAGTGATCAAGGGCCATAACTCTGACAGTTATTATCGGAAATCGCTGAAAATCAATAGGCTTCTTCGTCTCATGACCTTAAACACTGTGTATAAATTTAAAGTCAATCGAATATTTACTTTGGCCTCTAGAGCGTCCACAAGCAATTGTGGACGCCGGACCGACGGACGGACGGACGGACCGACGGACGGACCGACGGACGGACGGACGGACGGACGGACGGGGGCGACGGCAATATACGACCACATTTCAATGTGGGCGTATAAAAATTAGTCGGTACATTCTCTTGTTTTTATTCATTCTATACCGTATAAAATCATTGTAATGCATATATTTTTAACTGTTTTTCTTTCGTGTTCTCTTATCTAGTGGCAGTCAATTCTTTTTATGAATTGTCAGATATCCTCTCACGGTCTCACACAACAACTTTTGGTCTTCGAAGGAATTATTAGTGAACACAAATTCGCCCATGTATCTGTTATTACTCGTCACTTCAGAAGGATAACTCGTATCTTCCTTTCGTGTTCGTCACTTTCGTTTGTTGAAACCTTTATTACTCATCTATCATATCAATGATATCTGTGTTAAAATTATATTTGGAACGCGTTTAACCAGTTCTATCACATATGTTATAATGACTGACACCGATAGAAATTACATTGTCCTACTTGTCATGTAAATTCCTCCCAATCATATTCAATAAACATATGCAATTCGATGATTCTAAAATTGACACTTTTTAACTATCACACAAGTCTGTTTATCATTTTGTCTGCGCATGAGAGAAACCCTTCATCATTATAAATTTCATAAAAATGGTTTAAATCCTTTTTCGGCAATCTCATTAAAACACAGAGATCCTGTTTCGTTCCATTTTTTTTAGTTCAAAATTTAATTTTGTTTTACTTGTCTTTACCCTAGGATCTGGAAGAGTTGTTATATAATAGGCGTTCTTGTTGATGTGAGGAATTAGCCAATGAAACAATCTGTTACAGTGACTTCTTTGCGCAGAACTGTGGGGAAACGCTAAGAAATGTCAACGCTGATTGATTAATCAGACTTGAAACCACACCAATTGACTCAATGACAGATCTAATGAATCGAAAGCCTACTGTATGTGCCATCCGACCCCCCCCCCCCCCACACACACACACCTTTGTCAACCTTGAACCAGTCTTAAGCAAAGTTTGTTGAAAACTTTGGTCGCCCTTAAGTTATATTTCGGGTTTCCTGCTGACTTGGTCAGCTAGCTTTTCGGCACAAACTGTCATTTTTGGACTAACACGGTTCAATTCAATAGTGGTCTTTTGAAGTGGGTGGAAACCCGAGGACCAAGGATAAACCCATGAGGTTGGCCAAACGACCCTACTGCTTATCACGTACATTGAGTCAATGATAGACCTTATGATGCAAACCGCACGAACTAACCAATCGGCCATTAACCCCCTGCTAATTAATAAGCTTTTAAGTAGCATTAGTACAACATTGTATGCTCTTAAGAAGTCATGTATGCAGTGAAAATCATAGTAAAAGTGATAGAATGGAAAATAAATCTGAATAAGACAATTTTAGCAAAACAACTTAAACATCATTATGGGTGCCCCCCCCCTCTCCCTTTGAACTTGTCTTAAACAAAATTTGTTCAATTTTTGTCAATCTTGAGTGGTGTTTTGGATTTTAATTACAGTCACTAATTAGTGCTAAATAATTACACTCTTAAGCAGTCTTAGCACAAAATTGTATACTCTTAAGCAGTCATTTTGTGCAGTGAAACTCATAGTGAAGGTATTAGAAAGGAAAATAATCTTGGACAAGATAAGTTTATGAAAAACACTTTAACGTCATTATGTGTGCCCCCCCTCCCTTTCGCCTTTGAACTTGTCTTAATCAAAGTTTGTTCAATTTTTGTCGCTCTTAAGTGGTATTTTTGGTTTCCTGACTTTGTTAACTACATTTTAGGCTTTGTTTCAGTTATGGACATTAAATTTTAATTACAGTCACTAATTAGTGCTAATTAATTACACTCTTAAGCAGGCTTCGCACAACATTTTATGCCCTTAAGCAGTTATTTCGTGGAGTGAAACTCAAAGTGAAGGTATGAGAAAGGAAAATAATCTCGGACAAGATAATTTTATGAAAAACACTTTAACGTCATTATGTGTGCCCCCCCCCCTTTGTCACCTTTGAACTTGTCTTAAGCAAAGTTTGTTCAACTTTTGTCGCTCTTAAGTGGTATTTTTGGTTTCCTGATTTTGTCAGCTATCTTTTAGGCTTTGTTTCAGTTATGGACTCTAAATTTTAATTACAGTCATTAATTAGTGCTAATTAATTAAGCTCTTAAGTAGCATTAGAACAACATTTTGTGCTCTTAAGCCATGCATTCTGTTTCTTAGGGTTGAGTATGAAAAGCCTGCAAGAAAATTGTGGATGGACAATTAATTTTAACTATAATTAAAATTGGGGTGGTTGGGAGGGGCGCTCCCAGGTAATTGCACAGGTTACAAAACTTAAGACTTGCCTTTCCAAAATGATATAGGGTTAAAATATGTGTTGTAGGCCTCAAACCTTTTGGACCCAATATTTTGATTAAACCTTGCTGGGCTCCCGGACTATAAGCCTGGCCCAGGGTTAGGGTTAGGGCTAGCCCTGTCTATATCTGGAGACTCTGACGAAATCTGCATGCCACAACCCTTACCTTAACCCTTATTCTAACCCACAATCCACATATGACGTCATAACACCAGGTTCCAGTGGATGGAAACAAATTTACCGTAAAGCTTCAAGGGCACATTTACATGAGGGAATATTTTGTGACGTACAGCGTATTTACTGCGGAATTAATCATTAATACGTCTGGCGCCTACTATATTATATGAAGATGTGATCGCGGTGTATCGACATGGAATTCGTTTGCTTATCAGGAAAGACATCAAATCAATCCACGTTGTCCAGCTCGTACTGTTATTACGTGTTGTCTAGTATCGAATTTTTAAATGCCATCATTAACCACAACGAATGTATTACTGTATTGGTTATAAATAAATCAGATTGTTTTATTTTGTCAACGCGCCATTTAGTTTGTGACGTTCTACTATTATGAGGGGGTGGGCGAATGCATAGCAAGAGCGCGCTGCATCATACGGCTGTCATTGAGTCAACTGGCGTGGTTTCGATTCATCGGTTGTACGTGACAAGGAGTAGGGTCGCCTGCCAAGCCTCGTGGGTTTTCTCCGGGTCTTCCGGTGTCCCCCCAGTGCTGGGGGGTTGGGATGGCCTAGTGGTCTAGGGTGCCGCGCTTCGACCTGACCTAGTTTATGTATAGTGGACGTTAAACCCCATTTCTTTCTCTCTCTCTCTTCCTCTCTCTCTCTCTCTCTCTCTCCTCTCACTGCTAAAAGACCCCTACGCGAAATCCAATTATTGAAAAAAAATTGAACCATGTGTTAGTCCCGAAATGACCTAGTTTGTATCGAGTGGACGTTAAACCACAGCTCATTCTCTCCCTCCCTCTCTCTCTTTCTACTTTTATGCGGGGGCGTACGCGTTGTATCATTAGGTCTGCCATTAAGTCAAGTGGTGTGGTTTCGATTCCTTGCTTGTACGTGACAAATTAGTGAAATAAAATTGAACCGTTAGTCCCGAAATAATCTAGCCTGCCTCTCTCCCTCTCTCAGAGCTTTTATGCACCCACTTGGCTAATAAAGACAGTAGTGCATAACAGAAGGCCTGTCAAGGGACAACGTATAGTTGTTCGGATGGTACGGAAAACCGAGATCCCGTGTACAGTTGAGCATGTACGTAAAACTTTCCTTGGCAGGTTAAATTCGATAGCTCGTAGCGCTCCTGTCCGGGGCAAAATTTCCCTTCATAGCAGACTCTATAGCGTACGTCCGTCTTCATTAACCCAGTCGGAGCAGGAAGTTCAGCCCCAGTTACCTTCATATCTGAAATGCGGTATAGCCTAACATGTCGAGTGGACGTGGACGTTAAACATCATTTCTCTTTCTCTGTTTTAACGAATCCACTGTTTCGTCGTACCCTTCCCCGGTCTTAAACTGGTGAAAGTAGGTCCATGGCTAATTCTATCTTGTCGTGATGATTGTTTTAATATTCCAAGTAATTCAAGAGTCGCAGCTTCAATGGTTGGGATTTCTGTTTGGCGTAGAATCACAGAAAAGGGTTTGAAAATACAGATTCTGCCGGGTTCTGGTGAATATTTATGATTTTAAGGCGGAAGGATACAAGAGTTGAGAGGCTGGTTAATTTGAACAGAGTGGCTATTGTAGGGATAATGATGGCTTAGTGTGTAGGACGATGGTTCGCTAGACTGGATATCGGGTGTTCGATCCCTGCATTGGCCGAGAAAGATCATCCAGATTTTTCCGATGTGGTTTCCTCTTGTCAGTGATGCAGGACGGAGGGCATGGAACGGACAGTAGTTGTCTGGTCGTTCGGATAAAACGACGAAAAACCGAGGTCCCGTGTAAACATTGGCGTGCACGTAAAAAATCCCTTGACAGTTAGAATTTGATATGAGAGTAGGCCGTAGCGTCGCTGTCGGGCAAAATTTCCCTCTTAGCATACTGTATGATGTTTGCTAGTCGTCATTAGCCCAGTCGAAGAGCCAGCAGCTTGCAAAAAATTAACAAACCAACAAACAAACATTTCGCAATTTCATGACTACAGTATTTACAAGTATTGGTGTACCTTTTAGACTTTCGATTCCTGTCTTAAAGTGCAAGAGATAGAAGTTTAATTTTCAAAATTTTCTGGTTGCAAATACCTGCCTCCTCCACCATATTTGCGTCGTCCGGACCTATGGGCTTTTATTTAGTAGAACAGAAAATTCAAAGTCTTACCAAAGCATCTCTCACAAAAACCTACATCCTTTACCCTTTGCGTCGTCCGGACCTATGGGCTTTTATTTAGTAGAACAGAAAATTCAAAGTCTTACCAAAGCATCTCTCACAAAAACCTACATCCTTTACCCTTTGCGTCGTCCGGACCTATGGGCTTTTATGTAGTACACAGAAAATTCAAAGTCTTACCAAAGCATCTCTCACAAACACCCACATCCTTTACCCTTTGCGTCGTCCGGACCTATGGGCTTTTATGTAGTAGAACAGAAAATTCAAAGTCTTACCAAAGCATCTCTCACAAACACCCACATCCTTTACCCTTTGACAGCTGACGTTTCTCAACGATGGTCTGTTATGTCTTTGACGACGTCTATGACGACGACGACCGCAACGACCCGCATCAGCAAACAGTCATAACTACAGCGACCAAGATAAGAACGGTCAGCATAAAACGCATGTTGGTAAAATTTCAGACTACACAGAGTTGAGAAAGCATAATGGTAAGTGATTAATTCAAAGATGTCTGTGACTTTTATACACATTTGCAGGTAATCAGCTGCTAATATATTTTACAGAAATAGAAAAGTTACACGTTTCTGAAATGTTATTCGACAATTTTGATTAAAATCATCAACGTCATTCATCGATTTTTTAAAAGATAGTTTGTGGTGACTTTGCTTTGGGGGTATTGTCCTGTTGTGTATGTGGAGGTTTGGTGTCGCTATTTTATTCGATAACCAGTCTCACGTGTTCAGATGGTCATTGGAATTGAGTGAAACCACGTCAGTTGGGAATCTATTTATTCCCGGTGTCATATGTAATATATTTCGGAGGTTCCGTGTTCGATCCCGATGTCGGCCGAAAAAGTTCATCAGGATTTTTCGTTATGTTTCCACCATTGTTACTGGTGCAACACAGGGTGCCTGGCAAGGCACAAATGAAATGGGGTTTAACGTCCTACATGTGCTGTTCGGATGGGACAAAAAATGGAGGTCCAGTGTCCATATTGACAAGAACTCATGACAGTTAGAACTCGATATAATAAAAGTGGGGCATAACGCCGACGTACATTCGAAATTTATGATTAGCCCAGTTGGAGAAGACCTAAAGGCCAGTCAATTTATGAAAGATAGTAAGCTGGCACTGCCAGGCAGGATACGCCTACATTTTCTAGATATGGATAGAGAAGAAGCAATACCAAAATTGACTTTTCCTACAATCAAAGGCCATAATTCATTAAGTTAAAATTTGATATGCCCAAATATCAAAAGGAATCAAGATGTTTAGGTTATAAACATGCATTTCAAGTTTCATCAAAATCGAATTAAAACTGTGACCTCTACAAGGTCCACAACTTTGATATACCATTTTTTTTTACACTATTCACGTACAAACGGCGGCTATTTTGTCTGGCAATTATTGTCCGATTTTCTAGAAATTCGAACTCAATCTTCTGTAGGATGTAACGGTGATAGAGTCAAACGTTTTTGTTTAAATCGGATAATAATTGTAACCTCTAGAGGGACCATAGGGTATTTTTCGGACAATCAGGGGTCATAATTCAGGAGATTTTGATCCGATATATGCAAATAACAAAAGGAACCAAGATCTTTGGGTTATAACCATGCATTTCAAGTTTCATCAAAATCGAATTAAAATTGTGACCTCTACAGGGTCCACAACCTTGATACACCATTTTTAACAGTATTCGCGTACAAACGGCGGCCATTTTGGTCCGATTATCCCGAAATTTGAAGTTACGACCACTCTCAAGATTGGTCGTATTTTTGTTACTTCTTATTTGTAAATCATTTTAGTAAAGCCTGTGCCATAACAGACTCGGGAATGTACAGCGCAGTGGACGCTTACGGCTCGCCCCCGGATCCATTCACTTGATTTGATAAATGTTTATTTTTTTCAATGTCTATTTTCTGTCTTGTCCGCAGGTGTATCTTGTTTATATTTGTTTTGCATGTAATGCGGTCTTCCTGCACTTACTATTAGTATGTAACGGTGATATAATCAAACGGTTTTTCAAATCGGATAATAATTGTGACCTCCAGAGGGAGCACAAGCTAAATAGGGTGATTTTTCGGACAATCAGGGGCCATAATTCAGGAAATTACGTTTCGATAGGCGCAAATATCGCAAGGAACCAAGATCTTTGGGTTATACAGATGCATGTCAAGTTTCATCAAAATCGGTTCAAAATTGTGACCTCTATATGGTCCACAAGCTAAGAACTTGATTTTTCGTACAATCAGGGGCCATAATCCATGAAGTTTCGATCCGATACATGCCAATATCGAAAGCAGCCGAGGTCTTTTTGGGATAAACCTTTATTTCAAGTTTCGTCAAAATCTGGTAAGAATTGTGACCTGTAGAGGGTCCACAAACAATTGTGGACGAACGGACGGACGTCCGGACGGACAGGGGCGACGACATCATACGTCCACATGAGGTATCTGGCAGTATTGGATGGTGTGAATGACTTCCTAAATGTTTACCAAAATGGGAGTAGCGAAAAGTCACGAATTTTGAGATTAATTGTCAGGCGCCGGTTTCACAATACATTCTCAGATTTAAATAAAAGGAGCTTAATCGCTAACATTTAGGACCTAGAAATTCACAAAAGTGGTTCGCAACGCATATACTGTAATATGAATGTATATAAACTGATTTACATTAAATTATTTCCGTTTTTATTCCAATTTCAAATCAGTTATGTTCGGCGAAATAAGGCAGCAATATCAATCAAGTGCACTTTTCTAGCGTCTAGTTATTCTAGTCTACATAACCCCGTTTGGTTTAATGCAATGTGTCTAGCCTCGCCCCTCGAGTCTCTCAATACAACTGGGGCTGAGGCGCATTATCTTAAATATCGGATATCAGAAACTCATCTTTTCCCGGTAAGTTTTCATCATCAATGTTGATTTAAATTGACCAATAATTCGTCATTTCGATGTCGAAGATTTTGGAGGATTTTGAGTTACGGACTTGGGTCCTTTAAGTAAAGAATCTACTCAACTTTTAATCACTATTGATCTAGAAACACAAACATTTGCACTTACATTAAAACAACAAAAAGTTTATATTTTAGTTAAAACAAGGCAAACAATTTGGAATAAATTCTTAACTTAAAGATACATTATGAGAAATTTTTATAGGGAGTTCGCCATTCTTGCTATAACAGTTCAAAAGTAGCAGAGTACAGAGTTTTATTCATAAAAGTGAGGAAAGATATAATATTGGGTCGAAAACAATAGTTTTGATATAACATGCATTCACATGGACTTTTTATTAAATTAACTCAACAATATGTTACCAACTCATTTAGCTGGATCCTGTTACGTTAACGGTTAAGAATGTTTCGTACACAATTTCAAATATTATTTCAGAAATTGACCTATTAAATCTTTTGCCTGTCAAACCTTGTGGGTTTTCTCCGGGACGTTACCATTTCTCTCTCTCTCTCTCTCTCTCTCTCTCTCTCTTGGTGCAGGACAGAGGGTCTGGGCAATATATCGTGTCTAGTCATTCGGTTGTGACGAGATATCGAGGAGTAATGTATAATATTCACGTTTGCGTACACGTAAAAGCCCCTTGACAGATGAATTTCGTGGGAGCCAGGCCCGGATCCCGGATTTTTTTGAGGCGGGGGGGGGGGCATACATTGTTACTAATGGTAATCATTAGAGTGCCGCATACATTAGTGGTTTGGTGTAATCCCCAGAGCCTTGACACATTGCCTGGGCATAGATAATTCGAAAATCATGTTTATAATTAAAAAGCAAAAACGGGCCCGCTGTACGGGCAAAACTTCCCTCATATACATGTCGTGGCGTATGCCTCTCTCCATTATCCTAGATGAGTGCAGGAAAGTAGAAAGTTCGTTAAACTTCATTTCACCGACTTTAAACTTTCATCGCATTTTAAGTGCTAGCAAACACGGATAGTGCGAAAACAAGCTGAAATATCACAAGATACTACATATCGATCATGTTTAAATATGATTGAGGATATATTATTATGTAACATATAGATATTATTATTGATTTATACAGGACTGTAGGTATAATTCAACGTCTGAAAGAGAGAGAGGTATATTATTATTGATTTATACAGGCATTGTCGTATCTGAAATTTCCTGTTGTCAGCATTCTTCCACATACTAACTCTCACAAAATAGACAAAGTTATGTGCCATTGTTGATTTCCCGCTTGCAACTAACTAGAATCATAAAAGATAAGATAAGATAAAATCTTATTGTCAGAGGCGGACCCCCCCCCCCCTAAATCCCTAAATAACAGTATAAAAAAATAGATATGCGCCACAAATCACCACTGACACCCCGATTTTTTTCAAAAAATTTCTCAGGGGCCCCCCTAACTGGATTTCCTGGATCCGCCTCTGCTTATTGTATCAAAACATCCATTGGGGACAGCATAAAATATGAACATGTACATAAAGATATAACAATATGTCAAATAATATATATATTTACAAACATGACAAATGATAATTTAATCTAGGTTACACATGTACAAAGAGGACAAACAGTATGATAATTATCACAGAATACACATTTACCTCAAACTGGTCTGATAATGACACAACATTCAACACAGGCTTCTCACCAATGAAACGAGGGTTCAATCCCAGCTCAGGGCATGAACTTTATCATTGTAAGTGAGCGGGATATTCGGTCTCCCGTCCGATCAGGCAGGTTTCCCGCGAGTTCTTCGGTTTCTTCCTGCAGTAATGATCGAAATCATTCGCACGATCTGTGCCAAGGGCCAAATTGGAAAAAGAGCTCAGGCCTAATTTGCTACCCTTGTAAAATGACGCGATTATTATTATTATTATTAAGTATGATGATGGGTATAAATATTATAAATACATAAATAACGGAAAGACTTAGTAAAGGTGTTATGATATAGGAATGCTAGAAGCATTACATGAATCGAGTAATAAAACATGGAATGAAATATATTAATACATGGCAATCTAGATAATAATTTTGATATATAGCAAAGCCTCGTTTAGCATGGTGACTAGGCGGCGCAGCCGCTGCGCACTGGCAAAACTGTGCCGCCTATAGTGAGCCCAAAAGTTGAAGACTCGGCGGCAACATACGTACGTATTGAAAATCGCTGATAAGGTTTTTCCCATATGCCAAGCATGCCTGAGACTAATAATCTGTCAGTGTTTGATGGTTTAAACCGTACGTAATTCTATATCAAGGTGCGTAGGTTTACAAAATCGTCTTTCTGATTGTTTTATGGGTATATTTCTGTCTGTGGGTCAGCCGCAGCGGTGATTTGATCTCGATTTTACAGGGTATTAATCAATCCATGGTTTAACAAGATGCCAAATCTCGGAAACTATTTTTAAGTGCTCAGAAATCGAGTCGGAGGGATTCATTTTTCAGAGTTTTATGGGGGAGGGCCCGTGCGGATTCACATCTGCGGTGTTTGCGCGGCTCGCACCTACGGTGCTCCCGTCCCGGCTTCGCCCAACATTGCCGCGCACGATCATATCCACGGACGAGGCTCTGATACATAGAGGATATTTGTCGTTTTAGAGTGAATGACATATTTTCTTGCTTAGAGATGAAATAAAATATGTTATTCACGACAAAACGACAAATGTTCTATTTATCTTATGCTTTTACAATCCTTTTAGGTAAAAACAACATGGACACTTTTATTTCACTGATAAAATGCAGTACAGTATTCCACTACTGATCATAAAATAAAAAGGGGTAGTGATATATTGTTACCAATATAAGTTTGCAAATCATTAACATAAATATTAAACAGCGTGGGGCTTAACACACAACCCTGTTTGACACCGATATCTGAACTTATTTGTTTGGAAAGTCCATTGTTGGTTTTAACTATATATATACTATACATTGATTTTATTAGGTTTTTTTTTAAGATGTTTCCATTTAAGTCATGTTTAAGTAATTTAAGTAAGAGCCCCTTTCTCCAAATGGTATCAAATATGCTTTAGTAAAATCTATGAAACTGATAAAAACACTTTGATTCTTACTTTTATATTCAAATGATGTTTAAGAGACTAAAAAACTTAAAAATAACAGAAACTTGCTGCAGCGTTGAAGGGTGACATTAAAATGACAGATATTTATAGGCCTGCTAAATTTTCTTGGTTGACCTCTATAACAATTACTTTCACTAAATTAATATTAATTAACCTTTATAATTTCACTAAAAGTAATGTTAAATCAGCTCTTCAATCACAATGACAACTCTGCGTATCGCCCTGCGTACTTGGATTTGTAAACGGACTCTAGGCCTGAAACAAGTAAAGGTTGGTATTATGATTAACCTAGGCCCTGTTTCCCGAAATCTTAAATTTTAGTAGATACTTCAATTTTGATTGGCTAAGCACTAAAATCAATCTGATATTATCCAATCAAATTACTAAAATTTTGATTTTATCTTAGTTAAAATTTGACCCCTGTCCAGGACTCGGACTAGTTATTATTTGCCCATTGACTTCAATGTTAAATGGCTGTAACATCACAGGCTGTAGCTTTTTGCTCAACATTCTGTAGGTTTCAATATTTTTAGGCACAATGGGGACAACATTAATTTGGCAATCCCGTCATCATAAACTTGTAGGGTTTTCATGGTTTAGATTTTTTGCTACAGGGATTTGAAGTTGACTGGGGTGAAAATCTCACTTCCCATACATTTCATTGCTCTGCAGAAAGACATTTTAGCCTACACCCCTATCCCCCCGCTGTAATATTGTTGAAGGGGGTCAAATGCCGGGGCTAAACGACCACACAAGGGTTCATTTCTTGAAAAATGCTTTATTAATGTAAAAAGAAACCCTGCAAATATACAAATAACAGAATAAATACAATGTATAAAAACAGTATCAAGCATGGTTTAAAAGTAATAACAATAAAATCATATGTCTAATATTACATGTAATTAATACTAATAAGTATGAAATATACTTATTACGCAGCTTAAATAATAATAATACTAATTAATACTAATAACTAGATCTTAGGAATAAAACTAATATTGCTTACCCTAAAGAGAGGTTTTCTAATCACTACCAACTGGTATAAAGGTGAAGTACCTTTAAATGTTGGAACACTGTAAATGAAATATAAATGTGATGTAAATGAATGTATGACTATTTAAAGTGGAATACTTTAAATAATGTTTTAACTATATACTGATGTAATGATGTAATGTTATCCATTTCAAACTATCAACTTATACTTTAAAGAAATTCAACATGGCTGCCGCCTTAAAACAAAGACTTATTACCTAAATATAATAATTAAACATACCTGATAAAATAAACTGTCACTTTACTAAACCAAATACACTGGATTGCGTTTAATTGAAGAAGCTTCAATAACACAATAAAACCTAGAAACTAAATACTGACTGAATTTATGAATCAGAGACTGAAAGTGTCCACTGACTTTCATGAAATCATAAGTAAGAATGTCCTTAGTAACAATGTTAACAAACTAAGAAAACATCAGGTTAAAGTTCAAGATATGGTGAGTGGAACTCACTACAGATCGGACACAGAGTGGATAGTAAAGAACAGTTTAAAGGGATAGTACAACCATTATTAGCTTTTGTGCAGTGCAGATTAAAATGACTAAAACCAACTGACTATATAAATATATTAAAAATATCACTCTGCCACATACTCCCCTGCTAACTAAAAATGTTGTCCTCAACATTAAACAAAATAAAACTTATGACTATTTCGGGAATACTTCCGGAAAAATTCTCTGACACAGTGTTGGTAACATCTCCAGTACGATACGTAGTCTGTCTGGTGGCAAAGACATGAAGTCGGCTGGAAGTAAAGATCTTGCCAGCTCAGCACGTCTTTGGAAATCCGGAACAAGCTGCTGTTGATGCGCCAGCACATATTCAGCCTGCCAACTTGGTGGTTTCCGTTGTCTCGTAGACCTACGTTGCTCAGGAATAGATGGTATAAATAACGGTGGCAGTGGTTCTTCAATATTCGATGGATCATCACCGGAAACTGGTGTCCCTTGGCCCTCTTCTACACCATCTTGAATAATTTCTTCAAGCTCCGGAACGATACCATCTTCCTTTCCCATGTCATCAGCTGTGGAGCTAGCCTGAGGCAGGAAGTCTGTCTCAACCACAAGATACACGGGCTCTTCATCTTCTTCACTGTCACTGCTCTCTTTATCGTCTTCATTGGTGGGTTTAACTGAAACATTACTTCTGGTCTTCCTTGGTTTAGGTACTGGATGTTTCAATAATGCTGTTGGAGGTATGCATTCTGGAATGGAGCTAATCGGTAAAACTAAAAGATGGTTCCTGTGGAGAGTACGTACACGCTTTCCACCATCTTCACTTCTAACCTTGTACACTGGAATATCAAGATTCGGTTGGCTCAGAACTTTGTAGGCGATGTCTTCCCATTTATCCGAAATCTTGTGTCTTCCCTCTTTGAATGCTAATCGTTTTACCAACACACGATCACCAGGTTCTATCTTGATGTTTCTGGCTTTGTTGTTATACTGCCGCTGTTGGGTTTCCTGGCCTTTGTTAACTTCTGCAGACGCCGTCTTGTACGCATATACAAGCTTGTCTTTCAAGTCATCCACATAGGTGTTATAGGATTTACCCTCCTCGTCATCATTCACAAGTCCCAGTATGACATCAATTGCTAGGGTTGGTTTACGGCCAAACATCAATTCAAAAGGAGAGAATCCGGTAGCAGAATGCCTAGTGGAGTTGTACGCATGTACAAGTGGTGCGACATAGGTCTTCCAATCTCTCTTCTGTTCTGGTTGAAGCGTTCCTAGCATATTGAGTAGGGTTCTGTTAAATCTTTCACACTGTCCATTGCCTTGGGGATGATAGGGTGTGGTTCTCGATTTATCCATACCTGTTAGCTGACACAATTCTTTGATGATTTTGCCTTCAAATTGTTGACCTTGATCACTGTGAATTCTTTGGGGAATGCCATAGTGAACAATAAAACCATCAAAAAACGCTTTCGCTGTTGTTTTCGCTGTGGTGTTACGTACAGGAAAGGCTTGAACATATCGGGTAAAGTGATCTGTAACTACCAAGATGTTGTCGTATCCTCCTTTGGACTCTTCAACGCACACATAGTCCATACACACTAACTCTAACGGCTGACTTGATGTTATGTTCACTAGAGGACATGTTGTTGCTGTTGCCTTTCTCCTGAGACATCTGGGACACTGTTGGATGTACTCTTCAATGTCAGTTGTCATCCTAGGCCAATAAAATCTATCTTTCGCCAAACTAACAGTACGATCTCTTCCTTGGTGTCCAAGGTGGTCGTGAACTCCTTGTAGTGCTTCTCCTCTGTATGCTCTAGGAAGAACGAGCTGCAGCCTCTCTTGATCTTTATACACAGTCCGTCGAAAAAGAGTTCCGGATCTAAGAACGAAGTGTCCATATTCCCTCTGCAGACCTGCTTCTTCAGGACATGTTGGCTTACGGCTTGGTCGTAGACTCTTCTCTATGTCACTTAAAACAAACTTCAACAAGGAATCTTCAAGTTGCTTTTGTCTCCAAGTCTTGATGTCAACTATTGGTGATGTATCCTTGATGGCATTAGGAATCACTTGTTGGGACATACTGATGGAATGGATGTACCCGCTGGCAGTTTCGATATCTTTTAAAGCTCCTATAATTTCTTCTTTCACCTCTATAAATCTATCTTTTACATCGCTGTTGGTATCTCCTAATCTACTTAGGGCGTCAGCATCTCCACTTTTCTTGCCAGGTCTGTACTTGATGGAAAAGTTGTAGTTGGTAAGAGCAGCTAACCAGCGATGGCCTGTGGCATCTAACTTGGCGGTGGTAAGAATGTACGTCAATGGGTTATTATCTGTAAAAACAGTAAAGCTGTTGCTGTAAAGGTATTGATGAAATTTTTCTGTGACAGCCCACTTTAAAGCCAAAAACTCTAGTTTGTGTGCAGGATAGTTCTTTTCGGCTTTAGATAGTCCTCTACTGGCATAACAGATGACTCGTTGCTTATCGTCCTGTTCTTGATAAAGCACAGCTCCTAATCCTTGACCGCTAGCATCCGTGTGTACTGTGAATGGTTTGGTAAAGTCTGCATATCCTAGTATGGGTGGATTTACTAGGCAACTTTTCAGTTTCACAAAGGCGTCTTCTTGTTGTTGTTTCCAATTCCATTCTCTCACAGAGTTCTTGTTCTGCACCTTTCTTCCCCCCTTTTTCTTAGTTGGTCCTCCAACTCCTATCAGCAGATCATTCAAGGGTTTGGCTATGGTTGAAAAATCCTTCACAAAACGCCTGTAGTATCCTACAAACCCAAGAAATCTCCTAAGTTCCTCCACATTGGTTGGCTTAGGCCAAGACTCTACCTTCTCTGTCTTCTGCGGATCAGTACGTATTCCTTCAGCAGACACAATATGTCCTAAATATTTCACTTGCTCTTGAAAGAACTTGCACTTTTTAGGAGCGAGTTTAACACCATGTTGTCGCAATCTGTTAAAAACCAAAGACATACGTTCCAGATGTTCTTCGTAAGTCTTGCTAAATATTATCAGGTCGTCGATGAATATTGCACAGATTTTAAGATTAAGGTCACCTAAACAATCCTCCATTACGCGTTGGTATGTGGCCGGTGAGTTGGACAAACCAAACGGGAGTCGAACGAACTCGTAAAATCCAAGAGGCCCAACAGTAAATGCTGACTTGGCTCTGTCTTCTTCTGTGATAGATACTTGGTGGTAACCGCTCTTCATATCCAACACAGAGAAATATTTGGCACCAACTAAATTGTCCAACATCTCTTCAATCCGTGGTAGAGCATAGGCATCTCGAACAGTACGCTGGTTGAGCATTCTATAATCTACGCACATCCGAAGAGATGAATCCTTCTTTCGCACAAGAACAATCGGTGATGCCCAAGGACTGTGACTTCTACGTATAATGCCACCTTCTAATAAGTCTTTTAGATGTTTTTTGACCTCATCGTACATGGATGGTGGAATTCTTCGATGAGGTTGCTTAAACGGAGTCTCATTTGTAAGCTTGATCTTATGTTCCACTAAATTTACACATCCTATATCAGTATCATGTTGTGAAAAGACTGATGACCAACTACGAAGAAATTCTTTCAACTCTGCTAAACGATCTCCACTAACAGATGACGATGAAAAATCGATCGAATCCATGAAATCTTTCGCAGTAGCTGTGGAACTAGTTGTTATGTTCATTTCCGTAGCACTTGGTTGTTCGAATAAATCAGCTATCTGTAGCTCACACATCACAGAATGCGGGAAAACACGAATTGGAGATAGAGATAAGTTGGAAATTCTCACTATAACTGGTTCCACATTGTCAAAATCTACCTCAAGGAATGCTGGTGTTACTTCCATTGATGATGGTAACATAGATTCTGATGTAGGTTGGAATATAACATGATGTTTACCACTAAGTTGAAAATCACTGATGTTCCCTTTTAAACACATAGATTTGTTGCTGCCTAAAACTAAAGATGATGTTTCTGCACACTTAACAAGTCCAACTCTTCCATCTGTCTTCTTATCCTGAATCTTCATGCATCTAAAAGTGCAACTCCAGGTAGCAGGCATCCCAGTCTGATTTAAATAATCATGACCATGCTTGGCTAACACCTGATTCCGGATAGGTCGCAGAATGTTGGTTCCGATCAAGACTGGAACAGCCTTACCATACGGTGTGTCAGGCACAACAAGAAATAAATTCTTTACAGCAGACAAGTTTAAACTGGGAACTCTTAAAGATAAACAGGCAACACCTAAATATGGTAATCTATGACCTCCAGCACTCTCTATATGAATTATTTCATCCAAGGGTGTTATACAGCATTCGTCTGTTTCTATGAATGACTTGAAGAAAGACTCTGTGATGGTAGATACTGTAGAACCGGTGTCTAACAGTGCTGATGTGTTGTTGTCATTTACTTGAACAGCAGTAACATTACTCTTTCCAATGATCTGTGGGGGACTATTATCAACAGTGTCTCCAGACTGTCCCTCGTCGGAGACACCCAACAGTTTAACTGTGGTGTGTCACAAGTAGAAGTGTGTTGTCTACAACCTTTGGCAACATGGCCAAGTTCACCACATCTGTAACAGGACACACTGTGCTGATGAGTGGGATATGTCGAAACAGGTTGAGTACATGCATCTGACTTAAAGCTGCTCATTTCATTCTGTAAATCCTGAATAGACGATATCAAGTCTGATATGTCCTTCATCAACTCCTTGTCCTCAGCATCTTCAGATGTGTCACCACAATCCATTGTTGATAAAAGTAAAAAAACGCAACCACAATATTCACAACACTATAATCGGATATCAAATCACATATGATTAATCGCATTAATCAAAACAAAAAATAATACGCAAATAAAACAATCAATGCACAGGAGTATGATTCGCAAAATATACACAAAAGTATCACCATCAAAACACAACACACATAAGTGTATATCATGAAAATTATAATCACAATACACCATATATCACAACAAATGGGATAACACAATCCATAAATTGCAATATTACAACACCACAATATCTCGATTCTTGAACGCAATATCCAAATACTATTGTTAACTGACGCAGCTAACAATATATTAAACGCAATAGTATTCACAAAATAATATAATCACAGCAGATATACGCACCAGCCATATCATTATACATCTAGCTCAACAACACCAATATGAAAATTCACTGATCACATCCAAAAGTCAAAGTCAAAAATGAAAACATCAAAACAAACTTGATGTTAAATTACAAAGTACCAACCAACAATCAAAACCAAAACAAATGTCCAAAATACAAGTCCAATATGTGCAACACACTGTGAATGTTATTATGCGTAGATAAGAGGAAATATAGACTGAAAAATAAAGCTGAAAATAAGAGTAAGTGGTTATCTGAAAAGCAAAATCTGAAAAATAAATGAAGTTGCTAGGAAAACAAAACAGAGTAGACATCAAAGAAAAACAAACTGAAATCCAAACACTTAAATTCTTTGATAAACAAAATCAAAGAAAGGCAAAAACCAAAAAAACAATGACCAAAATCCAAACTCAAATCAAAATCAAACTGCAATATGAATACAACCATAGACCTTCAAAACTCAAATTCCAAAACTCGAAAATATTCAAAGTTCCCAATTTGAAAATCAAAATAATTAAATCAAAATAATCAAAGTCAAAATTCAATAGAATAAAGTCTGAAAAATGAAAAACACTGGCATAAAAACAAATCAAAATACTAATTTGAATCAAATGTAATGTATGTCTGTGTTTGTAATGTTATATTTTCTAATGTATCAAAATGATTTATGTAAGATTATGTTGTTCAATTTAGGTGAATAAAATTATAGGTTAATTACGGAATGTTGTCAAAATGTAAACAGGAAGTAAAAAATAAATATGCTTCTGAACTACAGGAAGTAGCTAAATTTAGACAACAGGAAGTTGAAAATGTAAACAAGTTACATGACACCAAAATTCAAATTGCAAAGAAAAAAAAAAATAAAATAAATGACCTACACGACAAGATATAGGATGGTCTATAAATATTATACTAATCATAAGCAAATGATTATTAACTATTCTAACTATTCTACACTTATTTTAATACAAGGATTACCATATATGTATTTTATATATATATATTTATAAAACAAAAAATATGGATATAGAATGGTAATTTTTTTATATCATTTCTAACAGGACTTAAGCACAGTAAATAATATATATAATTCTGTATCAAAATAAATAATTATTACCAACCTTAATCCTTATGATATATCTAATCCACACAGAATCAAAATACACACAAAACATAAAACTACATTCTAAACAAATAGAATATAAAAGTTAATGTCACTGCAATCACAAACGTTGTACCATCGCGTACGCAGGGTGCGTGAGCTCAATGAAAGTGTTGTTGGCTAGCTAGATCTTCAATTGCTGGTACCAGTATCGTTTCAAATGTTGTTATCTTCAATCAGGCACTTAATGTTGTATCTTCAAAAACTTTTATCAGGTACCAAATCTTCAAAAACCTTATCGGGCTCCAAATGTTGAAGGGGGTCAAATGCCGGGGCTAAACGACCACACAAGGGTTCATTTCTTGAAAAATGCTTTATTAATGTAAAAAGAAACCCTGCAAATATACAAATAACAGAATAAATACAATGTATAAAAACAGTATCAAGCATGGTTTAAAAGTAATAACAATAAAATCATATGTCTAATATTACATGTAATTAATACTAATAAGTATGAAATATACTTATTACGCAGCTTAAATAATAATAATACTAATTAATACTAATAACTAGATCTTAGGAATAAAACTAATATTGCTTACCCTAAAGAGGGGTTTTCTAATCACTACCAACTGGTATAAAGGTGAAGTACCTTTAAATGTTGGAACACTGTAAATGAAATATAAATGTGATGTAAATGAATGTATGACTATTTAAAGTGGAATACTTTAAATAATGTTTTAACTATATACTGATGTAATGATGTAATGTTATCCATTTCAAACTATCAACTTATACTTTAAAGAAATTCAACATGGCTGCCGCCTTAAAACAAAGACTTATTACCTAAATATAATAATTAAACATACCTGATAAAATAAACTGTCACTTTACTAAACCAAATACACTGGATTGCGTTTAATTGAAGAAGCTTCAATAACACAATAAAACCTAGAAACTAAATACTGACTGAATTTATGAATCAGAGACTGAAAGTGTCCACTGACTTTCATGAAATCATAAGTAAGAATGTCCTTAGTAACAATGTTAACAAACTAAGAAAACATCAGGTTAAAGTTCAAGATATGGTGAGTGGAACTCACTACAGATCGGACACAGAGTGGATAGTAAAGAACAGTTTAAAGGGATAGTACAACCATTATTAGCTTTTGTGCAGTGCAGATTAAAATGACTAAAACCAACTGACTATATAAATATATTAAAAATATCACTCTGCCACATAATCACCAGTATTACCCAAAACTGCTATGAAATTGCAAATTTGATCCCTTTTCTCCTATTCTAGACCAAAAAGTCACCCCAAAAATGCAGGAAGAGAGGAGAAAAAAAATAAGGGAAAAATTGTCTATTAATAACTCGCACCACTAGCACTAAGAAGTAGCTATCGTGTGTTCTGTACGGATTGGGGAGAGAAACGAAGAGTCTCGTGTGTTTTAAACGTAACTGGGTAAAATTCTAATTAATGCGAGATATCTAAGAGAAAGATGTCAAATCTGCAGATACGGTGTGTTAATTAACAGGGGTGAGAGATTGACTAAGGTTGAGTTAATTATCGCTAGGAGTGAAAATCTGTGCGACAGTGTGTTTTCTGTAATGGGTGTGTTAATTAACGGACGGGTTAAAAACGACTGACAAGGTGTGTATTCTATGCTTGGTGAGTTTTCTCGAAGCCGTGTTATAACTGCAACAAAGGTGATTTATCTTGGGCCAACAGGCTTTATCTGACACGTAGGTGTTAAACATCAACTTTGATAGGAAATCTTTTTGTACCTTGCGATTTCTCGTTCGACCGTGTGTTTCGCGAAAGTCGGTCTTTGTATAAGGTAGGTCTTTCAAACATAGTGAGGCGTAGACTTCTTATAGATGATCAACGTTCCTTCTGTGCGTCTTTTATATTTATTAAAGAATTGTCCAGGTCTATATTGCGTTCCATAGTCGTGCGTGAGTTGCATTTAAAAAGGGGCCGTAATTTGCCGTACGCAAGAAGGCGAACACATAAAATAAAAATAAAATATCGGAGACGCCTGGACCAATTTATGTCCGGACCAAATTCCCTTCTTCCTAATATTTTATTATTAATGCGTCCTGAATTAATACATCGTACGCAACCTGCAACTCATTTGCAATTTATTGGATGCATAGTTTGATCGTCTTTTCTGTGCGCTTTTCTGTATTTATTTATCATTTGCGCAGCCGATATTTTCAAAATCTTCGTCCCCGCTATACCGCACACATCGGCGTGCGTGTAAATGATTAAAAGTCTATAATCACGAAGAGGATGCGAGTCGCGCTAAATGACAGGCCTTACCGTATGCGTCTATCTATTCTTGTTATTACGTCCCGCCTTCATTAACAAAGTAGACGCAGACGTGCTCTTATCTATCTGTTTTGAAAGTACAATTATAAACAAACAATCTCGCAATTAATGATAACCTGTAAGTTTCGTCGTAGTTATATTATATAAATGTATTTCTTACCTGGGTCGTAAAAAGCGATATCCAAGGTAATAGAATTATATCACTATATAACAATAGATAAAGCACATATCAAATAACACTAATCATGTTTAATAATAGGGACTCATATCCGCCTCCAACATGTGGTGCTTTGATTCCATCACACTTTGTGCAACAAGCTTGTCTTTGCATCTTATAGAAAGCATGCCTTTCACACGAAGTGCTCTTTTGATGTCAGACTGAAAGGCGACATTGTTTTCAGATCTCAGACAGAAAGGCGACACTGATGATACTCTGCATCTAGTGCTGGTCTTATTGCAATGACATAAATGAATCTTTCACTTTTCTATCATATCATTTGAAGAAAGCTGGATATGTTATTTAACATGACAATTAATGTGTATACAATTTATTTTGTTTCTCTCTGGAAATTTCGGTTGGTAGGCTACTGGTAGGCCTACCTCAAATGAACAAACAACAAAGCCCAAGCCATTATATTATAATCAGAGAAATGTTCAATTCAAACACACAAGCAAAATAGACAAGACAAACATACAAGCGATACCATTATTTATTGTAATATCCAAAATCTATATATTATGACAATAGTATTGTAATGTGTCGGTGCATAGCCTATATGCAGAATATTAGGTTAAATGGGCGTTTAATCAAGTCTATTTAGCATCGTGTAGAATAGTAAACCTTGTGTCAAGTAAATCGAGTTGTTGAGAACGAACATGTGCGAAAGTGACTGACAGCGTGCTGTTTTCTTCCGCAAACACGCTAAGATTATCTATGTATATGCGGTCATAATTAAATTGTAACGTCTAAATTATCTGCTTTTTTCTTTAATTGGCAGTTGGTTCATGGCATGGGTCGAAGTATTCGCGTCTATACGTATTTACTCTGCTCCAATAATGAATGTCAATTCTTTTCGAAGAGAAATCATTATTTTGATAGTTAACCCGTGTCTTCATACGGCATGTTATATATTATACAAACATGCCTATAGTGTCGGATATTATTATTTCAAATTGCCCTATCACCATTGATGGGAAATGCAAGAATGGGTTAAATAGCGACGATTCTCGGATGAGAATGCTGTCCACCATTTGCTACAAATATATTCTGATTTAAACAAATATGTGATTGAAGTAGGGCCTACATAAAGAATATTTACAATTACAACACTCAACTTGTAATGGATTAGAAAACAAGCCGAAGCTTATATAAATTCCTCTACATATGTTATTATCGGCGCCAAAAAGCTCTAAAAAAGTGATCGATGAGTTTTATTATCAGACTAATTAATTTGAGGTAAATGTTTAACTTGGATTAAAATTATGATTTGCCATGTTTGTAAATTATTATTTGACATATTGCTATATATTTTTCATGTTCATATTGTATGCTGTCCTCAATGGATGTTTTGATGCAATAAAATCATATCTTATCTTATCTATATTGGAAATATGCGAAAATGTGATGCCTTTGGTTGTTTCCTGTTCGATTTGTTAAATTATAAAACGTATTTCCACGTCATATTACTACACCTACTGTCATCAAAGTAGGGATGTGCGCTTCACTGAACACCAACTTGGATCAGCGTTGACCTAGATGTTATATAACAACTGTAAAATTTACTGCCAATTGCCAGACTTTATTGGGGGTAATTAAATTAATTTGATCACTGCAGCTCAACAATTGTAGTGAATGTGTATTATAAGCCTGCTGCCAATTTTATCTTTGTTAAGATTTTGAAAAAAATGGCACAGATATACTTTATTTATCATAATTTTCTTGAATGAACCATGGTTTATTAAGATTCGAAATGTGACTGCAAATTAATGTTAGGCCTATATAGAATAGATGTGATATGTATCCTATTTCAAACCGTTATTTGTCAAACGAGCAATTAATTACAGCAAAGGTGTATTAGAATTTATTGTTCTGAAATAGTTTTCTTTGTCAAATATATTAATTAAGCTGTTGAAGATTGTTATAATGACGTGGGACTCAATTTAGCATAATACGTAACCGGAAATATTGCAGATATAGCTATTTAAGTTTAAAACCAAGACTTTTTAATAATTTACACGCCCATGTGTACGGCATAGCGGGGACCAAGATCTAGATAATATCGGCGGCGCAAATGATCTATAAATACAGAAAACCACACAAAAAAGACGATCAACATATAGGCCTACTATGCATCCAATAAATTGAAAATGAGTTGCAGGTTGCGTACGATATGTATTAATTCAGGACGCATTAATAATAAAATATTAGGAAGAAAGGAATATGGTCCGGACATAAATTGGTCCAGGCGTCTCGATATTTTTTTTATATTCTATGTGTTCGCCTTCTTGCGTACGGCGAATTACGGTCCCTTTTTAAATGCAACTCACGCACGACTATGCAACGCCGTATAGACCTGGACAATTCTTTAATAAATATACAAGACGCACAGAAGGAACGTTGATCATCTATAAGAAGTCTACGCCTCACTCTGTGTTTAAAGACCTATCCTATACAAAGACAGACTTTCGCGAAACACTTGAGCTTCGTCTACACTAGGCTAGTAAAAGCCGGCTTTTTCAAAACCCGGCTTTTTCAAGTGTAGCGTCTACACTGACTGAAGTTTTGTAACGGTAAAAGACGATGAACACCGACCTTCGTTATTTGTGCCAATGTTATGAATGTACGAAAGTTCGGGAAGGATGACATCCGGGTACCCGATAAAACCGGGTTTTTACCGTCTACACACACAAAATTGCCGTTTTTTTGAAAAAGCCGGCTTTTTGATTTGAAAAATCCCTCAATTATTGCCGGATTTTAAAAAGCCGGCTTTTCCGATTGAGAAATTGAAAAAGCCGGCTTTTAGGAAAAAACCGGCATTTAAAAGGCTTGTGTAGACGGTGAATGCTGCTAGTACGTAGCTATAGTCGAACGAGAAATCGCACGGTACAAAAAGATTTCCTATCAAAGTTGATATTTAACACCTACGTGTCAGATAAAGCCTGTTGGCCCAAGATAAATCACCTTTGTTGCAGTTATAACACGGCTTCGAGAAAACTCACCAAGCATAGAATACACACCTTGTCAGTCGTTTTTAACCCGTCCGTTAATTAACACATCCAGTACAGAAAACACACTGTCGCACAGATTTTCACTCCTAGCGATAATTAACTCAACCTTAGTCAATCTCTCACCCCTGTTAATTAACACACCGTATCTGCAGATTTGACATCTTTCTATTAGATATCTCGCATTAATTAGAATTTTACCCAGTTACGTTTAAAACACACGAGACTCTTCGTTTCCCTCCCCAATCCGTACAGAACACACCATAGCTACTTCTTAGTGTAGGCAAATATCATGAAAACTAGGCAAATAATTACTAGTCTTTGTCCGTCCTTAAACCTACACTTATCGCCCCTGCTTACTCTTCCGTCTTTATTGTAGAAGTTTTGAACGGTATCATGGGGAGACTCGATCTTCACGTATTTTATATATTATTATATTTCTTCAACCTCACTGGTTCATCAAGTCTATGTTTTGAAAATGGCGTCGAAATTAAAATATGACAGTTTGCCGGTGGGATTAAAGAAAATGTCTCGTCCCGTCATTAGCTCTGACATTATGGGGAATAGAAATGTTGAAATACGACCCGTTGGCGCATGGGTGCAGCAAGCAACTGTTGGTGGATACACAAGAGAACCGAATGCAATAGTAAGTTTGTGTTGTGTTTGCAAAAATCTCTCCTCAGAGTCAGACAGTCTGAGTACTCAGTCACAGTGTCGAACAAGTCGAAACAAGTTTTCCCGATGACATTTTACTAATCCCAGTCTTTCGTTTGATTACAGCTAATCCCACTATACCCACTAAACACTGCTCTGTATCTGTAGTGGTAAGAGTAGAATCCTGTTTAGGCTTTTATACACTGCTGTAATGTAATGGAAGCCGATTTCTCTTCCAAATTATGACTGGTCAATAGTCCGATTAACAACCAAAACTGCGTAACAATAATCTTAACAATATAATCTAAAACAGAGCTCCAAATTTGACAAAATATGTTGACATTAATTTCATCAATGCAATAACTATCACAGTAACCTATTCATAAATTAAAATGAAGTATTACGGTACTGAGGAATACCTCTAAAAATAAAAAGTGTGTTTTCAAATTTTTCTTAAATAACGTCAACGATGAAGTAGCAGATTATTTATCAGTGAGGCTGATGAGGCTGCACCCTCAGGCCCAAAGATTTTGTAAAAAAAAAATTGTTTTAGATTTGTCTGATACGATTAAAAACGCATACAATGAATGTTAGGGGTGGGGTTTAGGCCCAACAGGAATCAACATAGGCCTTGACCCGAAATTAATTAGGCCCGTGCAACTAAATAGGCCCTCTAGCAACTGTCGCCTCAGGCCTTGGTGGAGCTTAATCCGCCACTGACGTTGAACATGACATGTTTTAATATTTTGAGGTAGTTTGTATTACCGAACGAGAATAAGGAATAAGTTTGTAAAAGGGTCTGATAAATAAGCATTATATCAATACTTTGTTAAAGTGCACATAAGACGACAAATTGAAACTCAGCGTAGTGATGGACAGTGGTTATTATATACACATTACGGAAAGTTAACATCAATCTGATTAAAAATAAATCAGCTATCTTCACTCAAAGTCGCAAATATAGACCTCCCGTAAAAACGACTTGGCCAATTATCGAAAACCCTCTTAATCCCCTCAGTCCCTAGTGACGTCACAGTGTACAAATGCATATTCGGAATGTTTATTCCTTAATTACCTATATACAGTCGGTGTGTGTATTCATTAACGCTTGACCGATTCCTTAATCCTTGACTACGGAATAATTTGTTTTACTAAATGCCATTCAAAGAATAAAGAATAAATTTGTTTCGTAATTTAGAATTTGTTTTATAAAGCCGGTTGCTGTAGCCATATTCCCCACGTCTTTTTAATCAGAATAAGCACACCGTAAACCAAAAATGTAGCTTTCATGGGACCGGTTATCGTCCAGATTTTACGAAAAAAGGAAATAAACTTACCTTACCACCCAGAATCTAATACACGTATCCAGTTAATAGATTGCCGTCTAGAATATGTTAAATGCCGCCAAGATTTATCAAAAACCGCCCAGTTTGTGTGCTACCGTGTAGATTAAAAAACACCGTTTTGTTATCGGTCGTCCATTTCACGACCGTTCAGTTTCTCTGGGTGATTTTAAAAATGAACACTACCATTTAGATTTGAAGGAGTTTATTTTTAGACAAGACATTTATTTTCCCGGACGTTGTGGAGAAATGAACAGTGTTTAAAAGATTTTACGTCAAATTACCACTTGGTCATCGTTTTATTCTTTCTGTTATTCATATCCCATTACCTCGTGCACCAACAACGATAATTAATTTTTCATGGGGTAGGACCATCTAAACGCGGAAAAATTTACAGTAGCTATTGGCTAACAGCATGTAGGAAAGGCGGGGAAATATCACACGGGTTACGTATGACTGAAATGAAAGATGAAAGCGAGGATTTCCCTTTCATGTCACATGATTCCAATAAGAATTGAGAGAAATAATTTAGTGATTTGTATCAAAAAAAATAATAACTTATAAACTTATAATATAGAACATAGTTTATTAATATTACTATAATCTCTACTTCATTCATTAATGATTCGGCATTACACGAAGTTCATTATAAATGGAGTATATTTGTGATTGCGTAGGAACCGTGACCCAAATTTATTACTTCAAAAAGACGTTCTCCGAGGTAAAATAGTACCACGCGTTTAACGACTAATAAAGACATATATCTACGTAGATCATCATGCAATTCGAGACATTTTAATGTGTATTTTTTATATACACCATCATCGGGCTCTCTGATTGGTCAATCTCTTTACGGTGATTGACAGGTCGGAACAATGATATTAACAGATCAAAGAATAAAATTGCACGTAGCCACAAATACTAGGTCAGTATTAAAGCAAAGCATGCAGTGTCCACCTTACAACATATTTCATTGATTTATGATTTATTTTATAATATATTACACAGTGTAGACCACAATGTGTTACGATTCGCATTTTGGTATTCTAAATTGATTCTTATACGGATTTCTAAAATTTGGAACCTTTTAGTTCCATTTCGTGTACGGAAATTAAATCAACGATTAGTTTTTAAATTATTTATGATGCCGAAACAATATCAATCTAATTTGTCTTATCTAAAAGGGCTCTGGCGCAATTTAACTAATTACTGGGTAAATAAAGTATGTATTCACTTGTCGCTATATTATTTTAATTAAAGTGCCGAAATAATATCAATCTAATTTGTCTTATCTAAAAGTGACCTCGGCGCTATTTATAGTTGATTATTTAATTATTAGGCGTTCAGTCCGAGATGTATTTTGGCGAGTGATTTAGATGGCAATATGTAGCCTACTTGTAAAATAAACCATGTCTGTCATCATAAACTAATCTTATCACAAACATTTATCCATCGAATAATTTATATTCAGATTTCATATCAAGTCAATTAAATATTGTCTAAATATATTTTATTACAAAAAACATCGATGAACTGATCTAATATCTAAAATCGTATCGGCAATTAAATAACAATACGATTATACAGCGAGGAACTAATCTCGTTTGTTACCGGTAATCACCAAAAATCAACGAGTAAAACTTATTTATTCCATTTAAATTTTGATTTGTGTACGATTCAAGTATTAGTTGTGGACGACTTAACCAATCAGTTGTTGTGTACGACTCTATTCAAGTATTAATTGTTTTGGACGACACCACCAATGCCTTGTGGACGACTTCGCTGTGGACGACTTCGCTTGTAGACGACTTGACTGGCACCCGGCCGGTATATGTTGCTGTCAATATCTGATATCGGTAAAACTTAATCTACACGGTAACACAAACTTGGCGGTTTTTAATGAATGCTGGCGGCATTTAACACACTCTAGACGGCAATCTATTGACTGGACAAATGTATTAGATTCTGGATGGTAAAGGTAGTATCTTTGCTTTTTTCGTAATATCTGGACGATACCCGGTCCCTCATAGTGATAATTACGAGCTAATGATTACCGACAATACACACTTTTAACTGGTGGTGTTGTGTATACAGTGATATATTATACAGGCAGTGATATATTGGATAGATAATGTGTATACTATGTGTAGCGCCTGTGACGTCATCAGCCAATCAACCGGATTAAGGTCGTTTATGAACATTTGAAAACCGTTTTTGGCTGTCCCATACTAAAACGTAAATAGCTCAGTTAATTTTAATCAGATTGATTTGAACTTTCCGTAATATGGATTGAGTAATCATTGTTTATTATATTATGTAATAGGAAATTATGATCTTATGTGCTCTTTAAGGCATCAGCTAGAGAAGAAGAAGAAAGAATCAGTAATATTCAGAAGGACAAACAAAAGAGAATTCGACAATTTCACGAAGATGTAAAGCGTAGAGTAAAGACAATGGATCGAATAAGAAAACAGCAAGAAATGGATCAAAATATCCAAGATGTAAGTACAGTACTTTTCAGATGTAGTCAAGTTTTGTATCCCTTTTCGGCCACAGTTAGCTGAGTGGGTAAGGCGATGGCTTATTAAACACCATGGTTTCCTCTTGTCAGTGGGTAAGGAGCTGGGATAATAAACATCATGCACTGGAACATTGGTCTCGTTTATCTTTGCGTAAATAGCACTAATTTTTCTTCTGTGTGGAATTAATCACAACTATAGTTTAATTTCGGCTCATGGTATTCATTTTGTACTTGAAATGAATCAAATTTAAATCATACAGTGTTTAATTTTGATTACTAAGTGAAGTGTCTAATTAATTAACTATTGTTTAGTTTGTCGACATGTGTAATGGTGTTGGATTGTAAGCTTCCTGCTTAGTTATCATGACTGTTCAATAATTAGTTGAACTGTTCAATTCCCGCCATGTCATTCAGGACAGGGCCGTCGGCCAAGAAATAGTGATGAGTTGTTTGGATGGGAAAAAAACTGAGGTCCCATGTACATGTTGATAAACATACTATGCGTGTAAAGAAACCATTGCAGTTGGAATTCAATGAAGGTGAGAAGGAATAAGCCTGTCTTCATTATCCTAGTTAGTGCAGAAAAAGTGGCTGTTAAACCCCATTTCATTTCATTTGTATGACTTTAAATTGTAGGCACAGTTTGTGAAAACAATTTCTTACTTTTTTCTTTGAAATGCATTTAGTTATTCTTGAAACATGTTAATTATAGACAAATTTAATTGTTCTCCGTTTCCGGATGAGTTCAAGAATTAAATTAAACTGTTCTGTTATAGCTCGAAGAAGAAAGACTGATATTCAAACGCAGTGTTCAAGTGGGCAACAGAACATGTAAAGGCAATAAGAAAAACAACTGTACCGTGAGGAAAAATGAAGACCATTCTATTCAACAAGACACTGGTGGCAGTAAATCAAGGAAGGGTAGGTAATATATAATATAAATACATGTGGACAACAGAGAAAAACTTTGAAGATTCATTATGGGAGATTAGGTAAAGAGCTAGCAGTTCTCACTATAATATTTAAATACTAGATACTGTAAAGTGAATTTGCTGAAAATTTCAGTCGAACTGATCCACTCTGAACAAGATTTTAGCGATTAAATTTTCTGCCTAGCATTGATATTCGTTACTTAAGTCGGTACGATACATGTAGAAAACATAGTCTCGATTATCCATTTCATGATTAAATTATGAATGAAAGCTGGGCAGCATAAAGGATCCTAATCTTGTAAATATCGCCGACAAGCATTGACATCGAAAGTTAATTAATAAGAATAATAATAATGTATAATTTATTTGTACCAGGTTCATCAAGATTAAAGAAAAAAGATGAATCAACAGATTTGATATTTACAGATCAAACTAATCAGGTATGAATTAAAATTACACAATTTGAATTTCAAAATAAAATGGGGTTTAAAGTCCTACTTTTCTGTAATACTAGCTCGACTAATGAAAATGGGCTTACGTCATTCAGTTGGGGATGAGTGAAATTTGGCCCAGACAGCGACACTACAACCTACTCTTATTTCGAAGTCCAACTGTCAACGGAACCTTGGTTGATATGACTAGTCCTCTATCCTGCACACCATTGAGTGGGGTGGAGGTGGTTGAGTAAGGGATACAATGCCAGGAAATCTTAAGGAATATATAAATTTTGAGTTACCACCACCAGCGTTTTAGTATAACAACGGTGCAAAGTTTAGTAACTTGACCACAGAACTGATTGAATCTTGTTTTCAAATGTTGTACCCGTTTTTAAACAAACTGGTGTTTTGGAAATGAAATGGGTGTTAACGTCCTACTGTTCTGTTTCCAACTTTGCTACGTCATACAGTGTGCTTTGAGGGAAATTTTGCCCGGATAGTGGCACTACAGCCTACTCTTATATCAAACTCCAACTGTCAATGGATCTTTTACTTGCATGTCAATGTGTACACGGGATCTCGTTTTTTCGTCCCTTCCGTAGCGACTAGACAACTGTACTTGTGTGGCTAAGTGATGTAATATGGGTGTTGTACATTATAATAAAATGTTGCCCATTTGGCACGATTTCAATCTATCTTAATTAAATTACAACTTACTGTTAAGGTCTCTTTTTTGTATCATTCCAAAGACTAGACTTCGTTCAACAGAGCTCATGTAGCCATAAAAATGCAATGTTACAATGAATGAATGAATGAAATGGGGTTTAACGTCCTACTGTTATGCACTTAACCTGAGCTAATTGAAGACGGGCATACGCCAGACAGTGTGCTATGAGGGAAATTTTGCCCGGGCAGTGGCGCTACTGCCTACTCTTATATCAAATTCCATCTGCCAAGGGATCTTTTACGTGTACTCCAATGTGTACACGGGACATCGGTTTTTCATCCCATCCGAACGACTAGGCAGCTGTCCTTGTCAGGCCCTTCTTCTGCATCACTGACAAGGGGAAATCATGTCAGAAAATCGAGATGAACTTTCTCGGCCAATGCAGGGATCGAACACCCGACCTCCAGGCTAGCGAACCAGTGCCTTTATCCACCGTGTTACAAGCTTAAGTATGTGTAATATTTGTTATTTTTGACTATAGATACATCAGTTTACAAGTGAAGCTAGACGAAAATTAGGATGTAAAAAAACGCTGGAGGAAGAAGAAGAAGAGATAACAGGATGTTCCCGTCCTAAACCAAGAGATGTAAGATTTAACCTTATTGATAACAAAATTATCTTAGTACATTTGAATATTGACATCTTGTAGTGAAATGAAATGAAATGGGGTTTAACATCCTACTGTTCTGCTCCCAACTGGTCTAATTAAGACAGGCATACAGTGTGCTGTGAGGGAAATTTTGCAGTGGCACTGCGACCTACATGTACTCTCATATTGAATTCCAACTGTCAAGGGATTTTTTACGTGCAAGCCAATGTGTTCATGGGACCTCAGTTTTTTGGCCAATCCAAACTGCTAGACAGTTGTCCTTGTCAGGCCCTCCCTCCAGCATCACTGTCAAGGGGGAACCATGCTGGAAAACCTGGTTGAACTTTCTCAGCCAATGCAAGGATTGATTAGCCACCGTGCCCCCGCCCCCAACATCTTGAAGATAGCTAGAGAACAGTGATATATATTTCTTACTGTTCAACCAGTGGTTAGTCCGAAACCACTGTTCCTAACATCACCTCAAACCACCTGAATTATGTGATGGGTTCCAACCTCGTGGGTTTTGTCTCCGGGTTCCACCAAATGCTAAAGAACACTACGCGCAAGCGAATTATTGAAATAAAATTGAACCATATGTTAGTTTGTGTCAAGTGGACTAAAACTCTCTCTTACTCTCTTTGTAAACTACTGGGAAAGGGGGGCACCACAGCTGTCACTAACATGATACAAGTTATTTTGGGCAAATGTGCGTGATGTATCAGAAAGGCTGTGATTGAGTCACCTGGCGTGGTTTCGAATCCCCGTTTGTACATGATAAGGAGTAGGGTTTCCTCCCACTACTAAAGACCCCTACACACAAGCGAATTATGGAACTAAAATTAAACCATATGTTAGTCCCAAAATGACCTAGTTTGTGTCGAGTGGACATTAAACCCCTCTCTCTCTCTGCTTGTTACAAAACATGGGGGTCACGGTGGCTAAGTGGATAAGGTGCTTGTTTTCTAGCCTGGAGGTCCGGTGTTCGATCCCTGCATTGGCTGAGAAAGTTCATCTCGATTTTCCGACGTGATTTCCCCTTGTCAGTGATGCAGAAGGAGGGCCTGACAAGGACAGCTGCCTAGTCGTTCGGATGGGACGAAAAAACCGAGGTCCCCGTGTACACATTGGAGTGCACGTAAAAGATCCCTTGGCAGTTGGAATTCGATATAAGAGTAGGCTGTAGCGCCGCTGCCCGGGCAAAATTTCCCTCATAGCACACTGTATGGCGTATGCCCGTCTTCAATTAGCTCAGGTTAAGTGCATAACAGTAGGACGTTAAACCCCATTTCAGTCAGTTACAAAACATTGCTAGTTACAGACAATCCACCAGAAGGGTTTAATTGAACCCCTTTCAAACCTAAATATAATGGTTGGTTGTTGTGTTTATAGCCATCTCCACAACGACCATTACGAGATACACTGGGTCTGACTATATTAACAACAGACCACAGACAGATACCTGATATTGGTTGGGATGAGGAGATTAACGAAGGAGAGGAGGAGGAAAATTTACAAGATGGTGATGATCAGGAGGAGATAACTACAGAAACAAGACAAATTAAATCAGTCCATTTTAAAACATCACCGGAATATCAAATTGAAAACACATTTATACAACCAGGTAATTCTACTTTCATTTTAAGGGGGGTGGCTCCAATTCAATAAGAAAATATTTGTTTTTTAAATTGCACTATGAACAATTAAAGCTAATGCTCTGAAATTTTCAAGACTTTATCGTTATCACACAAGTTTTTTAAAAATTTGCATTTCGGAACCTGGACCAGGCCCATTCCCCATAATCAAGGATGGTCACCCCATGCCGTTGAGGAAAAGCGTAAAAAAAAACTGCTTGATAAAATATAGATTGTTATATATCCTAGTAAAGCTAAAAGACCAAGGAACATAATTATCTATATTTGAATGTCATAAGTTGTAGTAGAAACAAGTAATTAAAATAAATGTTAAATTTATTTAATATTTTCTCATTGAATTGGAGCCGTCCCCCTTACTTCAATATGAGGGGTTCAGTTGGTGGGTGGTTGGCAGGGCCGTCTCTAGCGGGGGTGAAGGGAGTACATTGCACCCCCAGAAAAATATGGCCCCACCCCACCTTTCAATTATCGAATAATACATTTGATAATGATCACATAGCGATGCTCTTAAGGCACTGATTAGTCTGTCTTTTTAAATGGCACCCACACGCCAATGGGTAACTTGGACATTATTTTGGCGCCCCACCACTCTGCTGCACCCCAACTTTTAAAGCCCTACATATGACCCTGGTGGTTGGCTATAGGCTTAAATTAAAAAAACATAGTAGAACATATAGATAGAAAAGTATTTATCGAGTGGTTATTTCCATTAAAAGTGTGACAATTTAAGTATATATGGTAAGTAGAAATATCCAATCTTACTAGAAAAATACTGGATTCCCTGAAAAACGTCAAAGGTTGTACACAGAGATTGGGCGCTTGATGTACATGTTGATAAACTTTATGAAGAGTTAGGCATACAACACTTTCTGAGATCAAAATCACAGAAAAAGACATGGGCAATAGATAATCCTAGAATTTAATTAGGCTTCGGTATTTATGATAGCGAATAAAGACAAAACGGTCTTGTGTATGCAATGAATTCTCCTCTGACTTCTCACTCGTTGCTAGGTAGTTTGTCAAAAATGACCACTTTTAATAGATTTATTTATAGCAGGGGTATTCCCTCGTTTAAACAGTGTTTTGAGAAGGATTTGAAGCAATATTTTGATAGATTAATTAGTTTGAATATGTTTTTAGTCCAAATACTTATCTTTAACGTACCATAATGATATTATTGTATCTTAGTTCACAGATCTAGAGTAAAACCATATATATATATAACATTATTGTATATTAGTTCACAGATCTTATCTAGAGTTAAACCATCAGCTAAAGTACCGTGTATATATAATGGTGTTATTGTATATTAGTTCACAGATCTAGAGTTAAACCATCAGAAAGATGTGTATGTAATGGTGTTATTGTATCTTAGTTCACAGATCTAGAGTGAAACCATTAGTTAAAGTACCATGTATTTATAAAACAGTGTTATTGTATCTAAGTTCACAGATCTAGAGTGAAACCATTAGTTAAAGTACCGTGTATATATATAACAGTGTTATTGTATCTAAGTTCACAGATCTAGAGTTAAACCATTAGTTAAAGTACCATATAATGCGATTATTGTATCTTAGTGCACAGATCTAGAGTTAAACCATCAGAAAGATGTGTATGTAATGGTGTTATTGTATCTAAGTTCACAGATCTAGAGTGAAACCATCAGTTAAAGTACCATGTATATATAATGGTGTTATTGTATCTAAGTTCACAGATCTAGAGTGAAATTATCAGTGAAAGTACCATGTATATATAATGTTGTTATTGTATCTTAAGTTCACAGATCTAGAGTAAAACCATCAGTTAAAGTACCGTGTATATATACTGGTGTTATTGTATCTTAGTTCACAGATCTAGAGTGAAACCATCAGTTAAAGTACCATGTATATATACTGGTGTTATTAAAGAAGAAGAGAAGAGAAGGAAGAAATGTCATCAAGCTATGTATAGGAAGATGTTTATGGATGTGGAGAGAGAACAGGTTAAAGAGAATATCAGGAAAAGAGAGCATAAAAAGAAAATTCACTTGTAAGTACAGTTCGAATATATTACAGTTCACATTTCTTTAATTTCACATTTCCACTCCTCCAGATGTTTTAATAGCATTTAAATCTGTTCTTTGGAACCTTTCCAACTCATGAGTGGGTTTTCTCCCGGTCCTCTGGTTTTCTCCCAATGCTAAAGACCCCTACGCGCAATTGAATTATTGAAATTAAATTAAATCATGTTAGTCCCGAAATGACCTAGTTTGTGGCGAGTGGACTATTACCCCGATTTCTCTCTCCCTCTTTTGAACCTTAGGTAGACGAAATTGGCTCTAAAAGTATACATTAAGCATACAGTGTGCTATGAGGAAAATTTTGCCTGGGCAGTGGCACTATGGCCTACTTTTATATCAAATTCCAACTGCCAAGGGATTTTTTTTACGTGCATGCCAATGTATACACGGTGCTACTGATGCTTTATACATAGTGCCTTGGTTTCCGTCGGATCTGAAGACTAGGATTAAAATTTCCCTTCATTGCTGAGTAATTTTGCTAGCCTAAAGTCCTAGGGCAGTATAGTCCGCCTCCCCCCCCCCCTCAAAAGGCTTCTGCCGGCCCAGATACCAACAAGTGTTCTAGAGAATAGAATTTACCCTTGGCTTTAGTTAAACCCCATATCCTGTTATTCATACAATATTTCATAAAAAATGTATTTGCGTTTTAAATAATCTCGGTCAAATAGTACTACAGAGTTCTTCAGTAATTGCTAACGCGCCTCGATCAACTCCAGAACAATCTACCAACGAAACCAGTGATACAGGAAATTTCACAAAATATTTTGAAACTTTAAAAATATTTTGTAAAATTTGCTATACACGTATACATGTATGGTGTTATTAAAATTTTGTTTGTAGATTAAAGAAAGAAAAGGAGTTAGAGCGAAAGGAAGAGGAAGAACAAGCCCTGCGATTGGTTGAACCAAGAGACCCTGTCACAGGGGAGACAACTGCTGAAACGATGTTAAGAGACAGACTTGAGGAGACCCAGATTAAAGATGTGATAGAACAACACGAACAGCAGAGACGCAAAATAAAAGAAACAGAAAGGTGAGGGTTGTTAATAAGGGATCTTAATCAGCTGTTTTTTGTCGGCTTTACCAAATTGATCTTTAATCTAGCCGGTTCGTAAAACAATGAACCAGACACTATGGTATCATTAATCAATCAACTTTCGCCCGATAACAAAGAGTTAATTATTACTCGGCAACTAAGAAAGTTGTGATATTATTGGTTTGGGTCTGCAAGTTACCCTTTTCATCCCACCATTCCTTCCCTGTGCTGCATGACTGAATGGGGGTTAGCATGTGCGCGTTGTATCATAAAGCTTGTCATTGAGTCATCTGGTATGGTTTCTAATCCCCGCTTGTACGTGGCAAGGAGAAGGGTTGCCTGTCCAACCTCGTGGGTTTTCTCTGGTTTCCTCCAACTGCTAAAGACCCCTACTTGCCAGCGAATTATTGAAATAAAATTAAACCATATATTGGTCCTGAAATTACCTAGTTTGTGTCAAGTGGACATTAACCCAATTTCTATCTCTCTCCTTAAAATTGTGTTTTATTTTTATCCAGATATTTAGAAGCATTACAGCATAATTTACGTTGTAAGATTGAGAAGAAAGGGATTATATTACCCCCACTGTGTTGCTGTGCTGAAACTGCTTGGGACACTAATCCAGACACATGTGCTAATAACTGTGTTTTCTACAAAAATCCTAAAGGTAGGAGCAGTTCTCGTTTAAATTGGGAAAATACATGCCAATCTGATTGAAATACAGATCTATATGTTAAAAAAAACTGTGGTCCCGTCTAAGCGTGCACATTAGAAATCCCTTGACAAATAGGATATGACAAAAAGAAGGTGACAATTTTGCTGTCCAGACAAATTCCCTATTCCCATCTTTATTAAAAAAATTAGGACATAAAACAACATTTCTTAATTTCATTTGGGTTTGATCCCGGTGTTGGTTGAGAAAGTTCATCAGGATTTTCCGGCTTGGTTTTCTCTTGTCAGTCATTAACCAAGGTTCCATGTACACATTGGCGTGGACGTAACAGATCCATTGGCAGTTGGAATTCGATATTAGAGTAGTTTGTAGCACTGCTGCCTGGACAAAATTTATCCTATAGCGCACACTATATGGCATATGCACGTCTTCATTAGTACAATTGGAGCAGAACAGTAGGACGTTAAACACGATTTTATTTTGATTTAGTTTTAACTTTTTATCTTTCAGCTTATGCGAAAGCGTTACATTCCCTACTGGTGTCATGTCAAGTTACCTGATAATAGAAGTCTTACAGTTTTATTGTGTCCAGTAGACCAATCCGATGATAAAAGTTTTATTGTGTAAAATTTAAACAAAAATTAGTCCAGATTTTACAATTTATTTATTAACAATACCAATTGAGATATATTTCCCAGGTAAACTCCACAGACCAAATCTAAATAAACAATAAAAAAAACAGGACATTGTGCGATAAAATACATCGCTCAGTAATTGTCGAGGGTTGATCCAGAGACCATAGATAAGGAGCAACTCACCGGAAAATTTCAAAAACAAGAAGCTTGGAAATGCTATTTCCAGTGATCTGAGACAAGAATCCGGTTCTAAAATAATGTGACTTTTTCCTTTAGAAATCCCGACCCCCCCCACCTCTACTAGATCCACCCTGTGTATTTCCAGTTTAATGACTAAATGCCATTGAAGTAAATACTAGGCCCATGTTTTTACTCAAATTTTTAGAATTTTAGAAACTTTTATTGGATGAACTAGTCACGCTATAAACAAAGAAAAAATTGCTTATAACTTTTTATGTTACGTTTTAGTATCTCTCCATCTATTCATGGTCTAAACTTTTTAACAGTGTTAGTAATTCCTCTCCATTCATTCATTCATGGACTTGAAATCTTAAAGTTTTAGTATTTCATGAGCATTTTCACTCTATCCATCCATAAGTTTTAACAAAGTTTTAGTATTTCTTTAGCATTTTCTCTCTGCCCATCGATTCATTCATGGTATATAATTTTTATCAAAGTTTTCGAATTCCATTTCTAGTCACAAGTCTCATTGTCTTGGCAGATTCCGGTCCTCTACATCTAGCCTCAACTGTATGACGGTAAGTGATATGTACCTATATGCACTGGTTTACTTATTAGGAAAACTTGCTGCTTTTACAAAGGCGTTCTCACAATTGCTTCATTCGAAGAGTGTGTAGAATTTGCAGTGCAATCTTGTCCTTGTCTAAAGAAAATCAGATAAACTTGAAAGAATAATAGCTTCAGACTTTGTATGATAAAACATTCTTCAAATGCTTTGTCACGGACAACGCTGTTGATAATCTGGGAACTTGAAAGTAGTTCCTATGGCGGACTTAGTCACACAGCTGAGGCTAGATGTAGGGTACTGGAATCTGCGGAAGTTTGCCGAATGAATTCTCATTGTATATTTTCATCATATATATTCATCGTTTTACTGGGAAACAAAGTAGTGCAGCTTTACGGTTGTACTAAAAATTTTGGACATGTATATTTGTATGTAGATTAAACTATTGTTTTTTTGCTGTATTTAAAAATAACTTAAAATATATTGTTGGGTTTTGTTACCATATTGTTAGTGTTTTATTATTGAAACTATATTCAAGACCCGTCACGCAAACGAATTATTGAAATTAAATTAAACCATGCGTTACTCCTGAAATATCCTGGTTTGTGTCAAGTGGATGTTAAAACTCAATTTATCTCTCTCTTTAAATCAAACTACATGTACTATGGTTGGACAAAATGGAGTAGAAAAGGCTACTGCTGTATACCAGAGTAGATAAATATTGATATAAATATTCTGTCATCTAGGTGCGAACTCATCTCAGCTAAATAAAACAATAGCAGTAGACAACAGACAACTATATATATGACCGCATATTAAAATATAATTTGTTCACTGCAGACACAGGAGTGATGACATCAACCCTTGTTCTATTAGCACGAAGGGGGATGGGTAGCCAAATGATTCAACACATACGCTTTAGATCATAAGATCTCTCGATGAGTCACATGGCATGGCTTCGATTCCCTTCTTGTACGTGACAAAGAGTAGGATCACATGTCTAACCTTGTGGGAGCCCCCCCCCCCCCGTTTCCTCTAACTGCTCAAGACCCCAGACACACAAGCAAATTAATAAAAATTAAAATAAACCATGTTAGTTCCAAAATGATTTAGTTTGTGTTGAACCCAATTTCTCTCTCTATTGGTACGATGGGTAACTAGTATGTCACATGATAAAAGGAATCACGATGCTTATTAACACGAGAAGCTTGCCTAAATATTCTTACATAATATGGTTTATATGAGTAGTGAACAGGGGTTTGATCATGAGTGGCTGAATGCTTAAAAGGTGCGCGTTGCATCATAAGGTCTTATTGAGTCAAGTGATGTGGTTTTTTGATTACCTGCTTGTACGTACCATAGTAGAGTCGCCCGTCCAACTTCATTGGGTTTTCCCCCACTGCCTGCTACAGACCCCTACGTGCAAGGGGATTATTGAAATAAAATTGAATCCTATGTTAGTCCCGAAATGACCTAGTTTGCGTCCAGTGGACTTCAAACCCCATTTTTCGCTCTTTTAACTGACTTGCATGTTCATGTACAACAACCCTTGACAGTTTGAATTCAAAAGCGTTGATGCAGAAAAGTAGGACATTAACCCTGTTTCATTTCGAAGAAAGTACACAACTAATCAAGGCTATAAATAAGTTATAAGAATTAACTCCCCTGTTAAAATCATTTCAACTTCATGACATGAATTATTTATTCTTTTAAAATAATCTGGATAAAATACTATATACAATGTTTAACCAATAGCAATAACGACAATATTCCAACAACTAACGAATTGCAACCTATCTAAATACTCATGACTTATCTCATTAATACTACTTTAGCAGTGGACACACAATAGCCTAATGATTCGGACCAATCAATTGGCGCCAAAATTTGCCAGGTGTGTCCACTGTCATTCGGCCAAATGATTCTGCGTGAATAACGACAATATTCCAACAACTAACGAATTGCCACCTATCTAAATACTCATGACCTATCTCATTAATACTACTTTAGCAGTGGACACACAATAGCCAAATGATTCGGACCAATCAATTTGCGTCAAAATTTGCAGGTGTGTCCACTGTCATTCGGCCAAATGATTCTGCGTGAATCAAACAAGTTTGATATATTCACCTGATTGTAGGATTCATTAGCCAATCACCACTCATATCAAGAAGTCATGTGATTGTTTTGCAGACATGGCCGCTACCATGTTTAATCACGCGACGTGAAAGGTGCTGGTGAATCCTGCGAAGAATTCGGCTAGTGTGTCCAAACATGCGCCTAGTGTGTTCCCACGCTTTAGCAATTTATCCTTTAAATTTCATACAACACACTTCAAACATGTGTCCTTTAACCTCAAATCGTGTAGCGCTTTGAGCATAAATACACATTGTTATAATCGTATATTCTGAAAATGAAAACCAATTATAATTATTGATTTTCCTAATCTGTTTTACAACCCATCTAAGCAAATTTGTCAAGGTTCTACGGAACACATTTCATACTTTGGTACTTTTTTCCTCAATCTGAAGACCAGAACAAATAACAAATTGGTAATTATAACACATTATGAATTATTGTTTTCAAAATAAAAATAAGCGTTTAATACATGTAAGTGCATATTAACAGGTGGGAGTTTAAATTGTTTGGTAATTGCTGCCAATGAAATTAAGGAAATGATGAATGAAATTGTAAAGTAAAAACAAGCTTGCTATTGATAAAAAATATTAAAACAGGTGGACATTATGGTTAATGATAAAAGTAAAATAATGAAAAATAGTATGATTCTCGTGTACGGCAGTGTCAAATAAAAAAAGCTACATATACAGTGCATGACCCCTTATTGCACTTCAGATTTTCCAAAGTAAATCCATTAAATGTTCCAGTTGCAAGTGTTCTATAGGCTCAATTGTCGGTTACTAAACCAATATAATTTTAAGGATCATTTAATGAAATGACTGAAATGTTACTAATAATGGAGATGGGGGATGAAAGGAACATCACTTACATTAATGCAATAAATGGTGAAAATTGAAATGTGAGTGGTCATTTTTAGTCGATCCTTATCCTATAAAACACATAAAACCTCCCAAATTGTTTACATTCTTAACTAGGATTGTTTAAGCCCCATGATATCTTGTTTTGTATGGTCTTATATCATATGGTAAAATATCACACGTAATTCACTCCCCTTCATCAAAATTAACCATATTAAATTAATTTGACGTTCCCACACACACGGTTTAGAGTTGTATTTGGGGAAGTAACATCATTCAAATAAAAATATATATTTTTCATGGCAGGGCCCAATCTGACTGTCGATCGTAAAAGCTCTATAAGATGACCATGGTATACTATTGTCATAATGACAGACGTTTAATAGAAAGTTATTTATCAATGTCGCCGCCTTTTATCGCCACCATACGGATGAACGTCATTCCGATTCCGATGATTACGGTCCTGATTTTTATATCCACGATCATCTGATCGATTCATGTAACGATCATTAGGACGATTTCTGTGATGACCTTGACTGTGCATAGATATGGACATTTCTTGCTGATGTAAAATCCTTTGACGACGAGTATCGATCGAATCATGTTCTCTTGGTTGCATAGATGATTGCATGTTTAAATTGTTCGTTGGTGCTTGACCACGTAGCACATCCATGGACATGTAATTTTTTGTTCCTTGAGCGTAGGGATTAGTGAGTTCTGGTTGAGGTGAGTAGTTGTTTGGTCTTTGATTTGGACTACGATCAGAATCGTTACCGTGCCACGTGTTGGAACGATTGTAATTTGGAGGAGGACGTAAATTTTGTGGATCTGGGTTATAATTGCGCGGACTAGACGCAGGAGAGTTTCGTGGACTCTCTTTTCCCCCACCGCCACGATTCTGTAAATTCAACGTGCGCCCGTATAATCTTATTCCTTCCATGACTTCCTTTGAATATTGAACCGAGACAGCATGTTGAAATGTCACAAATGCAAATCTTCTCCGAACACCTTGTTTATCTTTAGGAATAGTTACTTTTTCTAAAGGACCCGCCTGAAATTTAAAATTTTAAAACATTATACTTATTATGTATACATGTAGTACATTAGTAGCGCTCACCTAACTACTGACTGTCATACGACATACCATTAATTTAAGATATTATTGCTTAAAGGGACAATAACACTCTTGCTGGCTTGACGGGTTCCGAAAAAATAAATTAGCCTTATTCTAACTACTATATGTTTAAGTGTCCTACCTGTTGTGTAAATTATCCATTTCAACCTATCCTACTTGTCCAGAGGGTTCGAAAATATGTTTAAATCCAGGTTGCATTTGAAAGTGCTTACGTAAGTGTTTTCAAACCATGTAACGGCATATAGTTAAAAAATTTCAATTTTTAAAATTAGATGTGTTAAGATGAAATTTGTATTATTTATTAATTGGAATATTGTAAAATAGTACAATTTGTTGACCAGAATAAATATTGGGACATTGTATTCAGTTACAACAAGAGTGGTATTGGGGCTTTAATGTAGCTAAGTCTCTAACTCAATATCATCCAAAATCTTCAACTTTGAAAACACAAATTATTTGTCAATTTAGATCAACATTGATGCTGTGATCTTACTGGAAAAAGATGGGCTTCTGATATCCAATAAATTTTAGACAAAATAAACAATTTACCATTGATAATGTGTTTCAGACCCAGTTCTAGAAAGAGACTCGCAGAACGAGGCTAGAGACATTGCACCAAGTCAAACGGTGTACATGTATGTAGACCTGAATACATCAATAACCAGACGCTAGAAATTTGAATTCGATTGAGATTGCTGGTTTATTTAGTGGAACATATATAACTGATGTGATTTGAAATTAGAGTAAAAACGGAATTCATTGAATGTAAATCAGTTTATATATATACATGTACATTCATATTACAGTATGCGTTGCGACCCACTTCTTCTTGACTCAATTTCTACTACATGTATTTCAGATGTTAGCCATATTAGGGCTTAATATGCCTATTGCAGGTCTTTCTTTCTTTATTATGCTAACCAGTCAATGCAGGTGCGAGTAAAACACTCAATCAGTCATACAAAGATCAGGGGCGTATCTAGGAATTTTAAAAAGGGTGCGCCACAAAATAAGGGCACTGACCGCGGAGACGGGCACACAAAATTTGGGACGGGTGGGGGTGTGGTCTTTTATGAAAATTCAACCCTTATTGGTATATTTTCAGAGCATTTGCTGTCTTATTTGCTATATATAAATCAACAAAATACCAATATTTCTTTCTTTAAACTAATTTAGGATGATAGGGTCTACTACCTCACACTAAAATAAATAATACCGTGGCAGACATACTTTACGAGGGCTTTTTTCACAATGGGTTTGCCGTGGTAAATTAAATTTAATTTAGAGCGCTGAGTTTGTGTACACAGAGAAGGACAAACTACTACAAAGTCAAAGGGTTTTGAATACGACTGGGCGTCTTTGTTCGATTTTTTCTTTGTGCCGGTCGTCAAAAAATAGTGCCGCCCGGTGTGGCTTCATCTCTGTTTCTTACACTGTTACAGTTGTAGCGATTACAATATTTGCTGATATTTTCGGGCATATTTTGGTCTGAGAACAGAAAAGGCACTTTCAGAAGTAAAAAAGGGCAATGTCGAAAATTACGGGGGGGAGGGGGGCTGGATCCGCCTCTGAAGATTAACAGTTACAAGAACATGTGAATAAATAATAATAAGACTATATAAGAGACCAGTATGATGTATTGGGCCGTAAATGTATTTCAAAATTAGCCTATTAAAAATTATTTGTCCTCGTGCCGTGGACGTGGCCTAGTCAAAAGTCCAAAAACTTTGCAAAATTTCTGCAGGAATCATTAAAATACATGCACAGTTTAAAAGTTCGGTGGTCAATAATTCATGTATACCTGTAAAAAGAGTTCGTATAAGATCTCTTCGGTGACACGATCATCATTAAAACCAGCGACAAATAATGTTCTTTCATCCTCCGACATCTTGGAAAATTGCTAATGGGAGGTAACTCTATTTTATATTTTTTTACGAATATGGATGCCCAACGGGGACATACATATAAATGTGAAGCAGTCTGCAACACGATTTATATAATTTTAAATTATCACTTCGAATTTTAATGTTTCAGATTCCGCGTACATAAAAATGATTTACCAGTACCTTATTTTATAATGTTTTGAAGATTTTCTATTAATGCTATAAAAGAGTTTGAAGTCAAAACACAATTATTGCCTATGGAAACAAAACAGGGAAACCGCCACACACGCTTCGAAAATAAAATTGTACAACGGTATGGGAAGGGGGGGGGGGTGGATTGTTGCTGGGATATTATCATTCCTTGAGTTGAGGATGCCTAAATTTTTGACTAGTAAGAAGATAATGTATTCACATTAGTTACTTGACTGGATAGGAGTTAATTTATTATAACTTATGATTTCCATGGTTTTGTTTAGGAAAACAAAAAGTACACAATGGCACGTGGCATGAGTTGTTGCATATGCAATATAAAGCGAGTTGGTGTTTACTCAAGGCGTAATTATATTTGTGGGAATTCCAATAGAATATATATTTTTCCCCCATAAATGAGAAGGGGTGTGGCCGAATGCTCTTTAAATCATAAGGTCCGTCACTAAGTTTGTGACTAGAAGTAGGGTTGTTTGCCTAACCATGTGGGTTTTCTCAGGGTACTCCAATTTCCTCCCACTACTAAAAGACTGAAATATGCAAGCAAATTATCTCTTGAATTAAGCCCCGCCCCCTGGGTGTAGACTATATTGTTCACATTTCTTGTGAATGGTCAGAGATTTTCCTTTTTCAATTTTTAACTTTGCTGCATGTCATAAGGAGGATATATAGGCCCCAATATTTTGAAATTAAAAATCGTGCATTAAAGAAACATTACGTAAGATTTGCATAAAGAGAAGGTCATTCTCCCTATAAAGGTCCTAAAAAATAGATAAGGTAAAATGGATTTAATGAAAATTTCATCCAAATTATTTTATTCTGAGTTCTGAGGGAAGTTATGGGTGTTGAAAGATGTAGCTTAGCTTGTTTATTATCATGGCTATGGTACTTGACAAACAAGACTAAGTCTTGAATATCCATTTTATCATAAAATTGTTCAATTTAGCAGTCATTCTAATCCATTCAAAACTGTGCCATTCTATGTTCTAGAGAGTTGATTATGGACTTGTCATGTTAATAAATCTCTAATAGTAAATGCAGGAGTACTGCACTACACGCAAAACAAAAAATCTACAAGATAAACCTGCGGACAAGACAGAAAATAGACATTGCAAAAACTAAACAATTATCAAATCAAGTGAATGGATCCGGGGGCCAGCCGTAAGCGTCCACTGCGCTGTACAGTCCCGGGCCTGTCTTGGTACAGGCTTCACTAAAATGATTTACATAAAAGACGTAACAAAAAAAATTAATGCGACCGATCTTGTAAGTGGTCGTCTCTTCAATGGCGATAGTCAGCCAATCGACGTCAGGTTATATAATAGTGGGGCGGATATGTAACATGTTTTGGTCGAGTTGTGCGTTTCCGGAAAGAAGCATGAAAATTTGGCCTAGGGGTTTTTTGGGTATGCTGATTTCAAAAATCGCGGGAACCACTACGCCACTCCAGCCGTTCCCGCCAAAAATGGAGAAATTCAAAATGGCATCCATTAAACACGTTCTTGTCCATAACATGTCTGTAAGTGACCCGATTGCGATGATCTTGATGTCTAGACATATGTTCTGGAGGTCCAGGAAACTATTAAGATACATATCAAGACTCAAAAACGTACACCTTAATTTTAAAAATGGTAAAAAAGGCCCAAATATGTTATTACCTCAAAATGACAAATTGGTGCATAGGGGCAGACTGATTACAATCTAAGTATCATTATTGTTGAGGAACAACTATTAAAACTAGAAAGGGCTTCAATAATGATAATAATAATAATAATAATAATAATAATAATAATAATAATAATAATAATAAAAACAATAACATTATTTAATGAGGCAACTTATTTAGTTTGCAAACAAAATAATCTTCCATAAGTCCCTCCTAAGTCCTTCCGGAAAGAAGCAGGAAAATTTGGCCTAGCGGGTTTTCGGGTATGCTGATTTCGAAAATCGCGGGAACTACGACGTCACTCCAGCCGTTCCCGCCAAAAATGGAGAAATTCAAAATGGCATCCATTAAACACGTTCTTGTCCATAAAATGTCTGTAAGTGCCCCGATTGCGATGATCTTGATGTCTAGACATACGTTCTGGAGGTCCAGGAAAATATTAAGATACATATCAAGACTCAAAACGTACACCTTAATTTTAAAAATGGTAAAAAAGGCCCAAAAATGTTATTACCTCAAAATGACAAATTGGTGCATATGGGCAGACTGATTACAATCTAAGTATCATTATTGTTGAGGAACAACTATTAAAACTAGAAAGGGCTTCAATAATAATAATAATAATAATAATAATAATAACAATAACATTATTTAATGAGACAACTTATTTAGTTTGCAAACAAACTAATCTTCCATAAGTCCCTCCTAAGCTACAAAGACATATATACATTTACATGTAACATCATTCGAAAAGCCATAGCATTTTAAAGTGAGAACTTTGGAGAGTCACTCCTAAACTACAAAACATATACGTTGTACAGATACATGTAGAATATAGGAAGAACACTATAATTACACACAAAATAAGATAGAAAAATAGAAAAATAATAAGTATGTCATCAGTTGCATATTAGTATTATTGGTTCTTCATATCTCCTGCTGATAATTTGATAAGAACCTTTGTGTCTTGGAGTTCTGAAGCGATATTCTGACACAGGCATCAAAGGACAACGTTTCTGCTTTGTGAAAATCTCCTGTGGGTCCATCACATAAAAGACAAGCTGGCTGTATCCATGGGACATCCTGAAGCGGTTGAACTACGAAAGTGTTTTTTTATGTGGTGATTTGGTCGCGTTCATACAAATTTTTTCTTGCAACTTCCTGGCTCTCTCCACTTTTGCTGCATCAAACAGGACGTAACAACTGTTATGCCATCTACTTTTATGCCGAAACATTGTTTTTTCTATGGTATCACCATCATCTAATCTGGAAATGTTGATAAGGGCACTTTGTTCATTTCGCGAAAGGCAGATAAATTAGTGGCAAGAGTAACCTGTTCTTAATGGGTTTATGAGTGTTCCACCATGTTCTTGACACAGAACACAAATGTCCCAGCTGGTCGACTGAGCATATGTAATTGTAGCACATGCCCGGGGAGCGAGTTTAAGTCTTTTGGACATGGTAGGTGAATAATACTTATAACTTGTTAAATGTATTTGCTGATTACACTATTTTGCCTGATTACACTATTTTGCCTATACCGTTTTCTTAGCTCTTCGAATTTTGTTTAATGGTTTGGATTATTCGTACTTGGTTTTATTTTATTTAACTGAATATATCGACGAAGAAAGCTCAGACTTTTATTTAATATTTTACAACACTATCGTGTCCATATATAACATGGTGATTGACATGAAATGTGAACTGTTTTTGTTCGATGAGTAATAGCAAGTTTACACTGACATGGAACATGGAGTTCTTGATATCCGTTTAGCAAAGGAGAAGGTGATAATTTAGAGAAAACGCTATGAGTCTTCGTGTGTGTTTACTGGATTACTAAGACGGTAATCAGTCTGCCCCTATGCAGCAATTTGACAATTGGGGGTAATGACATCTTTGGGCACGTTTTACCATTTTTAAAATTAAGGTGTACGTTATGACTCTTGATATGTATCCTAATTGGTTCCCGGACCTCCATAACATAGGTATAGACATCAAGATCATTGAAATCGGGGCATTTACAGACATTTTATGAACGAGAACGTGTTTTAAAGATGCCATTTTGAATTTCCCCATTTTTGGCGGGAACGGCTGGAGTGACGTCGTGGTTCCCGTGATTTTTGAAATCAGCATAGCCCAAAACCCCTTTGGCCCAATTTTCATGCTTCTTTCCGGAAGTGCACACCCATTTCACATATCCGCCCCACTATAACATTTAAAGCCAAAAGAAAGACCTGCAATAGTCCGTTTTGCTTGAGCTACATGTGAGGTAGGTTTTGTTTAGGAATGTAGCTAACAGGTTGCTTCATTTGAGGTGTCAGTGTTTGCCCCTTTGTGCTCTTACAGTAGTGTATTCATTATATCTATCTTCATTAGCCCAGTTTAGGTGCAAAACAGTAGGATGTTAACCCCTATTTCTTTTATTTTTATTCATTATACATTAGTGTAGCATTGCTGTTGCCTTGTGTATGAGCTGGTGATCGCAATGATGGGAGTAAAATAAACGTGGATCAAGCTCCAACATGATAGGATATAAAAGAGAGAGAGAAATAGGGTTCAATGTCCACTCAACTCAATCTAGGTCATTTTAGGACTAACATATGGTTCAATAAGGGCCGTATCTAGCGGGGGTGTACATTGCGCCCCCAGAAAAATAAGGCGCCCCGAGAAATGCCCCCCACCCCTGATAAAAAATGACAACCTTTCAAATTATACACTTGATTTTGATCACAAAGTGATGCCCTTAAGGCACTGGTCAGTCGGTCAATTTAAATGGTGCGCACACGCCAATGGGTGCCTTGTTCTTTTGCCCTGATCCAAACTTTCTTATATCACTTATGTGGAGGCTATGGGGGGCCGCCATAGGCGTGGATCCAAAAGGGGGCACCAGGAACAAATGCCCCGTCCCCCTCATAAAAATTTGATGCCCATGAAAAATGGCGCTCAGTAACTTGGGCATTATTGTGCCATCCCAACACTCTGCTTCACCCCTACTTTTAAAATCCTACATACAGCCCTGGGTTCAATTTTTATTTCATTAATTCCCCTGCACGTAGGGGTCTTTAGCAGTTGGAGGATAACGGAGGATCCAGAGAAAACCCGTGAAGTTGAACACGGAATTGAAACCACGACAGGTGACTCAATGACAGACCATATGATGCAACGTGCACCCGTTAGGCTCCATCCACCCCCTCAATATAAAACACAATCACACTTCCAATTCTAATATATATTTATTGTATAAAAATGACAATTTATACATTGCACTTTGAACATAAATAAATACAATTACTTCATTCTCAATACCTTCTTATAATGTACGACTTCAAGGTAATCTGGGCTACTCTACAGATAATAATAATATAGAAAACGGAGCCCACAAAATCAGAAATTAGAGGGGAGACAACCGTGTAGGCCTAATGACAGGCCTATAAAACAAGACATAATACTGTTGAAGCAACATAATCATATGATATTACAATATATAACTTTGACTAGCTTTTTTATATATGAGCTTAATATTCTCCATGGTAGGGAATATTTTATCCATAATCCCCAGAGTTTCTTTTGTTTAATTATTAAATTTGTGACCGAAACTGATTATTCATTGCAATCATATAGAAATTAATAAGTTACTGTTTTAAAGTCTTATCATTCCCGCACCTTGAATAAATAACTCAATATGAATAATACTTGATTAAAACTCTATGCAAATGCACCCCAAAAAATCAATATTTGTTTTTACATCAGATTTATTTGAAAGCATAGTAAACATTGAATTCTTAATTAATGAAAGAAAATTAATAAAATAAATCCTAAACGAAATGTTTCTGCTTTGAAACAAATAACTCTAAGATCAAATGTAATGAAACAAAAGAGATGGATGTTGTTGAAGACCTATTATTCTATTCATTTCTTTTTTCATTATTAAAAGTGAGATTAACATTAAAAGTGACCTTCCTCATTTTATGCACAACTCAAGTCAATAATCCAGGCCCTGAATTCACAAAGCATTCTCAGACTTAAGTTAAGAATTTACTCAACTTTCAATCACTGTTTATGAGAAATATCTTTGATCCAGAAACACAAACTTTGCCCACAGTTTCTCATTGATGTACTTGATACATTAAACAACAAAAAGTTTTATGAAGGGCTATATTTTTGAGTCAAAATAAGGCAAATAATTTTGATTTAATTCTTATCTGATGTCTGAGAATGCTGTGTGAACTTCGGACCAATACTTTCCATCTGGAAGATAGTAGGATGATTATACCAAGACTAATTGTGGCCCACCATTGCAATACATGTTTACACAAGAAGAGAGATAATTAATATGCAAGAATATTTGGCTATTTACAGTACAATACATACATTGGTTGAAGAAGAGCATGCAATATATCCCGTTTTCGAACTTGTTGATGCATGACGTAATCTTTCATTTTGATGTGCACCAATATTATAATCGCTTGTTTTATACAAAAATCACATTTTACAGAGCATTGAAATTATTGTCACTTCTTGATGAGCATCTAAATACATAACAATTGTCCAATTCATTTAAATTTGGCTAACAGACATAATAATTATGTAAGAGTTCTCTCCCCTATAATTAAGTAAGAGTTCTCTCCCTTATACCTTTCAATAAGCCTTATCAAAAGTTGTACCAAATTTCGTTCTGTTTCTTTAAATCTTTACCATTTGGATTTTTGTTATAACAAAGAAACGAAATCAATCAATTTTTGTTTTGCTCGTTCATAATATTTTCAGATGTTTTTATTTAAAAAAAAAGAGAAGAAATAAACTATTTTTTGTTCTCGTGGTTCGATAATATTTTTGAATGTTTTTATCAAAATAAAAGATAATTAAACAACAAGAGAAGTATTTCAGTAAATCAGATGCTCAACAAGAATTAGTAATGATACTGAATAATAATTTAAAATATAATAAATGCTAATGACTAGTGACTATATACTCTCTACACAAGCTAATTTAACTGTCCAAAAATAAATTACATTCATTCAAAGAACACAATTTTTATGGGATATAATCACTGGTTTTATTTAAAAAAGCACCACGTTTCAACAAGTATACTTTTATTGACGATTCTTTAAGCACAGCGTTACGACAAGTATCTTCTTAGTGTTATCAAGCCTCAGAGCTCGATGACGATAAGAGGATACTTGTCGAAACGTTGTGCTTTTAGAATAAAACCAGTGATTGTTTCCTAAAAAAATTGTGTTCTTTGAATGTGTTTCCCAATCACTAAATGCCACTTGAAGATTACATACATTCAGTTCTGCTATTACTAAAATAAGTCCTGGAAGAAAATCAGATAACCTTAAATGAAAAAATGACATGAAATGGGGTTTAACATCCTACTGTTCTGCTCTGACTGGGCTAATGAAGACGGGAATATGCCAAACAGTGTGCTATGAGGGAAATTTTACCCCCACAGCGGCACTACAGCCTACTCTGATGAATGAAAAGCGCCGGGAGGATATTGTTAATTGATGAGAGAGATACTGGGTCTGGTGTCCACTCGACTCAAACTAGGTCATTCCGGGACTATCATATACAATTTTATTTCAATAGTTTGCTTGGGCATAGTCTTTAGTGGTTAGAGGAAACCAGGGAGGACTCAGGGAAAACCCACAAGTGATCCTATTCCTTGTTACATCCAAGCTTGGGATGGAAAGACACCATATGCCACTTGACTAAATGACAGATAGAGAGAGAGACAGAAAGAGAGAGAGAAATAGGCTTTAAGTCCAATCAACACAAACTAGGTCATTTTGGGACTAACATATGGTTCAATTAAGTCCTTGTCACGTTCAAGCAGGGAATCAAAACCAAGCCAGTTGACCCAGTGACAGATCCTCTGATCCAAGACGCATGCGTTAACCATTCAGCCACACATCCCTCTACTAAATGACAGACCATATTATCTTAAGAGCATGCGATAGACAACTCAGCCCCCCCCAACCCCCATTAAAGTCTAGTAAATCACCTTGTATAGGGAGTATATAGATATACATATGTATAAACATAGACTAAATAACATCTACATGTATATTATTTTAGGCGAGAATCGAGTTGACAAATAATATACAATAAGCCAACTAGTATAATAACAATATCACATGACGATCACATGACAATATAGACAGTACTAATTTGAATCTGTTTAATAATAAAATTTTATCTTGGGAGACACCTCACTCAATATATTTACTCAGACTGTCCTTAAATAAAAGTTTGAAATACGCCCTCTTGTACTGTTTGAAGGTCTCTACATATAAATAGCACCACGACTTAAATAACAAAAACTACAATTCCCGAAAACGGAAGAATATTAGACCTAAGTCCTTGATAAAATCATAATTCTGTATCAAATGCAACAACATAAACCACTGGTATCAGGTGTTCTAGAAGTGTAGATTGAGATAATTTGTTAGTCCCACAATTTTCAAATTAAAAAAGGAATCGGTTTAATGACTTATTATTAGCACTATATTTAGTTCTCTGACAAGATAGGTTTTTCAGGAAATCCCAATCCAATCCAATCAAATCAAAGATAACAGTGTCAAGTTTTCAGGAAATCCCAATCCAATCAAATTAAGGATAACAATCCAACGTTTTCAGTCAGAGGATAACAAGTAAACAGACTGATTGAGGTGAAACCCTAGATGTAATAAAATGTAAACATAGTTAATTAACTAATTTATTAATGAATCATTCAACTAATGAATTGACTAATTGATTCCTTAATTAATAATTTGATCAACGAATCAATTGACTAATCAATGAACAATTTGGTCAATTAATAAGTTAACTAACTATTTAACTCATTAATCAGCCAATTGATCAACTAATAGGTTCATAAAACAGCTGACTGATCAACTATTTGGTTCATAAATCAGCAGATTGATCAACTATTTGGTTCATTAATCAGCCAATTGATCAACTAATTGGCCAACTAATTAATTAACATAAAGGATCAAAGAATTAATCAACTAACAAACCAACTTTCTGATTAATTAATTAATCAAATAAGAGCAATAAAAACATTATACAACAATAGAGTCTTACAATATTTCATTATCATAATTATTATGTTCATTGGAATGTTATTAATTTCATTTATTTCTAAGATTGACGGTTTGGTAATAAGTAACAAAATTTACCTAGGAAGAAAAATGTTTCTTACTCAGTTCAGTTTTTTTTCTCTCAAATCTGTAACACAGCCTTTCTATTCTCAACTTATGTGTTCATGCCAGTCTGGAAATAAGCTACCTGTCACAGACATTGTCAGGCATACATTCAGATACAATCCCTCTGGTGCAGTGATGGGATTTCAAAAAATTTCTTGTCGGACATTTACCGAAAATAAAGGGGCAGTACTCTTATCGTTATTTAAGCAGACAAATTCATGCCACAATTAAAAGTCTCATGTCATCAAAATATTCAAATCGATACGTAATTAGATTAGGTGAACCTGGTGCCTGTCATTTTGTCCATCACTAATTTGTATTTTTCTGTGCTTTCTAATGTCAGGTACAGCTAAACATTCATTACCATGCATGTATCAATACCATTTTACATTCATTAATCCATCAAAGAATTGAATAAAAACTGAGCTGAGCATGAAACAAGAAGTTAATTAGTTTAAGGGCTGATTGATAAAGTTATTGAAGTTTTGTTTACAAGAACAACTGATTTGGATTAGGTTAGTTTCGTGTCAAGTTCAACAAATTTTCTCTAATAATAAAACTACAGAATGATGAGAATAAAACCATTTTTTTAATAGTATAACAGAATCACAAGGGGTTGATGTAATTGTTCTATTGCCCCTGTGAATTGATTCAAATAAAAAGAATATATTGTCAATCAACAACAGCGATGATGATGATACTGGGCTGCCAAAGAGAGCATAATGTATGGACAGATCAACAGTTTTATTCTTAATTTAATAAATGTGAAAGGGTCCGGGAAGAGGGGGAAGGGAGGGGGAAGATGATGTAACATACGATCTTGTAACGACTAGTGTGTTATTATAATATTATATAAGATTTTTCAGTGAAATCTGTACTTGTATGTATGTGTGGTACGTGTTTATGATTGTTCTTGATTTGTTTTTGACTCGGTTCGTTCATAATAAAATTATTGAATATGCTGAATGATATTTAAGAAAAATGGTGAATAACTGTTGTGTTAGGTTACAAGAGGCATGATGATCAAGTATGACCAGAAGGTTCTGTGTACTTGTTGAGTTAGAGGCTTGTGTCTATAGTTGTTGGATTAAAAGAGACATGATGATCAAGCATGACGGGTACTGTGCATGATGGTGAAAGAGGCATGATGATCAAGTAGGTATGACTAGTACATGTCATCTAGTTGTTGAGTGAAAGCGGCATGATGATCAAGTACGACTAGTACAGGGTGTGTTAGGTGAAAGGAGACATGATGATCAAGTATAAATAGTATCAATATAAAATATATTCTACAGTGCTCTATTGGTTTCAGTATATCATATACATCATTTAAACCGTTAGCGCTGGGTACACGTCACTATTGACTACCCCCACTTCCTCCACGAAAATCTGAGAAAAATGATCTTTATCATACTCTAATATATATCTCTACAAGGATCAACTGCTTTGTATGTAAACCTACGTCCTAACCCCCCTCATAAAAAAATGAAATGGGGTTTAACGTCCTACTGTTCTGCTCTGACTGGGCTGATGAAGCAGGCATAGGCCTACGCCATACAGTGTGTTATGTTGGCAATTTTGATGTCTGTTCAGCAGCACTATCGCTATATTCTCAGCCAATGAAAAGACCATATTCTTAAAAAAAAATTTAGTTTCAAGTTTTCATAACGATATCAGACAATAAGTTAAAAATTTCTAAAAGCCCTCCAAGCGATCACAGGATTTGATAATCGAATACAAACTGATACCAAACACCCTTGAATTTATTGCAGGATTTGATAATCGATTACAAACTGATACCAAAAGCCCTGCAAGTGATTGATCGCACGATTTGATAATCGAATACATACTGATACCAAAAGAGCACTGTAGACTGATTACAACTAAAAAATACTATAATAATAATAATAATCAAGGAATAGAACTTTACAAGGTTGACCTCCGTGTCATAGGTATAATTCTACTGTACAGCTGCCTTCACAATGCATGTTGGGTTTTTAGTGGACAAACTTAAAGCCGCTAAACGTCATTTGAGGGCTTTTGAGTCCATTTCAGACAAGGAGAGAATGCCATGCCTGTTGTTTAATCCTTTTCAAAAGTATAAAATAATGTTTAAACTAAACAATATTCTGACAGTCGAATCTCTTAAAGGAATATCTGTTCAAAAATGGTGGAATTCTTTTCAATATTTACAAAGATAAAATTTTTTAAAACTTTTTGCAACATTCGGGCTCCATCTATAAATCTTGCGATGGGCCGCTTATGAATCCAATTAAATCCAAGCTTTGCAAATGACGATCAGCGGCTTAAATTAAGGCTTTCAATAATTATGCCTTTGCAACTTTAATTTAGTCATGAATTATATAACAAGTATTTTTCTCTAAACATTATTCATTTTTTTTACAACGAAACAGTATACTAAAATTAGACTTCATCCAGACTCTTGTTCATGATAAACATAGTTTGAAATCTGGCTTTATATCGAAACAATTCAGAATTCTACGTTTACTTTCTAAAATCAGCCAATCAAAAGGAATAAATTAATATGTAGCCTATCAATAGATATGTATACAATTCTATTAGATTATTATTTTCAGATGGAGATTTGTTTATCTAATCCTCTCGATATCTTAACTTAAGATAAAATCCATATTTTAGTGGATATTTTAATTTCGATTGGCTAAGCACTAAAATCAATCTAATATTATCCAATCAAATTACTAAAATTTGGATTTTATCTCAGTTAAAATTTCGTGAAATAGGCCCCAGGGCTTTCCAAAAAGATGTTTTTGAGCATAATCTCAAATTCTAAAATAGCTTTATGTATTTTTACACATAAAACTATAAATTTAAATGTCAATTGAATTCTTTGAATTTTACGGTCCATTTTCATGTCAGACAAGACAAGACCGACACACCTATGTGAAATGAGAGCCCTGCCGTAGAGGCATGTACTAACCGGATAGAACCATAAACTATAACATATACTAATGGAAGAACAATTACTGATTTATTTGGACAATGATTTGAAGAGTTTTCTCTCTTCGTTTTCAATAAAGTTCTTGGTTCTTGAAATTTTGCCTAAATACATGAGTAATTGTTGTCAATTTTACGACTTTTGTCGTATTACGGCTACAATATTCTTTATGAAAACTGAACATGGGTAGAGAATTAATACAGCTGCCTTTGCCATTGTATATATATAAATAACTTTCAACTCAATTTCAAAACTAAAATCAAACTGGGACTATCGGTCATCTTCATGGACCAGACATTAATGTCGGTTTACTCAGACGTCAGACTAGCCCAGTGTACACATTTAATTTCATGCGATATTTTTCACTAAGTCACACAATGGTTTCATTTCAGCATCAAATTTGCCCTAATAAATAAACATTACGAAGTTTGCTCATTCAGTTTAAAATAATATAGAAATCATAAAAACATGGAATGTTTAACATTCTCAAAATGTCCTGTGGAATGCTGTAAAAATAAGTACAATCAAAGAGTTTGAATAATCCTCAAGAGATATCAGAACCATTGTTGTTCATCTCTTGTTTCAAAATTTCACTTCCTAATATTCATCCTCAATCAGTTCAAATACAGAATAACAAATATCAATCTTGCAAATTTCTACATCTCCCTAAAAATGAGATTCTTCTATATTGAGATCTGTGTACTTGAAGCCAAACACATGTATGGGTAATCTGGATGCACTCGCATGTAAGGGTAATTCAGATGCATGCATGGGTAATCAGAACCAAAACACATGCATGGGTAATCCGGATGCACCCACATGTATGGGTAATCTAGAACAAAACATATGTTTACAAGTAATTCGGCCCTTAACATATGTACATGTGTATGTGTAATCCAGATACAGACATAATGTAATAATCCGGATCAAAACCAAATCCTGATGATCCATGAAATAAATAACATCGCTTCCTAGTCAATTCAAAAACAATCTGTGATCCGAGAGAAACGTTAGTTATTAAAGAACAACACAGAAAAAAAGTCTAAAACTTTGTGTTTGAAAGTTTTGCATTGACGTGCATTGCACCTGTAGTATATGTAACCATATAATAACGACGATATATATGCTACCTATAAGTCAAATAACATACAATAATAAAAACTCCACATTTCTACTACATCTAGAATATTGTGGTTAAGTTTTGCTGGTGTTTCAAATGACGCAACATCTTTCGGTTTCCATTTCCAAACAACCAGAATGTATTACTGAATCAACAAAGCACCATATTAATTCTTTCACGTTTTCTTTACTTTTATGGTGTGGCGCCAGGCAGGGTAAGCTTACTCTTCCAGGCACCTGTTACCACTGTTTGTCGTGTATTTTGTACGCGGTGAACAGTCCACATGCTGATTACACTATTTTGCCTTATCACACTATTTTGCCTTTACCGTTTTTTTAGGACTCAGTATTTTGTCTAACAGTTTGGATTGTTCGTACTTGGTTTTATTTTATTCCAACACCAAAATCTCCTACAGTCTTAATGTATATCAGTAGCCAGTGTATCTAAAAAGTCTGATGCTGTATGATTTTGTTTTCTTTACAATATTTTCATAGTTTTTGTTTTCTTTTATGATTTCCAACATCAAAATGTAATGCTTTCATGTCATCATTAATTAATAGTCAAATACTATATGATTTTGTTTACTTAAATAAAAGTTCAATAATCATAGAGTGGAGTACACCGTGAGATATTAGATTCTGTCTGTAAAACACCAAGAAATTGAATTAACTAAGTGGTCATATAGATTTTCAGATATAAATGACCGGTCGCACCACCACTGAAGTAAATGATTTGTTGTACTCCCATCGCTTGGAAATAGTCTTCTTTAATTTAGTAACATTCAGATCCGTACAGATGTCTGGCTGGCAAAAAGTCTGAAGTAAGAGCCTGGCTGTTTGTATACCCCCTCCACATCTGGCACCAAGAGTCCATGCTTTATTGTGCACTTCTGTTAGCCACAGTTGTTGCACGGCTACGAAAACCACGCCTCCCCTACATCCTCTGTATCCATACGCACACAGTTTAAGACACTATATTTAAAGCGGAGTAGTGTTTATTACACCACTTTACAATCAGACGATACCACACACAACGCAACACCAGCGCAATCTAACCATTTTTACTTTCAAATACAAAAAAGCTGTTATCACACACGGTCACAAATCACTAAGAAACAGTAAAAAATATTTTCCGTTACAAAATCAGAAATTTTGGCATGTGTTTTATTTTAAGCAGTATTTTTTCTTCTTCCACAGATCTATTAGTTAATTTGTTTTCACAAATGAGATGTTTCACGTTAGAATAAAAAGATTTTTAAAATGTTAAATCTATTCTAATTATTTGAGGATTAAGAAAACTTGCTTCCACAGCATGAAGTTTATGATAAGAAATGAAATCAGTTTGTATGAATATGGCACAATGAAAAAGATTTGTGAGTCTCTAGGCTATGATTCAGTCTTCAAGAAATTTTGATGTTTTTAACGCGTATACTCGGTAAGGTAGAATGTAATGAATATGACTTGCGATGCCTCCATATTGCACTTCTACTCCTATTTTTGAAGATCTTTTACTATTAGTTGAGTATCGTATTATTATCGCATATACTCAGTAACGTAGAATGAATTAAACGTACTGAATATGGCATGCGATGCCTCCATATTGCACTTCTGTTTTTGCAGATCTTATAAACGGTTGAGTATCGTATTATTATCGTATTATTAATAAGTAGCTATTCCATTTTTGTACAGAAATGCTAGGCATTAATTAAATAATCACTGTTTTATTTACGAGATATAGTAATGTCATATACCAAATATGGGCTGCCAGTGAACACAAAACAACGCTGAAATGCTTAAGAAAAGCCACACAGTATGTAATATCATAGCAAGTATCGCAAAAAAGACTGGTATAATTGTGACACAAATGACACTTTGAAAAAGTTAGCAAATGCCACAATAGAAGTTTATGCACCAATTAGATAAAAATGTTTTTCTCCCCCGCGATATTCACACTATGGTAAAATCCTCCGTGTAGCCTTTATCTTTCTTACGACTTTCTTTGTCTTTTTCGGAACCTTCTTCTTCTGGTAAAGGTCGATAATGTCTAAAAATAGGAAAAAATTCAATTTAGGAAGAGTTAGATCATTTAGCCCAATATCAATCAGCCATGTAAATACCAATCATCCACGCAATTCATTTACCCTGAGACCATGAAATGGAATTGGGTTTACCATCAAATACCTTATGGCCTAATGAAGACAGGCATATGACATACAGTGTGCTGTGAGGGAAATTTTAACAGGACAGTGGCACTATAGCCTACTCTTGTTTCAAATTCCAACTGTCAAGGGTTCTTTTCGGCCCATCTGAACGACTATACGTAGTCTCTTGCCAGACTCTCCGTCCTGTCCTACACCACTGGCCACGGGGAACCACGTCAGAAAATATCTAATGTACTTTCTCTGCCTCTGCCAAGCCAATGCAGGGATTAATGTCTTACTCACCGCTAGGAAGGAGAATTTTGCCCGGACAGCAACATGTCTGTTTCCTCTTCATCAAATTCCAATTGTCAAGGATGGACTTTGGATTTCTGCCCCATCCTAACAACTAAGCAATTCTTTCCTCCTCAGCTATGTTATGTATCATACTAAACTTGCATGATAAGGAAGTGATGTCCACTACCTCCCACTGTAACCCAGGTATCATTTAATCTTGTGTATCTAGTACTAATTTCTTTCACATTTGTTTATTATCAAATCTTTGTTTAAATTTTTTTTTAAACTGTTTAAAATCACCATAAATCGTTTAATTTGTACTTGCGTCCAGTTTAAAACTGACTGATTAATTTTAATAATGAGTGTCCAATTTAATCAACAACTGTTCAAAAATTAATCAATACACATCATTAATCAATTTGGTTGTTTGTTTTAACAGTGATTGAGAAATTAAACACTCATCAAAATTGAATGGTCAGCTTTAAACTGAACACAACTACAAATTAAATGATTTTTGGTGATTTTAAACGTTTTTTTTATGAATTCAACAAAGATTTGAAATTAGTGCCAGATACACAAGATTAAATGATACCTGGGTTACAGTGTTCTTTGTAGAGAGTGCATGCCCATTTTCCTTTTATAGCCATCATTATAACAAGTTACCGTGACATTACTGTAAATAAAGAAATACCCAGCCAATCAAACGGTTTGTTTTTTTATACCTGTCTATTAGGCTGACATGTTCATCTTCTTCAGCTGGACTGGTTAACGCTGGTTGTGCGAGAGCAAGAACTAACGGCTTACTTTCATCTGTACCAGGCGTCTGTAGACTCACATCATACTTGGATTTAGCGTGGGGTGTACCCCGCCCACCTACAAAACAAATATCATATTTTAAAATACATTCCCGCAAAAGTGACAGATAGAGAGAGAGAGAAATGGTGTTTAACTTCCACTCAACACAAACTAGGTCATTTCGGGACTAACATTTGATTTTCAATTCATTTCAATAATTCGCTTGCGTGTAGGGGTCGTTAGAAGTGGGAGGAAAGGACTCGGAGAAAACCTTGTCACATACAACCGGGGATTCGAAACCACGACAGTTGACTCAATGACCGGCTTTATGATACAGCACACATGTGCTAACCATTTGGCCATCCACCACCCCCCCTCCCTCTTGAGAAGTTGGAAACAGGCTTGAAAAATCATGAAAGTTCAACTTGCAACCCCACCCAAATATTCAAGTCAGATAACTACCGTGGGAGTCTATGGCATGAGAAGGCTGCGGTGGCTAAGTGACTTACACAGAATTTTCTTCCGGTGTGGTTTCCCCTTGTCATTTGGATAAACCAGGTCCTGAGGACACATTGGGGTGTACGTAAAATAACCCTTCGCAGTTTGAATTCAATATATAAGTTGGCCATAGTGCCACTGTCTGGGTAAAATTTCTCTCATTACATACTACATGGCGTATGCCCATCTTCATCAGCTGGATAGGAGCAGAAAAGTAGGACGTTAACCCCCATTTCATTTTAATTCGTTGCTATTCAACAAACTTACGTGGTTTTGGTTCTCTTCTTCGACTACCTAAATCTGTATCTGTATAGCCGTAACTATCACATTGGTAGGATAGATAAGCCTCTGATGGACTATTTGATCTCGGAGATTCTCTTCCACCAAATGTATATGTGACCTCTTCACTACTAGTTGTACTAGTGCGACTATGAGCCCTGAAAAAAAAAGTTCCAAATATATACTCAAAACATTAAAAATGCAATGCCAAATTCAAAGTTTATTTACTGCCACAACTTGGTAAGATCGGCGGCAGCGTACCCCAAGAGCAGCCAGACGCCTTCGGACTGTTTGAGGGGATCTGACGTTGCCGTGTTCGAACAGTTCTCCTGGCAGTAGCAGTAGCTGATTGGAACCTGTTGCACAGATACTGTAGTCGGATGTGGCGATCTTGAGCAAAGGGGTCTTTAGCACAGGGAAGAAACTGGAGAACCCTGAGAAAACCAGAGGTTGGACAGGCAGCCCTACTCCTTGTCACATTCAGACGAGGAATAGAAACCACACCACTTGACTCAATGATAGACACTGTGATTCCTCCCCCCCTCCCCTCCGAATAGTCATACAAACAGGTTTGAAACAAAACATGTATGAATCCATACCTAGGAATAAATGTAGTACCAAGTGAACGTTTTGATATAATTTGTGGTTTTTGTTTGCTGCGTCTGCCGCGTATTGTACGCCTGGGCGGAGAATGATCTGCGAGTTCGGTTCCCTCGCATTCTGTTGTATCACTCTCCATTTCTTTACGATGCTGCCTTCTACGTTTTTCTGGAATTAAAAAAGAAAGTAGTAAAAATATGCTTGATAAATGAATGATAACAAAGGCTTTAAATTAATTAAAGCGTGTCTGGAAATTACGAAAAAATATTGCTGATAACGTTTAACAGGATTCTTAAAGGACAATATTGGTGTCAGCCCTTATCACATTCCAAATATAATTTTAACACAGAGATCATTGCTACGATAGATGCGTAATACAGGTTTCAACAAAAGGAAGTGATGAATGCAAAAGGAAAACAAGAGTTATCCTTCTATATAACTGACTGAAGTGATGATTGATAACGGATAAACAGGCAAATTCCAAAAGCAGTTTTGTGAGTTTCTGAGAGGATATCTGATAATTGAAATCCATTGATAAAAGACAGTGTGTTGCTCTTCTATTAGAAAACTAATACATGTGTAGGTACAGTCAACAAAGAACTAATGAATGAAATGGGATTTAACCTCCTATGGTTCTGCACCTAACCTGGGATAATTGAAGACGGGCATACACCACAATACAGTGTGCTACAAGGGAAATTTTTGCCCAGGCAGAAACTGAATTCCAACTGCCAAAGAATCCTTTACGTGCACGAACGACTAGGCAGCTGTCCTCTTAGGCCCTCCGTCTGCATCACTGACAATTGGATACCATGCAAGAGAATCGAGATGAACTTTCTCGGCCAATGCAGGGATCAAACACCCAACCTCCAGGCTAGCGAGCCAGTACCTAACCCACTTTGCCACATGATCCCCTAGTCAACATAGAAAGAACACTCAGACTTCGCTGTGGTGTAATGTGACTATTGTGATGAATCAAATTAAATGTTTTGAAGTTTCAGATGCTAAATCACATTTTATTTAATTTCAGTAATGATCAATAATGTGCCACTGTGAAGCTGGTATCTTTTAAAGGGACAATAACACTCTTGCTGGCTTGACAGGTCCATAAATTTTTTTTAGCCTTATTCTAACTACAAGATGTTTAAGTGTCCTACCTGTTGTGTAAATTATCCATTACAACCTATCTTACTTGTCCAGAGGGTTCGAAAATATGTTTAAATCCAAGTTGCATTTGAAAGTGCTTACGTAAGGCCTTTTAAACCATGTTACGGCATGTAGTTGAATTTTTCCAATTATTAAAATAAGGTGTGTTAGGATGAAATTTGTATCATTTATTAATTGGAATATTGTAAAATAGTACAATTTGTCGACCAGAATAATGATTGGAACATATTATTCAGTTACAACAAGAGTGGCATTGGGGCTTTAAGATCATTATTATAGATATACATATATACAACTTACGCTGCTCATAAGACGGAACCTCACATGAGGCTTCCCTCTGTTCATTTGGTTTGGGCGGGGATTGGGTGAATTCACGAATTCCAGGCTCGGTGGCGATGGAGCTATCAGTGGGTTGAGATGAGTCATCATTCTGACTCTCAAACAGAATAGGTGGGGGTGGATTCTTTTTAGCATTTTCCAGAGCCTCCATTAATTCATCTCTACTCGAAGAAACAGTTGTGACACTAGATATTAAACTATGTCTCTGGCTTCCTAAAAAAAATACAAACATTTAACACCACAATAAGGAAAATAAAATAATAATGTATGGATGCTGATGGGTCCACGTAAAACTCAGGCTAGGGTATCTTTGTCACTAAAGTTCATATCAGACTAGGAAAACATCTGATTTGCTTAACACTGAGTGTAGGACACACTCCTTCTAGAAAATAATTTGCAAAAAAGTACATCTATCAGGGAAATACAGTATTTTGCTTCTGGTTATAATAACAAATGAATATGAAATATTTATAGATCCAGAAAACAATTAGTCATCTCTTTTATGGCCCGGTTGGAGCTGATGTACCATTAAACACCATTTCACTTCATTTCCTTTTGTGACTACATTACATTGTTTTTTGACATTTTGTGAAATTTCATTTTTTCTAAAAAAAATAGATTAATTTTCTGGGATAACCATGGATTAAAGTATCATCTGTAAGGACAAGTCTATTGTTCTGGTCATGAAAGAATTTAAATTTCAAATCAACCATCCAACTCTTTGAATACCTTGATTTGTATACAAGAGTTACTTACCTTTGTCACTAGAGCCAGAGCCAGATTTATGACCACTAGGTGGCCTTGGTGGACCTTGTGTAAATAAAGCATGTATTTGATCGGCGCTGGCATATTTCCTGGGGCTTAAAATCACACCTAAATTAACAGAGACACATAAGAGTTATAATAAATTAACAGTGAGGATATAATTGATGCTTCAATTAAATTTCTGTCAAATGTGTTATCTGCTTTAGAATGGCGATGAATTTGTGTAAGAAATTAGACCAGGATTTCAGTGCAGATTTATGACAATTTAAATGTCAGGGGCCTATTTCACGAAATTTTAACTAAGATTAAATCCAAATTTTAGTAATTTGATTGGATAATATAAGATTGATTTTAGTGCTTAGCCAATCAAAATTAAAGGAATTACTAAAATTTGGATTTTATCTTTAGTTAAGATTTCGTGAAACAGGGCCCAAGTTTTTAACTGAAAATGACTTGTAAAATCTTGTTGAATTGTATCCATACCAAGTATTCTAATCTAAGTCAATTGCTAAATTCGTATCTGAATATAATATCCAAAATATAAAATAAATGTTGCCTTCAAAAACACTTTTTTGCGGTTTGACTGACAAAGAAGCACCAATGATGGCATTTTATTTGATCTCAGCTAGCTTTTGTAGAGGTAATACAATTGTTGTAAAATCTTTTTAATGCTAGCCTTATATATATACTAGATAGAGAAACAAAACTTGTACACAACCGACAAAGTTAGGCAATTAAAATTATCAGTGGCATCGTGACCATTAGCCCAGTGGCCGCCTAAATTCTCAGGGAGATTCAAAATATTTCAATTGATGTGTTTAGTTTATTGCACTTTAGATGTCATTTGGTAAGATAATTCAATTTCTTTCAGAGTGCTAAATTATAATTATCACAAAAAAACAACCATTTTTCAATCATAACTTTGTTGTCTCTAATCCACTGAAATGGCGTTTCCCGTTTCCCTGACCCTCCTTGCATGCTCATGCCTGTGGCATTCGATGTGGGTGGCCACACGCCCCGCGGCCAGAAAATTTATTTACCATAAACACAATTGCAGAAAATTGGGCCATCCTCCGAAAATTGTTTGGGGAAGACGCCCCAGAACCTTACATCAACTTGTCATCAAGCCTAGATGGTATATCGTACCAATAATCAGCAATACTTAGCTTAAGACCATCAGGTCCCATCACGGACGATAGAACAGTTTTGCTACATACAATTTCTGTGTTTTTGTTGTCGTATTCTTGGAGGGTATGTATTTGTGTGGTCTCTACTCTACTGTATTCCTATATTGTTTGTTCAGTCTACGTCTTGGAAGTCCAGGATTTTTCAAGCCCTGATTTCAACTGTCAGGGGGGGGGGGGGGGCCCATGGGGCTAACACAAGAAGTGTGTCCAGTTTTTCAGATGGGACAAAAACACTATCCACCCATGTACATTCTACTTATTGGAGTGCAAATAAAAGAACCCTTAACATCTGAAATATGATGACAGAAATGTTGAAATTCCACTGTCTGGATCAAATTCCCCATCCTAGTGTTGAAGGGATGTTCTGCTTTATTGGGGGTTGGTATCACTGGAAAACTGATATGGTTTAACTTGGTGTATATAGCCCTAATTTCTCTTCTGTGTTGAATTATTTGTAACAAATTAAACACTAGAAGTAGACGCTTGGTAATCAAAATTATACACTATGATTTAAGTTGTATACAAGTACAAGTTGAACACTATAAACCGAAATTAAACTATAGTTATGAATAATTCAACACAGAAGAGAAATTAGGGCTATATACACCAAGTTAAACCATACCAATTTTCCAGTGTATGTCTATTAGATGATTGAAACTTTATAATACTTACCATGATTATCGTAGCCCTCTTTTTTAACTTCATCGTGTCTGGTTGTACGACGAGGTGGGCGGGTTTTAGGTAAAGGTGGAGGCTTCCGAGGGACTGTTCCCCCGGCACCCTTCGAATGAAAGAACGGTACATATGGTTCCGAGGGAGTGGACATTAATCCCTGAAAAATATCAAAAAAACAAACTTTATGGGCGATTCATGTTTCTTGTGATTTAAGTATTGATATGGTTAAATAGCCAATACTTGAGAAGTAGTATCAGATGTTCTAGAAAGTTTAAACATACCCAGTCTTCTTCTTTGATTGACATTTAGTAACCGAACATATTAACACAAGGTACAATTTTATGGAACATAATTACTGAGTTTGGTAAAGACGAGAGTATCCTCATCGAAACGACGCTTAGTATCAAACTCAGTAATTGTGTATTCATAAAATTGTACCTTATGTTAATACAATATATAGCTAACTGAGGACAGTAGTAAAATTATAGTTAAAACTTGGATTTCAGAAGACAAAACAAAAAATTGTAATATCTCTGATCCCTCATTTGCCTCTTGTAGTTTGGCATCTGTAAGTGTGAAGTGACCCTGAAACCTCATTTCTCGCCATCTTGTTCTCATTGCTCTCTTTGCCTCTTCCCTCCTCCCTCTTTCTCCCTCCCTCTCAAATTTCCTCTTTCCCCCTCTTGTTCTCCCTTTTTTCTCTTTCACAATAAATTCCTCTCTCTTTCACCATTTCGCTCTAATTTTACTAACTTTCAGTAATTTAATAAACCTGTTATTTACCTCTCTTTGATTTGCTGCTTTTTGTAAGGCTATTTCATCCTCAGATTCTGAAGATTTCTGCATGAGTTCCTGTCGTTTTCCTGTATTGACGACAGCCTTGAGCTCGTTGAAAGTGGCATAGGGGTTGATATTTCCTTCATCTTCTGACAAAAAACAATATGATATTTGTATGAAGAATATAAAGGGGAATTTAAAGACACATTCCTTTGACATACTGAATTTTTATCATTTAATTCTACTAATTCTTTAGATAGAATTACAAAATTTTAAATTTAACACTTTGTATGTAGGAATGAAAATTAATCTTTAAAACACTGATGTAATCTGTAAAACGTTGCATAGTAATTATGGTGATCTGTTATAGTTGCATAACAATTATTGTAATCTGTGAAATGTTGCATAACAATTATTGTAATCGGTGAAATGTTGCATAATAATTATTGTAATCTGTGAAACGTTGTATAGTAATTATTGTAATCTGCAAAACATATCCTCGTCGAAATTATGCATAGCACTTATTGTATTCTGAAAAACATTGCATAGCTATTATTGTAATCTATGAAATGTTGCATAATAATTATTGTAATCTATGAAACTTGGCATAACTATTATTGCAATCGATGAAATGTTACATAATAATTATTGTAATCTGTGAAACGTGCATAATAATTATTGTAATCTGTGAAATGTTGCATAATAATTATTTTAATCTGTGAAACATGGTATAGTAATTATTGTCATCTGCAAAACATATCATCATCGAAATTTTGCAGAGTACTTATTGTAATCTGCGAAACATTGCATAGCTATTATTGTAATCTATAAAATGTTGCATAATAATTATTGTAATTCTTTAAATGTTACATAAAAGTTATTGTAATCTGTGAAAGTTGCCTAGTACTTTTTGTAATCTGTGAAATGTTACATAAAAGTTATTGTAATCTGTGAATGTTGCCTAGTAATTACTGTAACCTATAAAATGTTGCTTAGTAATTATTGTAATCTGTAAAACATGTTACCTGATCGAGAGAACGATCCATTGTCGCTGTTGGTTTTACTGCTGTCTATCAACCACGACTGACTGTTGCCGTTTATATTATCATCTGAATGTAACGATATCAACAAGTTAACGTTACGTTTGCTGAATTCTGGTAACGTACTACTACTACTGTCTAAATCGACATTTAACCTTTTATCAAGGTCATTCATTAACGATGTCTCAGCAGTTATATCTCTTCTTAAATTAGGAGCATGCTCTGTAAAAGAAAGTAAAGATAAACATATCAATTATATTGTTTAATTGGCCACACCAATTTCAACTATAGTTCAATCGGAACACCAATATGAACTATAGTTCTATAGAAACACCAATTTGAATTATAGTTCTATGGGAACACCAATTTGAACTATAGTTGTATAGGCCAATTTAAAATTAAGTTTCTGAATACTTTGCAAAAGATAAACCAATTTAAAAACAACAAATACTCAAAATATCTTCGCTATAAAATTTTGAAGTTTAAAAACAAAATTGTCTTAGAAGAGTAAACTCAACCCTAACCTAAAATATGATTATACTCTAACCTGTCCACAGACCAGATAATATTATAATAAAATTCTCTGAAATATAAGTGACATATTTTACCTTTGTATCTGAGTCTTTGTCTACGTCGTCTACAGAAGAGGAACAAACCAACTAAAACTACTGTTAATATAATCAAACCAGCACACAATGGTATCATTATAAATATATTCTCATAAAATTCACTCTCTTCTTTACGCATAACAACTATAGGTAATATTGTACCTGTAAGAAATATAATATTATATAACAACTATAGGTAATATTGTACCTGTAATAAATATAATATCATATAACAACTTAGGTAATATTGTACCTGTAATAAATAATTAAATAATATCACAAAATTTATTCATCTATAAAGACTCAAAAACCAAACGACTCAATATACCAGACTAAAAGGTTAGTGAAGACTACATTAAGAAGTAGCCTTATTAAAAAGCATGCCCAAAATTTATTCAAATTCATTCATTCTCATGACAGTTGTAATGGACATCTTACCTAATCTTTCTACTGACTACATTGCATCATCTTTTTGAATATGTCTTTAGAAGTGGGAGGCAACTGGAGAAAATTCCCACCTTCATTTTCCCTATCCTCTACTAAGTCTACATATTATAGATATATAGTAACTTATACTGCCTGTGTTGGCTAGGGTGCCTTTGTCCTTACCCCATCCCTAGTCCGTCAGGGTGTACATATTAAAAAATATCATAGCAACTTTTGTGCTATATTAAAGAGTATAAGTTATACTGCCTGTATATGTTAGGGTACTTCTACAAGATCTATATATTAATTAAAGAGATATATATAGTAACTTATATAGCTCCTGGTTGGGGGCAGGGGAAAGCACCCTTTAACAAGAGATATATAAATAGTAACTTACTGCCTGTATATGTAAGTGTTGCGAATCTAAGTTTACTCTCTGTAGAACCAGCATCACTGTGAGCTGTTACAACCATATCATACCATGTGGCAGGATGTAAATCTTGTACAGTAAATAATGTCTGAAATATCACAATACAATACAAAATCAATTTACTTAATTCTCACTAATTATAAAGTCCTACTGTTCTGTTCCCACTGGGCTAATGAAATCGGGAATAGGCCATACAGTGTGATAGGAAGGAAATTTTGCTTGAACAGCAACTCTATGGCCTACTCTTATTTCAACCTAAAGCCGTATTGCAATATATTGCAACACTTGCCAAAATGTATTGCCTAACTCTGTCCTTCACCACTGACAAGGGGGAAACACGTGGAAAATTCTAGATGATCGAACATGGGACCTCCAGTCCTTCACCATCAACAATGGGGAAAAACACGTGGAAAATTCTAGATGATCGAACATGGGACCTCCAGGTAAGAGTGACATTGTTTTACTCACTGAGCCACCATTGCTCACTAGGAGTAAGAGCCTTAGATTAAACACAGCTGCAATATGAATTTTAAAATAAATATCTCACTTACCGAGTTATATTTGATAGAGTTGGAGACAAACGTCCACACTTCATCGTTAAATACTTGATATTTTACAGAATAAAATCTGATAGGACAGCCAGCCGTCTGCCAGGTACGAAGGTCAAGGACAACTGAGGTTGTGTTTTCTTCTTTCAATATCATATTCTGTGGTGGCAAGATCGGAACTAAAAACAACAAATAAGATATATGTAATAAATTTCATTCTCACAAGCAGAGTTGTCCTCCCTTAGTGTCCATACTAATTTATGCAAACCAAGATTCATTTAAGCCATCCCCAACAAGAGAAATGGGGTTAACGTTAAACGTTCACTCGACACAAACCAGGTCATTCGGGACTAATATATGGTTCAATTTTATTTCAACCAATTTCTTGCGCTTAGGGGACTTTAGTTGTGGGAGGAAACAGGAGGACCCGGATAAAGAAGCCAAGTTGGACATGTGACTCTACTCCCTGTCATGTACAAGCAAGAAAATGAAACGACGCTACTTGACTCAATGACAGACCTTATGATGCAACGTCCACGCATTAACCATTCGGCCACCAAATGCCCTTGGGTTCACAGACAATCCTTCCTAAAAATCAGATGTAGGGGGGGGGGGGGGGTATTTTTTTATTTTGTCAAAGGATCAGAAGTGGACTAAATGATGTCATAAACATCACATGTCAAGGCATTACATTTTTCTCATCAATGCTCCGATCTCGGCCAATGGAGACAGGAATTTTGCCCGTACACTGGCACTATGGTCTGACTACATATCGAATTTCAACTTTCAAGGTTAATCTTTTACGTACACGCCAATGTGTACACGTAACCTCGTTTTTTGTCCCATCCAAATGACTAGAATATTGTCCTTGTCAGGCCCTCCATCCTGCACAATTGACGGAACCACGCTGGAAAATCTGGACGAACTTTCCTGGCCAATGCAGGGAATGAACACCCAACCTCCAGGCTAGCAAGCCAGCGCCTTGCCCACTTAGCCACCGTGACCCCCTCAACATATTGTTAAATGAATGTATGATTATCCAATATCTCTTATGTATAACAGACAGGTGAAATTATGATTTAACTCATAGGTTCCCAACCTTTTTTGGGTGGCGACCATATTTCAGACCTAGTACGAGATCAGGACCCCTCGAAGAACAAAGGCGCATTTTACTATGAAACATAATTATCATTCACTGTAGATTTGAGTGAAGGCCTTGATAAGATGTACAGAGTTAAAGCGAGATCAAGCCTTCTATTGAAGATGTTTAGAAGATGTATAGATAGATTACATGAAAAGTGGATTTAACTGTAAATATTGTCTCTGTCTTACCTGAACCGTTTGTTTTAGCTGTAACAATCTGACTGATGTTTGATTCACCGAGTCGATTAAAGGCTCGGATATTAAATTTATACAATGTTCCACACAGTAGATTAGCTGCTATATACGTTCTGTTTTGTGGACCTAGTCGAACCTCTTGCCACGACCCATGCTCTTTCTTATAATTCAAGATAAATCCTGTTAAAATCAATTATGATCAATTGTTATTTTAATTAAAATTCCATCTTATTATTAACAGTTAAAAACCCAGCACTCATTATCTAATCTACACAACAGAAGAAACCCAATTGTTTTCTATGATTCTCAATGAATTTGAACAGTTTTCCAATAATGGTTTGAAACTAAACATTATATACAAAAATTCCTGCTAAAACAACACAACTATATAAATGATACCCAAGTTAAAGTGAATTATATCAAAGAGTGAACTTTCTTTTGGGTCTAATAAATTGTTTAAGATATACAAGAGAGAGATAGAGAGAGAGAGAGAGAGAGAGAGAGAGAGAAATGGGGTTAATGTCCACTTGACATCAACTAGGTTATTTCTAGACTAACATATGGTTTTTAAAAATTTCATTTAAATAATTCGCTTGCGCGTAGGGGTCTTTGGCGGTGGGAGGAACCGGAGAACCCAGAGAAAACCCACGAGGTTGGACAAGCGACCCTACTCGTTGTCACGTACAACCCGATATTCGAAAACCACGCCAGTTGGCTCAATGACAGGCTTTATGATACAGCACGCATGTGCTAACCATTCAGCCATCCACCCCCCCCCCCTGTGAGATATACAAACAAGTATTAACCTTGTATAGGACTGCCACCATTACTTCCCGATAACCAGTTGACTTGTATAGTAGATGACGTGGTTAACGCCAGGTATAATCTAGCTGTATGGGGAGGAGCTGAAAATATTCAAACATCAAAATATAAATAATCATAACACAGACCTAGATCTCTTCATAGAGCCTAAGAGGGAGGAGCTGCAGATATTCAAACATTAAAATTTTATACATAATCATAAAACAAATTTAGTCGTCATCATTTAATCTAGCTGAAAATATTCAAATATGCTATCACACATAATCCTAACACAGCTTTTGACCAGGTCATTTAATCCAGGATTACATAGTATCATGCACAAGGCAGTGTATGTTTACTAGTCAGAACATCTGATATCTGTTTTCATATATGGGCAAAGTTAAAGCACTGATCGCCATTTTAGATATTTTAATCCATTGTCAACTATAATATTGTGAAGATTGAATCTCTAAAATGAATAATAGTCCACAAATGGTTCAAATGTCTTCAGTATTGCACATTTCTCAATATTCAACATTCATTGCAGATGATTTTGAATCCAAGCTGGGAGTTTATCTACCATTTTAATTTTGTTTTCTTACTCAAATTTTAAATAATCAATTTATAGCACAATTTAGCATGGTTGAAGCTGTGAAAAGTTACATATTATATGATAAAATACAAAAGACAATCAACAGCTTTCACAAAGCTAATAGTAATAATCTTCACTGTATTTCTACAGTATACCTTTCAATATAATTTAATAATTTAAACTAGATCAGTAGACATCTTTAAGATTTTATAAAATAACGAAAGAATAAAGAAAATGGAATATAAACTAAATTATTTATATGAATCCAACAAAAAGAATGTAAGAAAGAAGAGACAAAAAGAAAGTAGAATAAATATACGACTAAACGTTTAAAATAATTCTTTACATTTAATCACTGAAACCACAAGACAATGAGGATTCTCGACTGTTAGTATACAGCGATCTGAATTAACAGATTTCCAATTGAGTGACAAGGAATTACTGGCCATTACAGTTCTGATTACCGAGGTAGTGAAACTAGAATGATGACGTAATTATGGTAATCCCTGTGAGTATGTTTCAGCTAACGTGGTTGGTTGACATGTTTTTGTATTCAGTGGGTGCACGTCTGTAGCTATATATCCCCTTTTTCACTCAATTGTCACGATTTGTGGAATTGAGGGACTTTAATTCTGAAACGTTCAATTGAGTATCCCCAAAGATGACAAACATTCAATTTTAAAATACAATTTCATAATCACAAAAACACAAAACCAAAGTAGACCATTAAATACAACCATAAAGCACTGTGCTACATTGACAAACTACACACAGCCAAATGATATAATGTTTTATATTATTTAATGTCATTGTCTTATTAATTAAATTGTTTCAATAGCATTTATTAATTGAACTGGAGTATACATACAGGTCACAATTCTATGGAATACAATTACTGCTTATTACTGAGCGAGGTTTGGACTAGGCTTGATAATGACAAGAGAAGCCTAGTTGAAACGTTGCTCCGTTATAAGCAGTAACTGTATTCCATAGAATTGTGACCTGTATATATTTAATTAAACGTGTTCTTTTTGTTATGACAGTGATGACCAAAGTGGTTAAATTACAGATTTATTGTAATACATGTACTTCTGTACAGCGCCGTATTAACTATGGTGGGGGCCCTGGGGCCTGGAACATGTGAGGGGCCCCTTATCACCGACATGATTTCCTGGCATTTCAGGCACTTATGTGGAGTTATTTAGAAGTACCTCCCCAAGGAAAAAATAAAATTCTACCACAAAAAAAATTAGCGCATTCTGGCATTATTTCAGTGGACAAATCCATGCGAGTGCTATGAAATGATGGCATTTCTAGAGGAAGGGGCTGGACGCAACTGAGATTTTTGTGGTTAATCCGGCCCTGCTTCTGTATAATAAGTTGGTATTTTTTATGTGCTGTGAAATCAAAAGCATACACTGTCACAAATAATAAAGATGGTATTGGAAATATAATATAAACAAGGTTGCTGATTTTGTAAAATTGTTAAAAGTCATCATTTCTATCAGTGTAATTTAAAAAAAGAAAAATATAATTAGTAATAATATTATTAAAAGTTGTTAATTTTATTTTTATTTATTATTAAAAGTTGTTAATTTTATTTTTATTTATTATTAAAAGTTGTTAATTTTATAATTAAAAGTTGTTAATTTTATAATTAAAAGTTGTTAATTTTATAATTAAAAGTTGTTAATTTTATAATTAAAAGTTGTTAATTTTAAATTAAAAGTTGTTAATTTTATAATTAAAAGTTGTTAATTTTATAATTAAAAGTTGTTAATTTTATAATTAAAATGTGTTAATCCTATTATTAAAAGTTGTTAATTTATTACTAAAAGCTTACAATTTTATTACAGTAACATTAAAACAAATTGAATAAAAAAAATAGTAACTATTTTTTAATTGCTAGCCTAATATTAGTAAAAGTTGTTACCATCATTAATTAGTATAAATAGTTAAATTTATGAGTTGTTAATTACAACTAATTTACTAAAAGTGTAAGATGATTTGGGTTGGTATAGCATTAAATGTAAGGTGAAAGGCGTGTTCCTACACGTAAAATGATGAAGCCAAGGTTATTGATGGTGATAATGATGATGATGATGTTGATGCCACGGTTATTGCTTAGTGTATATTGATGATGATGATATTGATGACAAGGTTACAGGCTTATAACAATTAGTACTTACACCCTGTGTGATCTCCAACTAGAGATAATATTAATAACATTAGAATTAGTTGTTGAAACAATACATTAAAACATAGGGGCTCGCTCGATTCGTAAACATTACATTATATTCCTTAGGGTGGGAGAACAAGATATAATTCTAGCTATTCTGTTGGCTGGCAGATCTTCAATCTGAGAAGAAACACGATCAGACTATACAAATCCAGCTGTTTGCCAGGGACTTTGACAGAGATACAAGAACTTGGTTTTATAGAGTTGAAATATTGTAACAAAACGAAGAGGATCAAGAGGTTGGACAGGCGACCTTACTCCATGTCATGTACAAGTGCGGAATTTGAAACCACGCCACTTGACTCAATGACAGACCTAATGATGCAACGTGCATCTACCAACCATACCTTTAAGAGACATGTAGTAACTCAATAGAGCAATAAACTATAACAAATACTTATGGAAGAACAATTACTGATTGAAAATGTTGAAACATCGCCTAAATAAATCAGTGATTGTTCTTCCATAAGTATGTGTTATAGTTCATTGCTCTAGACAATACTTCACTTGAGAGAGAGAGAGAAATGTGGTTTAACATCCACTTGACACAAACTAGTTAGTTTCGGGACTAACATATGGTTTAGTTTTATTTCAATAATTCTCTTGCGCGTTGGGGTCTTTAGCAGTGGGAGGTAACCGGAGGATCCGGAGAAAACCCACGAGGTTGGACAGGTGCCTCTTATCCTTGCCACATACAACCGCGGATTCAAAACCCCACCGGTTGACTCAATGACAGGCTTTATGATACAGCTTGCACACACTAACCATTCATTCATCCAACCCCCTATTAAGATTCGAACTCGGAGAAATATCTTTGAAGGAAATTTTATTTCATTTTAATATTCAACTCACCTTGAACTTGTAATATATAGGTAACGACATCTGAACCATGTTTATTCTTCGCTTCACATGTGTAATTAGCCGCGTCTGTACCAATCACATCATTTATATGTAGAGAACCATTCTCTAGCACCTTTACACGTTCATTGGACTTCAGAGGATGACCCCTATTGAAAAACAAAAATGTCTCCTCACTACATAAGAATTTATGACATCAACAATTGGAGATGACCTGATAATGGGTTACATTGACATTGGCCGATAATTGTGGTACTCCAGAAACGAACAAAGGAATCAACAATTAGAGATGACCTGATAATGGGTTAAAACATCAGTATCGGACGATAATTGTGGTATTGACACACATTAGTAGTTGCCAATAATTGGTCATTATAAACAAATGTTTTGACCGACACACAGAAATGAAATAAAATGGGGTTTTATGTAATTATGTCCTACTGTTCTGCTCCTAACCTGGGCTAATGAAGACGGGTCCGACACACAGAACTGAAATGAAACGGAGTTAACATCCTAGTGTTCTGCGCCATGTTGAAAATGTTGCTCGAAAATGACACTACAGACTACTTTTATATTGAATTCGAACTATCTAGGGTTCTTTTACGTGCATACTATTGTGTACACGGAACCTTGTTTTTTTTGTGCCATTCGAATGACGATACATTGTCCCTTGCCAGACCCTCTGCCCTGCATCACTGACAAGGGCAAACCCCGCTGGAATATCTCGATGTACTTTATCAGTCAACACAGGGGTTGATCATCGGACCTGGGTGTTGTTCCTCAAAACGATTGTATCCTACAATAGTTGTAACAGCTACAATCAACTTTACAACTATTGTAAGTAACAGTTTACTTGCGTTCCTCAAAGCTATTGTAAGGGAATTGTTAGTCTAGCAATTGTAAATCGTGCGATTGTAAATTTACAATCGTGATCTTTTGTGCGAAAGTGAGAAAAATCGATTTGACACTACATCCAGTATATGAGAGTTACTTCCCCTCTCCGGCAGACAACAACAACAATATCAGAAGACGACACAAAGAAAGTGTGGAAGGCCAACTTCCAAGCATCTGTAGCACCTGTTGGATATAAACTATAAACATACCTGAGTTTCCATTGTACAGTAGGTTGTGGATCACCAACAGCTAAACAAGGAAATGTTGTGGTCTGATGCCATGGTACTATCAGTTTATTGGAGAAACTTGCAATCCGAGCAGCAACTACAAACAAAATAGCAAAATACCATTTTAATGAGATAAAGAGGAGTATTGAAAGTAAAAGTGTTACAGATTTGTTGCCTTGACAACCACTGCTCTCCGTTCACAAGTGTACTATTTAGTGGTGGCTACATTAAAATTAAAATACATCAACTATCTATCAAAATAATTACCCTTCATGAATCAGTTGAATCGTTGTTGGGATGGAATGAAGGGGAAGGAGTGCTCGATTGTCAGACTGAGTTTATTAAGGGGAACATTCTGAACATTCTGAATTGATGGTATTGTTACCAAAATCTCAGAGCTTAAACTGTTAGAATTTCTAAGAATTTGGATGATATTGAGGTAGAGACTTAGCTACTTTATACTGTTTGAATTTCTAAATTAATAAACATATTCAACAATTAGTGTGATTATAGGTTGATTTATATTGCCACTTTAAACAAATGGACTGCATTTAAAGAATTTACCATTTTCTTGTGGTGAAGCTAGAATGAGAGATGTTGGTTTGCCTTCCCCTATCATGGTAGTAGCTGTAATACGGAAACCATATTGATGTCCAACCTGTAGATCGTTAACAAGATGTGATGTAGAATCAGGTGGTAGTTTTATCTTGTCCTCCTCATTCTGTAAATAAAATATTGAAAATCATAGTCAATACTTCCCAACTAGTTAGTTATCCAGTATTCAAGTAGTTTTATTTCAGGTAAAGTGGTCTGTGTTATTAGTATTACTCGTATGAACCTTGATCAATTTCATATAATTATTTAACGTTAATTAAAGCCCCAATACCACGCTTGATGTAACTGAATAATATGTCCCAATCTTTATTCTGGTCAACAAATTGTACTATCTTACAATATTCCAATTCACCCTGGCATGAACTCCAACTATAGCTTGTCAGGCCATCGAAATTTTAAAAAAACGAAACGAAATATAGATCTGTTTTTTAATCAGATTGGACAACACAATGATCAAACCCAGGACCTCCTGGTCAGTGCGACTCTCCCAGAATTACAAAGGGAGGTAATTTATAATAAAAGAGTACTTACATCACTCTCAGCTGTATTGTTTAATATATATAATGTATACTCTGTTAATAAACCATTAGGATGTTCTGGTAGTTGCCAGGCAACCAATATACTACTACTATTAACTGGTAGAGATTTGATATCTGATGGACTTCCTGGTACTAGAAAATACAAAATGACAAATCATACATTTATTCTTGGGTTCAAATGTTTCTCTATGACAAAAGTTATATATACTAGCACTTGATCGGGCATCGAACGGTTGTAGTATAAATCTGAAGTTACACCAGGCTTATGTCACTTCCCAGCTCAACTGCCCTTATAACCACACATTTCAGGGTAGTCCTGTGTAGCCATCAACCCAGAACAGACAAACAAGCAGGCAAATGACAGTCAGATTTATGTCGCAGATAATTCTCTTGCACATAGGGGTCTTTAGCATTAGCAGTGAGAAAAAACCAGAGGACCCGGAGAATATCCATGAAGTTGAACAGATGACCCTAGTCCTTGTAACGTACAACAAGGGCTTCGAAACCACGCCAGCTGACTTAATGACAAACATTATGATACAGCGTGCACATGCTAACCATTCGACCATCCAAACCCCTCCTTACAAATATTTAGTAAAATTCAACAACTTACAATCTTGTTGTGTTGTAACATAAACTGGATCACTACGGACACCTTCACCTTTTCTTGTATAAGCTAAAACCTGTATACTATAGTTAGTATATTTCTCTAGTTTATATAGCATAGCATCCATATTGTCTGTGGTGACAAAACTAGCATCTCTCTCATCTAAAATAAAGAAAAATAACACTATCAATTATCCATCTAGCGTTTTACTGGTCGTCAGCATCAATAGGTAACGACCACAGCTGCGCAAAACAGGAAGTAAAAATTCATGTGGCTTGACATGTGCGCAGGTATGTCGAGAGAATGTTCATTTGCCAAAGCATTACTGTAGTACTTAAGTCAAAAAAATTATACTGATATTTATGGCCCCACTGGGGTTTCATGAGCCCAGCAGCAACACCCACTCACTGGGCCTGTACTTGCATTTGGTCAATTGATGCGGTTGGTATGTAACAAGAAGTAGGGTTTTCTCTGCTTGAAATAATGATTTTTCTGACATTCAAAACTGCACAGGAATTTATCTGAATTTATCGGGAAATCGGCACATGAATTGATATGAAATGGGGTTTAATCTTCAATAAGGTTGATAAGACTAGAGAGAGAGGAATGGGTACAACCAGGGAAATCGAAACCATGCCAGTTGACTCAATGACAGGCTTAATGAATGATACAGCGCGCACATGCTAACCATTCGGCCATCCAACCCCCAAATAAGGTTGATAAAGACAAGTGATTTAAAACCCTTACCTTCATCATTTCTAACTGGTCTATAGAATACTTTATATCCTAACAATATACCATGTAGTGTATATAGAGGTGGTGGTGCCCATAATACTCGTATACCCACAGAACTTACTGGTGTAGCTTGAACATTCTGAGGTGGTTGACTTGGTACTGAAAACAGTCATACAAAATAAAATGTACAGAAAATACTTATAGTTCTAAAATTTACAGAAAATAGTCATACTAGTAAAATGTACAGAAAAGGCCTTCTCAGTTTAATCTGTGTATGCTTGACAATAAAACTGTCTCAGCTTGACAATAAAGACTGTCTCAGCTTGACAATAATGACTGTCTCGGCATGACAATAATGACTGTCTCAGCATAACAATAAAGACTGTCTCACCTTGACAATAAAGACTGTCTCAGCTTGACAATAAAGACTGTCTCAGCTTGACAATAAAGACTGTCTCAGCTTGACAATAAAGACTGTCTCAGCTTGACAATAACGACTGTCTCAGCTTGACAATAAAGACTGTCTCACCTTGACAATAAAGACTGTCTCAGCTTGACAATAAAGACTGTCTCAGCTTGACAATAAAGACTGTCTCAGCTTGACAATAATGACTGTCTCGGCATGACAATAATGACTGTCTCAGCATAACAATAAAGACTGTCTCACCTTGACAATAAAGACTGTCTCAGCTTGACAATAAAGACTGTCTCAGCTTGACAATAAAGACTGTCTCAGCTTGACAATAAAGACTGTCTCAGCTTGACAATAACGACTGTCTCAGCTTGACAATAAAGACTGTCTCACCTTGACAATAAAGACTGTCTCAGCTTGACAATAAAGACTGTCTCAGCTTGACAATAAAGACTGTCTCAGCTTGACAATAAAGACTGTCTCGGCATGACAATAACGACTGTCTCGGCATGACGGTAAAGACTATCTCGTCGTGACAACAAAAACTATTTCAGTTTGACAATAAAACTGATATGAAATGGGCTTTAATGTCCTATTGTTTTGCTCCGAAAAGGGCTAATTAAGACAGGCATATGCCATACAGTGTGCTTTGAGGGGAATTTTGCCCAGACAGCTTGACAATAAAAATGAAATGAAATGGGGTTTAATGTTCTAATGTTTTGCTTCAAAAAGGGCTAATGAAGACAGACATACGCCATACAGTGTGCTATGGGGGGAATTTTGCCTGGACAGCGGCACTACATCATACTTGTCCTTTTAGAACCAGTAATTGTTTTCCATAGAATAACTTACCGTCTTCGAGGGTGAAGACTTGAATATTCTCTGATGCTGGACTGATACCTTTAGCATTGTAGGCCTTCACGTGAACTGTGTATTCTGTAAATTTCTTTAAATCATGTATTGTGTGTTTCGCTTTAAAAGCTTCTCCGACTGTTTGGGTGATATAGATGAAGTGGGAGGGACTGTTTGTTTCTTTGTAGCCAATATAATACCCTAGTATTTTACCATTTACAAAACCTTCCGCTGGTGGCTAAATAAATAAAAACAGAAATATATTTCATTATCCCAATCTGATTAAAATACAAATGTAAATTTAGGTTTTTTTTTAAAGTTTCAATTAAAATGATTTCCACCGCACATAGATCTGGCTGGTCAAGTTTCAATCTGATTAAAACACAGATCCTATTTCGTTTGTTTTTTTATAATTCAAAATTTCATTTTACTTCTCTTTACTACACTTAGGATCGGGAAGAGTTGTTATATAACCCATGTTCTGGATGATGTGAGGGATTAGCCAATGAAACAGTCTGTTGCAGCGAGCTCTTGCCGTGTGATGCACAGAACTGTGGGTATCCCACTAGAAACATCAACGCTGATTGGTTAAACAAATATCTGACGTCATAGGGTCAAAAGTCGCTCGTTTGACCCTTGACACAACCTCCCACTACAACTGGCCAGATCGTCATGTAGTAGAAGCCATCGACAGTATAAAAAACAAAACTAAATATAGATCTGGGGTCTGTTTCACGAAATTTTAACTAAGATAAAATCCAAATTTTAGTTATTTCATTGGATAATATTAGATTGATTTTAGTGCTTAGCCAATCAAAAGTGAAGTATCTACTAAAATTTGGATTTTATCTGGAGTTAAGATTTCGTGAAACAGGGCCCAGTTATTTAATCAGACTAGTCAGGAGTGATTATATGACACTGATATCAATTTAATACAAATCAGATGAGGTACAGACGTTTGGACGGACGGGTGCGATGACAATATATGACCAAATTTCCAAGTGGGTGTACAAAAGGCGAGAGAGAGAGAAAAGGGGTTTAACGTCCTCTCGACACAAACTAGGTCATTTCGGGATTAACAAATGGTTCGACCCTTTTTCAATAATTTGTTTGCGCGTAGGGGTCTTTAGCAGTGGGGGAAAACCGGACGACCCAGAGTAAACCCACGAGGTTGGACAGGCAACCCTATTCCTTGTCATGTAAATTCGGAATCATGCCAGTTAACTCAATGACCGGCTTTATGATACAGGGCACTCATGCTAACCACTCAGCCATCCGACCCCAACACTGGATATATCACCACTGTCTATTTATTATAGTTTAATTCAGTTTGTTTTACCTCCCAGGTAACTTGAAGTGACTGAGATCCTATCGCCTTGGCAACAACATTTCCTGGTGGTCCAGTAGGAGCTACAAATAAAGAGTTAAATACATTATTTCAAGGTGTTCACACAGAATATTTGAAATCGCAAATGAGAGGGAAAGAAAATGAGGTTTCACATCCATTCGATAGACACTGGGTCATTTTGGGATTAGCATATGGTTCAATTTTATTTCAAAAAATCATTTGGCGAAAGGGGCTTTTTAGGAGGGGGAGAGAACTGGAGGACCGAAGGAAAAACCCATGAGGTTGGACAGGTGACCATACTGCATGGACCTATAAGCGGGGAATCAAAACCATTCCAGTTGACTCAATGACAGACCTTATGATCTAAAGCACACATGTCAAATCATCCAGCCTCCCAACCCCTCTATTTGAAATCAAATGACTTAAGAGTATTAGAATAGTAAATTTGTTGATGTTTTGGGACATAATAAGTTTGATTCTAAGTTCAATAACGGGGTTTAACGTTTACTCGACACAGACTAGGTCATTTTGGGACTAACATATTGTTTAATTTTATTTCAATAATTGGGTTGCGCGTAGGGGTCTTAAGCAATGGTTGGATAGACGACCCTACTCCTTGTCACGTACGACGAGGTAATCAAAACCACGCCAGTTGGTTCAATAATGAACATTTTCTGGTCGGAATAAGCACAGTGATAGAGTAATACGATTGTTCAATGCATTGTCAATGATAAATGTGCAAGTTAATTAATTAGTGTCATATATTTATTTTAAGATGGGGGGGGGTATTAGATTCACTGTTAGTTTGTTTTTTTATATATGTATAATTACAAGTACAAAGTGTTGAAACATTATCAAATTAAAATTTAAAAAACTAATATCTCTGCCTTACCTTCCTCTTCGGTTGTAGCGACAGCATCAGGACTAGGTAAACTATAGCCTACAGAATTATTAGCCATGACTCGGATATTATAAACATATGATGGTTTTAACTCGACTAACGTGACACTCATCTGACCAGTAGGTACAGTAACATTAGCCAACACACCTTGCCAAACACCTGGAAATAATCAAACAATAATTATATCTCATGCTCTAAATACCTGGAGCAACGGCAGCTCCGTGAGTACAGGCTGATTACACAGAACATCCAAGGTTCGTTCCCGGGAATGGTTGACAACCATCTGATTAAAATACAGATCTATATTTTGTTTGTTTTTTTTTATACTATCAATGGCCTCTACCACATGAAGATCAGACCAGTTGCATTACAAGGTCATGTCAGGGTTCATACGAGCTGCTTCTGACCCTATTTTTTTTTTTAAACAATATTTTATTCAGATACTGAAAAGGATCTGAATAAAATATTGTTTAAAAAAAAAAAAAATAGGCTTTTGACCCTATGACGTCAGATATTGATTAATCAATCAGCCTTAACGTTTCGGCCATCCAACCAATCGTTCTTATTCAATTTCTTCAAGAATATCTGAGATGAAGCCCAATCTGAGCTTATGTACTTTGATCTCAAGTTTCCACATTAGACCAATCAGACAACCAACCAGGTGGACTTGTATACTTCACTCTGAATAGTAAATTAGACCAATCAGCCACCCAACCAGGGGTAATTGTATACTTCACTCTTCAGAGTATACATTAGATCACTGAGCTAATAAATTACCTGTATTATTTCTGTACTGGATGGTGTAAGCTAATATCGGACTGTTTCCATCATACGGTTTCTTCCAAGATAAAGTTATAGCTCGACTTGTTATATTTTCAATCTTAACTTGTTTAGGGGATTCCGGGGTTTCTGTGGAAAGATAAAATAGATAACAGATATGTAAATCAGGCATAATAAAGACAACTAATGAATATATTGTTTGGGCAGCATTTAGTACAGTAAATGATTGAGATTAACACACGACACAACTATATATGGAATACAAGTTACTTAAAGGATTTATTGCAGCAAAGTTTTGCTGAGGGTTTAACGTCCCCTCGATACAAACTAGGTTATTTTGGGACTAACACATAGTTAAATTTTATTTCAATAATGCCCTTGCACGGAGGGGTCTCTAGCAGTGGGAGGAAACCGGAGGACGCGGAGAAAACCCATCATGTTAGATAGGCGAACCTACTCTTTGCCGTGTACAACTAGGGATTCGAAACCACACCATTGGACTCGATGGCAGACCTTATAATACAGCGCGCATGTGCTAACCATTCGGCCATCCAACACCCCCCCCCCCCCCCCCCCCATAACAACAAAGAAATAAAATGCTAAAATGATGCTTACCTATAACAACTAACTGTATCATCAGATTGTCGTGTCCAAATTTATTTTTAGCATTACAGACATAGAATCCAGAATCTGATCTATTTGCCGGCTGTAGAGATAACTGTGATAGTTTTCCTCTTGGTGTGTCATGGCTGACAACTCGAGCTCTACAACATACAAAATAAAAAACTTAAATAAATTTAACAAGATAGGTTGCCCGGTAACAAAGAAGTATCAGCAGCAGCTACCCCAGCCATTCATAAAGATTGTCATATTTGGAATCTTTGGTAAATAACAAGAAAAACCTATATTGTATTTTATTATTGATAAAACAATATTTATAATAAAGGGCAATAACTCTTAAAGAAATCAACCATTGTTGTATCATTTGCATATAGCGTCAAAGGTCATACAGAAATTCCAGTATGTCTTACAATTGGTTGACAGGAAAAATGACCTTCACCCTGTATTTGAAATATATAGAATGAAATGTTAACTGGTGAAATGAGACAAAATGTCCCATAAGTCATCCCATCAACTGTATATGGGAACAGCTATATTTAATATACACAAAATGTATTCAATTTTCGCAAAACTAGATATCAGTGATCAAAGTTTTATATTTCTATCAAATATCAAACATAAATAAACTGATATTAGAGAGAGAGAGAGAGGTCTTTATCAGTGGGAGGAAACCAGAGACCACCGGGAAAACCCACGATGTTGGACAGGTGATCATACTCCTTGTCATGTACAATCGAGAAATCAAAACCACGCCAGTTGACTCAATGACAGGCTTTATGATACAGCACGCACATGCTGACCATTTGGCCATCCAACACCCCTGTATTAGAGATAGAGACCTACCTTCTATTTCCTGCTGTACTTATAGCTGTACCTTTAAAACTCCATGTTATAGACAATGGTTTATCACCAATACCCTGACATTCCATCGTTATATTGTGGTTATTTAATACAGAATAATTCTTTTGAGGAGCATCAAAACGTGCAGGTACTGTAAAAAAAAGGAGGAAAAATACACTTTTTATAATTTACAGCCACATTAAAGAGGCATTATTCAAGACTTTTTAAAAAGAAGGTGATTACCACAAGTGGATAGAACCATTTCTTCAGTCAAAAGATGGATTTTTTGTTAAGGAAGAATCCTATTGATTTTGAACGCTAGAGATCTCTTGTACCAACAAAGTATTCTGTTATTGATAAAGTATTGATGGAACATTAAATTGAAAATGTGTCAATAGGACGTAAAGCCCTTTGTATTCTGTTTTTGATAAAGCCTTGATGGGACATTCAACCCTTTCTATTCTGTTATTGATAAAGCATTAACAGGACATTCAACTATTTCTATTCTGTTATTGATAAAGCGTTGACAGGATGGTAATAACTTTCTATTCTGTTATTGATAAAGCATTTACAGGACATTAAACCCGTTCTATTCTGTTAGTTTAAACAATATTTTATTCAATAAAGTGAATAAAATATTGTTTAAACTAACAGAATAGAAAGGGTTATTGATAAAGCATTGACAGGACATTAAACCCTTTCTATTCTGTTATTGATAAAGTGTTGACAGGACATTAAACCCTTTCTATTCTGTTATTGAGACAGTAATATTAAAGCTGAACCTACCTCTAACAGTGAGGAAGACTCTGTGACTGATGGGATAACCTATATTATTACTCGCTTGACATAAATAATGGCCGTGTTCTTCTTCACGGGCATTTCTAATAAATAAAGTTCCATTTTCTAGCAGCTGCATATTTTCATCCTCAGGGTCAAAAAATATTGTCTCATAATTATCAGGCGACATTGTGTCTACAAAAACAAAATTAACACATTAAATATCCAATTCTTACCAACACAAATTTTAATTCCCACCCACCTACTAGACAAAACCAATTTTACATTTTTTTCTTTTGCTTCCTATATTTTTACCCAGAAAAAACTAAATTAAAAACACAAAGAACTTAATAAAGTCAAAGATACACTAGTTATAAAATCACTGCGCTATTGCTGCAGATTGGAGGCAGAACCAGAATTGTTTATAGAAAAATGTTTTACATTCAATATTCGTTCTTAATTAGAAGTGTCGGATTCAAATAAAACATTGTTACGATTGTTGGGTTGGTGAAAAGGATATTTACCGGCAGCTTTCTTCCAGGTAATATTTGGTGTAGGAGTTCCAGCCGTTTGACAATCTAACTGTACAGACTGATGTAATACTACAAACGAATCTTCAGGTTTAATCACCCATCGTGGTGGAACTGTAAAAAAAAGAAAAAAAGTGACTTTGTTGTTCAGTGTAATTGTACTTGTATCTGTCAACCATTCACATACCTGTATCATTTGCTTGACAAAGACGAGAGTATCCTCGTCAAAACATCGCTTTGTATCAAACTCAGTAATTGTGTATCCATGAAATTGTACCTTGTGTTAATATGTTCAATTACTAAATGCCAATCAAAGAAGAAATTGTACAGGACTAAAATTAAACCTAACCTTTATTTCATTATTATGACAATTGTAAACTCTTTTATGTGCTAAAAATTATTTATCAACAGGCCCATTCGAACAACTTAACACATTTTCTATGTCAACATCATTGGCAAATTTTAATCTAGCTTAAAAAATCCCAAAGGCTCATCGAGTGCGTAACTGCAGTTTTCTGTATCCCTGGGACATGAAAGGGGATATTCGACTTACCCAGAACATGGAGTGGAGCTGTATAATTTGTATATGCTGCAGCATTACTGGCGTAACATGTATAATTACCATCGTGTCGTGGACTCACATCACTAATAGACAGCAGGCTAGAGAACGGACCAATAGTCTGAAAAACAGATAGATATATTTGACTTCACAGAGATTATATAATATGTTTCTACAGATAGACTCAGGCTAATAGTTACTTCTATTATCTCGGTAGTAGTGCTGGGTATTGCTACCGCAGTCACAAATTAATGTATATTATAGCCCTTCTCTCTTTCTCTGTTTTTCCCTTTGGACATGAAATTTTTTGATGACACTCTAAGAGAGAGAGAGAAATGGGGTTTAACGTCCACTTGGTCATTTTGGGACTAACATATGGTTTAATTTTATTTCAATAATTCACTTGCGCATAGGGGTCTTTGTGGGACAGGCGACCCTACTCCTTGTGACATACAACCAGGGATTCGAAAGACATTCAAAGAAGAGTGTTATTATCTAGAAAGACCTTGAATAATCCCCAATCTTGTTGTTATATGAGCTTTCTACAGTTGACAATCTAGTTTAAAGCCATAAAATTAAATTCTATCCCTGAATTCTATTTTCATGATCAAAATAACTTACCTGTACGACGACCCCAAGATCATGAGGTATTGGGCTAGCATCTTTATACCAACCAATAGTAATAGGTAAATCTCCGCTACTAACGACACACGATATCATTATTCTGTCACCTTGTTTACGGTAACCAAAACTAAATGGATCTACAACTGGTGGCTCTGCAATAACAAAATTAGAAATGTTGATTAACTTTTTTTTTGCCACAACCCTTATTGCATCAAACCTTCAGATTTATGTGAATAACTGAGCTATGTAAAAGATAGAGGGAGAGAGAAATGGGGTGATTTAATGCTTTGGGCTGTTGAGAAATTAGCTACAAAACTTAGAGTATAAAACAACACTTTTCTCTTATTTTTTCAACGACATGGTGTAGCCAATGTTTACATGTTTTAAAGGCTAATGGGTTAAAAAAAATAACTGTGGTAAAACTGATCTGCACAGGTCCTATTTTTGATACTTTCTCCAAATTTATTGCAAGCTTGTACAGTTTTTAAAAAATTAAAGAAAATTACTCACCAACTACGGTAACATAGACATTTCTACTCATTCCGAGTCCTTCATGATCTTTAGCTGTACATGTGTACTGCCCAGCATCATAGTTTCTCTGAACTTTCTCAATAATCAAAGTTCCATCCTCAACTTTCTGGAGGTGATTCATTGGTAACATGTGACCATCTAAAATATTTCACAACATTATTGTTCAATAAAATAAAAATATAAAATACATAATCAAAAAAACAATTTTTGACCCAATGGTGAACATTGTGATCAGTGTTCTAATTGACTTACGGTCAGCAAATGGCCTCCACAGCCTAGATACGCTGTAGTGATAAGGAATCTTTGATAAAATTGTATGTCATCATGTAATTTTAAATAAGCAGTCAAGAGAGAGAGAGAGAAAGAGAGAGAGAGAGATAAATGGGGTTTAATGTCCCTCTTAACACAGACTAGGTCATCTCAGGACTAACACATGGTTCAATAATTAGTTGAATAATTTGCTTGTGTGTTGGGGTTTTTAATTAGCAGTGGGAGGAAACCTAGTTCAGCTCTAAACGTCGGTCTCATTACACTCACCCTGAACGTTCAGGGACCGTCCCATTCAATCAATGTCGAAAATAATTGAAACCCCAGTCAATTTTACTGGGCAACTTTTCACTGCCAAACGATGGGGTGTCAATCCGTGTGGGCACCTGTACAATGTAAATGAACATCTTAGTGACAAAATAAGACCTTGCTTACTTCGCTAGAGACAGTATGAGCGACACAACACGCTGTTAAAAATACGTCCCCTACCATCAAGTTACATTTCCCCGCCATGGCACTCTAACTGCAGGTCAACGTCCATATTCAGGAATGTCGGTCATACAAGACGAATGGCAATGTACAGGTGTTACATTGAACATGCTTTCACACGGATTGACACCCCGTCGGTTAGCAGTGAAAAGTTGTCCAGCAAAATTGACTGTTCTCCAATTTTTTTTCAACATTGATTGAATGGGACAATCCCTGAACGGTCAGGGTGAGTGTAATGAGACCGACGTTCAGAGCTGAACTAGAGGAAACCATGAGGTTTACAGGTGACCCTACTTCTTGCCACGTACAATTCCGACCGGAAAATCGAAACCATGCCAATTACTCAATTCTCAATAAATATTTGACATAACCATCTGTCTCCTGATTGCCTCAAATTTTAAACTTTGTAATTGTTAAATTTTTGTTACAACGTTTTTACTCACTGATAAAATATAAAATTTAATAATTATAATTATGATTCTCACCTCGGTACCATTTTATGGTGTCGATAGGATAACCAGAGACATAACATCTCATTGACAGTTTGGTACTGGCAGTCGCTGTCACATTTGGCATCGGTCGAATGTAAGGAATTCCTGAAATAAATCATCATTGTAAGTTTTATTTTAAGATTGTGGCAAATAACTTTTGTTGTGGTCAAAAGTCACCCATTTTGAATTAAGCGCACTCTACAGTAGCCGCTTACAACAAGACGTAAATGAACATCATTTCATAAAACATACTACGACATTAATAATGTTCTAAGATTAAGATCTCTTTAATTGCACTTCATCTGTATTTGACACATTTTTTTTTATTTTAGCCAAGACAAAATTTAAGCACCAAACAGAATTTTCCAAAAAGTAAATCAACCCACTGAAATATCCTGTCTAATCAAAAAGCATGAATAAAATATAGTTTAAAAAAATATATATTATTACATTTACAGGACAATCGGCGTAAGCACTCGCGCCGCGGTAGAAATATTCCGCCTGGAAGGACGAGAGGTGACTTCGCTCAACGGAGTTGTTTCCCTTATGCCATCACACATCCTCATGTTGTAGAAACAATTTCTATAAAAGGTTTAATTAAAACGCCGACAACCGGCCGTGTTTCACAGAAACTGGGGAAGTAGAAAGTCAAAGATCAATAAACACGAGCACCGAGTGACTCATCTTAATTTAATTTTCAAATAAATTGTTAGTGGTTACGTGTTCTTTGGTGTCCAATGGAAAAACTAATTCTTTTTGTAACTGAAACCGAGAAGTTATTACCGCAGGACGTACTAGCTTACTTTATCAGACTACGGCATATGTAATGGCGACAGAGAGAAAAACCGTTCAAATAAAAAGTTACATGTCGTACGGAGAAAAATTAGAAATAAAAGTACAGTTGTCCCGTAATAATAATTAAGACACTGCTTGGCATATAATAATATACAGAAAAGTAGGATGATAACCCCATTTCATTTTCCTATTTAATTCTGATAATGGAACTGAACTGGTAGTTATATATTAACCTATATATATATCACTTAATCTACATATAGTGAAATTCTGTGAGCGTATGTGACATGGAGGTAGGGGCGCCTTCTCAACCTCGTGGGTTTCCTCTGGGCACTCCGGTTTCCTCCCACTGTTAAAGATCCCTACGCACAAGCGAATTATTGAAATAAAAATTGAAAACCACACGTTAGTCCCAAAATGACCTATAGTTTGTGCCCAGTGGACGTTAAACCCCATCTCTCTTTGTTGTTTATTGTTTGGAATGTCTGTGTATATTGTGTTCAGTCCGTAGGTTTGTCTTGTGTTATAGATAATGTGCGCCCCTTCACCACCACCACCCCCCACACCTACTTTTAAAGAGAACCAAATAGCCTAAATAAACCGCTTCTGTTCAATATAAGCATATCGTAGATTTGTTTCCTCGAAGAGCTACTGCCCGGGCACAACTCTCCCGTTTTAAAACAACCAAATCAGTGTGTCATTCAGCTTCATTATTTCATTTAATTTAAAAGCATAAGATATTGTATAAATAAAAGAACGGGGAAAAACTGAAACTGTCAGAAACCTTATACGTTAAAGGGCGTATTGCTCTATTCTTTGCAACCCCAAAATAGACAAAAATATGTCTAAAAGTACATATGTATTTCTTTGTTCATTACAAATGTCACTTGAAACCATTATGTCTATAGAGCGCAAGATGTCGTGTATCGATTTGAAAATGTCCATTGTGTCTCAAATATTGGATATTACATATTTTCAGAGCAAGATGACAACATCAACTTTGATCGAACTAGACAAATATATTTAATGCCAATTCGTGTTTTTAACTTCGAATTTTATGGGCAATATTAAATAAGAGGTTTAGCTCCTTTAAAGCTACAATTTCACATTTTTAAGTTATATTTTTTAAAATTTATTAAAATAAAGCCTGAAAAAAGATGGCATTCATAAATAGTCCTACCAAGTTAAAGAATAATCCTATTAATCCTATAATCCACTATTGCCAGCTGAGAAATTGGCAAAAATATCATTTTCAACTTTAAATTCCAACGTTTGAATATAGTTTATGCTTGTGTTATTATTTCCAGTGTCAATGATTTTTAAGGCTGGATAATAATGCCCATGGTCGTAAAATAGTGGGTTGATAAACTATTGAGCAAAAGACATAGAAATAATTATGTTTTGACTTTCTTAGAAAATATGAAATTCTCGCTTTAAACTCATTCAATTGTTTTCTCTTCCGAAAAGAAACATAACTTATATAGAAATAACAAAAGGTGGATATATGGGAAGTAAACATAATACTGTCTTTTATTTCTAGAAGATATATTATATTTCTTTCTTGAGATGGAGATCTGTCACGTCGAGCTATTACAGGCCATGATTAACGCCGTGATATTTACAACTAAACAAGATAATGTTTTTATGTCTGTAGAAAATTGCAACCTTTACCAAAGTGTACATTAAATACAAAGATACATTAGTTCGGAATAGTGGCGTTCTGATGCGCGAGCAGTTGGAATAATACGACGCAAAATGTAAAACGTAGCTTATCTATTCTCCCTGGCGGATGAAGAGAGAAGCGAGGTGGGAAATGGGGCTTAACGCCCCACTTTTCTGTTGCGACTTTGCTAACAAAGAGATGGAAGTTAGGCCTACGATAGATCCAGAGAGAAACGGGGTGATGTTGGGCCTACTGACGTATCTAGAGAGGAGCGGGGTGAGACTAAGGACTACTGGCGGATCAAAAAGAAGCGAGGGGTAATACCAGAACAATTGTTGGAGAAATTTCTCTGGTGACTCGGGGTAGCCATTTTTGTTAAGATGTGACGAATCACGTGACATGTATTTATTTTACGTGTCTGGATGGCCGAACCACTTATAAATATACCCACGCGTAGTTATTTTACGTGCCTTGATGACCGAATCACTTAAAAATATACCCACGCGTAGAAAAATAGATCTTTATAAAAACTTGAATGTGTACGTTTAGGATCCATTTTTTTTTTATGTCAGCGAGTTGACTTGGACCTAAGGATAATTTTATAACAAACGAAACGACGATCCGACCTTAAAAAGATTGACCAATCACAGGTCAGAATAGGTGGGGCTTAGGTCTGGAAAAATTTGCAGAAAATGGGCGGTAGGCCTTAGAGGCCTCCTGCCCCGCGGCTGACTCTTGGAACGAGATTGGGGTGTAGGACTATAGTCGAATCCAGAAGCGGAGAACTAAGACTAAGAGAGCAGCGGGTGGAAGTTGGACCTTCTATTAAAACACACGGCTCCCTTTTTATTCACAGATATAATTAAAGAAGAAAATACATTCATAAAACATTCACTTTAAAAATATATCTGTCAATGTGAAGTCAAACTGTCCGTTTCGGATGGGGTTTTGTTAGTTTGAATGACCAACCTCGACCGGGGGGCTACAGAATGCTTCGAAGGGACTGAGGATGTGGCCAGCTAAGAACACTCCTAAGGAATAATTATGGTTGGCGAAGTATTGGGGAGGGGGGGGCTAATTCGTGTTTTTTTTTTGGGGGGGGGGGGGGTTGCTTAGTGACTACGGGCCCGACCACCACCACGTCCACACCCTGTAGAAAAAACCCAGCGAATCTTCACTTGTTCCTACCATACACGTATCCATTATTGTACAGGTTTAAACGGCTCATACATTATACCAACATTCTTCAAACCCTATTACTATAACAAAGGGATAAATGGCGTGCATTTAGCCATTAGAAACAATACCCTGTAATACTGTGTAATTTGTAATTTAATACACCGTTCATTCTAACACTGTTATTAAAGGTTTTTTCGACTTCTACCGATGTATAATTTACGTCAACTGTGCTGAAAGACACAAATCATCCTGAAATGACTTGCAGCAGCTCTTTTGTGCCATAAGAACTCAAAACCCGCGTTTCCGGTGTTCTACGTGTTATTTGGCGCCATAAAACAAGTAGATAATTGAGATATGAAAATGTATAATTAAAATATGAATTTTGATGTTGTTCTCTTATTTATTTTTGAAGTCAGTTTGAGTTTGAACGATTGTGTCACATAATTGGCGTTATTGATAAAATTTGACGGTCGGGTTCTTTCCGGATTTAGGAATCACTGAGCGTAATAAAGATAGGTGATTACTTTGTGTTATACCCCCAGCTGAGTGATAATAACAGATCAACAATTATAAATAGAATAGTATTGCCTTTAATGTCATTTTATCAGAGAGAGAGAGCGGGTGGGATGGGGGAGGAACGTCCTACTATCAGGGGCGTTTCAAGGTTATCACGGCGGAGGCCGTGACCATTTTGAGGGCCCTCTTTCGCAGTAAGGGGGGGGGGTCCGGGGGTGTTTTCTACGCGGCCTAGCCATCTCGTTCCTGAATAGCTTTATTAGTAGATTTTCTGTAAAGGCGATTTCTTGATTGATGATTTCCATGCCAATGCAATTGACTGCATTCTTATTCAGTAGTGGATTCGACTGTAACATTGTATAGAAAACGATTGACTCGGTGCCCTTTCCCTTTGCCAGAGGGGCCCTTTTGTAAGACGTGGGGCCCCATTGCATGCCTTTAGGGTCCTCCTCTGTTCCACACCAACCGGGTTTATAAGGCAGTATGTGCTATAAGATTGGATGTGTGCTATAAGACAGTGTATGTGCTATAAACCAACATGTGTGCCATAAGACTGGATGTGTGCTATACGGCAGTATGTGTGCTATAAGGCAGTTTGTGTGCTATGAGGCAGTATGTGTGTTATAAGACAGTTTGTGTGTTATAAGACAGTTTGTGTGCTATAAGACAGTTTGTGTGCTATGAGGTAGTTTGTATGCTATAAGGCAGTTTGTGTGCTATAAGACAGTTTGTGTGCTATAAGACAGTTTGTATGCTATAAGACAGTTTGTATGCTATAAGGCAGTTTGTATGCTATAAGACAGTTTGTATGCTATAAGGTAGTTTGTGTGCTATGAGGCAGTTTGTATGCTATAAGGCAGTTTGTGTGCTATAAGACCAGTAGCGGATTTTCATTGAGGCTAATGAGGCTGCAGCCTCAGACCAAAAGATTTTGTAAAAAAAATTTTTTTAAATTTGTCTTATACGATTAAAAACGCATAGACAATGAATGTTAGGGGGTGTGGTTTAGGCCAAACGGGAACCAGCATAGGCCCTGACCCGAAATTATTTAGGCCCACGCCATTTTAAACAGGCCCTTATAGTCCTTCCAGCAACTTCTGCCTCAGGCCTTGGTGGAGCTAAATCCGCCACTGTATAAGACAGTTTGTGTGATATAAGGCAGTGCGAGTGTTATAGGCAGTTTGTATGCTATGAGGCAGTATATGTGCTATAAGGCAGTTTGTGTGCTACAAGGCAGTATGTTTGCTATAAGGATAATATTTCCCGCGTATCCATCTACTCTTCGACGAATACCAACTATCGGACACACGTGACTTGGGGTTTTTAAACCCCATTTCAACGACTAGACGCTGTTCCTTAGTATGTCCCCATACCCACACACCTGGCAAGACACCCTGATCAGCGAGCTATCGCATTACTGACTTGGCCACCGCGGCTCCATGAAAGAGATGGATAGAACTACAATTTGGACGAGCACACTTTTAACTCCGGCAGTAGACCCAACCATCACAGTCTTATTTTTATAAAAAGGAAAGTGCGTGCCATCATTTGCATTTTTTGGCCAATATCTAACTTTTCATGGCTTAATCCACTCGAAAAAAAAACCCAGCCCATAACAAAATTCGATTTAGTCCAGCATGCGCTGTAAAAGTCCGTTTTCACTGGGCAATCCTGCGGAGGTTTGGCCGGACTTAAAGGGAAGAAGTACAAACTTGAGAAAGATTGTCTGGTTTATTTGAAAGAAAATATTGAAAATTTGCATACTCACCATAAACATTGAGTCTGTTCATATATTCAGCCTGTCCGACTTTACTGTTGGCATGGCAACGATATTCTCCGCCATCTTCCACTTTAACACGTGATATATTGACGTAACTGATGACGTAGCCATCTAACGTGGTAATGGTGTTGGATTGAATACGGTCGTCACGCGGTAAATCGGCACCATCTAGCTGCCATCTCACAACAGGTATAGGGTTTCCCGAAGCCTTGCATCGCAGTGAAACTTGTTGCCCAGTTTTGGCAAACTGTTCTTGAAAGGAATCTAAAATAGTTGGTTTGGCAGCTTAAATGAAATCAAACAATAAACCACATTAAATTCACTTTCCGCCATTTCCTGCAGCTAATGGTAAAACCATAGGAAAGCACCCATTACATGTAAAAATTTGTTTTAAGGCAAAACAAACGACGCGAATTCTGTCCTCGAGGAATAATATTTTTATGGTTTCAGATTTTCAGAAATTGCACTAGATTTGTTATTTGGAATTTTCCTGTCCCGGAAATAAATGTTTTGTCATCAATATTCCAATGTTTTCAAAACAAAACTGGTAATGTAAACAACAGGAAGATGAATGGCGGAGAGGAGGATGAATCCGAAAAGATTCTTAACAAAAACAGAATCGTGTCGCTGCATATTGGAACCCCATTATGTGTTATGGATTCGACGACTAACAAATAAGTGTTACACAGTTTACACAGAAAACACCATCTTGGTATTCTGTTTTTACTATGTGGGGTGGTAAGGTCATTTTTTTGATAACACCATCTGGGTTTTTTTGTTTTTACTGTGTGGGGTGGTAGGGTAATTTCTTTGATAACGATGATTCCACAAACAAAACCACACCTCGTTTTGAATTAAGAAGCAACGCCTTTAAAAATAGTCACATACATGTGTCCTAATACCCCCGTCAGACTGGGGTGGCGTCCTTACTGCGACGCTACGGCGACGGAGAATGGCCGCAGAGCCCATCAAGATCGCCATAAGCGCGGTAAAATCGTGGTGGAAACGCCAGATACCATGTGGTGGTCTCCATGGTCGTGTTTAAAACAACGCTATTGCTCTGCGATCTTACCTGGAAAGTCAGATCGGATGGCGTCCTTACTGCGCTGCAGCAACCGTACGGCGAACAGAAAATGTACAAACGTGATCACAACGTACGAAAATTTCCCAAAATATTACAAACTTGAAAAAAAAAAAATTGTGTTTTCCCATCTCTCCAGGGCAGATCGCAGAACTTTGGCGTATTTGTTTCGAACATGCTCAAAACAAACGCCGTGACTCGGCGATCATTTGCGACCACCAAGACCACAGCGCAATATCTGGCGTTTCCACCGCGCTTTTACCACGCCTATGGCGATCTTTACGGGCTCTAGGGCCATATTCCGTCGCCGTAGCAGCACAGTAAATGCGCAACCCGGTCTGACGGGGACATTTTCTCGCGTTGTGTTTACGTTTACCGGCAATCTTGTACATTTTTTAGTCGCTGTACAGTCGCAGCAGCAGAGTAAGGGCGCCACCCGGTCTGACGGGGTCATACCGTCACCATCGACGTGGCTTAAACATTTTAGAAAATCGTTGTTCAACACTGTATAGAAGATAATTGGCTGGGTTTTTTTTAAAAAAAATAAATGGTTATGTATGCTTACCTCCTAACGTAAGTTGTGCTGTGCCCTGAGTTACTTCTTGTTCATTGGCTAAGAAACACTGATACATGCCTTGATCCTGTCTTTTGACGTCACGGATTATCAAAATGGTTTCAGACTGGACGTAAACTCGTTCATTCATATCCATCTGGCGACCATCTTTATACCACGTGACACTATTTATAGGATACCCGGATGCACTACAGTTGAATTGAGCTGTTTTGCCTGCGTCGACTGTTTGTTCAATGGGATCTATGACTGCAGACAGGACAGCTGAAAAAGATGAATTTAAAATGTTAAATAAGACTTTCAAATATAGTCGGAAATAACCTCCATCCATGTGGACCTCTCAGGAAGAATATTACAGAAAGGGCCCCTAAAGGAGAGGGGGGGGGGTAATAGAGGAATGACCTCTGAAGGAGAGTAATGGAGTTGTAGATTTATAGTATTCGAGAAGCCTAGAGAGATAGAGCGGGCCAAAGTATTGAGGCATTTAAACATAATTAACAATATTTCAAGGAGAGTAATAGATAATAACTTTTTTAGGAGAGTAATACAGGAATGACCTCTCAAGGACAGTAGTTGGGAGTGACCTCGGAATCAAGAAAGTAGTTGGGAATTGACCTTTTTAAAAGAGCAATAACCTCTCAAGGACAGTAAAAGAAATGACCTTTCCACCGAGGGCAGTACACCACAGCTTGTTTTTCAAAGATCGGTAATGAAGTATTCTTTAAACTAAAAACTTACATGTTATGATGAGTTTGGTTTCTTTCGATTCTTCACCTAGACGATTTGTAGCCGTACATTTGTAAACACCACTATCGTCCACGCCTGCATCTTGTATCACAAGGTTGCCGCCATTTTGATGTATGCGGTTGTTGTCTATCTGAACAGGCGTGTTATTTTTGTTCCAAACGTATCTAGGAAACGGTAAAGCTTGACTGCTGACACAGGGCAATTCGGCCGTACTGCCTTGACTCAGAGTAAGTTCGGCAAGAAATGTGTCGATGGATGGCGCCATGTCACTTGCTGGTGGTGCTGTATAAAAATAGATAGATCATGACAATTGTAATTATAATATGATTAATTCCAGAACACCGGGTACCACTTATCAATTATTTAGCAATTTTACATGGCAAATAACATTGGTGGTCATTTTATGAGAAAACCTTCTTTACAAATGATGGGAATCAATGGGAACGAGAAAACAAAACCCAGAGAAATGTTAGGAAACCCCGAAAAGGACAAGGAAACTTGAAAATGAAAAGCCCAGGAATGAAAATCCCGGGATATAAATTATTGGCCCACCATTGAAGTTCTTACCATTTCCAGGGATGGGTCGGAAAACAAGATCCCCGGGAAAAGGACTATGAAACAAGAAAAACAAACCGGGAAATAAACAGGCCTACAGTTCTTACCGCGTCCAGGAATGGAGCGGGAAATATGATCCCTGGGAAAGGACTGTGGAACAAGAAGATAAACCCCGGGAATGTCCAACGTCGCTGAAGTTCTTACCGTGTACATGTAGAGTAGCGAAGGCACTTCCTCGTTCATCCCCAGTGAGGATATTTTTAGACCTACAGGAATACATGGCCAGTCCATCTGTCTTTCTTACATCTCGAATATGAAGGTAACCAGATGGCAAGACACTAAATCGTCCACCTTAAATAAACATTTAAATTAGATATACAACAATTCTAACTGCAGTTTTGGTATTTATCTCAAGTCATATCGCTTTACTTTCGTGACTTTTGATTCCGCTTTGTTTTCGTCAACTACACGGAGGGCCTGGCAAGGGCAGCGGCCTAGTTGTTCGGTTTAACGAAACACTAAGGTCCCGTGTACGTAAAAGAGCTATTGGCAGTTGGAATTCGATATAAGATTAGGCCGCAATGCATAACACAATGTATGGCGCATGCCCGCCTTCATTAGTCCATTAGGACGTAAAACCCTATTCCATTTTGTTTTCGTTTCCATTTTCGGTCTTTTTGTTGTTGTTGTTCTTAACGTTAGCTTCCACCGAAGGTGATATCGCAGACGACCACAGACAAGTAGTCTTATATTTTTTTATTTTCATTGTCCCAGCTAGCGCTTGTGCAGGGGACCTCTATGTGGGCAGAAACGGAGTACCCGGAGTAAACCTATAAGGTAGAAAAGGTGCTCCCTATCTTCAAGCCACATATGCTCACACCGGGGATCGAAACCACAACCGGTTAGCTAGAGGTCGATCTGTGACACTCTAGATCACTAGGTCATTCCAATACCCCTTCGCTCTTTCTGATTTTAGGTTGTTTAAACATTAAATGTATTCAAGTGGCCGACCTTAGCCAATGAAAAGATGCTGTGTCAAAAAATGCCTAACCAAATTTTAAAGAGAATTGATGAAGAAGTAGTGTTGTCTCTATGTAGTTTAGGTTTGCAAATCAATTAAAACTGGGACAACATAACATCATCTTTAATTAGACTGTGTTTCTTAGTAGCCCTGGAGGAGTATTTTGAACTTCGCTTTATTTCCAAAATAACATACCTGGTACGATTGGTCGAGTGCCCAGTGTCCAACCAATCACACTCACATAATCTTGAACGTAATATGGATTGACGTCACACTTTAAAACAGCCGTAGCACCCTCCATAACCCATTTATCATTTAGTTGTACATTATAGTTTTTATACTGCTCTACCAAAACTGAAATAGACAAAGAACATCCATTAATAATCGACCATATGATGGAATATGTTGAAAAATGGATCTATATTTCGTTTCGATTTTTTTTATACTTTCGATGGCCTCCACACCAGTAAATCGAAATCTGGAAGAGTTGTTATATAGCCCGCGTTCTGGATGATGTGAGAGACTTGCCAAAGAAACAGTCTTTTATGGCGAGTTTTTGGCGTGAGGTGCACGGAACTGTGGGTAACCAACTAGAAACATCAAAGTTAACTGGTTAATCAAATGTCTGATGTCCATACAGTAGAGGCCATCGAAAGTATAAATAACGAAACGAAATATAGATCTGTATTTTTAATCAGATTTCTGTTAATACGGCCCTGAATTGGTGACTGGCCTAAGATCCGCTGACCGGTCACCTCTGGCTTGCGGTTGTGGTTTCGAGCCCTGGTGTGAGCATATGTGGCATGGAGATAGGGGCGCCTTCTCAACCTCGTGTGTTTCCTCCGTGCACTCCGGTTTCCTCCCACTGCTAAAGCCCCCTACGCGCAAGCGAATTATTGAAATAAAATTAAACCATATGTTAGTCCCGAAATGACCTAGTTGTGTTGAGTTGACGTTAAACTCAATCTCTCTCTTTCTCTCTCTCTCTCTTTCACTCTCTCTCTCTCTCTGGCCTAAGATCCACATCGCAAGATTTTCGATAACTCGGTCACGTCTTATCTTTTTTATAGATTTCCAATATGGCATGTCAAAAAAGTGTTTATTTGGAAATGATGATGCGATTAAGATCTTCAAACTGAAGAAGTTATCGAGGTTTTATCCAGTAACCAACAACAACAGTCATACAGATTGGATTATTCGCGAAACCACAATAATAAGTACGAGCGTATGGGGAACCTAGTACATGTATGACGTCAGAGCGACGACATATTAAAGGGACAATAACACTCTTGCTGGCTTGACAGGTCCAGAAAATAAATTAGCCTCATTTTAACTACTAGATGTTTTAGTCTCCTACCAGTTGTGTAAATTATCCATTACAACCTATCTTACTTGTCCAGAGGGTTCGAAAATATGTTTAAATCCAAGTTGCATTTGAAAGTGTTTACGTAAAGCTTTTCTAACCATGTTACGACATACAGTTGAATTTTTCCAATTTTTTAAAATTAGGTGTGTTAAGATAAAATTTGTATCATTTATTAATTCGAATATTGTAATATAGTACAATTTGTTGACCAGAATAAAGATTGGGACATATTATTCAGTTACAACAAGAGTGGTATTTGGGCTTTAAAATCGAAGTACGCCAATACAAACATGCCATGTTTCTTTGGAAAAAAGTAGATCGAAGACGGCCCCGCGCATTTTATAACGCCATATGGGGGGTAGGGTAAGAGCTAGGACCTCCAGATTTAGTCAGTCATGAGGTGTAGACAGAACTAGCCCTACCCCCAACCCTGGGCCAAGCCTAACCCTTAACCTGACCCATAATCCACATATGACGTCATGATATGCACAGGACCGTCTCTGATCTAGTGTTCTCATGTTTTATGTCAGTCGTAGTGGAAACGGAAGAACAAGAACAAGATTACCAAGTGTATACAACCAGTTGCTTATTCTTAAATTACCGCGATTAGATGGACCTTGTAGATACATTCCCATTAATATAGACAGCGAGTAACGACAAAATGGAACCTTCCTTCAATCAAGTAAAGTGACAGAAAAGGCTGCTTAAAATAGATTTTTACAGCTTGGGATTCCTTTTTACTTTAAAATTTATTGGGGACGGGAGGGGGGTGGTGAAGCCAACTTGTACGTGGGGATGCCTGTTTAATAGTATGGATCCATTACTTCCAACAAGTTTGCATTCAGTATCTAAGCGATTCATGTTCCCTGAATACATACTTGAAATTTATTATTAACATAAACAGGTTACAAGGTTAGTGATAATGCAATTGTTCAAATTTAATTTTACTTGTCTTTACTACACTAGGCTCTGGAATAGTTATCATTGATTTATTCTGGATGATGTGAGGGATTAGCCAATAAAACGATCTGTTACGGCGAGTTTTTGGCCTTTTGATGCACTAGAAACCTTCACGCTGATTGATCAATCAATGTCTGACCTCATAGGGTCAAAAGCCCCTCGTTCGACCTCTGACGTGAACTCTAATTATAACTTGTCAGACCTTCATGTAGTGTAGGCCATCGAAAATATAAAAAAAACACGAAACGAAATATAGATCTGTATTTTAATCAGATTGGTAATAATGTACCGTGCGATAACTTGAAAACATCGTGTCGCCGATGAATAATCGACAATGTGCGTGTGCGTGTCTGACGATAAGTGTGTAGCGCTTCAGGTGGAGTGTGCAATCTACACAGCACACAATTAAGATGAAAATCATTAAAAGCGTTGAGAGTCAAATCTGGGGTTTCACAAATTCTAACCACTCTTCTGGGCTACCAGAAACAAAAAACCCTCAATACTTTCAATGTTGTTATTAAGCGATTAAGGAACAAAATTAAACATCGAATCCGTCCTGATAACCGGGTTTAGGATATTTGTTTTTCGTCGGAATCAATAACTGGATAATCTAAATACATTATATAACATATTGTTCGTCCATTACATGACTAAAAGGTTTCAAGGCAACTAACGACCTCGCCGATCGAAACGGACAACAACTAGAAGAAGGGGAGAAAAAAATCATCCCTTTTAGCGAGCAAAACCCAAATTGTTTAATACAGCACAATTTGTTCAGGGGGCAAAACGCAAATGGATGTTGCGCTCTATTAAATGACAAGCAACAGATTTTTCAAGTAGATAATGGTTCCCTCTTGAGCGCAGCTTTTATCTCTAGGCGATAAAGATCAAGACCAAATGCATTAAGGAATAAAATGATTCCATTTTCAATAATTTTATTGACAGCCTATTTAACATTGATTTTCTTTACAAAGAACCGCTTCCCTTCTAATTGTCGACTCCCAACGTTTAAAATCAGTTAAGGAACAATCACGCATGTCAGAAAATAAAGAAACCGGAAGTCCCACTACGTCGATGGTTTCCCTATGCAATGACGCCATTTCCTGCAAGATATTTTTTTTTCTTCGTGTCAACTTCTTTTTTTCTTTGCTGTCAATATTATCTCGTGAAAGAACTACAATTGGTTCTCGTAGAAATCAATCTAAATTCGTTTATTGTCACGTTCAACCTGAAGATGAAACTAAAAGCTCGTTTCCTCTGTTGCTAGCACGTGTTCTGTCATTGCAAACCACTCAACAACCAATCAATGCTTTTGTTGCAATGGCACTCACACGTTCTTAGCACTCCGTATTCTCGACCAATAGATCGATGCGTTTCAATGAAACCAGGAATAATTTAGCAAGAAAGGCAAAGGACAAGTTTGTTGTAAATCTATCGCGGTTCTTAGTTCTTGTTCAGCGAGTCATGAAGTGAAACAGATTGGGTTTCCAAAATATCTTTGTAGAATACGTCATTACATGTTTTTTTTCTGTAGCCTCGGTTGTCAGTATAGTAAATTGATGACGAGTTTATTAGAAGCAGACTATTGATGATTCAACATGATATAACTAATTACAACATCGCTTTAAATCGTCGTTTAAAGGTTATTTTCCCTGGACAATCGAGGCTGCCACCACGCTACTGTCTGACCAGTACTAAATGAAGGATTTTCGTACTCTTAGATAATATTTTTCTATTTATATACATGTACTGTCCTCTAAGGACGTTTAGATTACATATTCTACAAAGTGTGGTTAGGGACAACGTATAATGGATGGGACCAAAAACCGAGGTTCATTGTAGACATTGACATGCACGTAAAAGTATTAAATGCATAAATTTTGTACTCTTAGTCTTAGATTATACGTTTCTATTTATGTACTGTCCTCTAAGGACGTTAAGGATACATTATTCTACAATGCGTGGTTATGGACAACGTATAGTCGTTCCAATGGCACCAACAATCTAGGTTCCAATGTACACATTGACGTGCACGTAAAAGAACCCTTGACAGTTAGACTTGTCTGGCCAAAGTTTCCCTCATAGCACACTGTATGGCGTATGCTAAACCCAATTTCATTCCACTAGAGTAAGGGTTATGATTAGCGCTATCCCTGTTTACATCTCATGATCTTTGACCAAACTTGAAGTTGGCCTAATGAAATAGATCTAATCCCACGCTACACATTTTCTTGAGCTGTTTATCTACACATACATGAAGTGGCTTCCATTTTCCTAGTTTCCGGATTGACATATTCTTTAAGAAACATTACAGTTTAAAAATTATAATTCATTTGTTCGTTAGAAAAATATTTTCACATGAAAATTAGTTTTGGGGTTCGAATGTTACCCAGTAAACACGGATATCCTCTCATCTTTAATTTTCAATTTCAAATTTTCAAGTTATTTTTTTACAATGTATTAAAATAAAGCCTTAAAAAAGGTGGTATCTATAAACAGTCCTACCTTGTTAAAGAATAATCCTATTAATCTTATAATTCACTATTGTCAACTGAGAAATTGGCAAAAGTATCATTTTCAACTTCAAATTCCAACGTTTGGAGTTGACTTATGCATGGATGGCAATGAGAAAACAAGGGAGGTAATTGTGTTTGTAATCATTTCCTGTGTCACTGATTTTTGTGGGCGGAAAATAATGCCCATGGTCGTATAAGAGTGAGTTGATAACCTATTGAACAAAAGACATAAGACATAAAAATAATTATGTTTGCCTTTCTTAATAATATGTCCATTTAATATGTCCATTTATATAGCGCCAAATCCACAAAGCGTGCTCATAGCGCAACAGAATTACTATCCCGGTTTCTAGGATACAGGTAAGCCTGATTACCTCCCTTTACAACTCTTTGAAAGAGCACCCAACATATGCAGCTACAACTTGAAGTTTCAAGGAGCGCAACAGTTTTTTGTGTAATACATACACCAACCTACCGGTACCATTTACAGCTGGATATACTGGAATGCGGGGATGAAGTGTCTTATTCAAGAACACAAGAACTCGGCGAACAAATCGGGTCTCGAACCTGCAACCGTTAGGTCACAAATCCTACTCCCTAACCGTTGCACCAAATCCCTCCCGTATTTCTTAGAGAATAAGAAATTCTCGCTTTAAAGATAATATACCCTTTGAATAAAACCACACTCCAAATGAAACATGGTGTTATAGTGTAAATATATTGTAATGAATGATTTTATCCAGTACAGCTCTTACAGTCAACCTGTTTAAACCATGGATTTTATTTAAGTGGCTTCTCAATACAGCTCTTTTTTCTACATATATCTCAACACGTGTTTATTACTCGGGACTGTGTAAAAACATAAAGTTGGTAAAACAAAAAGATTGTGAATAAGTGAAAGATTGTGAATAAGTGAAAGATTGTGAATAATTAAAAAGTTGTGAATAATTAAAAAATTGTAAAATTGAAAAATTAAATAATTTAAAAAAATGAAAAAGTAAATAATTGTAAGATTGAAACATTAAGTGATTGAACAATTGAATATTAAATAATGAAAAGATCAAATAAATTAATAAATTAAATAATTGATAGATAGAATAATGGAAATGTTGAAAAAAAAGAATAAGAGAAATATTAATTAAACAATTTACAATTAAAAGGGCAGGGATCAATGGCCCTTTTCTAGCCGCGGCGATTTTTGTGATCTAGTGGTGTATTTCCGGGACAAGATCAATAAAATATTCATTTCCAGAAAACGGGGGTTTGAGCTTATATCAGAGTTAGATATCACGACCGCAGTCCAGTCTCTAACTCAATATCATCCAAAGTCTTCGACATTATAAAAAACACGAATTATTGGTCAATTAAAATCAACATAGATGCTATGGTCTCGCCGGGAAAAGATGCCTACTGTTATCTAATATTTAAGACAAAATAAACATTTTACCACATGCGTTTAAGCACCATTTGTAAAAAGGGACTCGAAGAACGAAGCTAGACATATTCCACAAGTGGTGTCAAACGGTGATGCCATATTCTTATCTGGAGAGCACGCGCAATAATAACTATCGGTGTAGACTGGAATAACCAGACCTTAGCGATTGACATTTGATTGACATACTTCTGACGTATTTCGCCGAAAATAACTGATGACAATTCACTATAAACGGTAACGATTAAATGTTAATCAGTTTATATATTCATATTATATGCGTTGCGAAGCGTTTGTGTCAATTTCTTAATCCCAAATATTAGCGATTTAGCTCATTCAAGTTCATATCTGTGTTGTGGCACGATAAAGACCTCTATTGTTTTTTCTTGTAGAGTTGTTGGGGTTTTTTTGTATACCGCGGAGTAAAGGTCATTACTAAATCAGGTTGTAATCACATCGATCTCCGTATTATCTCCCCTTGACCAAATGTCAACTTCCTTCTGTTGCCATATTTGGCCTTAATCTGGTTGTCATATTTCATACTGTCAATGTCAATATACCCGAATGACCCATAACTCATACTGATGAGCCAATCAAATCAGCTATTTAAAATATAATCCTCGATTTCACGCTTGTAGAGCACGGTGGTTATAAAGCCGGTGGCATCCAGGGGTTAATATTGTCACTAGATATTGCTTCATGGTGAATGAAGAAGTTTGTGGTTCCCCCGGGAGACAATGAAACATCTTAGAGAATTCCTCCATAATCAAAACGATCACTGTACTCTTTCGGCCATGAACGTGCACGCCTGGTTTTCCCGCGCGCGGCAAAAAAAAATAAAAATTGTCGTCTGACTAACACTCAAAGTATTTTTGACTAATGGCGTTGGATTTTGTTTTGAATATTAAAACAATATGATTATGTTCTCACGGCTTATAGCATGATTAATAGTAACGTCACTCTCGTAAAATCTTGTATAAATGTTGAAGTCACTGGGGAATTCCTATCTTGTATTAAAAGAAAAGTGGATGACTTTATGAATTCTGTATGCAAAGTTGACATTGACGTATGGAGTTAGAAAAACTGAGTAACCACAATACACACACGAAAGTGTCACGGTTGTATTTTTATCACCATAGATTAAATTGCAATTGGACATTAAATGTCACAGTTTGTGTATCTTGGACTCATCCAGAGGCGCGTGCAAAAACAATTATCGGATGGGAGACTGACCACAGGACCTCGAGGGGGTTATGCCCCCCCCCCCAGTTAATTTTGAAAGATTAAAGTCGATAACCTTGCATCTGAGGCCATTTTTTAAGGCAATTTACCCTTTAAAATATATAGCCCCTCTCCTAGGCTTTCTCTTGGTTCTCTCCTGTACAGGCTTATGAAGATGAAACAAGTATATTGGCAGTATATATTGACATGAGTGTGCACGCTTTCAAATAAACGCACACGTGTTTTAAACGCCCCTATTTTTTAAAGACAAGTACTATCGTACTATGGGCCATATATCAGAAGTCCAACATTCGTCGGGCAATGGTGCCAGGTTTCATATCGATCGTACATGGATTGACAGAGCCTTATAGGCTTTTTTCAAAAAGTGTCACCCTCCAAGAAGAACAACAAGATGCTCTCTCTTTTTCCCTCTCTTTCTCGCTCTCCAACTGGCGTAGTTTCGATTACCCGAGATTGAGTATGGTCTCCCGTCACATCTCGTGGCTTTTCTCCGAAATTAAACCATTAATTGTTAGTCTTGAAATGATCTAGTTGGTGTCAGGTGGACGTTAAACCCCACCCACCCCCTCTCTCTCTATCTCTCGGTCTCTCTCTCTGGTATTAAGTAGTTGTTCTTGCCTTGAGTACTTCCATTAAGTTGTGCTGCTATTTCCTGATCTAATCAATGGAATGACAGAAGACTAAAGGTCAGCAGAATAAAAAATGTCAATCCTTTTGTTTGAACCGGATAATCCATTAAATTGGGTATCAACAGAAGATGGCCATTTAGAAAAGCCTCGACCAGATGTCACCATTGATTAGGTTTTTTTTATTAAATAGGTGGATGGTGAAAAAAGAAGAAATGAGATTCAGTAAAGAGAACAATACAGTCACTTTTCGCTCGCAGTTTCAGACATAGCATAGCTATCTGGGCAAAATATCCCGCGTAGCACTGTATGGCGTATGCCCGTCTTCATTAGCCCAGTAGGGGTTGGGGTGGCCTAGAAGTCTAGAGTGCCGCGCTTCGACCTCTAGCTGGCCGGCCACCACTGGCTTGCGGTTGTGGTTTCGAGCCCTGGTGTGAGCGTATGTGGCATGGAGATAGGGGCGCCTTTTCAACCTCGTGGGTTTCCTCCGGGCACTCCGGTTTCCTCCAACTGCTAAAGACCTCTACGCGCAAGCGAATTATTGAAATAAAATTAAACCATACGTTAGTCCCGAAATGACCTAGTTTTGTTCAGTGGACGTTAAACCCCATTTTCTCTCTCTCTCTCTCTCTCTCTCTCTCTCTCTCACATCAGCCAAGTCGGAGCAGAACAATAGGACGTTAAACCACATTTCATTACACGTTTCCCAGTTTCAGGGTCGGGTTTAACTGGCTAAAAAGTCACTGGATCCCTTGCATCAACATGGGTCATTTTCTGGACATGTTCTGTCACAAATTGTCTGTCATATGGCAGATGATTATAGATGTTTCTGGCAAAAACATACACCACTTAAAGGAACTAAATCGCTATTCTTTGGTACTTAGAAATGGGCACAAATTCGCCACAACGCATATAATAATGTACATTAAATGTATTTAAACGGATTTACATTCAATCGTTTCTGTTTTTACTATAATTTATGTTTATAATCAGTTATCTTCGGCGAAATACGCGAAGGGTCAAAGCTGAATGACAGTCTGGTTATTCCAGTCAACACCGATAATATTTTCCTGTGGGATATGTTTAGCCTCGTTCATTGAGTTGTTTCATTACAAACGGCAATCAAAAGCATTCTGGCAAACGATTCGTGTGCCAATTGTAAAAATTAATGTTCATTTTGTCTTAAATACTGGATGTCAGAAGTCCATCTTTTCACGGTAAGATAACAACATTAATATTGATTTAAACTGACCAATAATGAGTTAAAGACTTAGCTCTTTTAATAAATTAAAACATAATAACATAAATCCTTATATAAAAATACAGAAAAAACATAAACGTCGATGAAAAGATGGGCTTCTAATATTTATTATTTAAGACAAAATGAACATTAATTTTTACAATTGGCACACGAGTCGCGTTCCAGAATGCTTTTGATTGCCGTTTGTAATGAAACAACTCGATGAACGATGCTAAACATATCCCACAGGAAAATATTACCGGTGTAGACTGGAATAACCAGACTGCCATTCAATTTCGACTTTTCGCGTACTTTGTCGAGCATAACTGATTTTAAATATAAATTTAAGTAAATAGTAAGTGCAGGGGGACATCACTACACACACAACAAAAATCTGAAAGATAAACATGCGGACAAGACAAAAAATAGACATTGCAAAAATAACAAATATAAAATCAAGTGAATGGATCCGGGGACCAGTCGTTAGCGTCCACTGCGCTGTTATGGTACAGGCTTCACTAACAATGATTTTCGAAAATAAATGTTATGTTGGGGTCCCTAGCCCACCCCCTCACCTCCTTAATTCATCCCCTTTGGCATTAGGGTCCCTGGCTGCAGACTACCCCCCCCCCCCTAATCCGACCTACTCAATTGTTTTGATTTCCAATTCCGCAAATTGACCAAAAAATTCGATAAAAACCGGACGCAATACATTAGATCGGTTCTGTATTGTTTTGCATTTTTCAAGAGTTTAATTGCGGCTGTATTTTGAACAAAGACAGAATCGTTATTTGAGCAAGCACAGATTTCAATGATTGTTTACATTGCCAAGGTATAATTTCAAGGGGTGCCTTTAACAAAAAAACATTTAAGAAATATTTAACTAGCCATCGAAAAGTGCAAAATAATAAATGGAAAATTTGTGAAACTAAAGAATTTAGTTTTCAAGATGAATGACAATTGCGGTATCACATAAACAGTTTTAATTTCATTTTTTTGACAAATTGACAGTTTTAATTGAGTGTTCTTTATATTGCCCGTGCGTTTAATGCCTTTCTATTAGCGGGGAGAATTTATTGTGGCGAAATGACGTTAAATCAATGATGGCGATGACGAACGAGTTTTTATTCTTTTGCCAGGAATATGATGCGGCAATTGAGAACCATCAAATTTTGATATATTGTTGTTTTTGTGTCATTAAATATACCGATGATGTCCGGGTGTAACTCGGTTTTATTGGAGAGCATATCTATATCGCTATGATAAACGTAAACGGACACGATTGACAGACTATAAAAATGAATTAACCGAGAGATATAGGTGTAAACAATAAAATGAATTATAATTGTGTGACTAACAAATATACATCAAGCCTTCGGACAGCTGTCTAATCGTTCGAGTGGGACGAACAACTGAGGACCCGTGTATACATTGGCGTACACGTAACAATGTAAAAGATCCCCTGACAGTTGAGATTCGATATAAGAGTAGGCCAAAGTGCCGCTTTCGGGGCACTGTATGGCGTATACCCGTCTTCATTAGCCCATCGGAGCAGGACTTCACGACATTAAACCCTATTTCATTTCATTTCAAATGTATTCAAAATGTCAAAACGACTTCTAGATAAAATGGTCCGTTAAGATATTGGTCACAGATCGTCCAATCAATCATCGCGTTACGTCTTCTTTAGTTACGTTACAGATATATTATCCAATCATCATTCTTCTCTCTCGACATATCCCCTCGTTACCCCATCCCTGTGATGTATCTGGCCACATCAGTGACTCCTTTCGTTCCGTTCCACTTTTTGCACGATTCCAGCCTGATTACGGAGATGAGGTAATGGTTATTTGTGTCCAAACAGAACCGACAGCAATTGAATTAAGTGCATATTTTCAGGGCATCTGTTATCAGTTTCATCAGTATGAAATCTGAAAGATGGGATAACTTCTAATACCCATTATTACCCAATGTTCTCTCGGGATTAATTATGGTGCGGGACTGTTTTCTGTTGACCTCTGGGTTTGCACGCTATCAGTACAGTCAAGATGGATGACAGCTAGGGCTTTACGCTGAATTCTAGAAGTTTTTAGTAATAAAGCCAGCATCTTATAATGTTACATTGTTTATCCGCAAGGAAAGAATGAGCGCGGGGTGGGTTTTTTTTATGTTAAGGATTTCAATGAACCAAGTTCGCATTAATTTAGTGAATTTTGTTGTTTAACAAGGCAACGTTTCACAAGCCAGGCACCAAGTTCGCAAAGAATTATCAGACTTAAGTTTAGAATTTACTTAACTTTCAATCACTGCTTATGAGAAAAATCTTTGATCCAGAAACACCAAAAATTGCACATGGTTTCTTATTGGTGTATTTGATACATTATAACAACAAAAGCTTCATAATGGGCTATATTGTAGGTAAAATAAAAGGAACAAGTTTGAAAAAATTCTTAACATAAGTCTGAGAATGCTTTGTGAACTTGGGGCGGTACAGTAAGACTATGGCATTCATTGATTTAAACAAATGTGAACCATCATAGAACCAAAACAATAGTTTTAATCTTAATTCTTAATCATGTTATTGCCCCGGTGCTCCCTTCGGGCATTTCTACTCATAACCATTCTTTGAGTCATCGTTGATAAGCAAACGTACGATTTTTATATTGCACGAAGAGCCTCGAATGACGTATTTCAAATTTCCATTCCATTTCGTATTTCGATAAACGACTTCCGATTTCTAGAAAAAATTGAGATAAGAAACAAAAATCAAAAACAAAATCCTGCCAGCGGCCATATTGATTTTACACAAAGTTGGTCATGATTAAAATACTAACTCTATCTAAATGTTTTAAATAAATTGCCCCGGGGTTCTCTCAATAGACCTACTAAGATTAATCACCGTTATCTCTAAACGCTTTTTACTCATATTTATGTATTATTCATTGTCGTGGCTTCAAGCTAAACGTTCTTCACGTGATTGTAAAATGCCGCATGCAAGCACTTCAACGCACTATCTGTATATTGTAACATTAAATTTAGTATTTGTTGTAAAGAGGATTGGATATTCTATGGGATACAATTACTGCTTATAACCGAGTGACGTTACCAGGGGCCGCGGAGCCGGGGGGGGGGGCTAGGGGGGCTTTAGCCCCGGCAATAATTTTGAATAGTGAAAATAAAATGTCGCCAAAAGCTCAAAAAAGCGAAAAAAGGTTAGGGGGGGGGGCGGGTATGGTCAGTAGCTCTAGGATTAGATTTGGGGGTTCACACCCTTGAAGAAAGATATTTTACGTGTAAAACCAGCCGTTTCGACACAAAATTATATATTTCGTTTACGGACAATAATCTTGTATTTTCCTGTCAAAATTGTGATTTTGGGGCAAAGATAAAGGGTCCCGTACGCATGTCTATAGTCAAAAAATCCTAATACGTGCTTACCTGCTTTCACTGTGACGTTTCTCGACATGATAATCCCGACTACATTTCTGGCTACACAGCGGTATTGGGTATTGTGAATACTTGGCGCGAAACGTTTGGAGTCAAAAGGCGGGAAATACAGGGTGTTGTTCGGTAGAATTGCCAGGAGTCCGGTAACCTCTTCCACAGGTGTTCCATCCATTCGTTGCCAGTCAAGTTCCGGCGCTGGTCGGGCGAATGCTGCACATGAGATGGAAGCTCCATTACTATCAGCGAACGCCACGACTTCCGGTACGGTGTTGATAAACATGGGACCCTCGGTTTTGTTGTTGTCATCATTGGGTAGACCTATAAAATAATAGAAAAATTATATTAATTTCCAATAAAAGCATTTTTTTGTTGTTTCCTCAAGATACATGATGGGAGATTAGATAAAAAAAAGTTGGAATTTCTCACTATAATAGTTATAAATAAGATAATGTAAAGGGAATTTTGCTGAAAATTTCAGTCAAATTGATTCACACTGAACCGCGAATTTATCGATTGAATTTTCGGCATAGCCTCGATCCTCATTACTAAGGTCGGTACGATAAAAAAAAGATTCTCCATTTCATGATTAAATCATCAATGAAAGTTGAGCAGCAATTCAGATACTAATCGAGTAAATATCACAGGCTAGTGATGACATCGAGGGTTGATTATGGTCTGGATGGGTTAATTTTAAAATGTCTAATTGATAATTTAGATAACATTTCAGGCCTAAATAAACACCTGCAATAGGCAGATTTAGCTGTAGCTATGTATGTTTAAAGCGAGAATTTCATATTTTCTAAGAAAGCCAAAACATAATTATTTCTATGTCTTTTTCAAAATAGGTTATCAACTCACTATTATACGATCATGGGCATCATTTCCCACCCTTAAAATCATTGACACAAGAAAAAATAACAAAATTAACTCTCTTGTTTTCCTATTGCCTCAATGCATTAGCCATCTTGAAACGTTGGAATTTAAAGTTGAAAGTGATTTTTTTTCTAATTTCTAAGCTGGCAAAAGGGAATGACAAGATTAATAGGATTATTCCTTAACAAGGTAGGAATGTTCATGGATACCATATATTTAAGGCTTTATTTTAATACAGTTTAAAATATAACTTGAACATTTGAAATTGCAACTTTAAGTTTAGGAGTACTTGAATTGAATTTAATCGTAAATTTATGCTGATTCATGGCCGAATTACGAGTCAAGGACTCGACACACTTGTTATGGGAAATTACACCAGCTCAGAATTAATTTCACATTACATCTTCAACCCATTATCATAAATGGTGGAAGCGATTTCTTTAAATGGTCTGCGCAATTTTAGATTTTTTTCCCTCTCAATTTATTACCCAGAAATTCCGAAGAAATGACTGGTAATTCTCTTATTATGGTTATATTCACATCAGATGGTGGCCTAACTGTGTAATTTTAACCGTTACAATACGCTTCATAATTACACTTAATCTTAATTGACCCATTTGTAGAAGCTGGCGAAACCATGCTGGAAATTGATACAATTCTACCACCATTGACTGGGTTTACTCCATCTCAAACGTATGACCTTCGACCTTCTAAACGAGATATAAACGACATGTAACATCGATTTTTATTGGACCTTCGTTTTTTTTATCCACACCAGATGTTTTTATGAAAAAGGCGCGTGTTCTTCATCCGAATGTTCTGTATTTTTTACGTGTTAATGCGACTGCTTCGTGTTCTCTTAATTTGGTATTTCTCGGGAATATTCGACGTTCTAATGAAAAACAGCACGATTTACCCTTGCAATCTGTTCCCAACATTTTAAAGGGACAATCCCGATAAGAACAGAGTCTCAAAAATTAAAGTCCGAGTATTTGTGAAATTTATGGACCAAAATATAAAAGCATGGTGTATTTACATTGTCTAAAATTTTTAGCTGAAAATATTGAGTCGTTTCGACGTGAACGTCAACACTGCTTATCCTGACACGTAACCCTTTTAAGATTTCGGGTCATTTTTTTCATTGGGTGACCTGATAATCGATTTACGTTTCTTGAGAGGTCTATACAGTGAATGATCCATGTCTGTACTTGATAACAAAAGGTAAATTTCACCTACATATTATTCTTATAGAAAAAAGTCTGGTTTTATCCAGATACTGTATAATACAAAGGTCTCCATTTCCAGATGCAGACTGTCAGGTTTAAGTTATTTCGAGCGTAACACAAATATCGGGTTAGTTGATCGGCCTTAGATAATGGGTTTTAAATGATTTTAACACAAAATTAAGCAGTTTTATTCCCCAAAAAGTTATCGGGATTGGCCCTTTAAGTCTATCTGACCGAAATTAATTAATTTGTACTTTGCTAAGATTGGCTGATAATTAAGCCCGAATTTGGCATCGGGATAACCGCAACATAGCTTATTATAATGTGGTACCTAGTCGTTAGATTCGACGATCTGCTCAGCGGTATCACTACGGGCACCAAGTTCACAAAGCGTTCTTATACTTAAGTTAAGAATTTACTCAACTTTCGATCACTGTTTATGAGACATACCTTTCAGTCAGAAACACAATAATTTGCGCATAGTTTTTTATTGTTGTTTTGCTACGTTAAAACAACAAAAGTTTTATAAAGTGCTATATTTTGTTAAATATAAGACAAATAATTTTGAGTAAATTCTTAA